>OX493385.1:31594564-32794564 GCA_950371165.1 Lacanobia oleracea
ACTATCAAATTTCAAAACATGACCACAGATGTTAAGGAGTTATCTCCACCCGCCTGGGGTATAATTTTACCGACTCAAATACAAGTGTTATGTCTTCAACAACTTACTAGGGTGTTTCACTAATGTTCTTATTAATAATTTTCAGATTTGATAAAGCATTAGTAATTGTAATTTTTCATCATTATGAAGAGCCGGATTCGCTGGGGACTCAGCCATAACACATATCAGGCTGGCTGCTACAAAGTACTACTGCTTGATAAACTACACACTTGTGTGTGCAATGAACATAATAGACTTAAGCACTGCCATTATTGTGTAAATAAATACATTTTACAACGCTAATGCTGAGCTATGTTCATTTAGGGAAGCAAGAGTCAATTTTCCAAAGAATGACACTTTAACCTGTGTTTTGTTGTCGGCACACGTGTGTGCCATTGGGAGTCAACTGGAATTGACGCTTAATGGCATCCTACATGCCATACCAAATCACGCAGTTTGAACTTCTTTTTTTAAAAAAAACGCAGTGTTTAATATCCTATGGCCCCCCATCGACTAAAGAACATGGCGGCTGCCAATTTTTTACAATAAAACTATTAAATTGTTGTGGCGTCGCAATGGTTATTGCGTCCAGTCGATCACAGGTTAACTTAAACAACTTGGTGTCTTGCTTCCCTGAATGTGCTACAGATATTTTATGATGCCGGTCAAGCCAAAATGAAAGTGCAACTTTTTAAAAGGGATTTTTTTCATAGTAATCAATTTGTTTTATACTTATGCCATAATTATATGTCTGTGAAACTTTAATGATTTCATTTTGATAGATTAGGTAGTTAAGACTTTTGAGAGGGTTTGAGTTCATCAGCTTTACCAGGGGAGAAACTTCAACAATGTTTTTTGTGTCTCACTTGATCATTTTGGCTTGTGAAGAATCATAAATATAACACTTTTTGTTTGAAATCACAGTGTGGGAGCACAAGTTGGCATAACTAGTCTTGTTTATTATGGGATCTGGATGCGGTTTAACATAACATAATTCTAATTCCTGTATTCCATAATTCCTTCTGGGTTAGGCAAACGTGAATCATATAGCTCAGTCAGGCGGCATCATTATCAAGTGGCTATACCCTTTTCAAGGTATCTTAATGCATAAGGGGTATCATTTGATTTATATCTATTTTCACTTTCTATTTCATATGTCTGGGTTGTTCAATGGATCCAGCTAGAAATGTGACATCCAATGGATTTCACCGGTAACTTTACCAGCTGAAAAAGTCAATTATGAAGGGGATAATTTGAAATATAAGTTATGCCAACTCTGCACGGTTGTTCACAGTGGTATTTGTCCACCTATGTCTGTGCATTGGAACTAGCAGGCGGCACACGGGTCACCATATCATGTGCACCCGTACCCTTCCCCAGTACGGCTCCAGCATGCGTTCCAGAATCCACAGCACAGCCCCAAGATGTTCCATCCGAAGGGACTCAAACCGCACCTCGTAAGTACATGCTTGACTTTGGGAACTTGTATTGTTGGATAGGGCTTAGACCATCAAATTGATAGCATAAAAATCATTTATTTAGGTTTTGATGGTTTTATTTCTCTCTCGAGCTATGAATGTGCAATTGAAACTGTAACTTTCAGAAGAGTGTTTTATAGTTAAAAATCATTATCTTTGTATACATTAAATATATCAAATTTGAATATCATAAAAATGGTTATAGTGGTTATTTACTATCAGCAGGTGACTTTAAAGCAAAGTATTGCATAAAAATCAACTTAAAATTGATGGTTTAAACTCTCTCTTACTCTCAGTGGATTTTTTTATGTCATGAAATATAGGAATAAAGTTTTTCCAGAGCTGAATTTCATCTTAAGGTGGTTTTGGTAAGGAGGTATGTAAACCATGCTGCATATTTATATGCAGGAGGGATGAACAGATTTAAGGCACAAAGCACTGACAACGCTATTATTATATTTTGGCTAAAATATAAATAATTACTGCTTAAGTGTGTTCCGACACTTGCTTTCTTGTAAATACATCGTCGGCACCCTGAGCTCACTGAGCGGCACAAAAATAATGACTATTGACCCAATGTGCACATTGAACACACGTAAAAATTCAGGAACAATTTGAAAACCTTGAACAAAATAAGTTCAACTTTCACCTATTGCGTGTCTCCAGGATCCTCGCGCATATGGAACACCGAATGACAGCCCTATTCTGGGTCGGGCACTATGCCTCACGCCCCGAGGCAGCCCGATCCCAGGCAGGGTCTCCCACCTCAACGAGAAATTTCAAGACTCCTTGACACTCACTGCTGACACTGATGCCCTGGTAGCGAAAATAAGCGCTATGTTCCCGACTGTCAGCGAAACCCATATCAAGATATTGTTGAAGAAGTAAGTGCTCTGGTTAAACTTTCCTGTGTAAGGGTTGTATGCTTCTCGTTAGTGCAAGCCTTTGTTAGCGTAAATGGAATAAAATATTTAAATTTCTTCAAAGAAAATTACATTGAACAAAGATATTAGGCCAGTGGCATACGACACTTGGTTTAGTTAATGATTAATTGTGATGACAAAGCGACTTTCTTTGTTTCTCTATGTAGCGACGATAAGTAGCTATTATTTCTGCTGCAGCGAAAGGCACTGCCCACAGCTCTACACCCAAACTGTTCTCAGGTACTACAACAGGGAAGCGGTGGTCATATCAGCGCTCCAGGTTGAGAAGCACCCTATCACGACGCCGGGACCCCTGACGATGTCGCCATCAGCTGTTCGGCTGCAGAAGGGGGCCCCAGGCCTCCACTCTGCCTTGCAGCTCGCTAAAGGCATGTCTGGGTCTATACCGGGGTCTAGTCACTACTCACCCATGACAGGCACACCACATGGTGAGGGTCCATATTCATTATCAAACGATTTCTATAGCAAATGGCAATTATTTGTAAAACCCTTGTTTTTATTCTTTTTTTTTAATATATTTAGATTGTAAAGAATTCTACACAATAAAGCTGGGCAAAGCTTTCCTCTTTCTGAAAATAACTTAAAAGTGGAATGAGTAACACTTTGGTGGTACTATTAATTGTTTTTCTGGTAATGGCAGGTAGCTGTCATTGGGAGATTCAATATGTTTATATCATCATTCATCAACCCATTGCCCTATACCAATTTATTTACCTTCGACGCCACATGTGTTCTCCTGCCTTAAGGACGCTTTCACGATTCGCGACGAAAACTTCATGTTTTTGAATTTTTCGAGATCAAAATCGTAATGATGTGAGCAGATTGTTTCACAGAATATTACGGATTTAGAAAGCAAGTCTTAATTTAGTGTACTTCGGCCCGGCACGAACTGATCGGCAAACGATTGCGCGCGGGGATTTATAGTGTTTTTTATAATAATCGTGTAAAATAAATGAGTACATAAAAAGGACTGAAAAAAAACAGGATATTTAAAAATACCTTTATTTTCTTAAAATAGATATAATAATTATGTTTCTTATCAAAACACAGTAAAAAAAATGTTAAAGTTAACAGATTTTGTATTTTTTAAATTTGGTTTTTTAAATACTTATTAGCCTTATTTTCATAATTAGGCTCTGTACAGCCCTTTGAGACTATATATCCTATTGGACAAACGTATAAAATAAGACGTTTTAGCACATTACAATGGTTGTATTTGTCCTGAAAGGTAACTCTGACGTCTATTTTCGTAAAACGTTGTTCGGGGATTACCTTCTCTTTAAAAAACTGTCTATAAAAATTATAATTTTACGTTGAAGTACACTAAATTAAGACTTACGCTTTCTAAATCCGTAATATTCTGTGAAACAATCTGCTTACATCATTACGATTTTGATCTCGAAAAATTCAAAAACATGAAGTTTTCGTCGCTAATCGTGAAAGCGTCCTTAACCTGCTTTCTAGATATTCATCTGGCACAAAGTCCCATTCTTAAATATGTAACTATAGTTTATTTAGTCGTCCCCTTCTTTATAATGTTTACAAAAATACAAAATCCTTTATTTCAAATAGACCAGTTACAGGCACTTTTGAATAGTCTGCCGCGCTAGCGACAAGAGCAGCAAGTTGCTCTTCAGCAAAACGCACTCACTGACCCTATCTCCAGCGCGACAGTTGCACGTTCCAAAGAGTAGATCCTATGGAGAAGAACGTGCAAGAAACTCCATGGACAATCTTTTAAATCAGTGTTTACAAAATCATGGTTACAATCGTTATGAAATAATTAATTACTGAAATTATATAATGCAAAGATAATCTTACAATCTTCAGCAGGTCCAACTATGTTTTCACATCTTAATCAAAGTTTGGGCACTTTAGTTGTTGTGGAGCGGACCAGCATTGACCCAAGCCTTTTTATTATAAACTGGCGACCCGCCCCGTCTTCGCACGGGTGCAAATGTTTATTTAGCCCAAACTAACAAAGTGAACATCTAATTACCAGAGTCAATAATACTGTGGTTCAGCTGAAATAAAAAGTGCAATAGACGACCGTCAACTAAGTCTGCTTTCAGGTGTCTACCAGTTCGGGACATCTCTACTCGTACCTCCGTTATAATTATTTGGTTGAGCGACTTACTTTAATTTTGAGATATCTCCTAAGATATTCATCCAAATTAAATGGTGTGAACGGCAATTTTGCTCCAAATTAAACACTGTGACTAAAATATTTATTAAGATAAGGAATTATACTATATTGGTGAAAACACCCCTGCAAATGAAGCAGTATTTTATATCAAATTTGAATATCATAAAAATGGTTATTGTGAAGTAATCATAAAATATAGACATATGCTATCGCGGACTTTTTCGTAGGTTTCGATGTGTTATCTAAACATTAACATATGTTATCTAAACATTGTTATCTAAACATTAACATTGTTTTGTTCTATCATCAATAGTTTTCGCAGCGCACGCGCCTCTTCAGTAATAATCTTCATATATCAGCCAATTTACACAAAACCATTACTTTACACAGCCTAAAACCTTTCTCAAGAACACTTTACTTATTAAAAAACCTACATCAAAATCCGTTGCGTAGTTTTAAAGATCTAAGCATACATAGGGACAGACAGACGCGGGAAGCGACTTTGTTTTTTACTATGTTGATGTACCTTTTTTTATGTTTTTTTTTATGTGTATGTGGGACTCCCCGGGCTGACCCGGTATACCCACTAAAATAACCCAGCGGCATTCCCGCATCGTCCGAGTGGAAGAGGACTGGTTGATCGGCGCAGCCTTAGCGTCCAGTCCTCCTCCGACGACAACCCGCCTAAAGCGGCGGGCCCCTCCAGTCCTCCCCGTTCAGGGGGAGGGCTGGGAATGACCAGCGAAGGTGGTGTGGAGTGCAATGCGGGCGGAGGCGCCCCCGCGCCTATCGCCCGCCCATCATCACCATGAGGAGGGAGAAGACGGCGTCTTCTCCGACCTCTTCTCCGCCTACGGAGCGGCGCAGCGAGAGGGTCGTCCTCCCGCGCTCGCTCCGCCGCCTCCTTTTGCGAGATGACATCCTCGCAAAAAGAGGCGACAGCTGCCCAGGAGCCCTCACTCTCCAGCATGGCGTTGACCACGCCGGGAAGCGAGAGGTCCTGTCCGATCTCCGCTGTTAGACTGCGGCGCGGCTCAGACCAAGCCAGGCACACCTCTAGGGTGTGCTGAGCCGTGTCCTCCGCCGCGCCGCAATGTTGATGTACCTAACCCAACCCTACCTTTATTAAGTATTATGTTAATAGGTTCTCCATCATTGCTTCGACCAGCTTCGGGAGCTTCTAGCTACTATGGCGCAAGATCTGACGGCCAGCCACCAAGACATCATTCTCCTAAGATGAAGCTGAAGTGAGTTCGAACTTACATGCTTATTTTATAAAAATTGTACAGATATACTAGAAAAGTTTAAATGGTTAAATAAAGGTAAACAATCTTGATGTGACTTTTCTATACTAATTATAAAGCTGAAGAGTTTGTTTGTTTGTTTACTTGAACGCGCTAATCTCAGGGGTCCGATTTTAAAAATTCTGTCGGTGTTAGATAGCCCAGGCGAAGTTGCGCGGGTCAACTAGTTAAAAATAAAATTACTTACATTTTATTTTTAAACTGAGTTTAAAAATGTAAATACAACAATAATGATTGAACCATAAGTTTAAGCAGTAGAATATTTCACATCAAGATGGTATACCTTTATTTAACTAAACCTTTCTAGTATAGGACCTACAGAGCAGTGGCGTAGTTGGTCTCAAAGGGGTTTGGAGGTAGCGTAACAGAGAGTAAAGTCCCGCATACCCCCATTGAAATGGGGGGATCCTCTGACCAGGCGGATGTTGTGCCTGGCGGGCTACTGCACGATAGTTAATATTCGGGCTGATGTAAATGTTCAAATCGCATGGTAATTTTGCTTGCACGATGCAGCATTTTTAATTCGCTACTAGTTGGATAGATGGCGTTGCGGTTCTTTTTGCTGCGATGTAGGTTTCCTCCGTTGGTTTTTCTTGTGGCGGCATTGATGCCGCTACAGGGGTATCAAACTTCTTTGGGGGCCCAGTTTTAGAGGTTTTTTATTAAAAAAAAACTGGCCCTACTAGCTTAGAAGTGTCTTGCCAGGCACAAAGGTGATGGTGAGACTTATTGTATAGCTTTGCATCCACACGTCGGGGCCCTTGTAGTCTGGGAGCCCCGTACCTTTGATGCGGCGGTAGCTGCGCCCCGCCGCTGATATTCTTGGTTACAATTTGCTTGACTCTGCAGTCATATAATTGGAACCAAGACTATCTGTAAGAACATTTGTGACTTAAAACTACGATAACTTCGGCTGCACTAAGAATTTTGAAGTCAACTAAACTTTATTATTAAAAAAAAAACAGAACATTATTTCTTTATCAGTTCTTGTTTTGTTTCTGTACGTTCTTTTTCTCTTCTGCGTGCCTATCAATAGTAAAAAAATAAAATAAAAAAGATCATCATAATCTGCCTGTCCTCATCCTATGTTACTTGGGGTCAGCGCAACACGTTTCACTTTTATTTTCTTCTGTAATTTGGCCATATTGAGCATATGAGCTCTAAGAATACTATGTATTTTGAAGTGAAAACTGTTTTAGCGGCGTTGTGCACTTTTTTGTGATGGGTAAAATATGTTAAACTCGCGTCAGGACACGTGACCCTGATCGAAAATTCGTAAGACGGTCACGTGTCCTGCAAACTTCTTTAGCGGCGTTGTGCACTTTTTTGTGATGGGTAAAAAAATTTAAACTCGCATCAGGACACGTGACCTGATCGAAAATTCGTAAGATGGAGGGAGAGAAGCACGTATTCAAGTTTTTACTTCTGCCGGCACTCCCGGAGTGCAACCCGTTGTTTTTTTTTTGAATGAGTTCCAACCTGACCTGTTCCAGGTTTCTATCACCGCACGCAGTATCAATGACGTATTCTGATCAAGTTTTATTATGAAAGTTGAATTACGAGCTATTGATTCAATCGCTTTTTAGGGTTCCGTAACCAACGGAAGTTCCGTGACCAAATTCAACCGGACTTTGATAGTTTAATGTGGCCTAATAAAAACGTCAACACGTCCTCATTTTTAATATTAGAACGGATAAGAAGCACGAGGGGACTTCCGTAACATATCGGCTGATATCCTTGTCTTTGAGTCATCATAAGTCTTTATCAACGTAATCTCATATTATTGAGATTATCACCGTTACATTGCTCAGATTCTTTGGCTATCTCAGACGTCTATATTTCAATTTCCATACCTAATATTTTAAATATATATCTTGTCTAAATTGTGTAAAAAAAAATGTTGGAATTGATAGGAAGAAAACTGTCCTTAAGGCAACTTTTTCGTATAGATCGCGACCCCGATATATTAAAGACATTGCAGTCTTGTGTTAGTGGAAATGCGGACAAAGATTATTCTGATGAAGTATACACAACAATTGGTGATGCTGGTGTTCAAGACAGGTCAGCTGTAAAAACCGGCACGAGTTGTGAGCACACTACATTGGTCGATTTCACAACAACAGCTCTGACGCTTCACGTTACTGGCCGTCAGTCAATGCTCATCGACTACTGCACTTGCAAGTTTCGTTCACCCACCGTACATTGGCGAGATCACCTCGCCGCATTCATCTGTGCTCACAACTCGTGCCGGCTACTATACAGATGTATTACATTAAATGTTCTCCGAATGTGTGCTTTAAAACAGTATGGATAACGTTCAAAGAAGAACAGCCATTTCCCATCCAGATTGAGGCGTAATTTAAGCCTATCGTAGGGTTTTTTTAGAGCTAAATTATCTTTTTTCGATTTTCATTAGCCTACGGTATGCATAATGACGTTGAGTATTGCTCAGATGAAGTCAATTTGCCTAGCCTTACCGACTATGTTGAGATCGGCTCCCAGTATAACAAGATCTAGCTGTATACCAGTAATATACTGGGAGCGACAGCTTATCTGGGGCGCTACTCTCTAAGCCCGGAGTCCGTAGTTTCGGGCTTAGTTGCAGGCGTAATCTACTCCGTATCACCTAACCACTAAGAAATAATAACGACACGATTTGACAGTTACTGTCAAAAGCTAGGTTAAGAGAGAACTGCATTACCAGTAACTGGGTAACACGACACCCGTTGTCAAGTGGCAGATTCTCTGTTGCATCTCCCCATCGCCCGTAACAACGGTCAAAGCTCTACGCATGACAGCGGGAACTAACGGCTAAAGTGCTTTCCGAGGTAGGGACCAAGCAACGGAATGCAATGTCATTGACAGACATGCCTCGCCATCCGCTGATTAACCTTACGTGCCTTTTCATGCGTCCCATTTACATTTACTTTTCTCATATTTATTTATTTATTCAATAACAACGGTTGAAAACTTGTTATAGTAACTAAAAACAAAGTACAAAACTGAAAATATGCACAAAAAAAACAAACACAGATCGAGTTAAACATTGAAACATAAAAACAAATAAAGAAACAACTCTTCATGAATTCCTCTCATAGTACTTCTGACATACAGTGAAATACAGGTACACGTACCCGCCACTGGCTTGTGGCCGGTACGTGGCGGCGAAGTGTATAGCCATGCCGCTCAAATAACTTGTGAAAGCTAACGTAAATGACTATACTCTTGGCCTTCGTGTTCCTGGCTCCAGCTACCCGGCAACCGGCACCTATGAACAGGCGCTAATGATTAACCCGTTTTTTTAGCATAGGAAAAAATTCCAATATTCAAACTTGAACTCATTCCTCTTTACCTTTGGAGTAGGTAGAAAATACACAACGCCACTTGCTCCCATCATTACATACTTGTTTTACTAAATTTACATTCACAAATCTGGTAAGCACATAAAGACAAAACAATATTTTTTTAAATACTAACATAGTGTCTAACGGGCTTCTTTTAGGTAAGCTCGCTCCATTATCAACTTTGTCTCTGTCATCTCTGACCTAGACTACAGTCAAGAGTAAACCCATCTGAAATAAAAAAAATACTCAGCTGAATGAATGTATTTAAAATTACAGATACCTCAAAAGCATATTCCCAAAGGCGGAAGAGACGTTGATCCTAGACGTGTTAGCGAACAAAGAGAATAACGTGCAGAAAGCCAGCGAAGAGCTCATGGGCATGGGGTTCATCAAGAAGGAGACCGTCGCGAAGAAGAAGGATAAAGAAAAGGAAGCTACGCCGCAGCCGCAGAAGAAGGTCGTCACCATCATGAAGACTACGGCGGAGAAGAATGAGCGTCAGTATCAACTCTAATGAAATAAACGGAACCCTTATTATATGTTTGTTTTTCAGAAATAATAGCTAGAAAAATCAAAAACCCGACTGCTAAACTGATAGAAGTGCACTAAAAGACCGAAATCGGGACACTTTAATGAAAGAAATACTGTTTCCTAATTGAATTAAACATTTGGCTTATATACAGGCTGAATTTTTAAAATGTGCCTTCATGGCCTAATCCGAAACTATGAGGAATATCTAAAAACACTGAATGGAGTCCCGAGCCCGGTTTTGGTGAAAAGTAAAACTGCATCATAGGATTTTTTAAAAATTGTTATTCCTTCTCAGGAATCGAACCGATTGAGTTTGAAATATAAAACACACCATCCAAAACTGTAGCTAATAAGGATCCAATTCTGGGAAGTAATGTGATCATCAAATCGTCAGACTTTATTACGTTTGCGGGGCAGGCTCCGCTGCTATTGGTCGTATCATAATGTTATATAGCCTACTAGCTTTTGCTCGCGACTTCGTACGCGTGTATGCCGTTTTTTTTCGTAGGAGCTTCAGGAATCCTCTCTTAGTGCTTCCCTACACTCCCCAAGAAACCTACATGCCAAATTTCAGGTTTCTACGACCAGTAGTTTCGGCTGTGCGTTTTCTGTCAGTCACTCAGTCAATTAATTAGTCAATAACGGAAAAAAAATTATGTATTAGGATTGATGAATAATGATAGCTTCGATAAATGGGCTATTCAACACTAAAAGATTTTTTCAATTCGAACGTCTAGTTCTCAATAAATTCCGTCAATTACAGTGAAAGAAAAACTCCAGAAGAAATACAGCGGCATTGCAGAACGGGTGATAGCGCTCGCTCTAGAAAGCGTTGACTACAACGAGGACCGGGCGGAGAAAATGCTGATCGGAGTTCTGAAGGAGGAAGCCACTCCGAAGGTCGTGAAGGTAGTGGTCAAGGAGACCCAGCGGCCGAGCACCGCTGAACCAAAGAAGGGGTAAGTTGCATGGGCTGTTCGATGTTAGGGCTTAGAACATAGGAAATATCTGGGGTCTGGCACGAAGGAAGTTAAGATAGTAAGAACAAGAATAGTATTTTTGCAAGAATAAACTGACAAATATACATTAAGGATTCCGCCCTGTGCAAGAACTATAGGTGGCAGCACAGAAGTGACAATTTCAAGTATATTTTACGTTAAAGTTTCCATTTTGCGCCAGTAGATGGTACTGATAAGCCCGTCTCGTTTCCTTGATGCGTGCAGCAACTATAGGCCCGCCAAGCCCGTTCCATCATCAGATCATGATCGTACGGCGATGCGCCACCGGTACATGACATGGTGAACATCCCACCCACACGCACAAAACGTTTTGAGAACACGTTCATAGTGCGTACAGCTAATGAGTGAATTTCCCTGCCAGAGTCTGTGTTTCCTGATAGCTACAACCTGGGATTCTTAAGGTGAATGCTCCAGGGTAGCCCGCGAAATTCAAATATTTTTATTTTTTTTTGCAATTTGCCGGTTAGTGTGAAGCTGTATGTGGACCATATGCGATCCGCGACCGTAACGCGTATTTATCTAAAGAATTATAACCATTTTAATCATCAATATAGCCCTCTAAGTTCATGTAGTTCGAAAGAATGATTATTTCTGAAATATTCATTCTTTCGAACTAGATGAACTTAGAACCGGCAAATTGCAAAAAACATAAAAATATTTGAATTTCGCGGGCTACCCTGGAGCATCCACCTTAAGTCAAGAATGAATAGATTACTTCTAGGCAAGCGTGCTCTATCTTCGACCATATCATCGCTAACCATTAGGTGAGATATTGGTCAAACGCGTGTAACATATAGATCTTTTTTACTGTTTATAAATTGTATAAAAAAACTGTACCATAGTAGTGACAATGTCAAGTATTTGTACCGTAAAAGTTTATTTACAAGAAATATGGCATGGTCTACCATGTGTTCAGTGTTGCAAATTCTCTATAATGCTATGCAAATTCCCTAAAATGCTCACGTTAAAAGGGAATGGGTTGAACCCACAAGATCTTCGAATTTTTGCTTCAAGAATATTGCCGTTTCTTCAGTATTGGGTGTTTGTTTTTTTTACACTGGTCTTACTATACTAACTTGCCAGCTAGGTTCAGATATTCCAGGTTTAAGCAGTGATTATTTTACTGTCGATATTGTTATGTTCTTTAAAAGCCGTCTGGGTTCTTGAAAAATCAGTTCATTGAATAGCAATGTCATTGAATAATTGCTGCTTTAAAGTTTGAACTGAATCTGTTAATAAACTATTTATTTACTCCCCTCTAAAGCACGGGGAAGTAAATTCTAGTTTCAAATTTTACCTCAAATTTCTCACACATACTATTTATTTTTTCTTGAACTACTGTACTCTTGTACTTGACACGGTCATTTCCGATGTTACAGTAGTTACTGTGTGCCCACAGCCTAACACTTTGGTCACAGATTCCTTACGTACTTGACTGCCTACCCAGCTAAGCAACACAAAAATCAATAATAAAATTCGATTTTTCAAAAACTATTATTAAAACTATTGCTTACTTTTTTGCCATTTCAAATCGATAAACATTAATAAAGATGAAGCGCAACAAAGTTCAAGAGCAGGTGACGTTACGTCGCTAGTACAAATTGTACTATCATAGTGACGTCACGCGCGTTTCAAGACACTGTATCGACTTCATGGTTTTTTTATGTCAATAAAGAAAAAATAGTTATCCAATATTTTTTTTTAAATATATCTGACGGACTAATTCGATTTTTCAGTGATATATCCTATTGTTTATGCTAGTCCACAGAAGGTAGGGAGTCGAGTTTATCTCTGTCGTGTTAAGAAAGGAGGGATCATTATTTACACATTTATTTTCCAATTTAAACGTTTTTAAAGGAGTTTTCATACTCTGGTACAGTTTGTTTTTCAATTTCAAACTGCACTAAACATCGCGTAAGCATTTATTCTATAAGTTGCAATAAAGCGACTAGCCAAAATAAACAGAGAAAAATAAAGAATTACTTAGTTTACCTTTTTTCTTTTCACGACTAATGTATAGTATGAAATCTGTGGCCACTTTCTGAATCCCCCCTTATTCCTAATGCTTCTTAGCTTCTCACACTACGGTGTTGCTTAAATATCTAAATAATAAGTCTCTCGGTTGTACAAATCTATATAACAGATCAATAACCAATATTTCAACTGCAGCCTAAGTTTCAGTCGGTAACTTGGATGAAAGTAAAGCTAAAATAAATATGTGTAAAAAGTACTAGTTCACTTTCATAACAACAATTAATTTCTCATTATTACAAGCAAATACATGAACATCACATCAAATCGTATAGCACTGTCCAATTTATTGTTCAATTTTCATTAATTTATAACATAAGTACCTACATTATTCATTCGATGATATTTTCGCAACACTTAACATACATGTGAAAATTATTTTTAATATGGCGGAGTTGATGAGTATACAAATTATTTATTACCTAAGTGGATACAATCATCCTTATAGAGTTTCTTTCCTTTAAAAAAAGCTAGTAGTGTAGTAGTGGCTAAGTAAATGGAGGGATTCTATTGGTTCTTAACAAACACATCCCTCGCTTCCTCGCACATCTATGGTAGAAATGCAGCCTAAAGGTAGTAAACTGTCATAAGTTAGACAACTTTCTTTCACTCCTGAGCAAAGGCGTTGTCCATTCCTTTATCAAGTCCGCACTTAATTCTTCCAGTTTTGGCGAAATCTGTCTGTTCGAACCGGTTCTTTCAATGTCTTTCCCGAAAAAGTCACTTTGCTACCTATTTCCTAAGGACTGGAGTTCCCTGCCATTCTTTGTTTCCTGATATCTTCGACCACATCATCGCTTACCGTCAGGTGAGATAGTGGTCAAACGTGTGCCTGTCAATATTACAAAAAAAAACTGCCCCTTCCTGGTTGAAGGCTATCTTCCTCTCTTTCCACTTTTATCTATACCGCGCATCCTCCTTCAATTTAGGCGGTCTAATTTATCTATATACCTACTTGGTCTATTCTGCCAATCCTGGCCAGTTGTCCCCTTCGTTTTCCACCTGTCTTTCCATTACTTCTCCAAATAGACCGATACAGGGGCAAAACAAGGAATGCCACATAAAATTAATTTGTCTTTTATTTTATTATTGGCTAATTAATTACCAAGGCTTCTTTGTACTTAAAGATAATCTCAGTAAGAGAAACTTGGGCTACTATTAGTAATAATCTAAGATAATGTACGTAAAAGAAAGTCCATACACTTTGAAAAATTAAAATGTAAAGTTACACAAAAACTGACGTAACACATGACATTCCTTGTTTTTCCCTCGTACTCTTTAACTATGAGGACTAGCACTTCCCTCACGACTGGCAGATCGAGTACAAACCATTTTTCCCCTTATCGACCCTTTGAAGGTTAAATTTCAAAAAATCCTTTTTAGTGCTCACCTACATCATAGGAGGGACCCTTGACAAAAAATAAAATCCTAATTCCAGTAGATTTGGCGGTCCGTTGATATATCAGTCCGTCAGTATCCCTGTTAAAGCGAAACAAAAAACACAAAATGCAGTAGCTATTTTCAACAAATCGTAGGGTATACCCACGTTTTCCTCTCATATGTAGACCGGTGGATTCACAAACCTATCCTCATCTACCTAGCCTTTTCCCAGTTCTATTGCGGCTGCCTATTCGACCTCCACAAGCCAGTTGGTTCACAAAGTTAGATATACAAAAAAAAAAAAATTTTCGACAAAACGTAGGGACCTTTTCCTCCCACATTGGGAGCAGAAAGTTCATTAACGCAATATGCTCATCGTCTCCGCCGCGATCGCTCGCGACTCATTGTCCGCGCGTGCGCCAGTGTGGAGGCAGCGCTCCAGCCGACGCCGGCGCCCGCGGCCCCCGCCTCGCGCCGCATCAAGACGTGGACCGAGCACTTGAAGTACGTGCAGAACGCTTTACAAGATGCTGGGTCTTGTTTGTCAAAGTCAAAACGATTTCAGTTATACCATTCAAAGACACTTTTGAACGCAACATTTACAGTTTAATATAAACGGTTCGTCCTACAAATAACGACACATTCATTAAAAAATGATATTTATGAACGCTTGAATAATAAAAAAAAATATGTATTATTCATTATCATGACGCCTGAGTCCGCCTGACATAGTTTAAGACATTCAGGAGCGAGCGCGGTCCAAGCCTTGTGTTCTAATGACGGCGCGGAATGACATTGTTTTGATACGTAAACATTATTGACAGGGTGTTTCGTAATTCTAATGCATTATTTACTTTTATAGTACCAAATATCTTAAGCATTATTTAAAAAATAACGCGCCTAGAGGTAGTTTGTGTCGAGTACATTAAGTGGGCCGCCTATGTGAGACGACTATAATGGTACCATGGAACTGCCGTTCAAGGAAACTGCATCAACCAACGTACAGGGAAGCTTTGAAACCACGGGTATCCGTATTGTTTACCGGTGAGTGTAAGACATGTTAACATGGTCCCCACGTCGACATCAGACTTCTGCCAGCATCTGCACCAAAAAAACAAGCCTCCAACTCATCAGTAAACAATACGAAAACCAGTTGTTTGAAAGAAACCTTTTGAGTTGAAGCAGTTTCTTTGATCGGCAGTGTATAAAAGTACTGTAGTGACTCTACTATCCATTCGCATTGGAAGATACTTATAGCGAAGATCGGACTAGAAACTCCATAGTTACTTACTCTTTTCAAATAAAAAAAATATATTTGGTGTATAATATTTAATTTATTATATGTGAGGACGATGTACCTAGAGTATACTATGTACTAGTTATAATAACGTAATACCAGCAGAGCTAAACTAATTCATCTTCTAAATAGGAACATGGTACTCATATATACACAAATATTGCAACCATTGAATAAACAGTGTTGAGTTGATTAAAAAAAATAGAAAAACTAAATACCAGTACTAAAAAATATTTATATGCTATACAGTTTACCTAAAAAAGTATAAAAATATAATACTAACAGACAAAATATAATAAAAATTACTCGAAAAACAAACGAGATATAATTTAAACAAATATAGATGTCCCTCTCGCGAAGACGCTGTTTTCTATGGCAGCTGAATAGGCGTCATGGACTTAGACGTCAAAGTTCATATCGGACTTCTCTTTCTAATTGTAAAGCTTTAGAACTTCATCGTTGATGAAGGTATTTAACAAATAATTTCATGATTGTTTACTAATAAGTATTTCATTTTGCAAATAAAAATATCGCATGCATAATCCCTTTTGTGTCGCTGAAAAAACATTTTCCACAGACCTCGAGCAAATCACATAATCTTTAACTCTCCATTTCAACGTAGTTATTATGTGAATTGAACATTCCTTTATCTATTTTTCTATGTCGACTTCTAGATCAGGCTGGTTTAACATTACTCTGTTGAAGTTCCACTTAGATTTTTACGGAGTCGTGATTTTTTATAGATACGCTGCCTTGAGCCTCTTGTCACGGTTACCATTGAGAGTTGCCAATTCTTCATTGTCGTCATGTCATTTCCATTTTAAATTAAGTCTTTCGCTTTTATCTCGGCGACGTCAAACTAATTGTCCGTCTTAACCGAACCAAACTATTCAGGAGCGCCCTAGCTGCGTATAAAACTTAACATATAGAACGCGAGTGTATTCATTCAAAATAAAAGAGCATTCCAGGTAATTCAGGTACTTAGTAGTATTCGCGGAACAGCGTCCTATTCATACGATTTTACACAAGCACACCTAATTGCGTAGGTACTTGAGTACGTACTATTTACTGTCCATACTACTGATAAAACAAATACTGGATTCGCATCATGTAGAAGCTTGCTGTCGCGTGTTATCTGGAGTGATCTTAAGCCATCACTGATTGAAGTTGATACAATAACGAAAACGATCTTCTTAGTAAATTGTAGTCGTCGTAACTAATAGTATCACTGATTGCAATATTTGTGTTGATTTCAAAACTAAATTCAAATAGGACCCAGCATCGACCCTTGCAGAGCACCATATTGTGATGGTACAAATTAAAATGTGTGTGTTGATAAAAATAAATTAAATGTATCGCGAATGTATCGTGAATGTCTTTTGTGACTGTGAAGTTTAGTTAGCTGTGTGAAATGTGTGTTTTAAAAAGTTTTTTGTTCAGCATGGTGTGTTTAAATTAGTCAAAGGCTTATGATGAGTTTTCTGGTGCTAAGGCTTATTTTGTAACAGTGAAACAAATTTTAAAAGCAAATATAAAAGATTTTCTTATAACTATAATATACATTTATATTTCAGAAAAAAAAAATACATATTTTGACTTTTAATATAACAGGCATGCTGTTGTTTTTTTATTTGAATAATATAATAAAATATTAATTTAAAATAAAAACTGTAGTAACGTTTTGGTTAGAAATATTTTTTTTAATTTATTTGTCTTAATTTGTCTTAGGACAAAGTGAAGTTGAAGTCAGATTTTGTTAATAGACTGATCGCAGTATATTTAGAAATGTGTGTTGTATTGTGAGTTGTATTGTTTATAGAAATAATGTTAATATGTTTTAAATGTTCCTTAAAAAAATCCTTAGCAGTTCAAAAGTATAGATTGATTCAGATCATTGTATATTTTTTGACATGAAGGATGTCATAGACGAACTCATTAAATAGATTTACCATGGAAAAAATAATAAACATAGTTTTTAATTCTTTCTCGAATTCGATTAGAAATACAATATGATCTGATCACAAAATAGAAGATATGAATGAGACTGATTTTCTAAAAATAAAATTGTTAGCGAATAGACTTAGATCGTCATTCCTAGATCTCGCTAGTAAGTAGCCATCACATTCATGATCATTTTATTATTATTTAGCTTCCTCAGAGTCACTCTTTATCACCGATTACTTCAGAAGCACAATAGTTCCAAGATTTCCTTAGAATTATAAAAATGAATAGTCTTTAGGAGTATTGCATGTTGTGTTCTCTTAGGTTGGTGGGTTTGTTACAAATATTTGTTCAAACGTTGGACCGCGAATGTTGCAGGCCAATCTTGAAGAGCAGTAGTCGCACGGAGCCGAAGTTCAAGTCCCAGTATAGTTCGCCAACGAACGGTCCGAACTCGTCGCTGCGACAAGGACATAAGGACAGCTTGTTACTGTATGTATTTAGATGAGATTGTTATGTTTTAGTTCTGTGATAATTATTATTTATCTAAAGAGAAGAAGTTCAACAGGATCTGAAGAGTACATGTTTCTGCATATGGTAGGCGCAAGATAAATGTGCAATAACGTTCAGTGACCCGCATACATTTAATGACTTCCTTTAAGTCAAAAACATAAATGAAAGGCAAAGCTGTCCTGCGCTGTGCTTTGATTCTTTACGTTCTCTAGTAATGAAAAACGGGTCATAATTTCTTGTTCGGGTATCTAGGAATGGATATTATAGGGAAAATGGTCAATGTACTTTTTTGCAAGTTTATCTGGCGCCTAACATAGTCATGTATCGTTTTCATACTGGCGAGATAAAATGAAGACCAATTACAGTCCGGCTGTCTAGTCCATTTCGGTCAACATCTATTTATTGCCAAGAGTATTTATTAGGCGCGAGTGACGCGTTCACATCCGTTCAAACACCCAAACGTGGCATCAAAGTTTTCAAGCTTCTGCAAACACAGTGTGACATTTCGTTCACAATATTTATTGCATTTCGAAACTGTATTTTCGTAACTCTGCGGCCCTGGTGTCGTGAGGTTTCACAGCATCACGTGAAAAAAGTTTTTATGTTTTCAATATTCGAGATAGTTTTCTAATATTGTGCCAAACAAACTATTGTCACCGTACATGACAAAGTTAGTTGGCGCAAGTATTTTCACCGATACTTTATTTTTTACTATACTTTATTTTTTTATTTGTTTAGGGACATTTATCGCAATTTATACAAATTAGTCATATCTGGGTACTTAAATTACCAGGCCCGACTACACGCCCTGGAAGGGGCCCGACCCAGAGCTCCGCAACGCGCAACCCGTCAAGGCTGATGGTCCCCAGCCGCACGACAGGCCAGTCCCCAACGCCCGCGGCCCCAGCGGCCTCGCTAAGGGCCCCTCCGGAATCGCTAAAGGCTCCCTGTATCAGAAATTGAGCAAGAAGTCTGCTAAAATGTAAGTATAGTCTTTGTTATGTAGGAGTAAAAAAAAACCGGTAAAATGCGAGTCGGACTCGCACACGAAGTGTTCCCTACCATGAACCTTAATTTTTATTATTTGGTGATATAGCGGCAACAAAAATACACAATCTTTGAATATTTCAACTGTCTACCTATTACGGTTGTTGAGATACAACCCGCTGACAGACAGACGAAAAGACGGACGGACAGCGGAGACTTAGTAATAGCGTTCCGTTGGTTACCCTTTGGGTTCCGAACCCATGTTCCTTGTCAACTTGACTTAACCCAGCTGTGTGATACTTGTGCCTACTTCAGTTCTTGGTCTTGCTTGATAAGGAGGAAACTGCAAATTATGATTTTCATGCTCTACCGCCGTTCTTTTCGCGTTTATTTTCGTTTCGGTCTCCAAAACAGTTGAATCGTTTCTCCGGAACTCGTCGAGCTTCAATGACTCGGCGCTTTTCTGGTGGTCGCCGCTGTTAATTCTCGCTTTCAGGAGTTGCAGTGGTTTGGAGTGAAGCGGACGTATACCATAAAAAAGCGGCCAAGTGCGAGTCGGACTCGCCCACCGAGGTTTCCGTACAAATTAGTTTTAATAAAAGACTGTATTTTTATGATTTAATTACAAATGTATAGTTTTCAAACTGTTTCCCTATACTTGTAGTACTAGACGGCATTACTTGCCAAATTGCATAGTTCTAGGTCAACGGGAAATATCCTATACATTTTGATTCCCTTGAGAGTTTCGAAATATACGTTTTTTGCGGCGTAAACGACCCGTTAAGCATTACGTTAAGGTGAATGCTCCAGGGTAGCCCGCGAAATTCAAATATTTTTATGTTTTTTGCAATTTGCCGGTCAGTGTGAAGCTGTATGTGGACCAAATGCGATCTGCGACCGTAACGCGTATTTATCTAAATAATTTTAACCATTTTAATCATCAATATAGCCCTCTAAGTTCATGTAGTTCGAAAGAATGATTATTTATATTCATTCTTTCGAACTACATGAACTTAAAAACATAAAAATATTTGAATTTCGCGGGCTACCCTGGAGCATCCACCTTAAGTTTGATTTTTCTCAGCTACAAGGGGCCATAGACCTGAGTATATGGATTTAGCTTCAACTCGATACCTCCACGCGTTTCCGAGATAAACGGTCTTGACAGACAGACGGACGGACAACAAAGTGATCCTATAAGGATTCCGTTTTTTTTCCTTTTGAGGTGCGGTACCCTAACAATACCATATGAGTAAGTTATCGAGCCACGACTTCCTGCGCTCGTACACATATTGATTAACATAAAAGCTTGGTGAAGTGGACATAAAATGAGGGCTATCGCGTTTGAATTCGCCGCTAGAGGCGCTAGTGTAGCGTGAGGTTTGAAATGTCTAAGTTGGTTGGCTATTGACGCGAGTTAAATTACTTATTCGTTTTGATTTTATTTTCCTTCTAACTTTGTTCACAAGCGCGTAATAACAACTTTACAGTGGCGCCAAACGGTACGCCAACAGTACAAAAACGGTAGCCCAAATTAAGATGAAATGACAGTTTTCTTCAAGCTTATTCCACCTAATTTTCACGGTGTGATGTCTACAGAACAGACCACTTTGGGCTCACATAATTTAATTCCCATTTGTACGTACACTGTTTAAAACACTAGTTGTAATTTATTCTGTTATATACTTGTACCTTTTCTTATTTCCAGCATCGGCTAAATGGAGCGAGCTTACGTCATGAACCGTCATCGCAGTATAGTCCACATGAATGTATGTAAACGATAGTATTGTAGTTATGAAGTGGTAGGTTTCATTTTAGTAGCAGGTTCAATGAAGAGTACTTCGTACTACAGCAGTGAGCACGGATTTATACAGTAAATATAGGGCCATCCGTTTGCTTCGGGCTAGGCTAGACGGACCAATAGGGAATATGTATGAAAAAATATTTATTATCTAAAAAAAAAAAAGATTGAAATATAATACTTACAGTGAAAATAGAATCAAAATAGCTTGAAAAATAAACGAGATATAACAAATATATCTGTCCCTCTCGCGAAAACGCTGTTTTATATGGCAGTTCATATCGGATTTTTCTTTCTAATTGTAATCTTTGAAGCTTTATAACTTCATCGCTGATGAAGGTATATAAAAAATATTTTCATGATTGCTTACTAGAGTAAATAAGTATTTCATTTTGCAAATAAAAAATCGCATGCGTATTCCCTATTATGGGTAATTTGTGACGTTACTAACCTAAACCAGTGGTCCTGGGCTTGATCAATAGAGGAGTGGAGTCTGAACCAAAATAATATGAATGAAATACACAATTCATGCTGCTAAATGAACCCTTAACTTCAACGTGCATTTGAGTAAGAAAATAATATGATCTCATTATTTTTAAAAACATTCCTGATAAAACTATTGCTCAAGTCAAAATATATCGATAAATAAATAGAGGACACTCTATGTCAACTTAAATTAGATCTTGCCTAATCTAGGTTTTTTTTTGTATTGTACCAATTTCTGGAGCCGTTTTATATATTGTTGTTATTTCATGTATTTGAAAATAGTGAACTAAATTTTAACCCTTAATGTCAAGCGACACTTACTCGTAAATGTACCATCGCGGACTTTAGTGGTAAGTAAAGTAAAAAGGCCACTTTAGCAGAATCATACTATAATTAATCATAATATTAACCGCACAACAATCTGTCAAATTTCATTTTCATCTTTATCGCTAACGCATTAGGTTCAAATTTGATTGAGATAATTTGACAGTGACGGGTAACGCGATGTGCTTTCTGATTCTGCTAAAGCGGTCTTTTTAGACTCACTGGTAAAGGTGCAGACCTACCGCGATGCATAGAGAGGCAACGCACGTGTGTTAAGCTTCGTTGTGCAAGACAATGTATGTGATTGTTTCCAGTGCAAACCACGGACAAACTACGCATCAGTTGACGTCACTAGTACATGCGTGGCTTGCTCGAATATCCCGCTCACATAGCTCAACGCTGTCAACGTCATGCACGCTTTGCATGCGGTATATTACCCCACAACTAGGTACAACTGTATCGGATTATAGAGCGCTGCGTTGGGCCACGCTACAGTTTTACATAGTTGCGGGTGTGTAGTGTGAACTGCAATGTAGACCCACGTTGTCAACCAAATGTATCCACGCAGCTAAAATGTGCCGCGTGCCGGTGCACAGCAATCGCCGCGATAGGTCTGGGTCTTTATAAGGTCGAAAAGTGGTCCTTCGCAAATGTCCGTGATGGTACAGATGCCTAAAAATGCATGTATACACAGAACAGATGTACTGTGCATGTATACGCATTAATTTCGAGTATCGCTTAGACACTCAAACTGGTCTACTTTCTGGGTTTTATCGAAGGCATTACCAATGCTGGTGTATTCTGTCAACGCCTAGCCGTGTAAATGTGTCATTCTTTCTTGTTTGAATGGATTAACTCACTTCGTGTTCACCTCATCTAAGATGACGCGGTGAGATATTTACAGAATCGCACTGCCGGGGCTCTAGACAAAGTGTCATTACATCAGCGAATGCGATTGTCGAAATGCCAAAATACGAATATAAGGGACTGGCTTTTGCCCGTAACTTCGTACGTGCGTATGGTGTTTTTTTTCCGTTCCCGTAGGATTTTCGGGAAATCTTAGTTTTCCCCTACACTCCCCAAGGAATCTACATGCCAAATTTCAGCTTTCTACGACCAGTAACTTTGACGACATGGTTGGCGCAGTGGTTGAGCGGTTCACTGCTACGCTGCGTGTCGCGGGTTCGATTCCCGCACGGAAAAAATATTTGTATGGCCTACAGATAGTTGTTCCGACTCTGGCTGTTTGAGTATGTGCGATTATGTCTGTAAACGCACCCACGATACAGGAGAAATTCCCAGTGTGGGGCAACGTTTGTTTAAAAGAAAGTAGTTTCGGCTGCGCGTTGTGTCTGTCACTCAGTAACGGAAGATTTTTATATATATATTGAACACGCAACATTTCGAAAGCGTTTGTCAATCCCATACATTTTTGAAAGTTTGACAATCGGCTTCGCCACGCTACCGCTGATAGAATGTCACTTGGCTAGAGCTTCAAGTAAATTAACAAAAGTTATCTACGCTAAGCTTGTTCCACACGAACTACAACCACACCACACCGTCGCGACAGAACTTGGTCAAGCTGTGGTTGCGTGTGAATAGTGCCGCTTCGAATATGGTATTTTATTAAAAACATCTAATTAGTCCATCAGATAGATTTCCTAAAAATATTGGACACGTTTTTTCTCTTTTTTCGCGTAAACAAAAGATGAAGGCGATATAGTGCGTTGAAAACACGCGTGACGTCACTATGATGGTACAATTTTACCAAGCCACGTGACGTCACGCGTGTCTTCAACGTGCTGTATCGTCTTCATTTATTGTTTACGTTGAAAAAAGAAAAAATACATGTCCAATATTTTTCGAAAATCTATCTGACTAATTATTTTTTTTTTTAGTAAAATACCCTATTCTTTCGGGTGCATTGTTAACAATGTGGATGTAGTTGCGATGTGGTTGCGTTGTGGTTGCGGCGTGGCTGCGTGTGGTCGATAATGACGGCAAAGTGTAGTCCGTGTGAATTTAAATATTAATTTTCATAAAAAATATCGTGTTGTGGTTGAGGTACGTGTCAAACAAGCCTTAAAATGACGTGTTTTCATAAATAGGCAATGTTCTCGATTCGATGTCCTTCGGTAAAACTTCTTTCTATATCGGATATTAGTACAACTTAGAATAGAAAATTATCATTGCCAAAAATGTTATCTTGTTGTGGTTTATTAATTTTATCACCTGCACAATTTAATCAATGATTCTAATATTTTTTGTCTTTTTTTTTCATTTCATCTTTACTGAGAAAAGAAAGAAAATTAAAGGTTTTTACAGTAAAGCAATCGGTATCAGTATGATCTCATAGCAAGTTTTAACTATATTTAAAACTTTAAGATAATGGGGATGTTACCAAAAAAAAAATAGTCTTTTTTTCCTTTTCACGTAAACAAAAAATTAAGACGATACAGTGCGTTGAAAAATCGTGTGACGTCACAAGACCCCGCTCCTGATCTTGGATTCGTTTAAAGCGAGAGACAAACTGGTCCCACGTACGCAACGTATGCAACGCATTATGATATCTGGACTTCGAAACAAAACATGAGTTACGTACAGTTAGAACATACGTTGCGTACGTAGGACCAATGTGTCTCTCGCTTTATCTTCGTAATTTTTTATTGATTTGATAAGAATAAAAATACGTTTCCGATATTTTTCGATAATCTAACAGACGAACTAAATATAATCATTTTTTTTTTAACTCAGGAAACATTCCTATTTAATAAATAAAATTAATAAACCAACAACAATAATAATCGATAGACATGCGTTGTGCCCGGTTCTTCCGACCTCTTGTATTATTTTAAGAAAAATAATTAGTAATTATAAAATTACTAGATCAGGGATTCTGTATCCGGCCAAAGACGTGTGTGAAAAAAAATATGTTAAAAAGAGTGTGAGGATTTTGAGATATTTTGTGAAATAATCGTGAATAAAATAAAGCTTTGCTTGCGATAAGTGGTGAGGCATATGTGGCCCTAATAAATTTTATATCTTGGTCATAATATCACAGTTTTGGTGGGAGAGATAGCTAGAAATGTAATAGTGGGTAATCATAATCATAAAGATATTTATTTCTCTCTCTCCACAATAGAATTAACATCCTAGGACTAAACAATAGTCCCGTACTAGGGAAACCCTGTGTTACGGATCTCAGGCTCCCAGTGTTTAGGTCAGAGAAGCCTTTTCCCAAGTATTTGAGGGTCGGCTTCTAGTTTAATCGAATGCGGGTGACTACCAGTATTCTTCGTGGAGACACTGCCTGTCCAGCCTCCAATATAGTTTATTTTATGAGAACCTACCTAAAAAGAGTATGGTATGCGCCAGATAAGCTTGCAATAAAGTATACTGCCCTTTCCTTAATTTTTCTTCCAGATATCCGAACAATTACTAACCGTTTTGCAGTACTACAGAAAGTAAACGATCACGATAAACAAAACGGTAAAAAATTAATGAAACGGCTGGTAGCGTCTGTCGTCATCGCATTTCTCCCACTCATATTTTGCCTCTGTAGATTATACGTCCGTATTCGAAGTTAATTCCGTCACAGTAGGTGGGTAGACATAGACAATGTAACGGTCTATTATTCAAAATTGTAGTCGTAGAATAACCTATACTATGTATATAGGTTTGGGTAGCTAAATAAAGGTAAATAATCTTAATGTGTCTTTTTACCCGACTGCCAAGGAAGGGTTATGTTTTTCGCACGTATCTTGTATGTATGTTTGTAAATTTCTTTATCACCTCGTATCTTCCAAACGGCTGGGTGAATATCGACGGTTAATGTCGTTAGATTTGTCTCAAAAACCCAAGTGTCCAAAGATAGGTTAAAAAAACCATCAAAATGGCGGTTTTTGGCGCTAAATTGCAAATTGTTAATATTTTTTTTAACCATAAACCAAACCTGTCGAGTGGGGTACCAAAATGAAGGAGATTACATTTGTTTCGATCTTTTACTGCATTGCTTATAAATTGACGTTTTACAGTCGAGTTTTTAGATTTTTTAATCTTTCACTTGTTATAAAATGCAACTAAAAACCAATGGAAATACTACAATAACGATTACTAAATCAATTGAACCATTTGTTTAAACAGTAGTTTATTTGTTTAATGTGTTTGTGTAAAAAGTCACAACAAGATTGTTTAGCTTTATTTAACTACCTAACCCTTTCTATTATAATTGCCTCACAAGTAGTATAGGTAGAATATTCATGCACGTGATTATGAATTATTAGTATGCTTTATACTAACGGCTCGCCCTGGGTTTTATTGGATTATAAATAACATAAATAGCCTCTCCTCATCAGGAATGATGTACCTTTAAAATGTGTTTTTTGAAACACTGCAGTGGTTTCGGACATTTTACTCCGCAAATACATAAATTCAAAAAATCTCTCACGTAAAGAAATAAGTAGGTATATTGATTTAATTGTTATGCGTCAGACTGTCCTGAATGAGAGATAGACCCATTAATAATAAACGGTAGTACAAAATCTTATAAAGTCAAATTTGTAAGTTATCATCATATCAGCCGAAAGACGTCCACTGCTGGACATAGGCCTCCCCAAGTGTCGCCGAACGTCCAGTCCTGCGCGTCTCGCATCCGTCGGGTACCCGCGACCCTCACTAGGTCATCGGTCCACCTTGTGGGAGGCCTTCCAACACTGCGTACTAACAGTGCTTGGCCGTAAATATTGCAAACCTAGTTAATAGAAAATTTTGGATTTGTAGAGCACACCATAGACTAGCTGTCAAATGTATACGATCAGAAAAGTGTGTCAGAGACAAAGCGATCGTGCGACCAGAGTGCCAATTCTACTAATTTTTAAACAACATTCCCATCTCAGGCGCAATCTGTCAAAAATGAATGGAAAAGGAGGCTTCTTTGACCAACCTTAAATATGATCACGCACTTCTGGAACACCCTATATAAACAATTTATCTTCAAAGCAATTTCTGGTCCATGGGCGCCGGGAGGGGGATGCACCTTCAAACCCACTTTTTTAAGGATGGGTAATCATGAAATGACTCCTCCCGCTCTGGGTGGAGCAGAACGGAATGTCAGACTCTTACTGACTAAAACCTATCCGTGTTCCTCCCAATGCCCTTTGCGTTCCAGGGCGACCTGCACCACCCTGGCTTTTAATAAAACATACGAAAACATGAAGATGTAAATAAAAATTGATAAGCTGAATGTAGTAAAAGAGACCTAGCAAATCCGAGGCGAGGTATTTCGAGCTCCCTCACGTTCGGCCTTGTAACCGGATTCTTTAGTTCTGGGCAAAAGAAAGCCTATCCTATTCGAGGCGGGGCTTTGAAGATGCACTCCCCTGAAAACGGTCCTACCGGCGCCCATGTTGTGTTCGACTAAACCTTCGTTTCGATCAGCTCTCGCCATTGAGTTACTAAAATTCGTGGCGCTAATTAGTATAATAAATTATTTTTGTATATAAATACATATAATGAGTGTGATTAAGAATTGAAATGTCTGTGCAATATCATTGCCGTTTGGCATATGAACTCTTGGATAAGTAGGAATATATTTAGCTTAGATTTCTAGCAATGATGGAGTGGGAATTTTATTGAATAAATTAGACTTTATTACTATTTTCTTACGAGAGATGACAGTAGTTTTGTGGCTGTATTTAGAATTAAATTTATAATAATAAACACTTGAATTTATAATTTGAGATAATTTGAATACATTGCAAGTCGCCACCAACTCAAATATCAACCTTAGCTTCGTGTATTTTCCATTTATTTTTCTGTATCTATTAAAGACCATAAAAAGTATGGATTGCGATCGAAATTAAACTTTGTACATAGAGTTTTTGTTCCAAAATTTGATAATTATCTCAAATACTGAATTCAAATAAAAACTGTTTGGGAATAGGGGTTAGTATTGCAGGTCGGGTTTAAAAAGAAATTGTGCAAAAGAGTAACAAAGGAGACTGATTAAATTTAATAATATAATAACAAAACCAACAGCAAAACTGTAGTGGTATTTCTGGGTGGGTATACCTCAACTATAATAAGCCGGTGGTCCCGGCCACCTAACACCGAACCAAAATGGCGAACGTCAAATAAACCATGTCAGAGGCCCTTGAGGCGGTTTAGAAACTCTGACACTAGGGTGTGTGGGGTCGTTAGAACTTACTGCCCGCAGAAGAAGAACCTCAACTCAACATACTTTTGCAAAGGGGCATCAAAATCTAACCTGGCAGTTTTGAGAAAAAGGATACTTTACAATGCACATTTTATGGTACATTTTTATCAAATGTTTTAACGAGTATTGCTGACTTAAAAAATCTATCTTTAAATAGACAAACTTTCAGAGAATCACATTAATTAACACATTCACTGCCGCGACGGTCACCGGTGACCGACAATTAATACATTTTCTATTGTGTCTATTTGTCTGGCAGACAATGCTTTAAGTACCTATTATAAAGTCAGAAATACCCGTTAAAAATAAAATAAAAATGTACCATAAAAATATACTTCTCAAAACTGCCAGGTCAGATTTTGATGCCCCTTTGCACCAGGGTATAGTTGAGGTGGATACCTCTTTGTGGTATTTCTGTGGGGATACCACAACAGTATCGCTATTGGTTCATAGACCACTTTTCGTCAGTCTCCTTTGATACTCACACATGTGGCAGTCTCTTTTTAAGGTTCGATGCGCTATATTAACGCCCGGTAGCAAAAACTAGGTATTATCCCTCCCTCTTTTTCTATTTAAAGTAGTTGAAACGACAAACATTCCATTACTATAGTAAAGACATGCATTAAACTACTATTTTCATAATTTCTTATCTACTGCTCCATGTATGATGTATCTGTCGTATAGAACACAAATTTTAAATCCAATAGACATTTTCTACGTATTGTATAATAGTCCGTAAGATTTTTCAAGTATTACAAATAATTTAGTGCCAACTTTACCGTTCGTCTGTCATACATCTAGATGTTGAGAACCTATGTTTTAGTATGATAATGTACCTCAAATGAACTGTCATCGAAAGTTTCTTCCATTTGTGTTCAAACACATTGTAGACGGGTTTATATAAGTTAGATTAAATTGCAGTTTTCTTGACTAGGAATGATTATTTTTGTCTTTGTGAAGGCTTGGATTTCTACTGGTGTGCGATTCCGGTAAAAAAATTTGTAATCTGAGTTGTTGTCCAAATTGGCTAACGATCGTCCGAGTTAACGATGCAATTTCGTCGCACGACGAGATTAAACACACATTGCTTTAGAGTGTCCTAATTGAAGCTTGCAAATCTAATAACTTACCAACTGAATTAAAAACGTCAAAATCTATTTAAATATTTAACTTAAAGCTGAGAAAGTCTTTATTGTAACATGCACACACCTGAATATAATTATGTACTACCTGTTTTGTACTTAGATATAAGATACTTATGTATTTTGTAGTTTCTCTATAAGTTAATAGTAATTGTAATATTCTTTAGAGAAATAAATTCTTAAAGTCGAAATCATCGCGCAAGCACAGGAATTATTTTCATCGACGAAATTTCATCGTTAACTGGCACGATCGTTAGCCAGTTAAGACGACGCCTTAAGAGTACTATAAAGCCAGCTAACCAAATTCTGCTAACGTACCAGTAACGCAATCTAAGTAAAGAGCGCCTCTTCAGAGAAGTAGTTGTAATCTTACGACAATTTGTAGTCTAAGTGTTAAATCGGACTTTTGGCCATATTGACATATCTTTTGAGGCTCAGTCTCTCCGTAGTCTAGTTCTAAATCTAGTCAATTAGGCTAATATATTGTAGAGATCACACATTATTTTTGTGAATATTCTGAATAAAACTGTTGGTTTTGTCCAAAATGTGTCTTATTTAACTAAGTTCCCTTTGGTCCTTGTGAACCGTTGTACTTCCTATCTTTCAAGTTATTTTTGAAATGAAAGCTTTAACGCTACCTCCACGAGCAAGTGAATCTCCACCAGTCCGCTGTACATCTCCACGAGACGATTATTCGTCCGGTACGAATTCCTGATTAGGTTTTCCGATTAGGAATTCAGATTCGGAATTCCGTGAGAGTAGCGTAGACTGCAGTGCAGCCTATCGTGCGGGCCGGAGCGAATAATCTTCCGTCACACAATAGCACTCGCATATAGCCGAGCGACTAAACTATCGGAACTACACACTCGTTACTTGCTACTCGCTGCTCGCCAACCCGTTTTGAGTTTCAAGCTTTAAGTACTACTCGCTCCTCGCTGATCGTCGGCGGTCAAAAAGTGCTCAAGCCTCGTATCCACTACCTACAATAATCGCTACGTGACATCATTGTCCATTTGTTTTGTAGAGAAAGTTTTAAAATAATGGCACCCTATATGTAGGTATACTTATTGTATCTAGGTACTCTTTGGATAGCACTGCGAGAGGTTGCCTTTCGCTGAGAGTAGGTACGTCAGCTCTTGCGGCGGACAAGACGTTGACGTTTTGCACGTCAATGTCACTCGTCCAATCACAATTCAAGCGTTCAGGACGAATACCGCTGCGAGTCTCTCACTCGTGGAGGTGGAGGCTTTGTCAATCGCTACGCCATAAACTCAATGCTGCACTACCTACCTAGGTATGTACTTGTATGTAGCAATGGGGCTGCAAACGGCAATCTTTATAAAATATCTGTAACACACCATCACGCCTTTATTTAGCAAAAGGGTATACTTACAACTTTCTTTCAAGATTCACCTAAGTCCTATACAAAAGGACCAAACGCTGTTATTTACGCGCGAACTTAATTTCTAGCAGCACCATTCTATAAAAACCAAACTACATCATTTAGGAGACACTACAACTTGCCTCGTTCTGCAAAGTAAAGGTGTTAGGGTTCCGTAAAGTCGGATATCTTTACTAAAGCGACAGGGCACTACGTGCCTGTATCTTAAAGAGACTTAAAACAATAAATTGTAAAGCTACATCCACGCTTGGGCTGCGGACACGAAGTCAGCGGGCACGGGCGGTGGCACAACTAGCGGCGCGTTCAAATGCATAGATTTATATGGAACAAGCAACTAGCGGTGCCCAAAAACAAAATGATCAACGCGTGTTGAGCATCTTGTTTTTGCTTTTTAACGACCGATGTTTCAAAATAACTTTCGTTTATACCAAAAAGATGTTTTCGTCGCTGTTTAGACATTTTAATCGCAATCAAGACACAGATTTATCATGATACATTACTAGGCCGCTCGACTAGCCCCGCGCAATTGTCCGCTGGTTTCGTGACCGGGTCTGTGCAGCAGCACCGCTGCACGCGCTGCCACCAGCGTTCGTACCCGCAGCCTTATGGGTACGGAAGGAAGTTGGGACAAGCCCGTCACACATTCCGACCCACTGCAACTCCTAAACGCCAGAATCTACAGTGGAAGACCACCAAAAAAACGCTGGGTCAACGAAGTTCAACGAAGAAATCCAAATCAGTATTATAAAGGCAAAAATAACTCTGTCTGTTACTTCTTCATGTTCTAACGGCTGAACAGATTTGGATGAAATTTGGTACGTAGATAGATTAGAACGGTTATTTTTCGAATACCCGTCATTCACGCGGGCGCAGCTGCTGGCATAAGCTAGTAAACAATATCTATATTTTCCAGTAGGTGCAGGGAAGGACTTTGCATTGCGCGGCGTCTTTTGCGACTTTCTCGCACGACAGCGACGGCATCCCACGTGCTCTCTTGCTTGCGATCATGGACTGGGCCACATCCAGAAGCGAGAAGTTATTTGGCCATCCCTGCTCTAGATAGTTAGCTGTCTATCACGGGAATAGTCTTATTTTCGAGTGATAAAACTAAAAATTCAGAATTCTGTAGAGCTCCAAGGAACCCTAGACCAAAGTATTTGCTACTAATTTCCACCCGATCGATACCTCCACACGTTCTTGAGGCACTTGTCTCACCGCCGGCGAGAAAGCGAGTAGCTATCGACCATTTGCTCGCTGAGGAAAGGGACAAAAGATATAGATCTCGTGTGAGTAAAATATACACATATATTCATAGTCGATTGCTGGCTGTTCACACTGCCGGTGAGCGGCTGTTACCTCTAGTTAATCGCAGCGACAAGAGCTATTTTGATAACTCTGGTCGCTGCGATTGTACTAGCTCAGCGACACTCACTCGGCGATGGTCGCTTAGCGATCGGAACTCACCAAACAGCGGTAATTTCTACCTTTAGGCACTTGTCTCACCGCCAGCGAGGAAGCGAGTAGATATCGACCATTTGCTCGCTGAGAAAATTGATAAAAGATATAGATCTCGTGTGAGTAAAAGAGACACATACATTCATTGTCGACACTGGCTGTTCACACTGCTGGCGAGCGGCTCTTACTCGTATCACTATTTAATCGCAGCGACAAGAGCTATTAAAGATTGTACTCGCTCAGCGACACTCGCTCGGCGGTGCTCGCTTGGCGGTCAGAACAACCAAACTGCGGTAATTTCTACCTATAATGCCGGCCGGAGCGAGTATTGCGAGTATTGCCTGCACTAAAGCACTCGCTGAAAGCCGAGCGTCAAAACTATCGAAACATTTCACTCGCTACTCGCTGATCGCTAATTGTTTAGAGTTTGAAGCTTAAGGTACTACTCACATTTATTCAGCTCCATTCTTTTTTTTTATTTGTTATGGGTTTGCTCTTGACTCTAGTCTATCAGAGATGACAGAGACAAAGTCTACGATGGAGAAGCCTACCCAGAAGGAGCCTGTTCACTCTTGACAATAAATAATAAAAATTAAGGTTTGTGGTACAGAACCCTTCGTGTGCGAGTACGACTCACACTTGACCGGTTTAACTTTGAAGGGTTAGGGTTGTAAGCTTTTGGAAACATGGACGCAGGCAGAGAGTTCCACTCCTTTGCTGTGCGCATTATAAAAGACGTTTGGAAACGCTTAGTGCGAATAGGTGGAATAGCTACAAGTCAGGGATGGTAAGATGCAGTGCGTGTGGATGTCCGATGGTAGAAGGGGGCCGGTGGGATGAGGTCGTAGAGTTCTTGGGCACACTCACCGAAGTACAAACTGTAGAAGACCGACAAGCAGGCAACCTTACGGCGATGAGCCAAGCTATGTAGCTATTCGCGTTTTGCTGAACGGTTCTGTTCAGATGTATACAGGTCTGCTTCTATCAGCCGTGTACAACGTCGTAAGAATGAGAAAGGTACTGAATACGCGGCGAAGACGGTAAGCCACATGGACGTAAGAATACTCTGAATAGGTTTCCTTATTCAGAGCTACCGCAGGACCACCGACTCCAACAGCTTCCATATTTAATGCCAAATGTAATAAAAAAAAAAAAGTTTTATGCATTGGATCGCGTGGGACTTGATATATAAGGTGTTTCCTGTTGGAGGTAAAATAAAACCAAGAATATATTTCGGGCGCCGTGGAGAACCTCACACAATAAACTATGCCGGAAAGAATCCATCGGAAAAGACTGTACTTTTAATCTGCCGGTGGGTAGCCAAATAGACAAAAAAAAACAAATTAAACTCTTGTCTTTTTCTGTTTAAATGCCAGTAACCATAAACAATTGAAGGGTCTTCTTAAGATTAACTTTAAAAATAAGGATTCAAATTGATATTATTATTAGGTACCAACACCAATCGCCATCATATAATTATTAGTACTCAAACAAAAAAATTGGTACCTTCGTAGTTTTCGAGAAGATTCAACTTTGAAGATAGTCTGGCGGTAGTCATGCTCTCATGTATTATTGTGCTCTTAAAATAGACATTTCTTTGTGCGATATTTTTATCGTTTGGCTTCTAGAAGAAATAGATATAACGTAAAAAATTAAAACGTAAACGACAGTGGGTCGACCCAGTACAGGTATATATATAGTCCAAGAGCTAGATCTAAGAATTGAAAATTTATCTCTCTGACAATTCTACGGAGACCGATAAAACTAGAAGTTTAATCCACATATCAATAGAAATAATCTTTCTTGGCAATTTGTTCGATCTAGCTCTTGGACTAACTATACCTATCTTAAAAAATGAACTCATTACATCTTCTAAACTAAGACCCGACTAAATCTGTGACTTGGCGAAAACTTGCGATTAATTAGCGACTAAATTTGAGAGAGAAAACAGGTCTTCGCTAGGTGCTTTTGAGACTCAAATGAACCAAGATCGACCACCTGTAAACCCTTTTAACTTTTGATCCAGTGTTTGGCGATTAATTGGCGACATTTTTTTATATTGTTAAAATTAAAATCCCTGTTGGTGGCCTTGTCAGTGCCAGTCACACAAGGAGTCGAGAACCATCCGTGTTCCGCCGCGTAAGGCCCCATACGACGCTGAATGCGGCGGAAAAGCGTTGAATGCCATATAAAGCATTCGCATGATAAAAAACACATTTGTCCTCATTTTGTACTCGTTTTCCGCGAAAGCTGAAAGGAAGCGGAAAGCTGAATGGATGCGGACGCATCTACATACAAAATCGTTGTTTTCTATTGGCATAAGCTGAACTGAGCTAAAAATGTGTGAGTAGGTACTCGCTACTCGCTGATCGCCGGCAACAAGTGCCTTAGTGTCGTGACAGACCGACAGACGGACAACCAAGTGGTCCTATAAGTAAGGTTCCGGTTATTCTTTTTCAGGTAGGTAGGTACGGAACCCTTAAAGCATCAGTCTATTGTTACTCGGGAATTTTGTCGTACAGAAACTTGCTTGGAATTAAGATAATTGGTTAAAAATTAAAGACAAGTTATTCCTTCACACCAATTTATTCAAAAATAAAGCTAGATACTAATTTTGCACGTAGTAAAACACATAATGTTTAATCGTTTTACGACATAGGTAATTATTATAATTATACTAAATAACAAAAGGCCTCAAAAACTCAAATAGGAACTGAAATGATTAAATTCTGATAAAAATCAAATAAGGCTCACCTTTGATTATATTATATAATCTAAGGCTCTTTCATGTGTAGCCAATGAAAACTGTTGTAACTTTTAAGTCTACTATACACGTGTTTTACAGTCTTCAAAATTCTAATGCTTCAGGTAATTAACCTACTAATTTTCTGAGCCATCTCATAACGACCCCAATTCATAATTATTTGACCATTATGTATGTTTCCAGCCAACTACACTACATCGCCTGAGTTCAGACGCTTGGGGCGCCATGTCATGCCCAGTGGCCCAGTGAAGTTACGTATCAATACACACGAAAAGTGCAATATCTGCTTTCATTAAATAGGAATAGGCAGCCGACATTACCTTACTCAAATGAATGCTTCAAGGTACCTCACCTCCCGAAGAAATAGCGCAACCTTCACATATGCCCCGTGCCTACATTTAGTTAGGTAGGTATCCAAATACTGAAATATCGGGGCTAACGTGCCGACTGCCGAGGTTCAAAATCGATGCATAGGAACAAACCGCAGACGGCATTGATGTACTTAAATAGGATGCAACAAAGTTTACTCGTCGGTAGCTCAAATATTTTTATAACAAAATTAGGGTAATTCGTAAGTTACTTATAGCTCTCACTTGAAAGGATAGGTTTCACTGGCCGACTATTTTAAATTGAGGACTCAAATAAGTTTTATTTCTAAGTTTCTTCCGAAGTGTCTAAAACAAAAATATTAATCAAAGGAACTGCTTTGTAACATCTTCGAAAGTACCTCGGTACTTGATCATGTGTACCTTAATTTACATACTATTATATACTGGTATTTAACCCAGCTGGTAAATGTGGCAACGCGGGTACCGGATGTTGACGCCCATACACCCAATTGCTTGGACCTTCTGCTGACAACTGATCCTGGCAGTCAATCAGTACCTATCAGTCTCAGCCCCGCTGGGAACGTCTAACCACTGCCTGGTGAAATCCGTGTTGGCCTGCTCTCCTCCTGTAGTGCTATTCTGTAACAACATTTTCGAGTCTCGACAGCGGAATCCGCGATGAGTATAAACGTAAGACCTTTATGTGGTGCGTTATAAAGTTCACTTTGTGAGCTTTGTCACTCAGGTGAAGCTCGATATCGAAATGGTGACTTACAGAATAGACTAGCTGATAAGAGTCCTAGAGGCACGAGACGAGTATGGCGATACGAGTCAGCAGATTGGGGTGAGATGCGACACTTTTTTGCGTCTTACCTTTGGCGGCAAGTGTGCTACTCCTCGGGTGACCCTTCGTGCTGCGCTGATGTGATTGCGGACGTGATTCGGCGGGGGATGAAGTATTTTATTAAATGCTCGGTCACAAATCCCGGCCTTGGTATAATGCAGAATGCGCCCACGCTAAGGCACGTAAAGAGTCTGCTTACCAAGCCTGGATCAAGGCCCGCGACCAAAAGGCTAAAGCGCGTAGGGTTCGCGCGAGGAAAAAGCCTTTAATTCTGCCGCGAAGTTCTGCGAGCGGGTTTTTCGTAGGGCACGTTTTGATCATGTCGGACGTATCGGGGCCAAACCAGCATCGCACCCTCCGTGTAGTAAGCAGCTTTGGTCCCTGTCGAAAGCGATTTAAACAAATTTCTGTCGACCCACTTTGCCTCCAATGCTAAAACCTGATGGTTCGCTGGCTCCCTCTGCAAGAGAGAAAGCAAATTTATTTGCTCTTTGCAGGCAATTCGCGTCTGGATGCTGACTCCAAGCAACCAACAACTTTACCTCGTTGTGACTCTTCGATGCCGGAGATCGCAGTTCATAATAAAGAGGTATGTAGGGTATTGTGCAGTTTAGACGTGAATAAGGCCAGTGGACCTGACGGCATTCCAGCAAGAGTGTGAGGCAATTTGCACCTGAATTGTCTCCTGTGTTGACACGCCTGTACCGTCTCTCTCTTGTAAAAAGAACGGTGCCGAGATCATGGGAGCTTGCGAATGTGCAACCGGTGCCCAAAAAGGGAGACCGTGCTGACCCTGCGCATTACCGTCCGATCGCCATTAATACCTCCATCCTATGCAAGGTTATGGAAAGGGTTCTGAATAGTAAGCTGCTGACCTACCTTGAAGACAACGATCTCCTCAGTGACCGTCAATATGGCTTTCGCCGGAGACGGTCAACTGGCGATCTTCTTGTGTATGTCTCGCACTGCTGGGGCGAAGCCATTGAGAGACACGGCAATGCACTTGCCGTGTCGCTTGATATGTCGAAGGCTTTTGACAGGGTTTGGCACGCAGGTCTACTCAGCAAGCTTCCTGCTTATGGCATCCCAGCTGGTTTTTGCTGCTGGATATCAGACTTCCTGAGTGAACGGTCGATCCGAGTGGTCGTTGACGGCTGCTCCTCTGATCTCATGGCTATAGATGCCGGAGTTCCTCAAGGGTCTGTTCTCTCTGCAACTCTTTTCCTGCTGCACTTAAATGACCTACTTCAGCCTGGTCTTGTTGGGTACGCAGATGACAGTACGGTTTCAGAGAGATACTTGTTCAGCGCAACAACCAGTGGGGTTGAAAATTATTCCTTGAGAGAGGCCATGGTAGAGCGGTAAAATTTGACCTTAAGCGTTGTCTCCCAGTGGAGTGATGACAAACTGGTCACTTTTAACGCACCAAAACACATGCGTGTCTTTTTACCGCAAAAAGGAGTCGTTTTGACCAAGCTCCTACTTTTCGGGGTGCATCTGTTCCTGTGACTGATCGGCTCGAGCTCCTAGGCATGGAGTTGACACCCAGTCTCAACTTCGGCGGAACCATCGAGTACAAAGACCAAACTGCGGCCAAAAAGCTAGGCATCCTAAAGGCCTGGACTGGTTTTAACCCTTTACAAAGCACAAGTCCGATCCTGCATGGAGTATTGTAGCCACCTTTGGGATGGCTCAGCTAAGTATCAGCTTGCCGCGCTTGACTCGGTGGAACGCAGAGCTAAGAGGCTTATCGGCGTCGTAAAACTGGTGGATGCCAAGCTACATAGCTTGGCTCATCGTCGTAAGGTTGCCTGCTTGTCGGTCTTCTACAGATTGTACTTCGGTGAGTGTGCCCAAGAACTCCACGACCTCATCCCACCGGCCCCCTTCTACCATCGGACATCCAGACGCACTGCATCTTACCATCCTTACCTTGTAGCTATTCCACCAATTCGCACTAAGCGTTTTCAAACGTCTTTTATAATGCGCACAACAAAGGAGTGGAACTCTCTGCCTGCGTCTGTGTTTCCAAAAGCTTACAACCCTAATTTCTTCAAAGTTAGAGTGAACTGGCTCCTTCCGGTTAGGCTCGCGCCATCGTAGACTTTGTCTCTGTCATCTCTGACATAGACTAGAGTCAAGAGCAAACCCATTGCAATTAAAAAAAAAACGTACTTAAACTCACAAAGGAGGCACATCACCGTGAGCATTGGAAGAAACGGAGGGTCAAAAGGCCTTTGCCCGTGGGGACAGCTATAATAATTAAAAAAAAAATTGAATTCCTTACGGAGTAGAAACTGCAGTCTTGTTTAGTGGCCAGGAAAGATCTTATTCGTAAACATAAATGTAGGGATTGCTTTCAACGAGAGCTATGTCCTTTTCCAACTGCCTCAATTCAGCTTCCATCTTGGTCTTGCGAAGTATCTTGGGTATTGTGTCGGTAAGCATGGGCAGTTGAAGAAAAGCCTTCTGCATGAGTGACCAATTGTGCTTCAGATCCTGTGAAACAATTTTTGGATGTGACAACTAAAGGCTCTCTGTCTAGGCGAGGCAAAGGGTTATTGCTGGAAGTACCTACAATTTATAATTATGCCTTTTTTCTTGCTTATTTATTGATGACGTAGACTACCGTTGGCCGCCTACGGTACATGTTTTCTGAGGAGGATCGGAACGCCCGGGGTAAGTCCTGCCATTTTCTCGCGGTTGCTAAAACCACGAGTAGGTAGGTGCTGCTACGTGTCACTGTCCTGCCTAGGGTCGTTTGAGAGACCTCTTGAATGCCTACACCGAGTGCCTTCGGTATTGAAGGGAGTTTTAGCAACCACAAGGAAAGGCAGGACGTACTTCTGAGTTCCGATTCCTCAACTCTCTTCAGAACACATCACATGCTCCAAACCCAGCCGCCGCTGTCTCCGAAGCCTACGAGTAGTTACTGCGACGCGTGACTATCCTGCCCCCCCCCCCCAGGGTCATTTAAGAGCCTGCTTGTGTCTCCACTCTGAATGCCTTCGGTATTGAGAACCCCATGCTGTAAAGTGGCTGGATGTATATACTGGGTTATTGCAATTGCCTCCCGATTCCACTGTGGAATAATTATTTAGCGTAACATTCTCGCAGACGTAACATCACAACAATGCAAGCCGTTTAGCCTGTGAGTACTGCCGAGGCCGGGAACACCAGCCAGCGAAGGAAGGTTTTGTCCGAATCTTTATATATCAAGACCGACAGCGCAAGTCCCATTAGGGGAGCTTTTTGAGCGTGTTCTGACAAGGTACTTACGCATACACAATGCAGGTGTTTTCGAAACATTTGGGAAAGAAGAGAATTTCGTTGATGAAACCGGGAAGATTTAAGTCAAGCTTACTACAGCGGCTTCTAACATCTCAGTTGAGATAATGTTTAAATTCGTTTAAACATTTTCTCTTGATGTGAGACAATGTTTAAACGAATGTGTAGAAAAAAAAACAACTTACAGCAAGGAGTTTTGTGCGATCTTCGGCATTTATGAGCTTGCACAGACTTTCCTTGTGATCCTCTGCGTATTGCAATTTCTCTGCGGCCTTCTGGATTCTTCTATTCCTCTTTACTAGGTACGCTGGCATCTGACCGAAGTCTGGCCTGAGGCAGTATTCTGGAACCTCTCCGGAACCTTTGATCTTCTTTATATGGCCGTCTCGCGTGTCGACCAGTCTATATGGTGGAATTTATTATTTATTAAATACTTATAAATAAGCATGGATGGAGTTGTCGACGAAAGAGATTTTGAAGCGTCAACATCAGTGGTCAACATGATCGGTGGACTAGATAGGTACTTATTCGGTTTTCTCACAAATTGGCAGAATTAACCCCTAGCAACACCGCTAAGCAGGATCGTTTAATCTACACTTATATTATAAAGAGGAAAGATTTGTATGTTTGTATCGAATAAACTCAAAAACTACTGGAACCATTTCAAAAATTATTTCACCATTGGTATGCTACATAATCATTGAGTAACATAGGCTATTTTTATTACTAGAAAAATTAGAGATCCTTAAGAAATCGCAGCGCGGACGAAGTCGCAGGTGAAGTGCTAGTATTAGATAAAATTAAAATTTCACCTTGGCTCCACAGGCTTTCCTTTTGTCTTTATAGCTTTCTTTATGTTAACAACTCTGAAGTTAACTGTTGGTTTCTCTGGTTTCTTTCCTGGCGGAGGGCGCTTTGGTACTGGTGGTAGATTACCGGACACAAAGCATTTATGATCACTCTTCTTGAGGGGCTGACCTATTCCTTCACCCTTCTTTAAAAAGTCGGTAGGAGCTTTGACTGGAGTTTCAGCGTAACCAAATGTACGTCGTAGTTGAGGTATTTTAGCTAATCTCAATTCCTTTTCTAGTTTGGATTCGTATCTGTAATTAGTGTTTTCATAATTTCCTATAACAGTAGTCTTGTCCGAAATGGATAATAAAGAAACTGTTTCTGCTATTTCTGTTTCCTCAATGCAAACTTACATTAGGTACAGCTAAGGCCCACTTGTGCAAACTAGAGTTACCTTTTACGTCAGGATTAGATGCTAAACAATGGTTAATTTCATACATACTGGCCTGGGTTAGTATCAAACACCTATTCATATTGGGTACTTAATGCTATTTAAAATGGAGTAGTGTTTAATGTTACAGCAGCAATGAACCATGCACCAGACTGACATAATTACTAAGGTATGATAAGGGCCTGAAGTCTGACAAAAATATTAAGGAGATGGCTGACGATTAATAATGTGGTGTCAAATATGGTTTTAGATGCGATAAGCCCAACGTAGGTACGTTTTTACAACAATTTTACTAAATTACCTAGGAGTTTTCGGTGGCTCTGGAGGTGGTTTATCCAAAATGGTGTAGATGACTTCGTTGTGTTGAACTATTTCAACTAACGACATGTTTTTAATTAGCCACAGCAAAGGTAGCAAAAAACTGAACTTAAAAAATTATAAAAAAACTATATAGGCTGTCGGTTTGCCCCCGTTGGTTGCTATAGAAACAATGTAACAATCTGTTCAAATCGTAGGTTCAAATACAATGTTTTTTCATAATTCAAAATCTATGGCAGTGTATAATCGATTAAAAACTTTTTCTGGTTTTGGTGCTAAACTTAGAGCATTTAGGCTTAATGCTCTAAGGTACTAAAGCTTTGCGAAAGTCACTTGGCTAAGATCTTGTTTTGAGCTCCCAACTAATGAATATTTTCATCTGAATATAATAGTCCAACTTAAAATTTGGAACATTATCTATCCGTTTCTTATTCGTTTGCCTCATGTAAAAATAGAGGCAATCGATACCTAAGCCTTCAGCAAACAGGCGCGGTCGCAGCCATAAACTTAGGGGGGGTTGTCAGGTCGGAAATTTTTTGTGCGCGACCTTGTTTCGAATACTTTGATTTTTTCCTATCATAACACAGATGTTTATGATGTACAGATGCTAGGTTTTTTATGTTGATTTAAGTGCAGAGTGCGAGCCCCGAAAAAAATTTAGTTCCTTGTCTCTGAAACGCAAATCTTGTTATCTTGCATCCAATTCCATAAACATGTTATTCAATGCATGTTCGTATGTCAATTAAAGCAAAAACCGGGTAGGTAAAGATGCTAGCTAGGGCGAGCGAAGCGAGTCCAAAAGTTTTAGTTCTTTGACACAGAAACGCATTTTTTTTTGTCATCTTACATCCAATACCATAAACAAGTACCTTATAAGAATAGGTTAGGTACTTCTAGAAAAGCGTGTTCCATCTTCGACCACATCATCACTTACCATCAGGTGAGATAGTGGTCAAACGCGTGCCTATCAGTGTTATATACATATATATACATATAGATTCAGACTTAAAAGTAATGTGTTCGATCTATGAACAATTAAGAATGCAAGAGCGAGCGCAGAAAGCTCGAAACAAATCACGACGAATTTTATGAGTAGGTACGGTTTTGGGAGGGTCATGGCCCCCACGCTTAGAGCATTTAGCCTACGGAGATGGCAAGCGGCGAATCAACGAACAAATTTTTCTGCCACTTTCTGCGGGAGTGGGAGGTAAACACGTACAGATATTACTTTACTCTTTGACGTACAGCGTGCGTACAGCACACTACAAAATTTGACAATCACGCTAGTGACGTGATATTATGAACTAGCTTTTGCCCGCGACTTCGTACGCGCATATACCGTTTTTTTCCCATTCCTGTAGGAATATCGGGAAATTCTCTCTTAGTTCTCGCCTTCACTCCCTAAGGAACCTACATGCCAAATATCAGCGTTCTACGACCAGTAGTTTCGGCGGTGCGTTGTCTGGCAAGGCATTTTTTACCCCCCCTTATGGACGAGTTTCATTACATGCCCGTTAAGGGGTAACACACGACCGTGATGAAAAGTCAACGAACGAGTGTCACCTAAATGCGAAAACATGAAGAACTAAGCAAATTTTTTCACCTTTCTCGGCAGGGTTTTATTATATTTTGATATTTCATACTGACATTCAAGTTTTTTGTTGATTTATACAGAAAAGATCAGAAAGTCAGTGAGCGAAAAAAAACAAGAACGAGCGAAGCGAACTCCAAAATTTTTGTACCCTACTTCAGGCGAGTTTCATTGCGTCAAACGTTGAAGCGTGCCACCTGATAGGTACAAAAACCAGTCAACGAGTGGTCGGGTGTCACCCCTAAACAGGTTTCACACGGTGCGCCCCCCCCCCTCCCCCCAAGTCGAACGCTCGTTACGCTACTGCGAAACAATACGATACACAATGACGGTGGTCGTCGAATGCACTATTTTTATAACGTGCATGGTCATATGGCCAGTTGATTTTGGCAGAGGGGTAAACTCAGCTAAGTATAATAATATCTCCATAGGCTAAATGCTGTATGCCCTCACGACACCCCAACCCCCCACCCCCGCGGACCGCCCCTGTCAGTTAATATCAGTAGAAGAGTCAGCGCGGCTTATTGGGCCAGACATAACGCTTTCATATCCCGTGTGGGTCGGTGCTTTGTAAAGTTGTAATGATGTGGAAATGTGTTATTTGGTTTTTTATAATCTTCATCGTTATGTTAATTCTCTATTGCCGTTTTTATTGTGGCGACAACACTGATGAGCCCGTCTGTCAGGCTTATGTCAACACCGTCAAAACAACCAAGTTCTTCTCAGTTATGCGTTGATTATTTTTAGATTCTTAGATAGATGTAATATATTATTCAGTTTTTATTTTATTTAGTTTTACTTATGCGTTAATAATTGATAAGATGTTAATAAAAGGGTTGCGGGGGGTAAAGAGGTACAGTGCACATAAATGTATAGGCATAGCATGTAGGGAGTTTTCGAGTCGATTGGATGCGCTAGACCATGTAGAAAGGTTAGAGGGGTGTTTGTCCGCGTTGCCCCCGAAGGCTAAAGTGGTGATATGTGGTGGAGGGATGATGGGAGCAGCCGTGGCGTACCACCTCGCGCGTCGCGGCTGGGGCGAAAACACCGTCGTCATAGAGAAAGAAAAGTGAGTACTAATAGCTCTTTGTTCCAGACTGCCTCTGTAGCCGAAGGGTTGTGGTGGCCATGACTTGTGTGCTCCACCCACAGTCCCATGCCCTGTTATGCTTATAAACAATGCCTGTTTACTTTTTAAATAATGTGATCCCTCCATTTTCGTATCTTTGACTCAGGTGAACCTATTGGTTAGTAGGTCGTCTTAGGGGCGGAGTTTTTTTTAAACGGTTTGGTGTGGGTTCTGTGATCAATCTACCTATGATATTATCAAAAACTTTGAAAAAATAGTACCCATTTGTAACATTAAGTAGAAAAAATAAAGCAAAAATTATATTTTAATTTAAGAAATATAATAATTAAATACTTGTTGAACTCATGAAATCAGCATAACACACAGTGATAATCCTTTTCCAATTCTGTAAACAGGTTTTCATGATATCTTTTAGAACACGTAATATAACTGCTCCCCCAAGACAACCCACTGAGCAAAATTATGTCTTTAAAAATGTGATTTACACAATAAATGTTATCTAAATAAGTCTGAAATAGTACTTACTGAAATAAACACTGGTAATAATAAAAACAAGTAGGTACTGTTAAAACATGAACTCATGTGTAGAAAGTTATTAACTTTATATTTTCCCAATTATGTTACGAGTACAATTAAAAGATAGTACTTAGTCTCTCAAAGACCGTAAGCCCCAATTGGGCCCAAATGGTATTGTCTTTCGATTGTCTTGCATGCTCGGTGCTTCATGGGTTAAATCATATACTCAATTAGGTAATAGAATAGAAAACACTTTTTTGGCACACATATAAACATTCAGCATAAGAAAAAGTAAAATAAATGTGCATAATTTGCATGGTGTTGATGACTATGATGATTGATAATAATTATGTTTAATTAATTGATGTTTATGTTAAAAATAACTCAAATACTCAGCAGCTGGCGCCCTAACAGGGTTTGTGTGCAAAACCAAAATGATTAAATTGTAACATGTATTGTGTTTGTGTGATTGGAGGCAAATAAATGAATAAAAATATTTTAGCCACAGTTAAACATAAAGCAACAAAGACGAAGTAAAATAAATAATAGTAAAAACAAAACCGAAACAATAAAGCATGGATCAGAAAAAGAAAGCTGATACATGTTGTGTCTTTGACAAGATGGCTATCCACTCAGCATGATGCTGTGCAAAAGCAAGGTCCACTTCATCCTATTAATCTGACTGTCATCAATTGCTACTAAATAACACCTAAAATATCCACCCACCTTTTCCACAGTCTTATTTCTTAGTTGGTCGGCATCACATTTGCTTACCCCTCCACCTGAGAAGCATTACCAAAATAAACTCAAAAGCCCAATTTTTTTACTGTTGATTGGCACACATTTGACCACTATCTCACCTGATGGTAAGTGATGATGTGGTCATAGATGGAGCATGCTTGCCTAGATGTTACCTATTCACTATTGACTTAAAGACTCTCAGGTTGTAGCTTACTGGAAACACAGACCCTGGCAAGGAATTCCACTCCTTAGCTGTAAGCACAGTAATAGTTCCCAAAACATTTTGAGCGTGTGGTTGGGATGTCATTCATTGATATTTATCAAACATCTAGCAACACATAATTATGTTTCAATAAGAATTATACTTTTCATGCAAATTGTTATTAAATTAATAATTATATTTTCTGCTTACTAATACCACAGCAATATTCCAACAAAAACTTAACCGCAATTTGTTTGTCTTGAATAGCATTATACAATTAAAAACTTATTTCTAAAAGACTTTTCTAATGCTTTTTCTTACACAAAATATACACAGACAATATTATTACGTAAATAAATCCTCCAATCTACAAAAGCTGCAAAGCACACTTACATAAGTTCAGCTAAAATGTTGTTTGTCACTTGATTCACAGTAAATTAATAAACAAGTACTTGTACTACCGGACAAATTTTGACAAGGTTATTGGTTTAAGTTTGATCCCATCAAATCATAAATGTGAAATGGGAGCCAAGTTCAATGTTATTAATATCCGTAATTGTCGAATTCAGCGAAAAAAGAATTGCGATCTAAATGGGTGCCAAGTTCTGTAGATAATCCTGAAATAAGAAAAATTAAGGCTCAAATTTCAACTTGAATTGACGTCATTTGAGGGAACACGGATGGTTTTTAGTCAGTAAGAGTCTGACACTCCCTTCCGCTCCGCCTAGAGTGGAAGGAATTTGATGATTTCCCATCTAGAAAAAAGCAGATGTTAATATAGTACACAAATGTATGCCCAAACACAGGTACACTCTCTTTTCTTTTATTCCGAAAAAAGAAACGATGTTTTTTTAATCCATCATCATCATCATCAACCTAGTCTTTTCCCAACTGTATTGGGGTCGGCTTTCGGTCAAGTCGGATTTAGCTGAATACCAGTATTTTACGAGGAGCGGTTGCCTACCAGACGTCCACAACCCATTAACTGGGTAACACGGTACTTCATGGCAAGACTGGAGTCAAATTCACTGGCTTCTGACTATCCGTAACGACTGCCAAAGATGTGCAAATGACAGCCAGGACCAACGGCTTAACGTGCTTTCCGAGGCACGGAGGAAACTCGGTATGTTAAGATGGTCACCCATCCACAGACCAACCTTGGCAAGCGTTGCTTAACCTTGAAGATCGACCCGTGCAGCTGTATTTATCTAGCCACGAGCTCCTCCAGATTTATGAAAATATTATTTTGAAATGATAAAAAAAAAGTAAGAAGTGTTTTTATGACGTCAGTATAACTTAAAATAATTTTAAAACTTAATATAATAAAATCATGGTTCCTTCCCAGAAGTTGTCCTTGGAACCTGCATGCATAGTTCTTCGCTGGATCTATAGAATGAAGGTATAAAATATGAATGTCTGCAATTATAGCAAAATTAGGTACACAGTATGTGGCACAAAAAAAATACAATCGCTGTTTGTCATCTCTGTTTTCGTGAAGTCTTTGCGGGTGCCGCATACAGCACGCGAAAAACACCACATTTGTATCAGCGGCACCTAACACCGGAATTCAATACATCACATTATGTGTCGTCGTCATTATGTCTTCGTTTATTCCTCATAGTTTCGGAACATTCGGATTTGGCCATCCACGCAAACTAGAAAAATTCTCACTGTATACGACGTGTAAAAGAAGAATTAATGCAATACCTTTCAAGCGGTCATTGTACTCATCGTTATGAATAACTTTTACAATGTGACCAACAAATAAATTGTGAAAAAAGAAACGATCGCCCCGTACCGATAGGTATTGCGTTAATTCTGTTACGCGTTATTAACTTAAATATGTATATTTATAGCTTCGCAATGCTGTAAGCACAAGTTTATTCTGTCATAACCTTAGTTATAATTGACAAAAAAAAAAAAAAAACTTGATGTGTTTTTTTGTCCGGTGTATTATATAATGCCTGAAAAACAAAGTAAAAAAATAGCACTCTTTAAAAACGTTTGGTTTTCCGGACAGAATTGCTTACTTTCCTGACTTTAAACTTAAATTATTGCAAAGTACCTTAATTTTCGATGTACCTAATTTCTTTGGACTATTGCTGGGATCTACACTGCGGTTACCTGTAGAATGATTAGGTATTTTATATTCAGGAAAATAGCCTATAATAGCGAACATGCTCAGTCTACTACGTATGCACTTATGCAGAGCCTAGCAAGTCACAGAGGAGCGAGACACTTCGCTGACCACTCCTCCAAAGACTATTTGGTTCGTCGCAACACATTTTTAGGATTGCGGTTACGGGCGAAGTGCTAGTCTAAAATAAAAGGATAGACGCGCGTAAACAGGTACAATAAAATTACAGATTTTTGCTCTTTTTTAAAGGCTAACCAACGAAACCCTAACTGTCCGTCCGTCTGTCAGTCAGCGGGCTGTCTCTCAAGAACCGTAATAGGTAGACAGTTGAACTTTTTACGAAGTCATATTTTTATTGCTGCTATAACAATCATCTCCCACACAAGAAACGTGTTTTTTCTGCTTTATGGTACGGAACCCTTCGTGTGAGAGTGGAAACCGGCCAAGTGCGTGTCGGCTTGGCCGGTTTTTCAGGAAAACAACAGATCACGGTTAATCTGTTGGTACAAGATAAGCGGCAGATGTGCATCACAATCTGTGCCCAGCACTCCACTACATAGCTTCGGCGTCTTGGTCGTATTCATTTTAACAGTAACGCTATAAGGAGCGCCAAAAAAGTGGCAAACTATTCTCGACGCATTAGCCCTAATGCCAGTTTCCGGGACGAATTGTAGCGGCAGAGAATCTTTTATAAAATAAATACTCTTACTCGTTTTTTTTCCAACTTGTAGATACTTTTTGTATACATTAGTCAATGGCTGCCAGATGACGTAGGATGACGCAGAGGTAGACATGGTCGGCGCAACACAACAGCGCCAGAGACTATGTCCATCTGGAATATTTGAAATAATGTACCGGTGAAGCAGTGACAGAATTTTTCAAGTAGTTGTGCCTGTTCACACGATTTTGTCTCCGTCCTAAACTTTACATTCGTGTTGTATTTTCATTTCGTCGATAATACGTAGTCCTTTGACGTGAAATCCGTAAGTTGCGCTAAATTTCATCTGCATGACGCTTAATCGATAAGAAGCGTTCTACTTCTGATCCATCTTGGGCTTTATTCAGCAGAATAGATTTTGGTCCTATTCTTCATTTCTTGCGATCTTATGCTCCTGACTCTGTCCTGACTCCATGAGTCGCGGCCGCAATGACAACGTCTAGTCTAACTGCTAAGATATTTTTGGCCTTTTAACCTTTAACTGCGATTTGCATACTGGCTGAACCAATTCAGCATTTGGGATTTTAAACGTTAAACATTAGTACATTCGCTTTTAGAAAAGTGAGCAACCAAAGAGATTGAGGTATCGCACCTTATAGGGCAAATTAATTCTAAAAGTTTTTCCTTGGAGAGCTCCACAAAGTCTTAATCTGGCATTTGTTTACAGAGTCGGCAGTGGTAGCCGTTGGCACTCCTCGGGCCTCGTCGGCGCCTTTAAGCCTACCCTCGCTCAAGTTCGCCTAACCCAGTCCTCCATAAGACTCCTGCAAGACTTGGAAGCTAAGGGCAGAGACACTGGCTGGAAGCAATGCGGATCCCTACTGCTGGCGAGGAACAGGGACCGGATGACGGTGTATCGGAGAATGAAGAGCCAATCTGTGTACGTATTTCTAAAGGGCGTGCTAAGCAAAGCTAAGCTTTGCCACGTGGTGGGAAAGTACCTTACACTATAGAGAGAAAAACATAGTGAATGAAGACTTTATTTTTATTTTAAGACAATACGAACTGCATTCAAATAATTTTAAATAGTCGCCTGGCCTGTGTCTGCCCGTCTATCCTATTATTTTACTAGACTAGTTGTCCCGCGCAACTTCGTCTGCTCCGCTCCTATTGGTCGTGATTATATATAGCTTTCCTCGACTAACGGGCTATCTAACACTAAAATAATTTTTCAAATTGGACCAGTAGTTCCTGAGATTAGCGCGTTCAAGCAAACAAAAAGACTCTTCAGCTTTTTCAGCTTTATATATTAGTATACTAGTTGACCCGCGCAAGAGGAGCTCGTGGCTAAAGAATAACAGCCGCACAGGTCGATCATCAAGGTTAAGCAGCGCTTGCCAAGGTTGTTCTGTGGATGGGTGACCATCTTAACATACCGAGTTACCTCCGTGCCTCGGAAAGCACGTTAAGCGTTTAAGTTGGTCCCGGCTGTCGTTACGGCAGCCGTTACGGATTGTCAGAAGCTAGTATACCTGACTCCGTGTTACCCATTTAATGGATTGTGGAGATCTGGTAGGCAGCCGCTTCACGTAAAATACTGGTATTCAGCTGAATCCGGTTTGACTGGAAGCTGACTCCAATATAGTTGGGAAAAGGCTAGATCATGATGATCTGGCGTCTACTATAGCAACCTAGTTGAGGTTGCTATATTGAGTATGATGATGCGTTTAAATGACCTATTCACTCTTGACGTGAAGACTCCTAGCTTGTAGCTATCAGGAAACAGACTCCGGCAGGGAATTCCACTCCTTAGCTGTACGCATTATGAATGTGTTCCCAAAACGTTTTGTGCGTGCGGACATGCTGTATTTCATTTTCTTCTTTGGGACAGCACAGTATTATGCGTATTATGCTCTATGTCCACAGATTCGGTTGATGCCAACCGTTCTCTATGTAGAGTGTTGTTCTCCATTTCGCTTTGGCGTACTTTATAATGCGATAGAGTACAATAAAATACTTATTACTTATTTGAGTTTAACTTCATTTAAGAGGCCTATTGGAATTTGACGGTGTTGTTTGCGTTAAATGGCCAACTTTGGCTTTCTCAAAAACTGAAATATGTAGATGATTTTGGCTTATTAGGTAGTTGAGAATAGTTATTAGTATAGATTATAGTGGCGTCTCTTTTCGCGTTTTTGTCTGTTATAAATTAAAAAAAAAAAAAAACAATATTTCGAAATAAATCTACACTAAAAAATCTTTTCGCTTTATAATAACAAAGCGGAAAGATTTTTTAGTTTGTTTGAAACAAATAAGCTCTGAAACTATATTTGATTTTCAAAAAAATTAGAGATCCTGAAGAATAATGTAATAAAGTATCCCAAAGTAGCAAAATTTTGCCTATAAAATTCATTACTTGGCGTGCAGTGAGAAAATTATTGATGATACATAAAAATAATGTACTACATAATTGAAGTACTCACTATTACCTATAAAAAAAGTCCGCGAGGGTATATGTATCCGCGTGTGTATGGTTAAGTCGCAATGACCGCTTATTCAAATAAATGAATCAAAACCCGGGCAGAATTGAATAGTGAAGATTTTGGCATCATGATATTAATCCTTATCCATTTTAATCGTTTGATAATGAAGGTTGATTCTGAACATGTTAATTACTTTTTATATTATTCAAATCTGCCCTTAAAATGCTCTAAGTAAGAAAATGTTGCGGTTAGAGCGAACTGCCATAAGCTGAGTCTATTAATAAGTAATTTACAAATTACCCTATAAAGAGGGAGGAAACGGAGATGAAGTTCGTGAAGACTATGAAGTCGCGGGCGAAGTGCTAGTTTGTCATAAAATGCGGGGCGGCACTTTTTCGAGCTCGGTATTGAACTACTGTACTAGCCAAATGAAATAAAAATATACCATAACTAGCTGGACCGTGCCCACTTTTTGGGCGGTATTTGTCGAATTAATATATAGTCTATTTTACTCACAAACAACGTGGCTTTCTATTGGTAAAAGACCTACAACCTCACAAACTCACATACTCACTTTACCTTCTTATAATATTAGTATAGATATTCCTTAGTGGTTTAATTCATAGCTGCCTCAGAAATTTGGATGAAATAAGAATGGAATATTCGTAAAAAATCCCATTTAAATCCATAACTCCTATAAACGCTCGGAATGAACTTTAATTTTATCCGTAATACATTAATATTATTACGTGAAATTTCTACCAAAATAAATCATGGGTCATAAGAAATCATCATCTGCCTAGCCTTTTCCCAACTATATTGGGGTCGGCTTCCAGTCAAACCGGATTCAGCTGAATACCAGTGCTTTACCTGGAGCGGCTGCCTACCAGACCTCCTCCACAACCCATTAACTGGGTAACAAGGCACTTCTTGAAGCGGTGATAAAATCATAGTTATAACTTAACATAAAAAAGATACGGACGTTTATGCTGCAAAAAAATAATATTTTGACACCCTCATGGGAATCAATTTCATTTGGCAAATAATACCGTCTTATACTACAGGTATAGAAAAAAGTCTATATACATTTTAAAATTAAATCATGAAAAATATAGTCTCAATACAATATATAGAATAGTAATCAATAACCGAGTGTAATAAACCACTGATTGGATCAAATTCTAGGTACTTAAAAAAAATAATTGTTATCCCGAGTAATATATAGCGTTCACTTTCATCAAAATCGAACCACAAAATCAAAAGATATTGATTTTTTAAGTTTAGGAAGAAACTTCCTAATGTATTCTGATCAGTCAGAGCGCCATCTAATGAGAAAAAATAAAATGCACGAAAGCATGAAATAAACGTACAAAAATAATAGTAAAAATTGTAATACCTTATCGTTATTAATAGTAACATACGTTCTTTTAACGTCTTCCGCTGCTACTGGACGGTTTGACTTGGTAGACTTGGATTTTGTTATAAATTCGTCATTCCAACACGATCCCATTATAATTTTGCTGAAATTTCGTAGTCTGCTGATTCATAATAGTCGATCAATGGTCTCGTAATAGAATCGTGGTAGAAAGACATTTTCGTATTGCCATTATTATAAAACCCGTCAGTACAAATGTTTTTCGAAATACTACTACTAAATTTGAACATTAAGTTATGCCAGATTTCTTGTAGGTATATATATTTTTACATATTATTTATTCATTTGTCATTATGTACGAGACTACCATTCTATGCCATTTCTTTCAATGGAGTGTCAGCTCTTGACCAGTTTTTTTTAAGCACAATGACTAAATTGGTGTGACGTCATATTGAAAATCGATAAAAGTAATTTATAAACATCTATTAACTACTACAACAGTAAACATGGAAATAACTGCATTTTTCCCGAATTCTATGGATTTTTAACAAAAAAACATCTTTAATTGAAGGCGGTGTGTGACGCCTAACTGCATTAGGGGTGAATCAGACACTACTTATGATACCGTATTGTAGCTGTGGTAGGGATAGTATAGGCTTAAAACCGGCCAAGTGCGAGTCGGACTCGCACACGAAGGGTTCCGTGCCATAAACCTTATTTTTATTATTTATTGTTATAGCGGCTATAGAAATACACAATCATTGAAAATTTCACTATCTACTTATTACGGTTCTTGAGATACAGCCCGCTGACAGACAGTCGGACGGACGGACAGCGGAGGCTTAGTAATAGGGTTCCGTTGGATACCCTTTGGGTACGGAACCCTAAAAATCATTACCACTCGTCCGGTAGCTTGCATATCCCATAGGGTTATACAGGGTGATTTAAAAATTTAGAAGCTGAAAGGAAGGGAAAGTACTCGATGATAAAAGCGACTGTAGAAAATGAGAATCAAAAAACAACTGGGGGCCAGGGGCCTAGCACGAATGTTTTTGACGTAACGTAAATTTTTTCTATAACTATAGTACTCAATTCGCATATAATATTTATTTGAATTGGATACTATATTTTTGTATGATACCAATTGCGTAAATCGCAAAAATTATACCAAAATACTACGGAGTTGTAGTTTTTATATTCAAAATTCACTTACGTTAACGATGCTGTAATGTTACCTTACGTCAAAACAGCCAGTGCTAGGCCCTCTGTTCTCATTCTTGTAATCGTGCGACTCGACAAAACAGTGGGTCGTAGGTGACAGGTGACAGCATATCTTCTTTTCATATTTCATAGACGAGCCCTCAGTTTCATCATTTTTAGACCACCGTACCTCAAAGAGAAAAAACGGTACCCTTATAAGATCACATTGTTGTCCGTCCGTCTGTCTGTCAAGCACGACCCTTATCTCGGCAACGCATGGAGGTGTGAAATTAAAACCATATACTCAGGTCTATGGACTATCTTAACATACCGAGTTTCCTCCGTTCCTCGGAAAGCACGTTAAGCCGTTGGTCGCGGCTGTCATTTGTAGATCTTTGGCAGTCGTTACGGGTTGTCAGAAGCCAGTAAATCTGACTTCAGTCTTGCTAAGAAGTACCGTGTTACCCACTTAATGGGTTGTGGAGGTCTGGTAGGCAGCCGCTCCAAGTAAAACACTGGTATTCAGCTGAATCTGGTTTGACTGGAAGCCGACCCCAACATAGTTGGGAAAGGCTAGGCAGATGATGATGATGACTCAGGTCTATGGCCCCTTAAAGCTGTGAAAAAATCAAAGTTATAACTTAACGTGAAAAAAAGATACGGCGGTTTATGCCGCACAAAACGTGTATTTCGACACAATCAAGGGAATCAAAATGTATAGGGTGTATATATTCTGTTGACGCAGAACTATGAAATTCGGCAATTGATACCGTCATATACTACAATAGAAAAAAGTCTAAAAACTATACATTTGTAGTTAAATCATAAAGAATATACTTAGTCTTTATGTTTATTGAAAGTAATATGTACCTGCAAAGTACGGAACCCTCGGTGGGCGAGTCCGACTCGCACTTGACCCGTTTTTTTTATTGAGCTGGGTTTGTTCTTGACTCTATTCTTGGTCAGAGGTGACAGAGAAAACCGACGGTCTTTCATAGTTTCATGAATAGTTATGTGTCTGAAACATCTATGTTTAATTACAATGAGGTACCAAGCCTACTGTCATCGACAACTTACAAGTCTATTATATTCTAGGCGTTTAATTAAGAAAAGCCAATATCGCTTTGAAATGGTAGCAAATATGTGGAAGATATAAAGGTCACGTCAATAACGATTAACTAACTCTAAAAGCATTTTAGTGCCGTGGTATAAGTCGGCCAAATATATATTGTCTATTTTGAATGCCTAAAAGTAAGATATTCGCTACTCAACATTGTAGACAGTGTGGCCTCGCATTGTATCGGCTTTCCGTTTAGTAAGAGTTCAATTTAGACTGGAATTGGTTTTGCTTGAAATATCTGAGGCGAGTCTACGTTGCTTTGTGGTTCTCGATGACAAGGCTAAGAGAATAGTCGATGCGATCTATTATTGGTTTGTGAAAGGAGCGGAGGAAGGAATGTTTTTGTATTGGGACAGTACAGGCTTTAGATAGGAGTCTAAGCGTCTTATTTATTAATAGTAGATTATGCACCGAGGCGATAAAGCAGGGTCTGATAACATGGGCATCATATCGAATACCGAACCTAATGAAGGATTCGAAAGTTTAGAGTTTCGAATACACAAAAAAACTCACAAGGGAAGCGAAGGAGTTAAAACCTGGATCCTGAATGCAGCGAAGGATTTAAGCTAGCCCAAGGCAAAGACACCTTTATCCTGAGGAACATACTCTAGTTTTGGCTCAGTAGCAAAATTACTACTTCTCAAAGTGACTACAGGTAGCAAAATGTCCTTTTCGCAGAATGTCCCTTTCGCAAAATGTTCAAACAGGCATTAATTCCTTTCATCAGTAAAAAAACTGGTCAAGAGCCAGTAGGTGTACAACATACAGGGGTACTGTAGTAATGCTTAATCAGTAACATGGGTAGGTGCATGCACATTTACTAAAATATATAATAGAAATCAAAGTTTGTCAGATTATCTGTCTCTGAAAACGCCAATTTACACAAATATACAATAAAAAAATTAAACCCTTACCCCAAATACAAAACACGAAAAATAAATGTCTTGGTTACGAAAAAAGTCACTACAGGTTTTTACTTTAGGGAATGTAATTGTAATATTTATTTTAATAATAATGTACCGGACGGGCGTGATCGACTGGAACGGGGGTGTGATGGGGTAGGTCTATCCTTCTTCTAATCCTTCGATGTGAAATGTGACCACCCGACTGCGTCCAGCCGCGCTGAGTTCCTGTACCGGGATACTGAGGTTCCCCGTACCACGCGTGCAACGTTCTTCTATCTTGCTATTTACTTGCTGTCTTCGGGGTAGATTGGGGTGAGGGATGAATGCTTACCAGGGTTAAATAATATGCAGGAATTTGACTATTTACTAACGTACTAGGTTACTTTACTGTAACGAGGCCCAAAAACCACTAACTGTTTTAGTTTATTTTTAACTGTGATTTTAACTATGGTTTTAATACATTCCTGGCTATATCTAGGTCTGGATAGGGGTTCAAATTCAAATTCAAATTCAAAGCATTTTATTTCAAATAAACCATTCACAGGCACTTTTGAAACGTCAAGGTCGGTCAGTCAAAAACATGGAAGCTATTTGCACGTTCCAAAGCGTAGATCTCTATGGAGAAGAACGTGCAAGAAACTCCACGGACACTCTTTTAAATCATGTTCTGGTTTTACAAAATTTCAAGTTACATATACTTGTTGCTTCTGCATGTGAGGACAATGCAAAGGAAAAAAAAGGGCTTATTATAAGAATTTTAAATATAAAGATTAAAATAAGCCAATGGCAGTTAAGAGATGACCAGTCTCAACCGACGGCAACTGTTCACGAACATGACGCGTGTATCGGCACCCTTCAGCTCAACCATTTCGAAGGGAACCGAATGATCAAACCCACGCGCCGCCATCAGCGAGACATTTGAGTGAGCATGACATGCTCTCAACCACCATGCTCGTTCATGTCCAACAAGTAAAACTATAACTACTCACATAAAATGTAAATGGTTTCATGGTACTCACATTTACAAAATTTGAAAAATATGTTTCTACTTTACACAAAACTATGGTTGTCAATGACCAAATAATGAAAAATAAATTAATAAAGAGAACGATTAAGTTCTTACATCAAAAAGAATAAATAAGTAATTAATATAATTTGTATGTATATAAGAATAAATAAACGAAACAATGCAAGAACCTCTAAAAGCCCGTTCCATCATCGGACCACAAGACGAACGGCGATGCGCCACCGGTATATGGTGGACATCCCACCCATACGCACAAAACGTTTTGGGAACACATTCATAGTGCGTACAGCTAAGGAGTGGAATTCCCTGCCGGAGTCTGTGTTTCCTGATAGCTACAACCTGGGAGTCTTTAAATCAAGAGTGAATAGGTTATTTCTAGGCAAGCGTGCTCCATCTTCGACCACATCCTCGCTTACCATCAGGTGAGATAGTGGTCAAACGCGTGCCTATCAATAGTAAAAAAAAAAAAAAAAAAATGGAGCGAACATCTCTTCCAAATATAAAAACATAAAAACCTAAAAAGTGGACCTAAGCAGCTGTGACTGTGGAGCAGGACCAGCATTTAGCCAAGCGTTTTTATCGAGGATATAATCTTCCAGTTTATAATACGCTTGTCTACATAGTATGCGTTTTATGCATGCTTTAAATTTTCTCTCATTCAGTTCGAGAATATCAACTGGTATTTTATTATAAAATTTAATACAGTACCCCATAAAAGAAGTGTGTACTTTGGCCAATCTGAATCGGGGTTGATCTAATTTGTTCCTATTTCTAGTATTAAAATTATGCCTGTCACTAATCTTGCTAAAGAGATGAAGATTTTTCCGAACATACATAATATTTTCGTAAATGTATTGACAAGGTACCGTCATGATGTTGATATCCTTAAACAGTTCTCTTAGGGAATCACGACGACGGAGATTGTAAATGGCTCTGATGGCTCTTTTCTGCAGGATAAATATAGACTCGATGTCTGCAGCACGTCCCCATAATAAGATACCGTAAGACATGATACTATGAAAGTAACTAAAATAGACCAGCCTCGCGGTATCTATATCGGTAAATTGACGGATTTTTCTGACAGCGTATGCTGCTGAACTTAGCCGTCCCGCAAGAGATGTTAAATGAGGACCCCATTGTAGCCTTGAGTCAAGCGTAATCCCCAGGAAAACCGTGTTTTCGACGAATTCAAGTTTCTCCTTGTTCAATACTATGTCGCAATCATTTCTTTTAACGTTCGGTAAGGCAAATCTGATGCATTTAGTTTTTTTCCCATTTAATACTAAATTATTAGCAGTAAACCAATTTTGGACCTGCTGTAGGGCGTTATTTACGTCGTCAAGATTTATGGAACGTCTATCTATCTTAAAAATTAAGGACGTATCGTCAGCAAATAATACCATATGAGGTTGATTTTTTAAAAGATGGGGTAGATCATTAATATATACTAGAAAGAGGAAAGGACCCAAAATAGAGCCTTGTGGTACCCCCATTTTGACTTTTAAACCCCGTGAATTGACACCATTTATTTGAACTTGCTGCTGTCTATCATTTAAGTAAGATTTTATTAGACTGAGTGCAAGTTTACCTAGTCCGTAATGTCCTAGCTTTAGGAGCAAGGTTTCGTGATTTACACAATCAAATGCCTTGGAGAGGTCACAAAAGATTCCTATGGCATCTTGTGCCTCTTCCCACGCTGAGTATATGTGTTTTAACAACGTGGCACCAGCGTCAGTCGTACAACGACCCCTGGTAAAACCATACTGTTGATCGTGTAAAATTTTATTGCTGTTAAAATGATTGAGCATCTGATTGAGCATTACTTTTTCAAACACTTTGCTAAAAACCGGCAAAACAGATACAGGTCTATAATTATTGGTGTCTTTGCTGTCGCCCGATTTAAATAGTGGTATAACCTTACTATATTTCATTATATCCGGAAAGACTCCTTGGTCTACACATAAATTAAATATTAAAGCCAAGTATGGTGCTATAGTTTCAATTATGGACGTGCACACTTTAATAGACATTCCCCATATGTCTTTGGTCAATTTGATTTTGATTTGCCGGAAAGCTTTTATGACTGTCACAGGGTTGATATGTTTGAACTGGAATTCAACCGTACAACCTGGAACGTTAGCTTTTAATAAATTATATGAGACCTCAGGTGAAGAATTTAAATATTCCGTAGTTTTAGTTGGTATATTGGTGAAAAAATTTACAAATTCGTGAGCTACTTCTAAATTAGAGCTTTTGGCACCATGTGTAGTCTCCAGTAAATAATCAGTGTTTCGTTCTTTATTTCTATTAGTTTCATTATTAATAACTTTCCAAACTGTCTTTATTTTATTTTCTGACGATTTGATCTTGTTGCTAATATATAGGGCTTTAGCTACCTTGCAAGTATTTCTGAACACTTTAGAATATTTGTTTACAAACTTATTAAAAGAATCAGTGTTTATGACAGGCTTAAGGCCATATAGCTCATATAGTCTTTCCCTACTTATTCTAATGCCTTTAGTCACCCAGTCACTAAATACATACTTAGGGAAAGTATCCTTAGACTTCTTTTCAAAAGTTGCATTGAATTCCTTTAGAACCACTGAAAAGAAATTATCATAAAATTTATTAGCATCTTCAATGTTATGGCCTAGAAAATTTAACTTATTTTGTAAGGTACCATTGAATTTAGCTAGTTTGCCAGTTATAATTGGCCTATATTGTATATGAATTTTTTCCAAGGCTGCTTTAAACTGAAATGTTACCAATTGACCACTATGATCAGAGGGAAGGTAATTAACTATGGCTTTATCTAAATATTCACAATCGCAGAATACATTATCGATACAGGTTGAAGAAGTTGGTGTTACCCTAGTCGGTTGATGCACTTCTCTGGAAATCCCCCGTCGAACGGAGTGAAAAGCAACCCTTCAACCCTGCCCACTAGTGGGCTAGTTGCATTTGACTGTCGAAACGGTCTACAAGTGGGAACTTGCCTACTATTAAGGGTTGACTTCCAGAAAAACTGTGCCCCATGGGCTACCATCATCATCTTCCTGCCCTTATCCCATGTTACTTGGGGTCGGCGCAACACGTTTTATTCTTCCATTCTGTTCTATCAGTCGTCACTCTATCACTAACTCCCTTTTCTTTCATATCGCTCCTCACACAATCCATCCATCTTTTCTTTGGCCTTCCTCTCTCTCTCCATCCATCCACATTTATGTTCATAACTCTTCTAGTTATATGCGTTTCATCCCTCCTCTTCACATGACCATACCAAGACAAGCGATTCCCTTTCAACTTTTCCGTCACTGGCGCCACTTTTAAAGTGCCTCTAATGTACTCATTTCTCACTTTATCCACTCTCGTTACTCCACACATCCATCTCAACATTCTCATCTCCGCTACATGCAATCTATTTTCATCCGTCTTTTTCGCAGCCCAACATTCTGATCCATACATTACGACAGGTCTTATCACGGACTTATATATTTTCCCTTTTAATTTGAGGGGTATCCGAGCGTCACAAGTTGTTCCAGTGACCTGTCGCCATTTCATCCATCCTGAGTTGATCCGGTGCGTTACGTCTCGGTCTGTATCGCCATCTCCCTGGACAAGCGACCTGAGATACCGAAAGTCGGAGCAAAACGGTATAGGCGTTCCGGTGAGAGCTATAGGTATCGGACTGGAGAGACCGCCGAAATCGCATAACAGGTACTCTGTTTTGGTTCTGCTTAATTTCAGGCCAACACTCTCCAGTCTTTGCCACCACGTCTCCAATTTGCTCTGGACCTCTAGACCGCTTTCTGCAACACAATGTCATCAGCAAACAGCATGCACCAGGGAGCCTCTTCCTGGATGTCCGACGTCAGAGCGTCCATTATCATCAGGAAGAGATAAGGGCTGAGGGCTGAGCCCTGGTGTAAAGTGACTGCTACACTGAAGGTGTCAGTGGAGCCCACTGTAGACCGGACTTGAGTACTGCTTCGACTGTACATCGCTCGGATCAACTGCACATACTTCCCAGACACACCTTTCTCCTTAAGGGCCCACCACAAAACCTCACGAGGCACCCGGTCATATGCCTTTTCGAGGTCAACAAATATCATATGCAGGTTTTTATGCACAGCTCTATATTTCTCGCACAGCTGGCGGATAGCGAAAATGGCATCCGTTGTACCCCGACCAGGCATAAAACCGAACTGGTTCTGTGAGATTTCACTCTCTTCTCTCAACCGCCTTTCAATAACTTTTTCCCAGGCTTTCATACTATGTGACATAAGCTTTATTCCTCTATAGTTGTTGCACTCCAGCACATCACCTTTGTTCTTAAAGATGGGCACCAGCGAACTGTTGCACCATTCATCAGGTATGGCTTCTTTCAGCAACAACTTATTGAAGAATAAAGCTAACCACATCCACCCATCTACTCTTAGTAACTGCCACACTTCAATTGGGATTCCGTCTGGACCAATTGCCTTACCATTCTTCATTTCATTCACTGCTATTCTCACTTCATCCATACTGATCATTCTCACTAACCCCTCATTCACGTGTTTATTCTTTAAAACACCACTCCAGATATTTTCCTCATTCATCAGTCTTTCAAAATAGCCCTTCCATCTATCCTTAATCTTTTCATCCTCCGATAGAAGCATTCCAGGTTCATCCCTTACACATCTTATCTGACTAACATCCTTCGCCTTCCTCTCTCGGGCTCTAGCAAGCCGGTATAGGTCTTTTTGGCCAGCTGGACTGTCCAGTGTGTTGTACAATTGGTCCAGAGCTTTTGCTCTTGCTATTGCCACGGCTTTCTTAGCTTTTTTCTTTAAAGCATCATACTCACTCTTTTTTTCAGCTTTTAAACTAACGCTTTCCAATCCCACATTATGCCATTCCTTGAATATCTTCTTTTTTTCTTTCAAAACTTTCTCTATTTCTGTCGACCACCACCATGTATCCCTCTCTATTGTGCCTCTTCCTTTTGTCTCTCCCAAAATATCCTTCGCTGCTTGCCTTATACATCCAGCTATCTCATTCCAGCTTTCATTCACATTTCGATCTTTCATGTCTGCCATTTGTATCATTTTTTCTACCACTCGCTCTCTAAATTCTTTCGCGCAATCATTCTTCTCTAGCATTATGCCATTTTATTTTTGGGGGAGGACGCTCTTTGCTTTTCTTAAATTGTGTTTTTAGCGCCAATACCATAACCAGGAGTCTTTGTTGTGAGACCAAGTCTTCTCCTGGCAGCACTTTGCAGTCTTTGACTTGATTTATCTTATTGCGCCTAACAAGAAAATAATCTATTTGGATCTTGTGGTTACCACTTTTGTATGTGACAAGGTGTTCATCTCTTTTCTGAAACCAAGTGTTGGCTACTGCCAGGTCAAATGCAGTAGCGGATTGCAGCAACGTCTCTCCCTCGTTATTGGAACGTCCAAAACCCCATCCGCCATGTACTCTTTCATAACAATTTTTCATTCTACCTACATGCCCATTAAAATCACCTCCAACTATCTATTCCTCATGCATGGGGATGGTCATTATTTTAGCAAAATCCTCCCAAAACTTCTCTTTTACCCTTTCATCACATCCTACCTGCGGGGCATACACACATGGGCTACCAAACTATCTGTAATAGGGTACGTGCATCATCCCTCTATCCAGATACACAACTTTTGAAGCCACCCGTCTAAGGGTGGAAGTACTATAATAAGGTCAGGAACCCGGAAAGGGAAAAAATCTGTGTTTCTATATTTTCCTAAGTTGCGGCTTTATACCTTGCCTGACCATAAAGATGTGTATATATCTGGATAGGGATCAGTGCCAGGTTTCCAGTGCCTATTATTTGAAGCCTATATACCTAGATGTTCTGTATGTCTAGTAAATGAAGGTGTCTGTAAATGGTGGTTTTTTGCTATCTACCCCATTACCTTTGAGTAACTGTCCTGTGTAGGTGTGAAATGTTCAATAACAGGTATTGAACATTTCACACCTACACTCCATTACCTTTGACATTTACCAACCATCAAAACCATACCTTTTAGGGGTTACCAGGAATGTGTTGGGGAATTGTGTAGCCCTACCTATCTATTTACTTTACTGTAAATAAGTTCCCCCAGAACATCTTATGTGTTCGGAGGAAAACGACAAAATCTATACTTTTAATAAATTACATAACCATGAAAGTATAACTATGAAAATACATAAGCTCTTAACTATCAAGTACATAAGCTTATAACTATACATGGGCTTTATCTATGCGAGTTATACAATACTATAAACGCTTCGTCGCGAACATAAAAAAAATATCTTTTCAGAGACATTACCATAAACCGTAATTTTTACGATTTGTCGTTATAGCGGCAATATCTCTGAAAATTTTAACCGTCTACGTATTACGGTTTTTGACATACAGCCCTCTGACAGACAGACAGACAGACAGACAGACGGACGGACGGACAGTGGACGTTTAGTAATAGGGTTCTGTTGGTTACCCTTTGGGTACGGAACCCTAAAAATATCCTATTCCATAAACCCCCATCATGTAATTATGCAGCCGCATCACATCACGTGCCAGAGACGAAGGCCGAAAGTTTAAACTGGTTAAATTAAAAGATGACCCTCATTATGATTGAAAAATGCCTGATGATGATGACGAGAGAGAAAAATTGCTGTAGTTAGGGACTAGCTATTTAAGTGGGTGATAGACGTACGAGCAAGTAGGTAGGTACGCGTACTTGCTCGTACGTCTATCACCCACTTTAGAAATGTACTACAGTCCATTCAATACAGGATGGAAATATGTAATTCATCACATTTTTAACCCTCCTTTTTATAAACCTCTTTGTCCAACAGTTCTTGGGGAATACCCTGTGAGCTGGTCACCCCGAAGAAATGCCAGGAGCTATGGCCGCTGTTAAACGTGGATGACGTGTTGGGGGGCCTGTGGATACCTGGCGATGGCGTCGGAGACCCACACTTGCTGTGCATGGCCCTCATGAGAGAATGTGTGGAAAGCGGTAAGTCCTATCTTCTGTTTTTATTTTATTTTATCCGACGTTTTTCGAGAGTTTCGAGTTGCCGCCAAATATGAGAAAATATTTTTTTCAAACGAACTAAATAGCTTACAAATCAGAATATAACGCAACCACCCTTTGTAAATAAATTAGACTGACCGTAGATACTTAGGCAACACAGTGGCAAGGTCGCGCGCGCGCCGGAGCGCGGTGTGTGTTATCTCGTGTCGAGGCGGGGGCCGGGGCGGTGTGGCGGCCGGCGACTTAGGCCTCCGCTCGCGCTGGCTTTTATGTTAGGTATGGTTTTGAAGTACGCGCACAAACAAAACACAAAAATTTTTTAAAAACTAGATGTGTCCTCCATTCACATTAATGCACAAATTATATTGACGGAGAATATTGTTATTTATTTTTCTAATTAAATCACTGTGCGTCGCCAAGCACTTTTGTGGGCAATTGCGGCTGTCACTATACCAGCTGTTACACATCGTGTAAAAAACAGCTTTCAAACAGTGCAAAAACGTAAAAATCATTTGCGACTAAACTACCCAACTAACATTTTGGTGTCAGTTACAGGCTTTTTTATGACTTTAAGTAATATAACACGGTTATAATTATCTCAGTTATTACTAAAGACGATATAGAGGAGTTAACAAACAAGTTTTAGCCCCAATCGCAGCACTATAGCGTTAATGGATGATGTAATACAGCTTTGAGAGTTATAATGGCGCTAGTAGCAGCAAGTATACTTAATACGTTATAGCTTTAACCTTTTTGTGACACCCACGTCTTTATAAAAGTGTTCGCCGACACCTCTTAACACTTATAGTTGTATAGTTATTGCAATGAACTCTTTTATACCACTTAAGGTGCTATATTGACTATTATTGCAGTCATAAGCTATAAAGTAGAGTTTATCGAGAGTTTAGTAACACGAGAAACTAAAGGTGTCAAACAACTCCTCTATCTAGGTTTAACCTGTAATAAAGGGTTTAACTAAAGCTTATTGTGTTAGGCAGTCTGCTTTTACAGACGTTCTAAAGGTATTGGTGTCAAAGAACGCAAGTATGGGTCGTTATTAACACTAACTTCACTTTTCTAAAGTTCGCCATTGTTTTGGTAACCTAACAATTAATATTATTTCGAGTTATTCAACATTTGACTACAATAAACAAAATTTCTTACATTATTTGAAGCATTCCATGAATGCCACTTAATTTTACATACCACTGCTCAAGAAGCAGGAATGAATAGTAATGTTTAGCTTGAGGTACCTATTTTGTTATCATAATTTTTCTTTTAAATCTTTAATAAATCCTAAGCGCGTTAAAATTGAGATGAGAAACATGGTATACATTTACTGTGAAATCATAAGGGCAGTCATTTTTCACTTCACATACTTAAATAACATAATATTCCATAATATTATTCTGCTGTGTTGAATAATGGATGACATAACACTTCCATTACGAACAGATTTAATTTTAGTAAGGTTACAGGCTTTTTTATCTTGACGTGCGCTTTTTACCACCTGTAGTGCTCACTATCGCGGTAATACCGGTTAAAGTAGTAGCTGACGATGAATAAGCGCTCTTGTGGAGCTTTAAGATCTTTTTGACACCTTACTATAGGATTTATAGCACCTGTAGCGTTTACGAACTCTATTTTACAACGGTAATACAGATTAAAGTAGTTGCTGACGATGAATAAGCGCTCTTGTGCAGCTTTAATATCTTTGTGACACCGTACTATAGGCTTTCTATAACTTTTACCTGTAAAACTGTGGGCCTCTTTCGTGGTTATAAGTGAGTTAGAGCATGCTCTAACTCAGTTGCACAGGTATGCGTTAACACTTTTATACTCAAATGGAACTGATATACGAGTCTTATATAGGTTTTTTTAACGCTTTGGTGCTAGTTGGGTACTGCTCGTACTTAATTGATTTTTGGTACAGAGCTTCAAAATGGTACCTAGTATAGGCAGTTTAAAGGAAAGCCCCTCTGTCGTATCAACTTTGTATATGGAGAGAAGTTTAAATGATTGTTTTTTCTTACTCCTCCACTGTTATTTTCTGATAATTCTAGAGGATCCAAGACAGTTGAATCGTATGTCAGGGTCTTGACGAGCTTCATTGTCTCGCTGCGCTTTTGTGTAAGTCACCACTGTTGCTTCTGGCTTTCAACAGATGCAGCAGTGGCTGACTTGTCCCATAATACATCTTTGTTCACTCCGTCGGGGTATATATAAAGCCTTGATGTTATGTGTAAGCAGTAACTGGAGTCTTAGCTTTGAGCCCCGTTAGTGGAATAGGCTCGCCCCTTTGATATCAAATACGACACAAACATAGCTTTGATATCATATAAGTTTGGCTACATGACTGCGTAATATATATCCTTTGTTTGCGCTTCGGGGAATACGGGCTTGTTATTATATTATAGACTGGACATCAAAGACCACTTTGAGAGTCGATACTCGCTGTTAATGAATGACAGAGATGGATTCGACTGAAACGTTGTTCTAGGTATTTGAAAAATAAGGACAACTGCAGCAGCCTCAGTGAAAAGTCAAAATCGAGGTGCGGTTTCCTCCGCAAAAATTGGACCGATTTAAAATATATTTCATAAACTGAATAAGAAGGATATATACTGTGCCCCTATGTTTTTCTTTTTTCGTTATAAGTTGTAGTCTTTATAGAAAATTTTGAGCTATTTTGGAGGGTTCTAGTGCTTCCCCAAATAACATTTTGGTGTCAGTTACAGGCTTTTTTATGACTTTAAGTAATATAACAGGGTTATAATTATCTCAGTAATTACTAAAGATGATATAGAAGAGTTAGCAAACAAGTTTTAGCCCCAATCGCAGCACTAAAGCTTTAATGGATGACGTAATACAGCTTTGAGAGTTATAATGGCGCTAATAGCAGCAAGTATACTTAATACGTTATAGCTTTAACTTTTTTGTGACACCCAAGTCTTTATAAAAGTGTTCGCCGACCCCTCTTAGCACTTATTGTTGTATAGTTATAGCAATTAACTCTTTTATACCACTTAAGGTGCTACATTGACTGTTATCGCAGACATAGGCTATAAAATAGAGTTTATCGAGAGTTTTGTAACACGAGAAACTAAAGGTGTCAAACAACTCTTCTATCTAGGTTTAAACTGTAATAAAGGGTTTAACTAAAGCTTATTGTGTTAGGCAGTACTCTTTTACAGACGTTCTTAAGGTATTGGTGTCAAACAACGCAAGTATGGGTCGTTATTAACACTAACCTCACTTTTGTAAAGTTCGCCATTGTTTTGGTAACCTAACAATTAATATTATTTCGAGTTATTCAACATTTGACTACAATAAACACAATTTCTTGCATTATTTGAAGCATTCCATAAATGCCACTTAATTTTACATACCACTGCTCAGGAAACAGGAATGAATAATAATGTTTAGCTTGGGGTACCTATTTTATTATCATAATTTTTCTTTTAAATCTTTAATAAATCCTAGGCGCGTTAAAATTGAGATGAGAAACATGGTATACATTTACCGTGAAATCATAAGGGCAGTCATTTTTCACTTCACATACTTAAATAACATAATATTAAATAATATTATTCTGCTCTGTTTAAAAATGGATGACATAACACTTCCATTACGAACATATTTAATTTTAGTAAGGTTACAGACTTTTTCATCTTGACATGCGCTTTTTACCACCTGTAGTGCTCACTAACGCGGTAATACAGGTTAAAGTAGTAGCTGACGATGAATAAACGCTCTTGTGCAGCTTTAAGATCTTTTTGACACCTTACTATAGGATTTATACAACCTGTAGCGTTTACCAACTCTATTTTACAACTGTAATACAGATTAAAGTAGTAGCTGACGATGAATAAGCGCTCTTGTGCAGCTTTAATATCTTTGTGACACCGTACTATAGGCTTTCTATAACTTTTACCTGTAAAACTGTGGGCCTCTTTCGTGGTTATAAGTGAGTTAGAGCATGCTCAAACTCAGTTGCACAGGTATGCGTTAACACTTTTATACTCAAATGGAACTGATATACGAGTCTTATATAGGTTTTTTTAACGCTTTAGTGTTAGTTGGGTCATACTTCACTACATAGTATAAAACAAAGTCGGTTTTGCTGTCTGTCTGTCCCTATGTATGCTTAGATCTTTAAACCTACGCAACGGTTTTTGATGCGGGTTTTTTAATAGATAGAGTTATTCTCGCGGAAGGTTTTAGGATATTATAAATGTGTATGTAATTTTTTTGTTGCGCTTTCACGCGGAAACTACTTAACCGATCATTATGAAACTTTGAACACATATTCTTGGAGGTATTAGAAGTAACATAGGATACTTTTTATTAAAAAAAAAATCACCAACGAAGTGGGCACGGGTCAGCTAGTATGGATATTATTTTCAAAAATGAAAACATAGGGTAATGGAAGATGTTGGTATTTATTTTACTGTAAAACATTGCTTTAAGGTCATAAACCAGAGATAAAACAGGTGAGAGCATTTTTATGGAGAAAAGACCACCCCTATTTCTTCTTGAGCTCGATAATTGGTTAATTTTAGCTTAGCACTAGACCTCTTTGCTCTCCCCTAAAACCTCTTTGTAGGAACCCGAACAATATATTACCTATGTATCTTTTCTCATGAGTAAAAGATCATGAAGATCGCGATAATTTGATTCAGGACGACTGCAGTGTGATTCTGTAAACATGTTGAACTTTTGTTAGGCTTGGGTGAAGTGATCACGAAGTGAGCGGTCAATCCATGTAATCAAGATGGAATGACAACTCACTTTGAGATCACTTCTTCGACACGTTTACAGAATCAACAGGCTGGTTTCTATTTATTTCCTTTATTAAGATAAAGATTGTCCATAAATGTGGGTGGATCAGTGACCTCGATTAATCAAGGGATTAAACGGAAACCTACGTGAAGAATAGGGTGTTTTACTAAAAAAATCTAATTAGACCGTGAGAAAGAGTTTAAAAAAATATTGGAAACGTATTTTTTCTTTTTCCACGTAAACAAGAAATTAAGAGAATACAGCGAGTTAAAGACACGCGTGACGTCATGTGGCTTGCTAAATTAATATGGTACAATTTTATTTTAATAATTATTTTTTTAGTAATATACCCTATTGAAGAGGAATAGTGCTAAGCGTTAGATTATGTATAGACATAGATATTTGTTCATAAAGAAAAACACAGCATTCATTTCATTTGTTTAACGAGTGATTTCATTAGCTGAGTCTAAATTCAAAATTAGCGATAAAAATTGATTTGTATTCTTCTAAGCAGAAGCAGATTTCAATGTTGCAGCTTTTATGGTGAAAACCAAATACCTATCATAATTACAATCCACCAAAACTCACATCTGACAGACGCAACAATTTGTAATAAAGATATAACATTGCAAATTCCGATTCCGACCCTGCGCTAGGCTCCCCTGTGCAATTCTGATCTTGTGCCACGTATGTATGCAGCGAGCGCAATGTACTAGGTACATGGTCTTCGTATATAGGTATGGGTTCGGTCTCCCCTCGGATAGATGGCAATTAGGTCTGCCTAGGAACGCACGTGAAGAGCAACCGTATCGATCATTGTCTCTTGTAGTTTTAAAATTGTTTTAGCATCGTTTTTAATACGCTACAGATTTTTACTGTGGAGAATTATGTTTTCCGGTTATAAGTTGATGACACAGTGAGCATTGCCTATGTTTTATTTTCAATTTAATTTTAGGAAATTCCTTTTTTTTAAGAACCTTCACAAACTAAACTGTGGGAGAAATATACCTCTATCAACTCTTGAGGAATTTTCGACAGTGAAAGTTTCTGAGATGAAGTTGCGGTGGATTTTTTTTAATTATTTTTTTTTCCCAGGCGTCGGCGTGATGGAAGATTGCTATGTGACCGCTGTGCTTTCGAAGAACGATCGAGTGTGTGGAATGGAGACGAACCGCGGAGCAATCGAATGCGAATACTTCGTCAATTGCGCTGGCTTCTGGGCAAGGCAGGCAAGTTCGCATTTTCTTTAACGTCTGGCATATCTCGGGATGGTTTTTCGGTGATACGGAGTTAGAAATGCCCGCAAATAAAGCCGAAACTACGGACTTAGAGTGTAGCCCCTAGGAGTGGGAAACGCATCAACGATCAGTGGGCTACCTCCTGAACGTTGATGCTTTTTATCTTCATCAATTTTTATCGATTTGATAAAGCTACGTGTAGGTATTTTTCAATAATCTAACTGACTGACTAAATAGAATAATATTTTTTTAACTTAGAAATCATCCCTATTGTTATTATATTGTTAGTTTTGCTAGCCTGAACTGTCCAACTACTGGATAAAAGTAAAAGCAAGGCCAGAGTAACTTTTTTTTTTCTTCGTCCTTCTTTTATTCCCTATCCAGTGAACATTTCGATAATCAAGCTTATTTTCTCGTCCCCATTGTAAAGGTCACGACCCCCAAGCCAAGGGGAATTACGTAAGGAGGGGAATATTAACTGTGCAATATTTCAGCTTTTTAGGTCCATAGTTGAGCTGATCGTTGATTAGTGAGTGATTGAATTTTATGAGAAAACAAAATTTTTTGATATCGACAAATATCGACACCTACATTTTGATGAGAAAGAGAGTTATACAATAAGTGGAGAATAATACCATTCAGACGTATGGAGAACCTCCAAAGTTTTTTATTTTAAAAATCTTTCGACCTATGCGTGTTTCGTTAAACAAAGTTCTCTATAACAGTTTTTGTAAAAATACATACTGGAAATAGAATGTTCTTCATTTAGCGTTTTCCGGACCTAAACATTTTTATAACCGTTATCGGCATTTTCCACCAATCATTATCTCATTGTGATATTAATTATTAACCTAACGACTTTAAAACGGCCTGCAATGTTTTCTTTTAGTAGTTCGTCATTTTAAAGTAAACATTTTTGTTTACACAGCCTTCTAGTTGAATTTAAAATAGCACCTAGAGAAAACATTTGTTAAACTGTTTCCCTGACCGCTAATAATATCACTGAATCGGTCGTACACTGTGCAGCGAATGATGCTTATAATGTGAAATTTATTGCCACCTTTTTTACTAAAAAAAAAACATACATACCTACAAACAAGATACGCGGGAAAACAATAACCCTTCCTTGGCAGTCGGGTACAAAACGTACACTTTTTACTCGACTACGAAAGGAAGGGTTTAATTGTAATGCAAAACTGTTTAAAAATAAAACATTAAAATAACTAAGAAACAAAATATTCCACCATCTCCTTCGTTGTCTGCCTTGCCTAGCTTTGCGTCCACCCGTCGGGGCCCTGGTAGTATGGGGGCCCCGCATCTTGATACGGCGATAGCTAGGTACGTCTCTGGCGAATGTACAAATAACTATTTTAACTGTAAATTATCAAAGTCAAAATACGTTTTAGTATAAAATTGCAATATACATTTTGACTTTGACTTCGCTTGCGGTTAAAACTGCCTGTGAGCTAATATTTTAGGATAATTTCTACTTCTACCAAGCCCTAAACTAACTAAACACTTGCATCAGCGCCGCGCGCTCAAGGTTGCCTTGACGCGAAGTGTTATTTAGAAATTAAAAAGAAAAATGTTTATTTGGGACTCGCAAAAGAAAAACAAAAACAGTAATATAAGTAACTTACTTTATTAACATATTAATAACCTGCGCCGGCACCGGCGGACAACTACTTTTAATTTTTTTTCTATGTTTTTTTTTCAAGAAATATTTAAAAAATGTAAATTGGTATGTATGAGGTTTAAATGTATAAAGAATTCTAGAATCAATAAATGCTAACAACATGAATGCCGAAAAGGCCCCTATCTCAGCATTGCAGCGATTTAGATGAAAGTTTCAGCAAATATTACAATTAGCCATCAGAACTTAGCTTTAGTTCTATTCAACGTCGCGGTCGTTACTAAACGCAGTAATTCAGCGTCGCGGTCGTTACTAAGCGCAGTAACTCAGCGTCGCGGTCGTTACTAAGCGCAGTAATTCAGCGTCGCGGTCGTAACCAAGCGTAGTAATTCAGCTTCACGGTCGTTACTAAGCGTTGTAATTCAGCGCCGTACATGAACAGTTGTATTTCCGAACTGGTTACATAACCATATGTATTAAAAAAAACCCAGATGATTGCTTTAAATATTTTCTTTTTTTGTTTTAAGCGAAACTTTTATCAGCTTGCGCATTTAAATATTTGATGTACAATTTGTAATGTATTTTTCTTGTCATTTTTAGTTTTCAGGCAAGACATTTTCAGTATTATAACGAAGTTTGTAATTATTACATAATACCTAAAAGCTTGCGCTGTTAAATTTAACATAATATCTATGCCTTAAGCCTTATGCACACGACGAACGCGATTTCAGCCATTAAAATACTAATCGCGTCGTGCTAATCTAGTAGCGTAGTGCGCTTGCCCTAACATTGGGGGACTAGTGCTGTGTTATGCAGGTTCCCAGTGTTTGTGCATTGTGTAATTCAGATTGCACCGGGACGTCACTCAAGCTGCAATTTTCCTATTCATGACCACTTGATCTGCACCGCGGATGTTATGAGCAATTTGTGTCGATTATAATATCGCCCAGGCAATTTATTGTAGACCTCCTCGTTGGGGAACTCACTCAAGGACTTCTGCTAGCGATACATCTAGTCTTTTTTAACGGCAGCCCACTTCATCTATCCAATGAAATAGTCATTCAGTCACACATTCATTTAAACAAAGATATTTATGAATATTTGGATTACTTATAAATGAAAATATTATTCATTCTCATGACGCATGACGTATTTGAAACAACCAGGAGTGAGCGCAGTCCGAGCCTTGTGTTCCAAGGACGGCGAAATGGAATTGCGAATTTTTTTTTGACACGTAAACATTAACCGAGTGTTTAATGCTTGTAATGCATTATTTTTTAATTTTAATAATAATCGCACCGGAGGTAGTTTATGTCAGGTACATTAAGTGGGCCGCCTTTGTAAGAGTACTAAAATGTTACGTGTATTGGGGTCTGCTTCAAGTCAACCGGATGCCGCTGAGTACCGGTATTTTACTTAGAGTGACAGCCTATCTGACCTCTAAAACTAAGTATCCGGGTAACCCCTTGACTAGACTGGTGTGAGATTTTCTATCCAATTATCAAAGATCTTCAAAATCAACCACACTATTAGATAGCTATACAATATGGAACTTTTATTAGTACCTACACCAAAACGTGCACATTTCTTGTGGATTTACTTCGCCGTGTGCGCCGAGTCTTAAGCGACCTAATGCACACCGCTCGCTTTCTTTATTTACTCAGCGATTATAAAGAACTTAGAGCTTTGAAGTTTAAACTACTGCGCAGTAACTAGTGTTATTGATATCGTTATCGCATGCTTCTAGAAGTTTCCATTAGTATATAAAGGCCACGGTCAAGCGCAGCGGACTTATTTCAAAGTCAGCATTTGAAACATCGGTTCCCTACTGCGTTGTCATTTGTTTTTTGTTGATTTTTTTTTTGTTGGTGTATTTTCCTTCTGCCTATTTCAGGCAGCTTTGAACGATATTTCGAGCTGTTAGCAATAGCCCAGTCATCATCTGCCAGTGCGATTTCTTAATTTTGCAAAATGATAAACATTAACGTGATCCGGTTATGTATCATGTTCATTGTTCTGCTGATACAGTTGAGCTTCTTTTTGGGCTGTTTGACCTTAATCTATCGTGTTTTGCGTACAATTTTTAACAAGCATTTCTGAAACTATCAAATCTTCGATTATTCCGAGAAAACCTCTCCTGAGGATTATTATTTGGTACCGTCTAAATATGTTTCCGACTTCAGTGGCTCATCGTTGTCTGACTGTCTACTATGAGACAGTTTTCTATATCCTTCTTCTGTTCGATGTAGATATTCATTGGTATTGTCAGGTCAGTTCGACCTTCGATCGTTAAATATCGTCTTTAACATGTATAAAAATAAGTTGTTTTTTCAGGTTGGCCAACTCGCTCGTCCTCAAGTTAAAGTTCCTCTTCTTCCATGCGAGCACTACTATCTGCACACCAAACCTATAGAAAACTTAGATCCTATGACACCTGGTAAGTATTATAATTTCATGTCTAATCTAATTTAATCTAATAAATAAAAATCTCGTGTCTCGGAGTTTGTTACCGAATTTCTCCGCAACGGCTTGACCGATTTTATTTAAGGTTTTTTTTTGTATATTTAGTAGGCCTGACGGTCGTAGGTTATTTTTTTTTACATGGCAAAACAACGTTTGCAGAGTCAGCTAGTCTTCTTCTAATATAAAAATCTCGTGACACAGTGTTTGTTATCGAACCCCTCTGAAACGGCTGATTGTTTTTGTAAATATTTGGAAGGTCTGAGAATATGTTGTAGGCTATTTTTTATTTATATGGCAAAACAATGTTAGCCAGGTCAACTAGTACTATCTATACCATTTTGCCTTTTTTCTTTAATGTTCTTTAGTGTTCTTCTAGAACAGAGTTCTAGAACTTCCGGCGTTTAATTTGCGGCCTAGCCTTTCATTGAACTTCGCCGTTTCATCAACGACTTCAACAGTATACCAAGTGTACCAAACCAGACAATAATTTGCACTCCAGTACAAAGTCGGAAATCGTTCGTTCAACTGACGGTTTTTTTTGGGCAAATGATAAATCACGCTACCGTTTTTCGGGAAACTGTTCATTCGAATACATTTCTTTGGGCTAATGATAGTTGGCGTGACCTTTTTCGGGAAATCGTTCATTACTTCGGGCGATCATTCGTCGTTAAACAACTATTTGGACAATTGTTTTTTCACTAATCGTTCATCGGCCAATTAAGAACACGAGTGGCCATTCTTTAGGATTGGGAATTGTTCGATCGACCAACAGTATTCGCGCAAACCATAATTCGGGTGACCATTATGATTACCGTTTTTCGGGCAATCGATCGTCAGTTAAACGATCATTGCGGCGACTTGCAGTTGATCGTTCTTTCGACCTATTCGTCGACCACATTTCTTCGGGCTTAACTGAATTTTCGTTCAGGTTAAATTCGCGGCTATCGTGCGTGACACACTATACCTACATATTTTCTCATCAATCGTTCTTTCGACCAATAGTCATCATCTTCATCATCTTCCTGCCCTTATCCCATGTTACTTGGGGTCGGCGCAACACGTTTTATTCTTCCATTCTGTTCTATCAGTCGTCACTCTATCACTAACTCCCTTTTCTTTCATATCGCTCCTCACACAATCCATCCATCTTTTCTTTGGCCTTCCTCTCCCTCTCCATCCATCCACATTTATGTTCATAACTCTTCTTCTTTCGACCAATAGTAATTCAAGCAAAAGATAATTAGGGCGAAAGTCCTTTTGGAAATAGAATCGTTTGCCTATTAGTTCTTCGGGCAAACGTTAGTCCGGGCAATCGTTCGAGTACCGATCAAACGATCATTCTGGTGACCGTTCTTCACCAATCATTCATTCCCCCAATTGATTACTCGGGCTGCCGTTCCTTGGTAATCGTTCTGTCTACCAAGCGTTCATCGAGCAATTGATAAATTAGTCGATTGTTCTTCGAGAAGTCGTACGTTTGAAAACAGATCTTCGGGCAAATAATAATTCGGGTGATCATTCGTCAGCCAAACGATCATTTGGGCGACCGGTCTTCGGTCAATATTTCTTTCGACTAATCGTTTGTTCGACCACAGTTCTTCGGGAAAGCTAATTCAGGTCTAATGATTTTCGGTCAGGTCAACTTCGGGCTATCGTGTCTCTATTTTCTTTGGCCTTCCTCTCCCTCTCCATCCATCCACATTTATGTTCATAACTCTTCTTCTTTCGACCAATAGTAATTCAAGCAAAAGATAATTAGGGCGAAAGTCCTTTTGGAAATAGAATCGTTTGCCTATTAGTTCTTCGGGCAAACGTTAGTCCGGGCAATCGTTCGAGTACCGATCAAACGATCATTCTGGTGACCGTTCTTCACCAATCATTCATTCCCCCAATTGATTACTCGGGCTGCCGTTCCTTGGTAATCGTTCTGTCTACCAAGCGTTCATCGAGCAATTGATAAATTAGTCGATTGTTCTTCGAGAAGTCGTACGTTTGAAAACAGATCTTCGGGCAAATAATAATTCGGGTGATCATTCGTCAGCCAAACGATCATTTGGGCGACCGGTCTTCGGTCAATATTTCTTTCGACTAATCGTTTGTTCGACCACAGTTCTTCGGGAAAGCTAATTCAGGTCTAATGATTTTCGGTCAGGTCAACTTCGGGCTATCGTGTCTCTATTTTGCACCTTATATTAGAATAGATTTGACTTCACCATTTCACAATATCTGTTCCAGTTATCCGTGATCCTGATGGCTACATCTACCTACGAGAAAGAGACGGCTGCATCTTGGCTGGTGGCTTCGAACCCATCGCGAAGCCCGTGTACGAAGAAGAAAGTAAGTTCTCCGCGATTTAGATGAAAGAAATGTATTTAGAATAGAATATAAAACGTTTACAGTTACAGAAATTACATGCATACAAATTATAAACTTAAACTATGATTCTTAATGATAGTAGACATTGTACTTAGTAGAAATTAATTTTTTTTTTAGTCTTGAGGGACTTAATGACATTTCTTTGTCTTCAGAATATATATAATAAATAAAATTGCTGGAAAAACAGAGAAGTTTAACTCTTGAAGCTATTCTTCTATCCTGGTCACACAAAATGTCGTTTGTACTGGATGGCTTCAGTTCAATATGGCGGACGTCGTTATTGTTGACTCTGTTCATCTCTAGGTTTTTACGCTATAAAAAAATCAAAAGAACCCTATACACTCCTGCATAGGGTATTTTACTGGATTTTCCAAACACTACAATGCGCTCCAAAATAATAGGGAAGATTCAAATACAGAATTTATGAAAATGTTGTTAGTAAAATGATAAAAAAGTACAAAATAAAGGCCATGGCAACGTTTATATATTTTTTATTTTATTTAATAATATCGATTATTAACAATTTTATTACTTATTTGTTATGATTTTTGTGAATATTTTTCTAAAACAGCCTGAATTTGTTCACATGCGCGTAATAACAACTTTAATGCTAGGGAGCGTGCAGAAACAAATGCCACTGTCAAGTAGGTTTGATGTGTAAAATTCGAAATAGCTACGTTAGATGGCACAGTCTTCTTCGCGCACGTTCTCCTGTACTGAGCGTGCAGGAACCACAGGTGGCAGCACAGAAGCGTCTATGTCAAGTATTTTGACCCTTAAAATTTCGAATATGCGACACTAGATGTCATAGCCAACGCCATGCACGGTCCCTATGATTAGGAAGCTTACTAAAACGGTAGCCCTCATTTTGAAAAGAAAATAAAGCGCTTAATTTTTTTCAATTTTTGTGTGGTCTATTTTACAAAGAATTCTTTAAAATGGAAGCAAGATGAAAATGGTACATGTTCCCTATTCATTGCTGACTGACCACTTACCAGTTGTGACGCTTTCTCACGTCGACTCCAATCCTGCTGTCTCCCACTTCGCAGTAACATCCATGGCGCAGCGCTGCGTGCCCGAAGACTGGGACCACTTCCACGTACTCCTGCAGCAGCTGCTGAAACGCGTGCCGAGCCTCAGCCAAGCGGTGCTGCACAAACTCTGTAACGGACTCGAAGCTTTCTCACCCGACTGCAAATGGATTGTCGGAGAGGCACCCGAGGTAGGTAGGGCCAAGTTTTTAGGTACGAACCCTCTTAGGTGACGAAATCTGCGAATAAAACAAATGGTTGAAAACTTTCCGAAAAATCTGATGCAGTCGGTTTGCACAATTTCTTTCCGCATAGTCTGTTCCACTATCGTACTAAATCATTTAAGATGTACGGTGTTGCGCCACCGGTACGCAAAAAACGTTTTGGGGATACTTTCATTGCGCACAGTTAAGGACTAGAATTCCCTGTCGGACTCTGTGTTCATGTTACCTCAAGAATGAGCAGATTACTTCTAGGCAGGCGTGCTTCATCTTCGACCACATCATCGCTAACCATCAGGTGAGATGGTGGTCAAACACGTGCCTATCAGTAAAAAAAAAGCTTTCCTTTAGTTTGTCATGTGTTATTACTTCCCAGATTTTTCCTTATTATTTTCAGATAGTGTGTTTTTTTTTCAAAATCAACCGGTTCGATTCCTGGTCGGAAAAACGTTTTTTTTTAATCTAATGATGTAGTTTCCGATTTGGCTCTGAAGGTATACTTGAAAAATTCATCGTGTATATATATATTATTATATAATGCTGGCTTGGCGCATTTGGCCGAACATTTTTGTTACTTAGATAATAGAAAATATACCCTAAATTAATTAGAAAAAAGTTATTAACGAATAAGACGGCGAATATTTGCGCAAATACGCCAAGTGAAGTGCGACCAGAATATGAAGCAATGTGCTTTATGGACGGTAATTCTTGGCGAAAAATAAATAAAAAATGTTGATGTTTATTTTCTTAGTAAATTTAAATAGGTACAAAGTTATTTTTAGGAATCCTAACACCTTATAGTAAATTCCTTGTGTTTCGAGTGACGCGAATAACAATGTACTGAACAGAAATTGTTGCCTTATTACAGAGTTGTTTTTCCCGTGTAATACGGGGAAAACATGGAGTGTCACATAAAATTCATTTTCACACCAACTGCACGAAAACGTCAGATTATATGTCATGCTAACTCAACCAAATGTAAGTCATTATTGCTCAACGGGATATAATGAAATTCAGTACAATATTATTTCCCGGAGGTCAATAATGTGATTTGGACCTGGAACTCAACTTGGAGACCGACGGGAACCGCTCGCGGCCACCTCTCTTCATGACTTGCAAACAATTATCTCGCAGTATGCTTCTTAGAGATAAAGGTGTATTTGCCTTGGGCTAGCTTGAATCCCTCGAGGGAGTTAATGCAAGAACCTTGAATGCATTCAGGATTCTAGTTTTAACTCCCTCGCTATGATCGTGAGTTTGAGTTTTAACTCTAAAATCTTCTCTACGCTCGGGAGTTGACTTTTGGATCCTTCATAACGTTTGGGATTCAATATGACGGCCATGACATAAGTCACTGCTTTATCCCCTCGGTGCATAATCCTGTCCGGATAGGCTGAAAAGTACCGAATCTCAATCAGAGTAAGTTTTAGGAAATCAACTTTTTGTAAATTATACTTTTGCAACATCAAAACAAATCTTCATAAATGTTAAAAAGATTTTTTAACATAGTATTTATGCGATTTCCATTACATGCCAAATTGTAAAAGCTATCGAATGGTGTAAAAACAAATAAAAAGACGTATCTCAGACATACCGCTTTTTAGCTTAGCAGGGCAGGATTATCCACCGACGAGGGGATAAAGCAGTGTCTATTCGCACCTATTGTGAGAAAATTTTGCTCTAGCCATGAATAGAGGTAGCGCGCGACTACCACTGTGGTGGAGCTGAGCTTCAGCCTACCGCTGGGCGGGTAATAATGGGATTTTAATTTGGAACCGCATTTTGATTACGCTCGCTGCACCTAGGAGCGAAGGCCGTCGAGAGCCGATCGCGGGTTAGAATGACGTACTGTAGGTTAGGCTTGCATGGCAAAAAATAAATAAATACTGAATACTACTATAATATGACGTTTTCGTGCAGGTGGTGTGAAAAATTCCCGGTTTTTGTGACGTCCCTTGTTTTGCCCCCGTACCCGTCAGTTGATCCCTTTAAAACTTTTTATTTTACAAAGAAATTCAAAATAACACTGTAAATAAAGAAATAGAAAATTGATCAAATTGAAATTGTCCGTTATCACGTGTGTTCATATTTATTTGAGCCAACATTGTGTGTATCCATTGTGTGCGCCAAATAAGCTTGCTAAATTCTTTTTCCTTATTTCATTAATTGTATGTTTCCAATTTGATCTACATCATATCGATCGTGTAATAACAAATTAGTAATTTACCATTAAAATAAGGTTCCATCATCAACAGAAGAAAGAAGATACCCTTCTTTTCGGAGCATTCAATATCACGGATTTATAGCGGAAATAAGATAGCTAAATTCGTGACATCGAATGTTTTGACGGGAAGGAAAAGCGTCGTGGGAGACTGGAAAACAGAAGAGAGAAGGAATTAGAAGAAAAAAGATGCTGACAGAAGACATTTTGAATTGACTTTATCAATACTAAAAACAGAAATAAACCTGTCTTGCAGGTCTAAAAAAGTCACTTTAGCAGAATCTGCCAGCTTATCAAGCTACCTGAAACTGTAAAATTTTCCCAAACAAACTTAAACCTAATGCGATCACAATAAAGATGAAAATTAAATTTGACAGATTGTTGTATTACGATCCTAATAAGATTCTACTAAAGTGTCCTTGAGAACCGCTGAATCGACTTCTATCGTGATCCTTTAAGTTCTCTAGTAATGAAAAACGGTTCACAATTTATTGTTCGGGTATCTACCGTAGGGTTATTAGGGAACCTGCGGACTCTCCGTCCGCATACCGGCCCATTGTGCTGCTCGATGAGGTGGGCAAGCTCTTTGAAAGAGTAATTGCAAACCGCCTTGTCGAGCACCTAGGGAGGGTGGGGCCGGATCTGGCGGAGAACCAGTTCGGTTTCCGCACGGGACGCTCGACGGTGGACGCCATCATGCGCGTGAGAGCCCTCTCGACGGGGGACGCGGTTTCCCGGAGCGGTGTTGTCTTGGCGGTGTCTCTAGACATCGCCAATGCCTTCAACACCCTGCCCTGGAGTTGCATCAGGGAGGCACTTCGGTATCACCGGGTGCCGACCTACCTCCGTCGCGTAGTCGAGGATTACTTGACGGACAGAGCCGTCATCTACCCCGGTCACCTGGGAGAGTGGAACCGGCGAGAGATGTCGTGCGGTGTTCCACAGGGTTCCGTTCTGGGGCCGCTTCTGTGGGACATCGGCTACGACTGGGTGCTGCGCGCCGACCTCCCTAGTGGCGTCAGCGTTTTGTGCTATGCCGACGACACGCTGGTACTGGCGCAAGGGGGATCGCACCAAGCGGCGGCTGACGCTATGACACGCGGGGTTGCGATAGTCGTTGAGAGGATCCGGCAGTTGGGTCTCGAGGTGGCCCTACACAAGTCCGAAGCCATGTGCTTTCATGGATCTCGGAACAGACCACCGTCGAGATCCCAAATAACGGTAGGAGGGGTTCAAATCAGCGTCGGATCGACGATGACTTACTTGGGTCTCGTTATTGACAGCCGGTGGAACTTTGTTGAGCATTTCCGACGTTTGGCTCCTAGACTGGAGCGAGCCGGGGCTGCCTTCAAGCGACTTTTGCCCAATCTAGGGGGTCCACACATCCTGCCGGAGGCTTTACGCGGGGATCGTGCGGTCCATGGCCCTTTATGGGGCGCCGGTGTGGGCGCCTACTTTGAGGAAGCGACCTGCCCGTTACCTCAACTCGTCCCAGAGGGTGATGGCCATGCGGCTTGCCCGGGGATACCGCACGGTCTCTGGCGAGGCGGCGAACCTCCTTGCCGGACTGCCGCCATGGGATCTAGAGGCGAGAGCCCTCGCACTCATTTACGAATGGCGCCTGGAAGTGCTATGCCGGGGCGAGACTCCTCTGCCGCGGCAAATCGCAGTACGGCGGGCGGAGCTCCGGCAGGATCTCATGGCAGTTTGGAGACAAAGACTGTCCCAACCCAGCGCTGGTCACGCCACAATTGCGGCGATAAGTCCCCTCTTTGAGGAGTGGCTAGAGCGGCGCCACGGCGTCCTTACTTTCCGCTTGACGCAGGTACTCACCGGACACGGTTGTTTCGGGAGGTACCTGTTTCGAATACGGCGGGAGGATTCGCCCGGGTGTCAACACTGCGAGGATCGCCCGGAGGACACGGTGGAGCATACGGTTGAGGTCTGCCCTGCTTGGGCGGAGCACCGCCGTGTCCTCGCCGAGGCGATCGGCGGCGGCGATCTCTCGCGTCCGGCCCTGGTTCAGGCTATGGTCCGAAGCGAGGAGACATGGGAAGCGGTCACCTCCTTCTGCGAAGCAGTAATGCTAGCAAAGGAGGAAGCCGAACGTGTGAGAGAAAGGGAAACCTCACGCCCCAGCCGCCGCAACAGAAGAAGACGCCCCGGGCGTCGGGAGTCGCAGGGCGATTTTCGGCCACCGTAAGCGCGAGCCTGCGGACGGCGAGCATTGGGTGGCTCGCCGTCTGATCAGAACCAGGCCCGGGTGGACGGCGCGCTGTGTTTCACGCGTGCCTCAAAGAGCTGTCAGCGTGAAAGACGGGGCCCGCTAGGGCCAGTGCCTGCTGGGGCTGCGGACTTCGTTCGAAAGAGGCACCGTACCCTGGAACGCAAAGGGCACTAGGAGGAACACGGATGGGTTTTAGTCAGTAAGAGTCTGACACTCCCTTCTGCTTCACCCAAAGCGGGAGGAGTCATTTGATGATTTCCCATCCTTAAAAAAAAAAAAAAAAAAGGGTTATTAGGGAAAGGTCAATGTACTTTATTGAAAGTTTATCTGACGCCTACCAAGCGACTTATTTATTTATTTACTAGCTGACCCGCGCGGCTTTGCTCCCGTCAACTGGCTACTCTACCTACCCTACATACTTACCCCTTTTTTCGTTTTTAAACCTTCCCTGTACGAGGGCGGGTCAATAAGTCCGTGACTTTTCGATTTTTCCGCCTCTTAATTGAAATGGCAACACTGCTCCCGTCAACAGTCATCTGTCAGATGACTCCTGCCGAAAATTGAACAAGCTGTGACATTTAGTTTGTTTTTGACAGCCGTTAATATCAGACTACCGCGTTGACTGAGAAGAAAATGGAAAAAAGTGAATTTCGTGTGCTCATTAAGCATTATTTTTTGCGGAAAAAATCCATTACGCAAACGAAGGCTAAGCTTGATAAATATTATAGGGACTCTGCACCATCCATTTCCATGGTAAAAAAGTGGTTTACTGAATTCCGATGTGGCCGTACCAGCACGGAAGATGCCGAACGTTCTGGACGCCCAGTTGAGGTCTCCACATCCGAAACAGTTGAAAAAATCCACGATATGGTTTTAGCCGATCGGCGATTAAAAGTGAGAGAGATTGTGGAAGCCATAGGCATCTCGCATGGCTCAGTGGTTTCAATTTTAAACGATCATTTGGGTATGAGAAAGCTTTCCGCAAGATGGGTGCCGCGTTTGCTCACAATCGACCACAAACGCAAGCGTGTGACAATTTCGCAGGAATGTTTGGCGTTGTTCAATCGCAATATGAACGAGTTTTTGCGCCGTTTCGTAACCGTGGACGAAACGTGGATCCACCACAACACACCGGAGACCAAACAGCAGTCAAAACAGTGGGTTTCTCGGGGTGAATCGGCGCCAAAGAAGGCAAAGGTGGGTTTGTCAGCCAATAAAATCATGGCGACTGTTTTTTGGGATGCACGCGGTATTATCCACATTGACTACCTTCAAAAAGGAAAAACAATCAATGGCGAATATTACAGCAACTTATTGGGTCGATTCGATGAGGCATTGAAAGAAAAGCGACCGCACTTGGCCAAGAAAAAAGTCCTTTTCCATCAGGACAATGCACGGGTGCACACATGTGCAGTTTCTATGGCAAAAATCCATGAATTGGGCTACGAATTGCTCCCTCATCCGGCCTATTCTTCCGATCTAGCCCCGTGTGACTACTTCTTGTTCCCAAACTTAAAGAAATGGCTCGGTGGAAAGAGATTTGCCTCCAACGAACGAAGTCATCTCACGAACAAATGCCTATTTTAAAGACCTCGACAAATCATATTTTTCGGAAGGGATAAAAATAAGTATTGGAGAAACGTTGGGCTAAGGAGACTACGTTGAAAAATAAAATAACTTTTTATCTAAAAATTTGTGTTTCATTTAAAAAGTCACGGACTTATTGACCCGCCCTCGTATTCTGGCGAAACTAACAAAAAAAGAATTATTCAAATCGGCCCCGCCGTTCTCGAGTTTTAGCGAGACTAACAAACAGCAATTCATTTTTATGTATAAGAGCTTAAGAGACTTAATGCCTTAGGCATTTTCTACCAGTCGACCTTAGGATGGTGCAGAGACAACATGGCAGGTGCAACTTAAAGGAAAGACAAGCGAAGTGGAAAAGAAATACAATCATAAATACGTACATACATACACATACAAAAATAACGACGTGGAGAAAAAAAAAACAATTTAACGAATTAACGCTGTGATGATTCTACCAACTTCTTGCGAATATACTCACGTGCCTTCACCTTAAAGGACAACTGATTGGTTGCCGTCCTGATGTTTACGACTTCATGTCTTATTAATCAAATAGTTTCTGATACTTACTTTGGCTGCGTGAAACTGTTTGTTTGACCACTATCTCACGTGATGGTAAGCGATGATGCGGTCGAAGATGGAGCTCGCTTGCCTAGAAGTAACCTATTCACTCTTGACTTAAAGACTCCCCAGCGTGTTGCTATCTGGAAATACAGACTCTGGCAGGGAATTCTACTCCTTAACTGTACGCACTATGAATGTGTTCCCAAATCGTTTTGTGCGTGTGGGATGTCCACCATATACTTTTTCACAATTGATTTTGATTGGTTTAGCCTAGTCCCTCATTCAAACCTTGCCTATACATATCGGGGTGTCCTGAGTCACGATTTCCCTAAGGACCCAAATAATTAGTCTAGGCAAGTTATTAAACAATATTGAACAAAGTCATTCGCCTAACTCTGCCATTCGCGCCCTTCAATAAAAAAAAAAAATATATATATATATATATTTTGTTTATTGTTCTAATCAATTGAATATAGTAAAATCTATAATCCTAGATTTTTGTGCATCCCTTGTCGTTTTAAGTTTGAAAAATATACAAGAAGGGCTACTTGATCAGCTTGGTCAGGTCCTATGAACCATATGTGGTAATCGCTGATTGTTTAACTGCAATAGTTATATGGTGTTTGGACAGTGTACCGGTGACATGTGACATTTCAAAGATCCCAATATTAACTCTAACGGCGAATTCCAACGCGAGTTCGGCGCGCAGCTCTCTTTTTTTGTTTTTTTTTTTGTTTTAATATGCAGTAAAATTCAACTCTTAATGTCATACTCGTATCAACAAAAATCAATGTTAAACACTGTCAAAAAGGATAGTGATGGAACTCGGTTATAATGAATGGTTTTAAATGAATTTTAGTTTTTGGGTTTTTAATGGCATTAAATCGTTCAATTTTCTTTGCTGCTCCAAATGCAAATGTCATATGAACTGCAAAAAAAGTTTACCCCTTAAGAATCCGCAAATAGTTCCGATTGTTCTCAAGACAAAAAAAAAATTGTATAAAATACAATTAGGCTAAAAAAAAACATTGAATAGCATTCAACTAGGGAATGTAATCTCGCGAGATCCGATTTTGAGATCTCGGGTAGCTTTCAAAAAAAAAAATTGAATTCGAATGACTTTAAAAGCGATGAAAACTGATTGGTTGAGAACTTTTTATTATGAGGTTTTATTAAGATAAAATATTAATGAAAAAAGAAACACGAGATCTAGATCCCACGAGATCGAGTTTGCATTACATTCAACACTTAAAAAAACATACTCGTATTTTTATAGAAAATAAACTAAATATTTCAATATTTATCTTTTAAGCATAAGAAACTTCAGACCCATTCGAATACGTCCCTTATAACTTCCGAGATATTAAACTAATTGGACCACTTGAATATAGGAGAATAAGAGGTGTTAAAAACTCGAGACTGAAATAAAAGAAATCTACGGCGTCTAGATGGTGAACCGTCGAATCCTTTGAGAAGCTTCAGCTTTTTTTTTAGTATCCAATTTGACACCACTCACTTTTTGAAAATTCGTCATGTATTTTCTTATACTTTTGTGTATTTTGTAACCGTCAGATTCCGTGCGTGTGTACTTTTTTGTCAGGAATTAAGCGGTGAGGCTGAACAGAGCGTCAACATGTAAGTAAGCTGAGTATCCGATGACCTGCGGGTCTAAAAACGCCACTGTAGCAGAATCAGGAAGCACATCTCGCTACCCGTTACTGTTAAATTTTCGCTGTTTAATATTTTTTTTTTTGTAAAATTTAGCAATAAAGATAAAAATGAAATTTGATTTGATTCTACTAAAGTGGTATTTTTAGACCCACTGGAGAAAGTCACGGCATCCACCTGTTTTGAGATACACGGTGGCAGGCGATGTGGCAACGCATGAGGCAGGCCTCAGTCCAGCAGTACACATCTTACTCCTGAAATGGCAATGTTTAAGAAGCTGGGCTGTTTAAGTTCAAATATCGACTTTTAGCAGCATGACGGCAGGTTAAAAAAGTAACAACCTGTAGGGAGTGAAAGTATACATTATTACTTTGAGACCAACTCCGAAAACTCGAAATAAATATCTGTTGTTTCATAGTTACATTTTCGTCGGCTTAATATTGCATTTTGTATGAATTTCTTTCGAGTTTCCAGGGTTGGTCTCAAAGTAAAAGTTCTTAGGAACCATATGTACTCTCACTGCCTAAGAGGTTCGTAATGTTTTACAAATATTTTATCTACCTTCTTAAATCATGTGCATGTTTTTAGTTCACATGCTCACGATTTCCGTCCACCATCACAATCATCAGGAGTTACTTTTCTATTTCAGATGTTCAACTACCATGTGGCTGCGGGCATGAAGACCGTTGGCATTTCAGCAGCAGGCGGGGTCGCCGAAGCTACGGCCGACGAAATAGTTGAGGGGTACTCCAAGTATGATATGTACGAACTGGGCCTCAATCGCTTTCTGGGTCTCCACAACAATAAGCGATTCCTTAGAGACCGGGTGAAGGAAGTACCTGGTTAGTTGAATTGTTGTAAATTGGACCCGGTTGATTCTAAATGCAGCAAATACACTACGGTAGGCGCCAGATATACTTTCAATATAGTACATTAACCTTTCCCTAATATCCCTAATATACATATATATTCGGAGATACCCGAACAATAAATGATGAACAGTTTTTTATTACTAGAAAACGTAAAAGATAATGATAGAAGTCGATTCAGGACAGCTTTATGTCTTTATTTCTGGTTTAAGATATTAAAAAAGTCAATATAATATGTATGTGGATCAATGACCGTTTTTGCACATTTATCTGGCGTCTACCATAGAGCTTGTGGCTAAAGAATAACAGCCGCATGGGTCGATCTTCAAAGTTAAGCAACGCTTGCCAAGGTTGGTCTGTGAATGGGCGACCATCTTAACATAACGAGTTTCCTCCGTGTCTCGAAAAGCACGCAAAGCTGTTGGTCCCGGTTGTCATGATCTTTGGCAGTCGTTACGGATTGTCAAAAGCTAGTAAATCTGACTCTAGTCTTGCTATGAAGTACTTTGTTACCCAGGTAATGGGTTGTGGAGGTCTGGTAGGCAACCGCTCCACGTAAAATACTGGTATTCAGTTGAATCCGGTTTGACTGGAAGCTGACTCCAATATAGTTGGGAAAAGGCTAGATCATGATGTTCTGGCGTCTACTATAACAACCTCAACTATTGAGTATGATGTTGCGTTTAAATGCTCGCGACTGCTGCGCGTGAGGTCCAGGTTTAGATTCTCGGGTCAGCCAGTGTTACTGGGTTTTCTATGTACAGTCCACAAAGCTGTTTGGTATGCAGGCAGCTAACTTGCAACTACGTTTAAACAATGTTGCGAGTGTGCCGAGGTGGACAACTATTTTACACCACACTCGTAAGATTAAAAAGTTATAATGCACTCACTAGAAATAAATATTGGCAGTGCTGTGGAATAAACAATATGTTGGCCTGTATAACAAATACCTTTGTTGACTGTACACCATAATACCTCTTGCGTGCTTGGCTCGATGAGGTTGACCACCGTAGCTGAAAATCGGTGGGGAGGATTATTATTATTGTGGCTGCTATGCCACTATTAACGTTATGGAATAAAAAAAAATACTTTCTCAAAATCCCGACCGCTATAAACGACCAAAAAGTTCCAAACAAGTCGCTTTTCAAGCAGTCTGATGTAATTGGTGGTATTAGATCTGCGATTGAACTGCATCATATTGCAATAACCTACAGTAAAATAAAATTCTACATTTAATAGTATGAACTTTTGAATTGGGGCACCGTTTTCATAATTATGGCATAGGCTAACCTTTTCACGTTGATAGTAGGTGAGGAATAGTTTTAGTATAGATAAACATTGATGTACTGAGTGAATATAGCATCAATAATTTTTGTTTGGGCCACAGAGAAAAGCTTGGCGGGCCATAGGTTGAGTATAGCCTTTTTTTTTTTTTTTTTTATGACAGGGGGAAATCCTCATGGATGTCCTCCGCCCTGGGGCGGGCGGAGGGGTCTGTCAGACTCTTACTGACTAAAACCACCCCGGTGCTCCATCTCTCACCAACCGGGGATCGCGAGAACTAATGCGACTTCCGTAATCCCCGGCTGGTGCCGGCCCGCCTCTGCAGGCCACCTCGGGTCAGCGGGGGAAGTGAGGTGTTTGACTCCCCCCGCAACGTCAAAGAGGGGCGCACGGGAACACCACGCGCCGCCACCTCGGGTCCGAATGAATTGGGGGCGACGGATATCCCCAAGTCCGACGCCTCAGGACCCAGTTAGGGGGGGCCGGAAGAGGGCAGCGTATGCCCTCCTCCGACGCCCGGTGCGCCTACTGCGGGCCGGGAGAGAGGTGGAGATCTCCCTCTCCCTTTCCGCAGCCTCCTTCTGCGCGACAACTGCTTCACAGAAGGAGACCACCGCGTCCCAGGACTCCTCGCCGTCGACCATAGCACGAACTACGGCCGGCAGCGAGAGATCACTGCCTACCACAGAGATGAGGGCACGGCGTGGCCCCTCCCAAGCGGCACACTCTGCCAGTGTATGCCGCGCCGTGTCCTCCCGACAGTCGACGCAGTGGTGACACCGAGCGTCCGGCTCCCTGCCTATGCGACACAGGAACCTCCCGAAGCAGCCATGCCCCGAGAGGACCTGCGTCACACGAAATGTCAAGGAGCCGTGCCTTCTCCCGAGCCAGGTTGAGTATAGCCTAGCTGATCTAGGGAGTTGACCATATGCGGTTACTAGCCGGGAATTATGGAAGGCGTACTAGCTCTCACAATCCTTGGTCAAGTGTGAGAAGGAACACCGGGGTGGTTTTTAGTCAGTAAGAGTCTGACAGACCCCTTCGCCCGCCCCAGGCGAGGGACATCCTTGAGGATTTTCCACTCTTGCAAGAAAAAAAGGGACTTGACCATCGACTCGAAAAAAGGATGATCATTCCTGTCAATATGTGCCAAGCTCGTCCCGCCATTCTGGTGGTCGTCGACAGTGCGATATATCTAAGCTTAATATTATTCCCAGGTGTCCACTACGGTCTACCGTACCCGTTCCACGAGTTCGAGACCGGTCGCAACCTCCGCCTGTCGCCTATCTACCCGACCCTGCGCGACAACGGAGCCGTGTTCGGACAGGTCATGGGCTACGAGAGACCTACGTGGTTCGAAACTGTTGGTAAGTTTTTAGAGGTATGCGTAACAGAGACTAAAGTCCCGCACACATCCATTGTAAAGGGAGGATCCTCCAACCAGGCGGTTGTTGTGCCTGGGGGCTACGGGGGTAGTAGTTCGCTGCTAGTTAGATAGATGGCGTCGCGTTTCTTTTTGTTGCGATGCAGAATTGCTCCGTTGGTTTTTCTTGTGGCTGCATTGATGCCGCTACAAGTGAGAGAACTACCAGAGTTGCGATATAGTTCAAAAGAGTTACTGCTACCTTGAAACCTAATGTGCATTTGAAGGGACACGGGTGGTGTGGGATTACTCACAATTATTCAGCTCCATTTGCGTTTTGCTGAATAATTTTAGTCACACTTTTACAGTTCTGCTTCTGTCAGCTGCGTACAGCGTCGTAAGATAAAGAAAAGCCGCGAACAGAGTAGCAGATTTTTTATGTTATCAAAATTAAAATTCTTGATGATGGTCATGCCAGTGTTAGTCACACAAGGAGTCGAGAACCATCCGTGTGCAGCGCTGTTCCGCCGCATTCGACGCTGAATGCAACGGAACAGCGCTGAACGTTGCAGAACAGTGATGAACTCTATCTATAAAACTCGCATGATAATAACACATATTTTGTCCTCATTTTATACTTGTTAGCCGCGAAAGGTGAATAGACGTAGCAAGCTGAACGGATTCGTACTCGTCTCCATACGAAATCGTGGTTTTTTATGGGTATAAGCTGAATAGAGCTGAATAAGTGTGAGTGTCAGTAAGAGTCCGACACTCCCGCTCGCTCTGGGAGAAGTTATTTGATGACTTTGCAACCACAAAATAAATTAAAGAGGCAACTAAGCTTTTGTAAAAAAGCGCTTATCCAACCTAAACAAAGCGAGTAAAAGAAAATGATCTGAAATGTTGAAAATTTGTTCGCCAAAATTAGACTTTTCTCCAGTATAACTTGAGAATGGAAACATACAACCTGAGGTTATTTAAGACAAGAGTGAATCGGTTACTGCATTTCACTCTATAGAAGACATCAGATAAATGTGCAATTACGATCATTGATTGATCCACATACATTTATTGACTTTCTATTTATAAAAATACAGAAATGACGACATAAAGCTGTTCTGAATCGATATCTATCGTCATCCTTTACGTTCTCTAGTAATGAAAAACAATCATAATTTATTGTTCTGGTACCTACGAAGGGGTTTTAAGGAAAAATCAATGTACTTTATTGCCAGTTTATCTGCGCCTACTTGTACATTTTAAAAATCCATCTGTTTTCCAGATCCAAATGAAGCCGGCGACAAGCCTCGTCCATTCAAGGTGGCATACACGAAGACGTTCAACAAACCTCATTGGTTCGAGACCGTGCAGCGTGAATACTGGGCCTGCCGCGAAAGAGTTGGCCTCGCCGACTACTCGTCATTTACCAAGATCGATATACAGGTGAATGTTAGACCTTACTGTCATAGTAATAGAGTACATTGTCAAGTAACACGTCTTTACCCTATTATTATTATAAATACAGATGAATGTTAGACCTATTGACATAGATAAAGTGCATAGTTAAGTAACATGTCATTACCTTGAGAGAGTGGGATTTGAGATCAATATAAAGGTGAAAACGTACTTATTGTTCTAGGTATAGAGTGCATAGTCAAATTACTTGTAATTATCCTTGGGTCTAGAGATCAATATACAGGTGAATACGTCCTTATTGGACTAAAAAAAACTGATCTGTTTCTGAAAGGAGGTTGGAGTGACGGCCGCCATGGCTCACGCACAATGGTCCAACATCAGAACTAATTGCGTAAACCAAATCCTGATAGATGGATAGACGTCCTTATTGCCATAGGCATAGATTGCATAGTCAAGTGACACGTGAATACTGGGCCTGCCATGAAAGAGATGGCCTTGCCGACAACCCTCGATATACAGGCGAATGCGTCAATATTGTCATGGGTTTAGAGTGCATAGAATAGAATAAGCAGCTAGTAGTATTGGTACGTACACAAAACTATAATCCTGGAAGCCAATGGCTTTTTTGTAAACAAGAGTATGGTACTCTTATTTACTACTACACATTAATAAAATAAAAATGAAATATTATTCACTATGACATAGTTTGAAACATCCAGGAGCGAGCGCAGTCCGAGCCTTGTGTTCCAAGGACGGCGCGGAATAGAACGGCGAGATTGTTTTGACGTGTTAACATTATTAAAAATAAACAATGCATTAGATTGATGAAATATCATCAATCTAATGCATTGTTTATTTTTATTGTACCTATCACCTCAATGTATTACTTAAAAATAAATGCGCTTAGAGGTATAAACTACCTCTGTCGGGTACATTAAGAAGGCTAGCTTTGTAAGACGACTAAAATGGCTGTATTGGTTTTAGCATGATGATAATATCATCATGCTAAAACCAATACAGCCATTTTATCGAGGAAGGCTATATTATAGCCTTCCTCGATAAATGGGCTGTCTACCACTGAAATAATTTTTCAAAGCGGACCAGTAGTTCTTGAGATTAGCGCATTCAAACAAACAAACAAACTCTTAGCTTTATATATTAGTATAGATAGACTAGCAGACCCGCGCAACTTCGTCTGCATCATATTTTTCATGAATGCTCTGCACTTGTTGGTCGTAGTGTGATGATATATAGCCTATAGGCTTCCTCGATAAATTTGCTATCTAACACCGAAAGAATTTTTCAAATCGGACTAGAAGTTCCTGATATTAGCGCGTTCAAGCGAACAAACAAACAAACTCTTCACCTTTATATATTAGTATAGATATTACTGGCCGGCTGTACCAAATAATGCGGGCCCGCTTATGTGTAGCTATAGTAACCCTAACAAGCTACTTGGCACCAGTCCCAGGGTCGCGAGGTGGTGGATCTGCTGCAGTACCTGTGCTCAAACGACGTGGACGTGCCGGTGGGCAGCATCATCCACACGGGCATGCAGAACGAGCGCGGCGGCTACGAGAATGACTGCAGCCTCGCCAGGATATCTGACAACCTGTGAGTGTATACATGTCATCATCATCCTCATCATATCAGCCGAAAGACGTCCACTGCTGGACATAGGCCTCCCCTAAGTGTCGCCACACACGTCTGGTCCTGTGCGTCTCGCATCCATCGGCTACCCGCGACCTTCACCAGGTCATCGGTCCACTTTGTGGGAGACCGCGCCAACGTTGCGTCTTCCGGTACGCGGTTTGCACTCCACAACTTTTCGACCCCATCGAACATCTGTTTTACGAGCAATGTGCCCTGCCCACTGCCACTGTTTGGCGATCTTTCAGGCTTTTTCGATAACCTTTGTTCTCTTGCGGATATGCAAGCAAGGAAACTCCAAGCATTGGTCTCTCCATTGCTTTTGTATACCCTGGAATAGGGTATTCGACTGTTTTTCAGGGTTCTGTATCCAAAGGGTAAACAAGGAACTCTATTACTCGTACTAAGCCTCCGCTGTCCGTGCGTCTGTCTGTCTGTCAGCGAGCTATATCTCATGACCCGTAATAGATAGACAGTTGAAATGTTCAATGTGTATTTTTGTTGCCGCTATAACAACAAATCATAAACATGAAATAAAATTACTCACAGAAACCACAATTTTTTTCGGCTTATAGTACGGAACCCTTCTTGTACAAGTCCGACTTGCACTTAGCCGGATGTTTTATTACATTTTTAAAATACCTAGAGAGCAGACAAGACGCATTTACAAAATATTTATAATAGTCACTCACAAGTCCCGCCATATTGAATTGAAGCCTTCCAGTACAAACGACATTCTGTGTGACAAGGATAGAAGAACAATAACTTCAAAAGCGTCTAACTTCTCTGGTTTTCCACCATCAAATTTGTTTATTTTTTCACTAATGGTAATGTTTTAAAAATGTCTATCAAATAAGTATTCATTCATGTATATTTTTAAATAAATTTGATTCATGTACATTGATAGTCAAATACCCTATTTTCTAAGTGGGTGTGTGGTGTGGATGGCCAAATCCGTAACTATGAGGCGTAGCTATTAATACTAAAAGGAGTCTCGGGCCCGATTTTGATAAAAACTATGAAGTTTTAGTTAGATTTCTCTCTGCTCTCATCTTTGGGACGGATCTGCCAGATACCAGCTTGATGCCCTTGAGTCAATTGAGAAACGAGCCAAGAGGATCATTGGCAATGAGAGGCTCGTCGCGACGAAGCTTCAAAGTCTTGAACATCGACTACGAGTTGCTAGCTTGTCGGTTTTCTACCGATTGCATTTTGGGGAATGTGCGACGGAATTGCATAATTTAATTCCGCCAAGCCCGTTCCATCATCGGACCACAAGACGAACGGCGATGCGCCACCGATACATGGTGGAAATCCCACCCACACGCACAAAACGTTTTGGGAACACATTCATAATGCGTACAGCTAAGGAGTGGAATTCCCTGCCGGAGTCTGTGTTTCCCGATAGCTACAACCTGGGAGTCTTTAAATCAAGAGTGAATAGGTTACTTCTAGGCAAGCGTGCTCCATCTTCGACCACATCATCGCTTACCATGTGAGATGGTGGTCAAGCGCGTGCCTATTAATAGTCAAATTCTAGCATACTACATTATAACATACGGCAAACTAAAGGAAGGAGCTTATTTTTTTTATTTGCTTCCGATGTTACCTGCCTATCAAACTTTAACAGTATTTTTTTTAATCCAATGATATTTTTTTGGTTTTCACTATCGACCCGCCCCGGCTTCGCACGGGTGCAAATTATATACTAAAACCTTCCTCGAGAATCACTCTATCTATTAAAAAACCCGCATCAAAATCCGTTGCGTAGTTTTAAAGATCTAAGCATACGTAAGGACAGACAGACAGCAAAAGCGACTTTGTTTTATAATAATGTCAAAAATAAACAAAATGCTCTTATGACTAATGTAAGTTAGCTTAACTTTCTAATTATTATGTACACTATAAATTTATTTTAAGGTATGTGTTTCTTATAAGAATTCAGTGTAAATCGACGGTTGAAAGGTAATCCTTACTAAGCGACATTGAGTAAAATTTACAGGAGAGTGATTAAAAGTTCAAACTTGTAAAAAACATTTAATTGTTTCGAAAATTTTGAATCTACAATTAGGTGAATTTTAGATATATATTTTTTTATAAATTTGAACCTTAAATCAGTCTCCTGTAAAGTTTACTCAAGGTCGCTTACTAAGGATTACCTTTGAAACGTCGAAATCATTGTTGGTAAACCTAAAAATAAATAAATGTACTTCACAATATTTGATTACCTACCACCCAGAAACCAAATAAAAGCAACTCATCTTCTTTCCAGCTACATGATGATAGCGCCAACGATCCAGCAGACCCGCTGCAAGTCCTGGTTGAAGCGTCACCTCCCCGCCAACGGGTCCGTCACGCTCTCCGACGTCACGTCCATGTACACGGCCATCTGTATCATGGGCCCGTTCACCAGGAACCTGCTATCAGAACTCACTGATACGGACTTGGCTCCGTCCAACTTTCCCTTCTTTACCTTCAAGGAGATCGATGTGGGACTGGCGAATGGAATCCGAGCGATGAATCTGACGCACACAGGAGAGCTGGGTTACGTGCTGTATATACCTAATGAGGTAGGTTTAGAACCGATTGCATTATGGAGTTCAAGTATTACCAATGGGGGTTGGGGGTTCTTTACTTTGCTTAATTTGATGACATGGGGGTTGGGGGGTTCAAAATGGTGATTACGTCAGCAATATTTACTTTATATGTTTGCAAATCTTAGTAGGTTTTGATTTTAAATAATTATGGCTGGTTGGCGTTTTTACTCTTACGCGATGTTTCATAGCTAAGTAAGAAATAACAAGTGGCGGAAATGGGTTCCGTGCGAGTAAAAATAATACCAATGCTTACGTAAGAATAGAAGGGAGGGGTAAAGACTTTCATAACTATCGCTGTCAAGGGAGGGGGGAGGGAGGGTCAAAATGACAATAAATCAGCAAAGCATATCGCTTTTGTGTGTAGGGGCCCTGAGGCAGAAAAAAACAAATGTATGATTTAAAAAAAAGTACGATTGAAAAAAAAATATGTTGAGTTGTACTACAGGAGCTCATGGCTAAATAATACCAAACGCACGGGTCGGTCTTCAAGGCTAGCAACGCTTTCAGACCATCTTGACACACCGAGACACCTCCGTGCCTCGGATGACACTTTAATCTGTTGATCCCGGCTGTCATTTGTGAATCTTTGGCAGTCGTTATGTATTGTCAGTATCAGTAGTCAAAAAATCTGACACCAGGGCCTGCAGTCTCGACGTAGCTAACGATCGCGTAGCTTCTGAATTTTGTTGTTAAGTCTTAAAGCCGGCGTACGCAGTAAATTTCGAACGCGATCCATGGATCATACCATTGATTTTGAATGTGGAATGCGTTTACAAACATATTATTCGGCCGCTAGGCGATCGGAAACGGAAAGTATGTCGAGACTTCCCGCCCAGGAACGGAAATCATGACGATTTTAAGTTTTTAGAACACAGACAGCCGATTAACCGAGCTAATTCAACTGTTTTTGCGACTCCATGTCATGGAAATTCGCCACCAGTTCGCGGTAGTATGACATGACCCCCTGCCTTCGGGCCTGTATAGGTTAATTCGTCTTCCTGTTACTAGGTTGTGAATGTCATCTAGGCAGTAGTTCCACGTAAAATATAAATATTCAGTGGGCCTAGCACGAATGTTTTTGACGTATAAGTAACGTAACGTAAAAAATTACCATTACTTCATAACTCGTTTCGCACATAATTTTTATTTGAATTGGTTAATATTCATATTTTGGTATGAAACAAATTGTGTATGTCGCATAAATTTAAACCAAATACTATGGAGTACTAGTTTTTTAGAGTTCCGTACCCAAAGGGTAACCAACGGAACCCTATTACTAAGCCTCAGCTGTCCGTCCGTCCGTCCGTCCGTCCGTCCGTCCGTCCGTCCGTCCGTCCGTCCGTCCGTCCGTCTGTCAGCGGGCTGTATCTCAAAAACCGTAGTAGGTAGAGAGATTCAATTTTCACGGATTGTATATTTCTATTGCCGCTATAACAACAAATAATAAAAATAAAGGTTTATGGTACGGAACCCTTCGTGTACCAGTCTGACTCGCACTTGGCCGGTATTTTGGTTTCTATATTCCAATTTTTGTATGAAACAAATTGTGTATGTCGCATAAAATTAAACCAAATACTATGGAGTTCTAGTTTTTATTTTATATTCAACATTCATTTAGGTTAACAATACTGTGACGTATACGTCAAACATTCGTGCTAGGCCCTCAGATGAATGTTGACAGGCAGTTTGACTGGAAGCCGACCTCAATATAGTTGGAAAAAGGCTAGGCAGTTGATGAATGTTTAGTTGTACAACTAAACATTCATCAACTGCCTAGCCTAGCGTGTGTTGCGTTTCAGTTCGCCCTGCACGTGTACAACCGCTTGATGACCGTCGGCGAGAAGTACGGCATATCGCACGTGGGCTACTACGCTTCGCGTGCGCTGCGGGTTGAGAAATTCTTCGCGTTCTGGGGCCAGGACCTGGACACTATGACCACGCCGCTCGAGTGCGGCCGCACCTGGCGCGTCAAGTTCGATGTAAGGCCAGTCGCACACACAGCTTTTAAGCTATGTTTTCCTTTTTGATGATTTATTAATCGTATAAGCACTAGAACCTTCACAAAATGCACAAAATTGTCTGATAAATCGCTGTCAACAGAGCCCTAGAGTACAAATTTGACAAGTATTAATCAAAAGAGGAAAACATAGGGACACAGTATATATCCTTCTTATTGAGTTTGTAATATATCTCTTAAATCAGTCCAATATTGGAGGAGAAAACAGTCGAGAGCCAAACCTCGAATTATGACTTTTACATACAAAGTCTTGCCGCCCATGTTTCCTCTTAGGCCTTTGCCTCGAGTTATGCGGGCAGCGGGGTAGCGTCGGCGGCGGCGCGGGAGCGGCAGGAACTAATGTGTAAAATCAAATGGACCGGTCCTCGAAAACAGCGGCGCGGCTGCGACGCGAGGGCAGACAACGAGCGGTTCACTCCTGTCAAGCGGTGACCGCCCCCGTGTCTGCATTGTTGTGTTGTGCAATTTACTTTTTTCTTTTACCCACAATAAATAGAGCGTTAAGGATAAATATGAATTAAAAAAAATGTTGTCGCCGTTGTTCAAACATTTCGTTCGCGAATAAAAACAAATATCTCAAAGACACAACCACGAACACAACACACGCCGCTATAGTGCCGCGCGAACTGCCCGCTGGTTTCCATTACCCGCCCCGCTCCCGCGCCGCTGCCACCGCTACTTCGCTGCCCGTAAACCTCGAGGCACAGGCCTAAATGTACCCGAAGCTATTATTTAAAGGAAGACCAAACTTCGCACTGTATTTACTACATATGCAGCGGTTGGTCAATATAGTCGGAATCATAATAAACGGATTCTACTGTATTTAGTTGTGTATCCAAAGTATATGAAGAACATTAGAGATTCGCATACTATCAACTAGAGAGTTGCTTGACTAAAAACTCAAAACCCTACTACATTTTGATTGTTAAGTCGAACAACTTTGATGACACGGTTGGCGCAGTGGTTGAGCGATTGACTGCTGCGCTGCGTGTCGCGGGTTCGATTCCCGCACGGATCAAATATTTGTATGGCCTACAGGTAATAGTTCCGGGTCTGGATATTTGTGTATGTGAGTTTTTGTATGTTAGTAAAGCAAAGATTTTAACAGACACCTCATTATATAGGAGCGCAAATAACGCTCGACTAAACAATCGACACGCGATCCGCGCCAAATGACGTAATTTAGTAAGACTGTATTCTCATTCCGTCGACTAAAGTATTTACTGTTATCATGTGTCCAGCACACAACTCGACTAAATAGTTTGATTGACTCGAGTTTGCTTCGTTTCAAACATAACATATTTTAGTGCGAAAAGTCCACAAACATGTTTGTGTTCACCAGCAATTCTAAAATCCAACATAATATTTATGTATAATATTTAACAAACCATCCACCACAATAATTATGTGTCACTGTAAATCATTTTTTAATACATGAAAACGCAGTTGATTGTACATTAATATATTGGTTATATAATAAGGTGAAGATAAAATGTATAGTTGTTTGGTTTCCTACAGAAAGACATCAAGTTCATCGGACGCGACGCTCTGGAGCGCCAGAGAGAGGAAGGCATCCGCCGTCAATACGTGCAGCTGCTTCTGACTGATCATGACCACGAGCTCGACCTGTGGTCCTGGGGCGGTGAGCCCATCTACCGCGACGGCAACTACTGCGGCCAGACCACCACCACCAGCTACGGCTTCACCTTCAAGAAGCAGGTAAGCCATGTTGCCGAATATGTGTTATCAGGAAAACTCAAGGCTTGTATACATGTTAATGACCATGTGAATACAAACGGAGCTAACTACTCCTCTACGCGCCACTCCGCTACCCGTGTTTTTATATTTTTAAAATTAAAAATAATACAAATTTTAAAAAAGTAATAAAACCAAATTATTTTCTTTTGTATTGCAAAGCAGTTAATATTTTTTTATATATTATACTCTTTTGATAACAAATGAAGGAGTAAAATGGTTTCATATCAACGATTTGGAGGTGATTTGGTGTTTTTTTTTTCTTAGTATGTGATACCGATACATAAATTCTGGCAAAATAAGATAAAACCAAATTATGTACCATATCAAGTAGATTACTATTTTTTCAGATATAATTTTTCAATAAATGCCGACGAAAAACAGCTTTATCTGCACGCTATTCAAAGCTTTTTTTCGAGAGATCGGCCTTAAGCGAGAGATGCCATGGTCCTACGTACGCACGCTTTTGTATCGTATCGTATGTTGCGTTGCATACGATAAGTGTGTCCCTATTGCATAGTTTTTTATACAAAATCAATAGTCCAGATGTCATAATGCGTTGCATACGTTGCGTACGCCAGACCAGTTTGTCTCTAACTTTACACCACCAGTTGGCGAAACATAGGCTAGACGTCCACTTCATTGAAAGTGTCTTAGACATTAACTTGACGTCGACGTCAAATTAACACTGTATGTTATTAACATTGACGTCTCAGTGCTGCCGCCTAGTGCTCGACATTTCATAAAACCCCTCATTGAGTACTTTCCTAAATAAAAAATAATAATTCTATTTAGTACGTCCGTCGGGTGCCATTGACACATAAAGCGCATCAAAGTTCAAGAGTGGGAGCTGGTGACGTCATATTTTAGTGAAACCCGTACTGAAATGTGACTCCACTCGAGTTTACAATGCACTATATCGCATTAAAAAAAAACGTCCAATATTTTTTGGAGATCTATCTTAGAATTAGATATTTTTTCAGGAAGTACCAAATTGTTCGGCTGCTGCGGTCACCTTGGAGGGCTCCAAGGTGACCGCAGCAGCCGTCGCTTAGCACTTGTCGATGTTAGCCTGTACATGGGCGCGTGTAGGAGTTTCCTACGGGAAAAAATGGGATATGCGCGTACGAAATCTGCCCGTTTTTTCCGTCACTCAGTCAGTCTTCAGTAACGGAAGAATCTATATACTTCTATATATACTAAAATATGAACTGAAGAGTTTGTTTGTTTGTTTGCTTGCTTGCTTGAACGCGCTAATCTCAGGAACACTGGTCTGAAGATTCTTTCAGTGTTAGATAGCCCATTTATCGAAGAAGGCAAGAATATATCACCACGAGATTAATAGAAGCGGAGCAGATGAAGTTGCGCGGGTCAACTAGTTTTATATGTTAGGATTATTTTTCTCTTGCCCGTGTGGTAATATTGTTGTTTATTGTTAAGGTGTGCCTCGGTTTTGTCGAGAAGCTGGACGAGGCGGGAGTCCCTCAACCAATCAGCACGGAGTATGTACTCGCCGGCCACTACGAGATTGATATCGGTGGTATCAGGTAAGATTCACTGTTCCACTATGCAGAGTGATGGCCGCTGGGCCAGCCAATTTTTATAATATTAATTTTCCGGCTCATATAAAACGAATGACGTCCACTGTTGGACATAGGCCTCCCACAAGTGTGGCCAACCACCGGTCCAGTGCGTCTCGCATCCATGGACTACCCGTGTCCTTCACCAGGGCCACCGTGTGGGAGGACTTCCGACGAACTATCCGGATAGGATTATTTTTTTCAAAAATCCAAAATAGTTTAAGTTTTCGTTAAAATCGGGCCCGAGATTACTTTGAGTATTTTTCGATATTCGTCTTAGGCCTGGATTTGGGCTACCACGGTTTCAAAAAATAATGTGCATATTTCATATGTTGCATTACACACATTTGAAGGGTACAGGCGAAAAACAAGGAATGTCACAAAATCCAGTTTTTGTGTAATTTACATTAAAATTTTCAAAGTGTCTGGATTTTGTTTTACGTATCTAATCTTACATATTACTAATAGGAGCTCAAGTTTACACCAATGAGATTATCTTTAGGTACAAGGAAGCCTTGGTAAAAAGTCAAATGAATTTTATGTGACAGTCCTTGTTTTTCGCCTGTATTCTTCATTTATTCTCAACAAAAACACAGTCCATGAAGACTTGTTATCAGTAGTGTTTATGCAAATATATTAAATAGTTTATCTTGCGTGCCGTATAATGTGTCCTTGCATTACTTGTAAGCGATACTTGAAACCTTTGAGGCAAGAAAGTGGAATAAATAAACACTTATTTCGTCCCACTGCAAGGCGAAGGCATCCCTCTTCCTTCCATTCTTCCCGGCTCTGGGCTAATGTGGACCAATCCTGTCGATAAGCGCCAAATTCTTCCCTCCATATTCGCCGGGTCCGCCGCGATGTCCCCGGACATTTTCTGGGACCCACATTGTGGTTGCTTTAGCCCATGAACCGTCCGACATGCGGCTGACGTGTCCGGCCCAGTCCCATTTAAGCTTGGTTGCTTTTTGAATGACGTCGGCGATTTGTGTTAATTTTGAGTAATATTATTCAATATCAGCAGGATTGCGGGTCTAAAAAGGACTTTTTAGTAGAGATTTGGTCTAGATGTAGCTGTGCAGATTACGGTAAAAATGGTTGGAAAATTCTATCATCTCCTATTTTTACGTTAATTTCAATAGGATTTTTGAGAAGAAAGGGCTGTGTTATTGATTCAGAATTCCAAACGTAGACCTGTAACTATTGTTAGAAAAAGTCATCGCGATCCTGAAACGCAAAGGGCATTATGAGGAACATGGTTGGGTTTTAGTCAGTAAGAATCTGACATTCCCTTCCGCTCCACCCAGAGCGCAAGGAGGCATTTGATGATTTCCCATCCTTTAAAAAAAGCTGTTACTGCTTATATATTTTTTATTTCTATAGCTAAACCACGATATAACTTTCCTCAGGTACGCAGCCAAATTGAACTTGCACTCTCCGAACCTGCCGACCAAGTACCCTGACAAGGAGCGCGACGTCTACCAGGCGACCAGGAAACCCAACGAGCAGAAGGAGCAATTAGGCCGACACTACCAACCTTAAATAGTTACTCTGAACCCCCGACCTGACATTGTATAACGTCGTTGATATTGCAATACTTTTATGTCTCTTGCGTCAACTGATCGCATGGTTATATTGTCAGTGAAGTTCTAACAAAGCGTAAGTCAAAAAAGTGTAATCACGAGACAGTGATCAATACATATCTGCTTTATATATATAATTCTACTGTACGTATGTATGTCACTGAACGGCTGGACCGATTTGAATGATTTTTTTTGTATGTGTTTGGGTGGCGCCCTGGATGGTTTAGATTCACAAATCAGCCCGGCAGATGGCGCTGCAGTCGGGCAGAACAACGTCTGACGAGTCCGCTAGTCCTAATATATAAAACCATTCCGTTACTGACTGATTGTGTGGCTGACAGACAACGCACAGCCGAAACTACTGGTCGTGTCGTAGAGAGCTGAAATTTGGCATGTAGCTTCCCTACACTTCGTAGGGGAGCACTAAGATTTCCCAAAATTCCTACGAGAAGGAGAACAACGGGATATGCTCGTACGAAATCCCGGGCAAAAGCTGGTAGTTAATAAAACTGTATAAGTACATATTCGCTTGCATCCCTTGATGTAAACATATTTGTAAAATGGATTTAGTACAAGTAATTAACGTATCATCTTTCTGATTATTGTTATTCTCCTTTATCTTCATGGAATGGCGATTAGTTCGTGAGTTAGATTATTAAAAAATATTGGACGAGTTTATTTTTTCTTTTGTTACGTAAACCAAAATTGACGACGCTTTTAAAATTCTCAATACGTCACGCCGTGGTATAATTCTAAGTGTGTTCTGACGTCACGAGCCGGAACCCGAGTTTTGATAAGTTTTATCATTGCCAATATACATTGATTAAATAAAAAAAAATAAAAAAAATACGTGTCCATTATTTTTCAATACTCTAACGGACGGAGTAAATAGATTTGCATTTTATTGATGGTGGAAACTAGCCTATTATCTACTTAGACCTTCACTGACGCTATGCTAGCGTATCTTTTAATAGTAGTATTAATTTCATTATATTTTTATCATAAACCATATAGAACATAATTTAATATTCGTAGAAAACAAGTATAGTGGGAACACATTCATAGTGCGTACAGCTTAGGAGTAGAATTCCCTGCCGGAGTCTGTGTTTCCTGATAGCTACAACCTGAGAGTCTTTAAGACAAGAGTGGATTAGTACATTGTTCACCGAGAGGAGAAAGTGACCGATTACCGTCGAGGGTGTCGTTTGAAGCCCGAGCCGTAGGCGAGGGCTTTAAAACACCCGAGATCGGGAATCGCACTTTCTCTCGAGTGATACATAGTGCTTTATACTACACCTACGAGGAAAATAAAAAACTAAATCTTTACTAATTGAAATTTATATTGAAATTGTTGCAGTTAGTGAAGCTTAATTTGAAAATGGCGCCAATGGCGTCTGCAATTTTCACATGTTCTTTTTTCAAATTGTTTGACACCATCCAACACACAGTTAGTGGCCAGTGTCATTTTGCGAACTTGGAGATAAAAACTCACTGTAAAAACTTTTTGGCTTTTGATATTTAGGTTACCAGCGCATAGTCTTACCCAAAATTAAAAAAGAAAAACCACGTAAGAAATGGATTTTCATACACTTTTCTCTCCCGCTCAGATGCGTTTTCTCGCCGCATATTTGTTCGATATGCAATGACGTACTTTCTACCGTAAATTTGATAAAGTATCAAGGTACTTTCCGAGCAGGTGTAGTATAAAGGTTATTTCTATACAAGCTTGCTCCATCTTCGACCGCATCATCGCTTACCATCAGATGAGATAGTGGTCAAACGCGTGAAAAAAATAGAGTTTTTACAAATAGAAAGTTTATTTAAAGTGACATGGATGTATTGGAATATAAAGGACGGAATGGCATAATATCGAGTTTCAGAAAATGTTTCGGTTTCATAGAGTGCCGTCTCTAGTCTATTTTGAAACAATGAATCGATTAAGTACCCAAGAAGGCCGCTCCAAATCTTGTTTGGTGAAGTGCCTACTTTTTTACAAAACATTGTTTTTTAATAACAAAAAACAATGTGACGGATACATTGTGTGCAATAGCCATTATATAGGTTTGAGTATTTTCGTAGGTTTCTGCTTGAAACATAGTCATCACAATATAGGATCGTAGTTTAGAAATAGGGTTACTTATTGATGTTTATGGGTATCTCAAGAGATTTTTCTATAGGCTCGCGGAATATATCTTTCAATAAGCTTTTAACTACCTTTCAAAAATTTTATCTTTGAACATAGCATAGTCATAGTTTTAACAGTTATTGTTGTATTATTACAATATAAATGAATTATCGATTGATTGTTGGTCAAAAACGCACATAATATAATATGATGCACGTCCACTGTTTAATTAAGTATAGTTAACTTAGAATCAGTTATTCTACTCTATTTATTATAGCTCGTAAATACAGCTCAAATATTTGTAAATACGGAACCACTGTACAATCGAGGAGAGAAGTGAAAATCGGAGCGGTATTAACAATAATTACTTGGTTAATTTTTAAGGCTTCATCCGTATCGGCATCACATTTCATTTTAGAATACGTCCCACAGTGCCTAGGCTACAATATAGTGAGCACGTTAACTAAGTATTGTAATTTATTGATATACCACACTGTAGATTTTAAGTTAAATTCAATTTAAGTGATTGGCTCATTAAGAAGCAACGTAAATACAAATCTACCTCGAAACAAGTAGAGGGCAGAAATATAGTATTAACTTTAATTTGCGAGATTTTTCAGTGATTACTCTCTTGTTGGGCAGTGCACAGTATTAGTATTTTCGGATTAGAAGACTGAAATTGCGGAATCTTATCGTGGGTCCGCACAGCGCGGCTCGAGTGTGGTGGTATTGGCAATAAAGTGGGAGAAAAGTTAGCTTTAATAAAATAAAAAATATCATAAACGGCCAATAATACAATTAATGGCCAATTTTTGAACTAGCGTTGTGAATAAACCTGATGGTTGTAACAAAATTAAATTCGAGATTATTGTTTTGGAAAAACGATTAATTTAAAAATCGTAGCATATTTTAGTCCAAGATATTATTTAAAAATGATAATTATACCGTAATTATCTACTTTGTTCGAAATAAGTGCAATATTTACTGTTAATATGTTTCGTTTTTGTTTTTAATATTTCAAATGTTTTTGCCATTTATGTGCAGATATTTACATGTATAATGTTTGATTATTGTATTTACTTTTTGTATACTGCTTTGATATTATGTAAATAACGTTTTGCCAATACTGTATAGATAGTAAAATCTCAATATTAGTGTTGATTAGGAAATAAGAAACAAAAAAAAAATGTGTTAGATATAAAGTAGGATTAGGTACTGCCTTAACATAAAAATAAAGACTTCAGAGAGGACCGGAACCAAAAACAATATTATTAGTCCAAATACATAATTTGGGAACGACCTTTTTGCTAACTAGTTTATATCTATAGTACCTCTTTACTGATTTCAGCTACGCATTGTGTATAATTTTAAAATTCCATCGTCGACCATCATCCTCTTCATTAGGTGAGATAATGGCGAAACGCAAGCCTATCAATAGTACATATTATTGGTCGAATAGATTAGGACGGTGTCATGTGGATCGCCTGACAAACACACTAGCGATTTTAAAAAGTATAAGGGCGTTTTTCTACGCGGGCGTTCAGACAGAACCCTAAAAAAAGAAATAATCTAGTTCCGATCATACAATATCCTCTTCCTCGCATCGAATTTCTCATTGCTGAGGGTCTTGAATCCTTCGATGAGTGGTCAATGTCCGCTATAAAATGTCTCTCCACCAGTGCCTGTTCTTGACGTCATGGAGCGCATCACGCAGCTTGGTGTTGAGCATTTAACGAATCTGATCAGACCACCTAATAGGGCTGCGACCTCTAGACCGGCTACAGTCTATCTTGCAACTTGCAACAATCCTAGTAGCCTTTTGTAAAGGAGTCAAGGTAACATGAACCTATATAATATATTCGTCGCTTAGCTAACAATACCGCTCAAGTAATTTTGCCTGGTTTAACAATAGAGCAGATAATGTACTGTGGTAGACATGTACTGGTGCATCGTGTCAACTATTTGAATTTTGGCCAAGGTTTGGTCGATCGCCAAGTGGAATAAGTATTATCAGTTCGATCCGCGACAACGAGTTCTACCCATTGACTATAGAACGGTATTGTTTGCCTAGCGACAATATGGTGAACCCCTCTTATGGACTAGTTGGACAAAATGGAATTACTTATATACTAAGTCTTAAATGTATGCTATTTATTAGAATACTACATTACAATAAGGTCTAATAAATAAGTGGATTATCAGTTCAAGATTCAGTTTTTATGACAAAATTTAGCTAGTTTGTGTAAGTCACAGATCACGTTTCGGTTGTTCTTGAAAGGAAATAGAACCTCGCCATAGCTTATACATGAAGCCACGAGCTGCAATAGCCTAGTCTAATTATAAACACATACATACTCCTAGGTATAGTTAAATCAGGATTGTATAGCATCAGCTTATAGATGTTCCCGTTTTACTACTAACCGTGAAAACAATGTTACAGATTGATGATATCATTTTAGGTGTTCGATTGGGAATCTATAAACATACTAACAGTAGTTGATGTATTTGAATTCAAAGGGTTAACTGCTATATTACTAACACTTATATTAATTAATTCATTATCCGTCATTGTATTTGCTGTGTCTTCAATTGTACTAAGATGTTTGAACTGTAGGTAATTATGATAATACCGACTTCGTAAGTATAAGTCTTCCTCTGTGTAGCGGTGAAGACTCGTTTTGCATAAGCTGTACATATGTATTAAAATTATATACATGAACATATATGTAATAGGCCAAATTGCACATACATTTTGTGTAAAGCACTGTTTGTGTTGTGTAAGTCTGGTATAGTCTATTTTTAATTGACTATACCAGTATATACATGTATATACTAACACTCATTTTTGAGTATCGTCACTTTATCGGTAGACTTACGAATTCGATTTTCTTGAACTCAATATTTTGATTGTAAACTATCTTGTGGTACTACACACCATGGACAAATTTACTATTTTTAATCTCGCAGAATTCAAATTGTTCCATTCTACGTTTTAGAAACACATTAGATATTATTATATAGTTTTTCATCTAAATATCAATTTCACTAAAAAAAGCAGATTCGCAAGTTTGCCATAAATGTGATGGTACTACTCTGTCAAGAAAGTACCGGGAAAAGATCAATAATACACAAAATGTCTGTTATTCATCCAAATTTATTTTATCACCTTCTAAGTATGCTCCTTTAGAAACGATACACTTGCGCCAACGAATAATCCATTCATCAAAACATTTTTTAAATGCTGCTTCCGGAATTGAGTTCAGTTCTCGCCGCGAATTCTCCTTTATGTCTTCTATCGATTGAAAACGGGTGCCACGAAGTGGTAATATGAGTTTAGGAAAAAGAAAAAAGTCAGCAGGAGCCATATCTGGTGAATATGGTGGTTGCTGGATGGTATTTGTTGAGTGTTTGGTTAAAAATTCGTTCACAATGATAGCCTTGTGCGAAGGCGCATTGTCGTGGTGCAAAATCCAAGAATTTTCTTTCCACAAATCTGGCCTTTTTCGTCGAATTTGCTCTCTTAAACGCCGCATAACACTCAAATAATATTCATTATTTACCGTTAGACCTTCCGGTAAGAATTCAGAGTGCAGAACACCGCGATAGTCAAAGAAAACAGTCAACATGTCTTTGACTTTTGATCGACTTTGGCGTGGTTTTTTCGGTTTCGGTTCAGTTGGAAGGCGCCACTCCGAAGCTTGTTGACTGGTTTGCATGTTAAACTCGTAAACCCACGTCTCGTCACCAGTACAAAGCGTTTCATGAATGTTGGGTCCGAACTGACTCGTTCTAGCATGTCCTCAGCGACTTTCATGCGATTGAGTTTTTGGAGAAAATTCAGATCTTTTGGGACTAGCCGAGCAGCAACATGTTTCATACCCAAATGATTTGTTAAAATGGTACGGATCGACTCGTGAGATAAGTACAGAAAGTTCGGCGGCTATCTCTCTCAGAGTTGAATGGGGATTTTCAGTCACTATTTCCTTCACTTTTGCGATGTTAACTTCAGTTGCAGACGTTGACGGCCTACCAGAGCGAGGCAAATCTTCCATCACATCTCGACCGCTTTTGAACGCTTTGAACCACTCATAAGCACGATTTTTTGATAAAGTCGATTCACCGTAAGCCTTCTGTAACATTTTCAGTGACTCCGAACACGAAATTCCATTGGCGATGCAAAATTTAAGACAAACTCTTTGTTCGATATTTTTGTCCATTATGAAATTCGCAATACACACTATATATGATATTACTAAAACCAGCACTGTATTTAATATAAATAACAGATGCAACTCAAACTCCGCGCCAAAATGGAAAACAGTTGTGCCAATCTAACAACTACAAAAAAACACAATTTTGAATTTGGAACCATAAAAAAATCATCCATTCCCGATACTTTTTTGACTGAATGTATGATAAACAATTATTCTAGTTTTATGGGAAATTCTTCTTTACATAGTGGTTTCCCTAATCAAACTAATGCTTAATTTTATTGTTTTTTTTTTAATTCTTGCCATGCATGTATTTTGAACAATTTTTTGTAGATCTAGTTTTAAGCAACTTTGGTAGATAGTAAGGAATTTCTGACGAAATAAAAATCAAAATTAAAAATTAATGTTTTATTTACAAAATTATTCCAATAAGTTACATAGTTTTCTTTTGTGAAGTAATATTTTCAATCATTTAATTTTTCACATTTGGATGTTTCCACACAGGAAATATCCTGCAAGGTTAGAAGATACAAATCAAACAACCATCTATAAAAGTAATAATACACAAAAACTACTACAAATTAATTAAAAAATATTTAAACAATGCTAAGTGCAAGGTGAAATATTATAGTCAGTGTAGTTGGTAAAATAGGTATATCATGTCAGAATAATAATAAACATAGATACATATTCAAATCGTAGTAGTTCTTTATTACAAAATAGTTTTGTTCATTTGATAAATATACTTTACCACAAACTAATTTATTTTATTGATGTGACCGTCTGCACGCACGAAAATTTTGATTGTAATGTTACGATTGGAGAAAAAGTATGCATTTTTTTCATCAATGTTTTGTTATGACGTTGTCACCTTAAATTATCGTCGTAAACCAACTTCAAAAACAACCAATTTTTTTTACTAAACATCTGATCTAAAGATTGCACTATACTAGGAATTTAATAAAAGTTATGATTATATCATACTAACAAAAACAATACTATTAATCAAATATGAATATATTTGATTGATACAACGAAAATTACTACCTCTAACATAGTCACTAAATCCTGAAGGATTATAATATTATTTGATACTGATACAATGATAAACTACCTTTATCATTTTTACTAAATCCAGTGTATATAATATATTTGATACATTAAAGTACTTCACATCTGCCTAACCTTTTCCCAACTATATTGGGGTCGGCTTCCAGTCAAACCAGATTCAGATACAATAAAGTACTTATTTTACCTAAATAATTTTAGAGATCTTAGAATATTATGAAAAAAACATTTGAAAATATTGAATATGTATTGATATCATTCTGAATCAGAGATAAGTATGTAGACCGACCTGGTGAGGCCTATGTCCAGCAGTGGACATTTTTCCGCTGATATGATACAATGTGAACTACCTAAGTGTAACCCTCACTAAGCAAGGGGTGGTCATAATGGTCTGATCAACTACAATATTACACTGAAATAACGTTAAAGTATTACATTGAAAAAATATTGATCAAAGTTTTTAACATATCTACAGTTATTGGGAAACATCATTCAATATTTTTGGAGTGCTTTAACTACATTTTATGACGGTTAATCATGTATTTATAAATAAATACTTATATGATTAAATACAAATTATAAATATATTTTCCATCAAGTCAGATCCTATACTCAATACAAACACTGCGCAACAGTTAACGAAACAAAATATTTCCACATAATCTAAATGCTGATGTTCATTATCATTAAAATACTACATAACAAAAGACAAAAATATAACTTAATTACTCCTGGGACCCTTAACCCAAAATATACTACAGCTAGGTTTGAATTAATTCATGAGAAGTGCTACTGATAGAAGAAGTCTTAATCAATAGTAAACATTATATGGTTTAACGTTACTAATGATCAGAATCACTGTCTGAATCAATAGCAACACCCATTAATCAGAAAAAGTCATGGTATGTGTTACTTGAAGTGTGCACAGGCTTTCTCTTCAACTTCTCTTTAATCAAGTCACATGGAGATTTCGTGCTAAAGTCAAACCTAACAATGTTTGTAGGGACCTTCTCTCGCAAATACGGTGCAGCTACGGGCCTCAAACGTGATGTTAATACTTTTCCAAAGGCTGAGCACTTTCCCATCCTGACTTTTTGTTTCAGCATGTATGACATGTCTGTTTTAATTGGTAGTAATGGCTCAGGTTCTTTTAGTGGTGGTGGTGGCATACCATCCAACGAGTTTGCTCGGTTTGGGGAATTGCTGACAAACTCTTTGTAGTCCAAAACCAGAGATTCGAAGGAACTGCTGGGGCTGATGACTTCCTGTGTATGTTTTAGTTCCGGCTGTGCAGGTTTCTGCACAGCTTTCATCAGATCAATCACACAGCTTTTCTCCTCAATAGCCATTTGTCTCATCTGCTCTTGAAGTTTCTCTTGTTCCATTTCTTGTTGCTTTTTGAGCTCTTTGGCTTTGAGCATGTTTGACAGCTGTTCTGAGAGGACATTGGCGATAGGGCTCTCACTCAAACTGAACGTCGGGATAGGCAATCTTTGTGGTGGAGATGTGAGCCTAGTGTCTGACAATCCCCGAGGGATATTTAACATCGGCATTGGCAACGATCCGACCCTGCCATCTTCGCTAGGACTGTCGTTCAAGTTACACTTGGATAAATGGCTATCCACCAAAGCAAAAAGAGACGTAAACGAACTTGAGTCAGTCATCTTGAATAACAATACAATCCACCTTTGTTCTCAAAAACAAACAAAAAATTTGGACATTATACGAAGCAACACACTACACAACTTACACTAAACAATACATTTACAGGATTTATCAAAGTAATGCGTCATTTCAAGTATGATCATAATTTCTGTGTAATCTTGATGTTATCTTTCTTTTCTTTTTGTTTACGAAACACGGGAATGTTGAGACGAGAAATCAATGAAAGCACTATCTATGAAAAAACTCTATCGTCGTTCTGAAATTCGTGTCTATGGCATTCATGTTTCCATGAAACCTGTTTTGTTTAATTAACCCATTTTTATCACTCATACAGCTAAAAAGCTAACAATTTCCTTTCTTTTCTTTTATGCAAAATTTTTATTAGATGCATTGACTATATTTATTGTACTAGCACATGTAAAAAGTTCAGGTGACACTAGATTTTCATGAGCGGCAACATTGTTATCACTGTAATCGTAAACGTCATAGTAGTTAGTCTGTGGTACGACGTCAGATGAACTGCATCGCGATCGGAAACGGGAATCGGGAAACTTTATTGCAAGTCGTATTTAAAAGTTGTTTAAAATTCTTTCGAACGAAAATTTTTGCTGATATGCGCCATAGTGAATTTCTGAAAGCAGTTTCGTCGTCCTGCGCTAACCATGCCAGGCGCAAAGTATGAACAGCTGCCGTTGAAGTCAGATGCTGATGAGGACGTGTTTACAACCAAGCCGAAGTCGAAATGGTCTGATGTATGCGTGCAGAAGAGCCTGCTGTCCTTGGGGCTGATTCTCCTGTATTTTTCGCTGTCCATCGGTCTCACATTTTACCAGAGATGGCTCCTGACGGTAAGAATTCTGTTATCAGTAAAGAATTGTTTGCTTTATATTTTACCTGTTTTATATTTTTTTGCTACGTGTTTTTAAGATGCTTGCGGTGTTCGAATTTAAGTTTGCCGCTGCGCGCAATTTAGCTTGATATTTTACGGAGATTGTTATTTTTGATGTGCTGTTTCGAATGTTAATTTTATTTTCTAGTTGTTGTGTTGTTTATCTTGCATGACAGTATCTCACGCTGGGTTTCCCCTTGTTGTAGTTACGTCACCAAATGTTTATTATGATAAGTTCGGCTAAAATAATAGCCTAGATCACACAAACCAAAACAGTTAAGTATTATTATCTAATGAACTCTTTGAATATGGTATACTGAACATTATACTCTAAAGAATGAATTTGTGTTCAGCTAAAAAAGGATATTTATATTTCTTATATTTCTTATTGTACTTCGAGTAACTTTATTACTTAAATAAAATACGGTTGGGGGTATAGTCTGTCATAGCTATCCATACAAATAATTCATAAAGAAATATGTCTGTTTCTTATTAGTTGACAAGATACAAATAAACTTGTATCTGACACCGGTGTAATAATTAATTAACATATACACTAAACTAACTACAAACTCCTATTCAACAATTTTCTTTTATTTTTGGATCAACTAGGTACATAATTTGACAGCATAAAGACCAACATTTATTTAAAAAATAAGACATAAGAGGATATTAAATGTGTTATTTATCTGAAAAATAAATAAATATGTCTATCAGTAAACTGTAGCTGAAGATAAGTATTTTCATTTACTTTACAATGTCATAGATAATCGTAGTTTTTTATCTGAATTCTGTCACATGGAGTAAGATATTTTTAACTTTTGTTTTGATACCTTTTTGAAAAAGAAAATTCTTAAGAATGTGTCGCCTTTATATACTGTATACACATAAAAATTAAATTACATGATTGTATAGAATGTGTAACTAACTTGCTGTAAATAATGATAAAAAGAAATTAAAAAATATTACTATGTATCTTTTTTCTTTTAAATTTTAACTTTAATACCAATAATAAAGTATGAAATGATTCATAAGTAAATAGCTGTCATGCTTGAACAGAAAAAGCTGTGCCAAGTTATGGTTTTATACACATAATTTAGTTATAAATACATAAATGATTTTATTATAATTTAATAGAGCAGGTATATATATAAATATATTAAGGAAGAATTTTGTGATACTTCTCCACTTATACTGTGTACTGTATAAGTTGTATCATATTTTAGTATTAAAATGTGCTAACAATTTTTTAATTTAATTATATTTATTTTTTATAACATCTAATTTAAATCAACCATTTTATTTTTAAAATTTTCTATAAAATATTGAATACAAAGTAGGTCAAATGTTTGCCATGAATAGTTAAATACATTGTAGTAGAGATAACATATTTCCATGTATTTTTGTTATCTATATAAATAAAAATCAATTGCTGTTTGTTAGTCTCGCTAAAACTCGAGACCGGCGGGACCGATTTCAATAATTCTTTTTTTGTGAGTTTCGCCAGAATACAGGGAAGGTTTAAAAACAAAAAAAAAGGGTAAGTAGGTAGGGTAGGTAGCGTAGGTAGGGTAGGTAGGGTAGGTAGGGTAGGTAGGGTAGGTAGGGTAGGTAGGGTAGGTAGGGTAGGTAGGGTAGGTAGGGTAGGTAGGGTAGGTAGGGTAGGTAGGGTAGGTAGGGTAGGTAGGGTAGGTAGGGTAGGTAGGGTAGGTAGGGTAGGTAGGGTAGGTAGGGTAGGTAGGGTAGGTAGGGTAGGTAGGGTAGGTAGGGTAGGTAGGGTAGGTAGGGTAGGTAGGGTAGGTAGGGTAGGTAGGGTAGGTAGGGTAGGTAGGGTAGGTAGAGTAGCCAGTTGACAGGAGCGAAGCCGCGCGGGTCAGCTAGTAATATCTAAATGTAATTAAATATTCAGCATACCTCTTACGACATATCTTTGGGAAACGTTCAACTAATTTCGTAAGAACTCGGATTTGATATGACACTGAGGAGATAAAAGTTTCCATTGTAGGGACTTCTCACACATATTCAGCTCTATTCAGCTTATGCCCATAGAATACAACAATTTTGTATAGAGATTTCGTACGCATCCGTTCAGTTTGCCGCGTCTATTCAGCTTTCGCGGCAAACAAGTATAAAATGAGGACAAACGTGTTATTATCATGCGAGTGCTATAATAGAGTTCAGCGCTGTTCTGCCACGTTTGACGCTGAACGTGGCAGAACAGCGCTGACACCTTGTGTGATTGACACTGCCTGGCCTGCTTGCCTTTGTTCGAAGAGATTACTTTTCGATCTAGCTGTAAGCTATATGTGAGTAGTCCCTAGTATAGCTAAGTGTGAGTAGTCCCTTGCACCTAGAAAACTCCGTTTTGTTTCGAGGTACGGCAAAAGTACGGCTTTTATAATTTGTCATGGAAAGTGTTATTTATGAAATTGACGAACGCCATTTCAAGCACTCGTATTCTTGATTATCTCTATAGAAATATTCGGATGCGTTTTCATAATACCTTGTATAAGAAAGAGTGCACGGAGGTGTATAAAATCAAGGTCCTGAGTCAACACGATAAAACATATAGGCAAATTTTAGACTTTCGCGAAAACTTCACGGGCGCCACCATAGAGTACAAAGCCCAAACTGCGGCCAAAAAGCTGGGTATCCTAAATAGGGTGAAACAATACTTCAGGACAGCTTTTAACCCTTTACAAAGCACAAGTCCGATCTTGCGTGGAGTATTGTAGCCATCTTTGGGATGGCTACAATCGGCGCTTGATTCGGTGGAACGCAGAGCTAAGGCTCATCGGCGACGTAAAACTGGTGGATGCCAAGCTACATAGCTTGGCTCATCGTCGTAAGGTTGCCTGCTTGTCGTTCTTCTAGATTGTACTTCGGTGAGTGTGCCCAAGAACTCCATCACGACCTCATCCCACCGGCCCCCTTCTACCATCGGACATCCAGACGCACTGCATCTTATCACTGCTTTTTATCGTGTTGACTCAGGAGCTTGATTTTTATACACTTAATTTGAACTTATATGGTGGGACGGAACCCTCGGTGCTCGAGTCCGACTCGCTCTTGACCGGTTTTATTTTTATTTTAATGTCCATTACATTTGCATTCTTTTATAATGCGCACAGCAAAGGAGTTGAACTCTCTGCCTGCGTCTGTTTCCAAAAGCTTACAACCCTAACCTCTTCAAAGTTAAGAGTGAACAGGCTCCTTCTGGGTAGGCTCGCTCCATCGTAGACTTTGTCTTTGTCATCTCTGATATAGTCTAGAGTCAAGAGCAAACCCATAACAAATAAAATAAAAAAGAAGTTGGTTGTCCACCTCTATCGGTATTCAACAAAGTCGCTGACTACCTGTCTGTTTCTTCGCTTACTTTTCACGCAGCGATAGAAACAGCGATAAACGCGAATTGTTTATAAATATGATTTGCGCGCGTGCGAAACGTATATACTATTATATATAGCTATTGTTAAAATTTAGCTACGTTGGGCCTTTATTTATTGTACTAAGATTTTTTCCCACTCTAATTAATCGAACGAAGTCTTCGTAACATTTTTCATTAATGCTCAGCTCCTATTAGTCTTAGCGTGATGTTATATAGCCTATAGCCTTCATCGATAAATTGGCTATCCAACACTCAAATAATTTTTCAATTCGGACCAGTAAGTTCCTGAGATTAGCGCCTTCAACCAAACAAACAAACTCTTCAGCCTTATAATATTAGTAAAGATATGTGCAGGACCGACTTGTCTCTAACTTTCCATGTTCTTCAATACCTTCAATAATCAGGCCAGCGGTTCTAAAAATGCCACTTTAGGAGAATCATCATATTAATCAAGCAACAATCTGTCAAATTTAATTTTCATCTCTATCGCTAACGCATTAGGTTCAAGGTTGATTGGGAAAGTTAGACAGTGACAGGTAGAGTGATGTGATTTCTGATTCTGCTAAAGTGGCTTTTTTAGACCTGCTGTTGACTTCTATGGAAGAAAATCGCAAGTTAGCTTGTCAGTCAGACTTAGACAAAAGGAAACGGTCACTTATTTCAAATACCACAATTGTATGAACACTGGTGACTGACTGTAATGCCATTTATTATCGCCCCCCTGTAGTCTATAGATGTACAAGTGCAGTCAGGAACAGGGGTGGACCAATGCACGTTTATCAACACGACGGTAAATAATTCGTGTCTTTTTCATTGCAGTTCGGCCTTGCCTTTAGTCAGGCTTAGTTTTCTTACATTTCTAATTCTGCTGTACCTTATTATTTGAGGTTGAGCGGTCTTGAGGTTCTGCTAATGCTGCTGTATGTGCCCATTATTGTGTCCTTTGTCCCAATTTGATACAATTTGTTCACAACTCTTTAAATTGATATCGCATGAAAAATTTAGTGAAAAGTCATGACTTAAAGGAGCATTCTCCTCCGATTTTAAGCGCTGGTAGCGTTTGAGCACGCCTTACTTCTGTGCGTAATGCGTTCCACAATCGAGCTGTTACTACTATTATTCTCTGCTTCACCCAAAGGTTGACTGGTAGACAATGCCTAAGACTAAGTCCGCCTCTGTACCATCTGTGTGCGTAAAGAATTAAATAAATAAATAAATATACTGAAACATTTGTCAATGGAAGACCTGGACCAGGTCGTCGCTCCACGTTGTCGCCTAACTTACCAGAACAATGTTGTTCAAGTAACTACTTAGCTATTCTAATACGTCATTAATCGTTTAGTCACTTGAAGAATGCAACATATTTTTATGCGCGTGTTCAAGGCACACCGGTCTCAATTAGTATTGGAATGACACTTACGAACGCAAGATATCGCTTTAATTAATTTAGCGATTATTTTGGAGCAACCAATTGTATAAGTCTCCGCTTTTAGGGTTCCGTACCCAAAGATAACCAACGGGACCCTATTACTAAGCCTCCGCTTTCTGCTCTCCGTCTGTCTGTCTGCCAGCGAGCTATATCTCAAGAACCGTAATAGATTTGAAATGTTCAGTGTTTATTTCTTTTGCCGCTATAACAACTTCTTCTGTTGTGCTTTTTCCTTTTTCTACTGTTATATATGTATACAGCCCGTTGACAGACAGTCGGACAGACGGAAGGACGAACCGACGGACAGAAAGCGAAAGCTTAGTAATAGGGTACCGTTTATTACCCTTTGGGTACGGAACCCTAAAAAAGTACGGCACGAAACTAAATATTAGGCACGGAACCATGGCAAGTATACCTCTTCGTACTAAAAAAGAATCACAGAAATCGTATCAGAAACCTCGGAGTAATCGGTGTACATAAGTACAAAAAAAAATCGCCGAATTGAGAACCTCCTCTTATTGGAAGTCGGTTAAAACTTCCATTCCAAGACGTTTCATTGAACCTGTATCTTGACTAAACATATATTATCATACTGCGATTTGCTATAAACGATGGAATTATAGGAAAATCTAACCACATTTCTATGAAACTTACTCATGTAACCTTGGATAAAATAATTGATTGAACGATTGGAACTGATTGCACGTAGGTATAGCCATTATTATAATATTAGCGGTAGCGGTGCAAATCATGTGAAATAGTGCTTTAACCATTTCATATTTAGTATGCGGTTGAATCTATACTTATACTTACTAATATATAAAGCTGAAGAGTTTGTTTTCTTGAACGCGCTAATCGCAGGAACTGCTGGTCCGATTTGAAAAAATCTTTCAGTATTAGATAGCCTATTTACTGAGGAAGGCTATAGGCTATACATCATCACGCTAAGATCAAAAGGACCGGAGCAGACGAAGTTGCGCGGGTCAACTGGTGATTTATAAACGCGGAGTTGGCGTGTATGTGTATGAACGTAAACGAAGTGAAATGATCGTAGCTGGTGGCGTTATTTAGTTTCTGCGTACCTTATTGTAAAAATAGCAAATTTAAGGTTACGAAGAAATAATGTCAACATAGTTTATTTTCCCTCATAAAGAGAAAGGTTATATATATATATATATATATATATATATATATATATATATATAGGTTAGGTTAACTGCGGGTATAAAAAGGCCACTTTAGCAGAATCAGAAAGCACATCACGCTACCCGTCACTGTCAAATTTTCCCAATCAACCTTGAACCTAGTGATTTAGCGATAAAGATCAAAATGAAAGACAGATTGTTGTTTGATTAATATCATGGTCGTAATATGATTCTACTAAAATGGCCTTTACAGACACGCTGATCAATCGTTCAATCGGGCCCCGTTAAGGGCGAATTTCACCAATGAAACTGAACATGAAGCATACAAACGACGTTTAAGAGCTGCCAGTGTCGTTATTTTCTGTGTTTTTGCTGTCAGTTTAACCATAGTCAAGGCTCTGATTTATATTTTTTACTTTGATTTATATTTTTGATCATAGTGATAATTAATGAATTAACTATTTGATTATGATTTAATTAACTATTGAATGATAATTTATTAACTGACCTGATTTAAGATGTCATGTGCATAAATAGTGTAAGTGTTTGCATGCCGAATAGTAAAATATGGCTGAGCTCTGATATTATATCAACAACAACACTGTGTATTACCCAAAGAGATTAAAGATACAATAGACCGGCTATCAGAAGTAATGTCATAGAAAAAGTGTGGTCCCATGGCTCAGTGACGCCATCTAGCTATGAATAGCAAATATATACATTACATTTTGACATTTAAATTTATGAATTCAGCTATCGTCCGGTAGGTGGCCAATGTGTGCTAGAGATGTTAGCAACCATTTAGAGATATCGACTTTCGATAATAAAAGTATTTTTTTTCTTTACATTTGAATACATTGAAACATATTAGGAAAGTAATAAAATGCAGTAGTTTCATTGTAATAGTTATTTACGATATTAGTTCGGTAAGTTAGTTTTTACAAACGAGTGGACGAATGTAAACCCGAGACGAAGTCTAGGGCTTACCATAGTCTCGAGTTTGTAAATACCAATATCCGCACGTGTATCATACAACGTTTTACAACACATTTGCGAGCAAACAGTACTATAGGTAATAAGACAAACTTCTTGTTTTAAGATATGAGTCGGAAAGTCGCAACAAGCTTTGCAGTATTAAAATGGCACGAACTTGCAAATTTAAAATTAGAACTACATTCAGTCAAAAAAGTATCGGGAATGGATGATTTGTTTATGGTTCCAAATTCAAATTTTTGTTTTTTTGTAGTTGTTAGATTGGCACAACTGTTTTCCATTTTGGCGCGGAGTTTGATTTGCATCTGTTATTTATATTAAATACAGTGCTGGTTTTAGTAATATCATATATAGTGTGTATTGCGAATTTCATAATGGACAAAAATATCGAACAAAGAGTTTGTCTTAAATTTTGCATCGCCAATGGAATTTCGTGTTCGGAGTCACTGAAAATGTTACAGAAGGCTTACGGTGAATCGACTTTATCAAAAACTCGTGCTTATGAGTGGTTCAAAGCGTTCAAAAGCGGTCGAGATGTGATGGAAGATTTGCCTCGCTCTGGTAGGCCGTCAACGTCTGCAACTGAAGTTAACATCGCAAAAGTGAAGGAAATAGTGACTGAAAATCCCCATTCAACTCTGACAGAGATAGCCGCCGAACTTTCTGTATCTCACGAGTCGATCCGTACCATTTTAACTAATCATTTGGGTATGAAACATGTTGCTGCTCGGCTAGTCCCAAAAGATCTGAATTTTCTCCAAAAACTCAATCGCATGAAAGTCGCTGAGGACATGCTAGAACGAGTCAGTTCGGACCCAACATTCATGAAACGCATTGTTACTGGTGACGAGACGTGGGTTTACGAGTTTGACATGCAAACTAGTCAACAAGCTTCGGAGTGGCGCCTTCCAAACTGAACCGAAACCGAAAAAACCACGCCAAAGTCGATCAAAAGTCAAAGTCATGTTGACTGTTTTCTTTGACTATCGCGGTGTTGTGCACTCTGAATTCTTACCGGACGGTCTAACGGTAAATAAAAAATATTATTTGAGCGTTATGCGGCGTTTAAGAGAGCAAATTCGACGAAAAAGGCCAGATTTTTGGAAAGAAAATTCTTGGATTTTGCACCACGACAATGCGCCTTCGCACAAGGCTATCATTGTGAACGAATTTTTAACCAAACACTCAACAAATACCATCCAGCAACCACCATATTCACCAGATATGGCTCCTGCTGACTTTTTTCTTTTTCCTAAACTCAAATTACCACTTCGTGGCACCCGTTTTCAATCGATAGAAGACATAAAGAAGAATTCGCGGCGAGAACTGAACTCAATTCCGGAAGCAGCGTTTAAAAAATGTTTTGATGAATGGATTATTCGTTGGCGCAAGTGTATCGTTTCTAAAGGAGCATACTTTGAAGGTGATAAAATAAATTTGGATGAATAACAGACATTTTGTGTATTATTGATCTTTTCCCGGTACTTTCTTGACAGAGTAGTACATCGTCGTCTCATCTTTGTCTCATTTTCTCTTTAGTATTAAATTGAGGCAAACGTTCTTTCAGCTTATTATCTTTTATTATTTTGATGGTATTATATTTTTAAAACTGAACTTCAGAATACTTGAAATGAATATAAGCATTAGTTTTCAGATGTTCCATTTTTAATTTAGATGAATTTAAAGTACTCACCTATTTAAAATGAATGAGCTTTAGTTTAATGCGGTGGTCATGTTTATTCTGTGGTATTCGCTGTTCTCCCGCCATGGAAAGTTGAATATAATTTTTTGAATAATTTATTGAGTATTATTGCTTTATTTCACCTCCTAGATTCTGAACTTTTCTTATTCTCGTATTCTGAAACTCCTTGGTGGAAGCCCTTGTATATTTTACTAGGAAATTAAAAAAAAAAACCGTAACGTAACCGTTACGCTTATTTTTTTTAAATTTCGCTCGCTCCGTACGCTCCGTTGTATGGAGTGTGCGATAAAGTAGGTACTTAGGTGAGAGTACCTATTTTAGAATAATACCTATTTTAAAACACTAAGAATAAATAACATTAGTGTAATACAATCATTTGAGAGCCCTACCATAATAGAAACTTAAGCCTTTAAAATATTCGAATTTAAGAATATTTTATTTATGTACTAATTGCCTCGATTTGCGGCTGATGCAAGCAGATGGAAGCCTCTACGGTGTACCTGTACAAATCGTATCCACTTTTCGCGTCATCCAATATTTACATTCGGAAATTAAATCTAAAATAACAGAAACCTACTTGAAAGAATAGGCCTTGTTCCTCTATTGACATTTAAATTAAATTACAAGATTATGTTCAATTATTCACTTACCCCATTAAATTATATCGATAACAAAATCAATAAGCAACATTCGATACCTACATCTCTTACCAGACAAGGTTAAGCTACTCAGCAATAGATGGCGTATATAAAAAAAATGCAAATTCTAGAACAATTTATTAAAATTATTGAATTCTAATTTAATTGCTGCGCAAATATACAAAATGTTTACGAAAGTAAACCAAAGTTAGGTCTAGTCGTTTTACCTTAACGCGATTTGCAGTAGAATATTGCGCACCTCGGCATATTTTCGCAGAAAATGTTTTTCTTTTGGTGGATAAAGCGGTCATAAATACGACTTGATGTGCAGAGGTGACATACTAGACTGACCGACTTATGACCACTTGGACATAACTATTGGATTACGATTTTGTTCGCTATGTCCTGGTTTAGTGAACCGACCAGACCTCCACAACCCATTAACTGGGTAACACGGTACTTCATGGCAAGACTGGAGTCAGATTTACTGGCTTCTGACTAACCGTAACGACTGCCAAAGATCTACAAATGACAGCCGGGACCAACGGCTTAACGTGCTTTCCGAGGCACGGAGGAAACTCAGTATGTTATGACGGTCACCCATCCACAGACCAACCTTGGCAAGCTTGCTTAACCTTGAAGACCGACCCGTGCGGCTGTTATTATCTAGCCACGAGCTCCTCAAGGGAGTGTCAGACTTTTACTGACTAAAACCCGTCCGTGTTCCTACTAGTGCCCTTTGCGTTCCAGGGTACGGTGCCTCTTTCGAACAAGTCCACAGCCCCAGCAAGCACTGGCCCTAGCTGGCCCCGTCTATTACGCTGACAGCTTTTTGAGGCGCGCGTAGAACACAGCGCGCCATTGACCCGGGCCTGGTTCTGATCAGACGGCGAGCCACCCAATGCTCGCCGTCCGCAGGCGAGCGCCTACGGTGGCCGAGAATCGCCCTGCGACTCCCGACGCCCGGGGCGTCTTCTTCTGTTGCGGCGGCTGGGGCGTGAGGTTTCCCTCTCTCTCACACGTTCGGCTTCCTCCTTTGCTAGCATTACTGCTTCGCAGAAGGAGGTGACCGCTTCCCATGTCTCCTCGCTCCGGACCAAGGCTTGAGTCGTTGTCTCAATACTGCCATGAGATCCTGCCGGAGCTCCATTCGCCGTGCTGCGATTTGCCGCGGCAGAGGAGTCTCGCCCCGGCGTAGCACCTCCAGGCTCCATTCCTCAAAGTAGGCGCCCACACCGGCGGCTGGACCGCACGATACCCGCGTAAAGCCTCCGGCAGGAGGCGTTTGGACCCCCTAGATTGGGCAAAAGCCGCTTGAAGACAGCCCCGGCTCGCTCCAGTCTAGGAGCCAAACGTCGGAAATTCTCGACGAAGTACGTTCCACCTGCTGTCAAGGACGAGACCCAGGTACGTCATCGTCGATCCGACGCCGATGTGAACCCTTCCTACCGCGATTTGGGATCCCGACGGTTGTCTATTCCGAGATCCACGAAAGCACATGGCTTAGATCTGTGTAGGGCCACCTCGAGACCCAACTGCCGGATCCTCTCAACGACTATCGCAACCCCGCGTGTCATAGTTTCGGCCGCCGCCTGGTGCGACCCCCCCTGCGCCAGGAACAGCGTGTCGTCAGCATAGCACACAACGCTGACGCCACTAGAGAGAACGGCAGTCGACGAGGGTCTACGTTTCCACTGCAGTACACACTACACACAACTCTGTTTCACATAATGTTCGTGTATAACAGCGTTCAGCTATGTGAGCGCCATATTCGAGCAAGCCACGCGTGTACCTATAACGTCAATTGATGCGTTGCGTGTCCGTGGGTTGCAGTGGACACAATCACATACATTTTCTTGTAAAACGAAGCTTGAAACGACGACATATGCCAGCGACCTTCGAGGAAGAAAAGGCGCAAACGTTTCACACCCCCGTGACCCAAACTTCAGTAGTTTTTTCTACTTTCCTTATTATTATTCTATGACTTTAAAAAAATAGCCTTAATCAAAATGTTGATATTAAATTGTCTTTGAGATAATTCTATTAATTACTAATTTTTAATTGATATTAATGAGTCTTGTGCAAATTCCATTAACAAACGCTCGGTGGTTTTGGTCGGATGGTCGTTTTTATGCCCGTGTTGGACATATCTTTACAATTAATTAATTACACTATGTTGAACGAATAAAACTCGTAATTTTCATCTATCAAATTATTAAGGAAATAGTCTAATGTAAAATATTTATTTACAGTTTCCGTCACGCAAGTTTGCCTCCGCAAAGTACGCCGCAATTGGCTGCGCAGGATGTCAATTTGACAACAAACATACAACCGCGCATGCGCGGGTAGCTCGCGCATGCGCGGATCAGCGCAAGCGCGCGGGTATAATGGCATCTCACTCGCTCGTAAACGTTCGATGCATAAGCGTGTCCCGCTTGCTCAATGCAATACGACTATGGATGCGAAAAGTGTTACACGCTGTTATTGTCTTTAATGATTTATTTTGGTTATTTCTTACAGTTACATTTGTTTTCTTGTGGTGTATGTGTTTGTTGTGTTACTTTTTGATATTTTATTGTTACTGGTAGTCTTTGTTACTTGTTTATGGTATAATACGTATAAACAAAAAAATATTTTAGGAACGTAACACTTTTTTACACGATTGCACCTGCGCGGACTCACTCAAACCTAACTTCCGAGCGGCAAACTACGCTGACGCGAACTGTAGACGTGATGCTCATTTTAAAATCAGCTACTGAGCCGTATCCGCGCCTTAAGGCTTGTATATTTGCCAATGACCTTGTTCATACAAACGGAGCTAACTACATCTCGGCGCGCCACTCCGCTAACCGTGTTTTTAATTTTTTATAATAAAATAAATACATATTTTAAAAAAGTAACAAAACCAAGTTATTTTCGTTTATATTGCACAGCAGTAGATATTTATTTTTTTGTCTTTTGTTAAAAAATGAAGGAGTAAAATGGTTTCATCTCAACGATTTGAAGGTGATTTGGTGATTTTTTTTCCTATTATGTGATACCATTACATAAATCCTGGCTAAACCAAGTTACGTGCAATATCATGTAGATTACTACCTATTTTTTACAGATGTCATTTCTTAGTAAATGCCGACGAAAAACTGCTTCATCTGCGCGCTATTTTTAAGCCTTTTCGAGAGAGCACCCTTAACACATGTGCGTAGCCTCTCCATGCGCCGCGGTGGGTCTGCGCCTTAACGGTCTCCCCAAAATCGTCACAGGAATTTTGATAACTGATTATTATATTATCTAAGGAGAATGCCACAAATGATCCAATTAATTATACCGAGCAATTAGCGAACATTAATTGATACTTGTACTCATTAATATCTATTCGCCATAATGTGTTTAAAACTGACTAGCCTAGCCAATTGCGTAATAAACTTTCTACCAATTGGTTTTAACTGACTTCAAAAAAGAAGGAGGTAATACACTGTGCCATTTTAGTCGTCTTACAAAGGTCGCCCACTTGATGTACCCGATATAAACTACCTCTAGGCGCGATTATTTTTTAAAACAATTCAGTAAACTAATAGGTAAAATACAAATAAATAATGCGTTAGAATTATGAAACAACCTGTTAATTATGTTTACCTATTAAAACATTGTCGCCGTTTTATTCCGCGACGTCCTTACAACACAATGCTTGGACTACGATCGCTCCTCGATGTTTCAAACTATGCCTTGCATCATGATAATGAATAATATTTTTTTTTAAATTAATAGATAGATGAAGTGGGGAGGAGTTCGTGGCTAGATAATAACAGCCGCACGGGTCGATCTTCAAGGTTAAGCAACGCTTGCCAAGGTTAGTCTGTGGATGGGTGACCATCTTAAAATACTGAGTTTCCTCCGTGCCTCGGAAAGCACGTTAAGCCGTTGGTCCTGGCTGTCATTTGTAGATCTTTGGCAGTCGTTACGGATAGTCAATAGCCAGTAAATCTGACTCCAGTCTTTCCATGAAGTACCGTGTTACCCAGTTAATGGGTTGTGGGGGTCTGGTAGGCAGCTGCTCCTCGTAAAATACTGATATTCAGCTAAATCCGGCTTGACTGAAAGCTGACCCCAATATACAGATCAACCTTTGTATGCGTTGCTTGACCTTGAAGATCGATCCGTGCGACTGTTATTATCTAGCCACAATCTCCTTTTTGCATTGGTAAAAAGTTAAAAACCTACAGAGGTGGGAACTGTGTTGCGAAGGATTTCGAAAACTTATCAATGGAAGCAGGCATAGCGTCCCGCCGTCAAAGTTGCGGCGCACGACATAACATGCATATACGGGTAGGTAGACTCAAAAAATTAAAAAAATAACTTTGTCAAAAAACCCAACCGCTAAAACGACTAAAAAGTTGCAGTTGGTGACATTGGATCAGTGATTGAACTGCATCAAACTGCCTGAAAAGCGACTTGTTTCGAACTTTTTTATTTCCTACATTTTAGTGAGTTACTTTTTTGGAATCGTCTCATCGAGCCCTTTATACTGATCTTTGCCCGAGCGGTCGAACGGTTAACATTACGTATGTTTTTGCTCTTTGCTAAAATACAGAAATAATTAAAATCTGGACTCAATTCGTAAATAAAACTGCCCCAAGTGATTAAACATTCATCAAACAACAGTAATTTAGTAAAACAGTAGTGAAAAGTGTTTATCTAGATACAATTATTGATGTGAACCGTTTAAAAATTTTAAACCTCTGCTGGTCAAACGGTGGGTGAGTGATAAGACTTTTTACATACAGCGCATGCTACTGTCGCAGTTACGCGGCGCGCATAGGTGTGATATCTGCGTGCGCCAACGCTCAGTGACGTATGCGAACGCTCGCACCAAAGACTAAGTAACGTGGACGGCGCATTACTTCCTACCTAATTTGCGCTGCCTCTGAGAGGACGACAATCGATCAGTTTTTTTATTTTATTATTCATTTCGTTATCCGTGTAATTTGCTATGGATGGTAAAGGTGACTCAACACCTAATCGTAACGTGTCAAAAAATAGAGGTAATAAAAGACACGCTACTGGATCTCCTTCACCGCCCTCACCTATGTGTAGTAAAGAGGATATTCGTTGTATTATCCAAGAGATAGTCAAGGCAGAATTCAGCGATATGCTGACGGAACTGAATAAAAACTTGATCAGCACGATGAACAACAAGCTCGATAAGGTCAGTGCAGAGATGAAGGAGATGGTTACCTCAATGCAATTTATCAACAAGCAATTCGAAGATTTTGAGCGTAATCAAAAAACGTCTAACGAAACCATACACAGACTGGAATCGGAAAATGCTGAATTGAAGACAGGCATGGCTAATCTTACTGCGCGAATCAACAACTTGGAGCAGCAATCACGATCAAATAACCTTGAGGTGCAATGTATGCCTGAAGTAAAAAACGAGAATGTGTACACTATCGTCAAACAACTTGGAAAAGTAGTCAATTGTGATGTTCAAGAAAAAGACATACTGAACTGTACGAGGATAGCCAAAACCAATCCATCCAGCAACCGTCCTAAGTCCATAGTCGTTCAGTTGGCATCACCTAGGCTGCGCGATCTACTCCTTGCGTCGGTTATCAAATACAACAAAAATAACCGAGATAATAAGCTTAACTGTGGACATCTTGGATTTGCCGGTCCGAAATCTCCAGTGTATGTTGTTGAGCATCTTTCTCCCAACAACAAGGCTCTTCATGCTGCGGCTAGGATCAAGGCTAAGGAAATGAACTATAAATACGTTTGGGTTCGAAATGGCAAAATATTTGCGAGAAAAGATGACGGCGCAGAATACATACTCATCAAAAATATGAATAGCTTAAGTAAAATCATTTAACTTTTTTTTTTTTCAATGCATGCTTTAGTACTTATATTATTTTAAAATTCAGCAATTTATCAATTTATTATCAGAATTGTAGAGGTCTAAGAACTAAAACCAATGCTTTTTACTGTAACCTTAGTTGTATGGATTATGATGTGTTTATATTAACTGAAACCTGGCTAAATAGTAGTGTGCTGAGTAGTGAATTGTTTGATGATAGGTATATTGTCTACAGAAGAGATAGGGAATCAACTGGCTTTCATCCTAATAAGGACGGTGGTGGAGTTCTGATTGCTGTTTCAACTAAAATAAACTCAAAACGGATTGATTCTTGGCAAAGTAGATGTGAAGATCTTTGGGTCACAATTGATGTTTCGACTACACAGAAATCGCGACAGTTGGCTCTATGTGCAGTTTATCTTCCGCCACCAGTGTGTCTTCCTTTAATTGAACATTATATCGAGCACTGTAACACCGTGTTTGATACAACTGATATCCCCATTTGTGTAGTAGGTGATTTTAATTTGGGCAAAATAGCCTGGGACCCAGGTGCACCTAATAATTCACTACCCAGCACTTGTTTGAGATTTTTAGAATTTATGAATGTGTGTAGACTTACTCAACATAATTTGGTTAAAAACTGTTCGGAGCGTATATTGGATCTAGTTTTATCTACAACATCATGCACCGTAAGTGAATCCAGTTGCTCTTTAACCGTCGTTGATAAACTACATCCGCCGCTTGATTTGACTTTATCATTACTGAAAGAATCTAATCTCCCATATAATAATTTGAATCAGAGAAAAAACTTTTACAAGGCCCACTACGACCATATTAGATCCTTTATAAATAAACATGACTGGGACCAAAAATTTGCGAATAGTAATGATGTAGACAGCATGATAATTGAATTCTATGAAGTATTAAACAATGCAATCAACAAATTTGTCCCAAATTGTAAGTCAGTGACTTGCCGTTATCCCCCATGGTTTAGTAAAGCAATTATTAGGTCGCTAAAGGAAAAAAATAAGTTAAGGTTACGTTTTAAAAAATATAAAAACCCGCTGGATAGATTGGAGCTAAGTTTAATTGCTAAACGCTGCCAAAACCTAGCCAAAACCTTGTACGATACCTATATGGAAAAACTGGAATCGGAAATTAAAGAAAACCCAAAACTATTCTGGACGCATGTAAAGGCAAGACGCGGTGGGTCTAGTGTCTATCCACTAATAATGACTGACGGACAGACTGTAACATCAAATGGCCCAACTATCTGCAATCTCTTTGGAAACTATTTTGCATCGGTTTACACCCCTGATCATGGCACAGAATTTAAGAGTGACTCAAAGTTTCTTGACTCAATAGAAGTTAATAGCCAGTGCCTAATAATTCCTGAACTGGACAGTGATACACTGCTGAAAAAACTTCAATCTGTTGACATAAGAAAAGGTGCAGGTCCTGACGGAATCCCACCTTTATTCATTTCTGCCTGTGCCACGGTCCTGGTTGCTCCACTTATAAAAATATATAGGGTGTCGTTAGCAACTGGAACCTTTCCTACAGAATGGAAAAAGGCGAAAGTTGTTCCTGTGCACAAATCGGACAAAAAAGACACCATATCCAACTATCGGCCTATTGCGATACTCTCCACCTTTGCCAAGATATTTGAGTCGTTAATCTGTCCTCACATCCAGCGACATTTCCGACTTTATCTAAGTGATCACCAGCATGGCTTCGTTGCATCTAGGTCGACTGCCACAAATTTGTTGTCTTTCTCTGAGTCTCTAATAGAAACCGTTGACTCGAATAACCAATTTGATGTTTTGTACACTGATTTCAGCAAGGCCTTCGATAAAATTTCCCATTCCATACTAGTTCATAAACTAGCCACGTACGGTTTCAATGGGACCTTGCTGAAGTGGCTGAAATCCTACCTGTTGGGGCGTGAATTTTATGTTGTGGTGAACGGTTTTCGATCTGCTGGCAGTTATTATATGACTTCCGGAGCTCCTCAAGGCTCACATCTGGCTCCCATATTATTTATCATATTTATTAACGACCTTCCCACCTGCTTTTGCTTCTCTGAATGTTTTTTATACGCTGATGACCTAAAGTTTGCAAGAAAAATCGAATCATCTAGTGATATAGCGCTCCTACAGGATGATCTAAACCGGCTTATCAAATGGTGTAAAAATAACAAAATGGAACTAAATTTAAAAAAATGTTACCACCTGTCGTTTTATAGGAAGGCTCATCCTATCCAGTCAGAGTACCTAATACACGAGACAAAAGTACAACAAGTCGATACAATTAGAGATTTGGGAGTATTGTTCGATAAAAAAATAACTTTTGTCCCTCACCTAGAGAATATTATTAAAAAAGCTTCCAAAATGTTGGGTTTCGTACAAAGAAGCACTAGGGAATTCAAACTCGTTGGCACTAAAATAATGCTGTACAATAGTCTCGTAAGAAGTATCTTGGAGTATTGCAGTGTTGTATGGAGACCACACTACGCTACACATAAGTTACTCTTAGAAAGAGTCCAAAAACGGTTTATGTGGCACCTTGCTTTTTCAAAAGGAAAAAGCAAAAAGCTACCCTCCTACAGCACACGTTTAAAGTACTTTAAGATGGACTCTTTATCAACACGAAGAGATATTATAGATGGCTTGTTTCTTTTTAAACTCCTAAGAAACAAAATCGACTGCCCTAATATATTGAGTCTCCTAGAGTTTCGTGCCCCTTCCCGATGTCCGCGGATCCCCATTACTCCGCTACACCCACCTCTTCGCAGAACTGTGCTGGGTGCAAACTCCCCGATTCCACGCCTGTGTAGAATGCTTAACGGTTGCAGTGATCTTGTAGATATACATCACGACAAACTGAGCAAATTTCACAAAGTAATTGTCCAGCGCTATTCCAATAGGTAATTTCTTTGAAGATATAAGAATGTAAAATTTTACAATTTAATTTATTTTATCCGAATGAATTTATTTGAATGTTTTAATGATGACAGACTTAATTTAACTTATTAATTTTATGTTTTAATCTGTTTTAATTTATTTATTTTTACTGATTTTGATTTTTTTTTTTTTTTTTTTTTTTTTTTCTGTTAAACCAATTTCATATTATTTATATGAACATGTTATTATTATTAATTTGTAATCGTTGTAATTAATTTATTTATAGTTTAATGTTTTTTTTACCGTAAATTAATGTTATGAATTATTTTAATCGCTTAGCCAAAAAATTGTGTACGTGGTGTTAGCCTGTAAGTAATTGTTGCACTTAATAATGTATCTATACAATTAAACTAAGTGTAAGTCTTGTGTAAACAATTGTTGGCTAACCAAATGAATAAATAAATAAATAAATAAAAGAATACCCCACTCGTTAGTTTAAAAAAAAAAAATATATTTTTGAGGGCATAATTTAGCGCCAAAAACCCGCCGTCTTGTTTTTTTTTCATTTTGAGATACCCAGTGTCACTTTCACAGTAAATACGAATCTAACGACACCTCTCAAGCTAAAAGACATCGAGCCGTTTAGGCTCTATGGCGTGTCAAAGAAACTACATAACCCTCCTTCTTTTTTCGCAGTCGGGTAAAAAGGTTCGAAATATGGTGCCCTAAAGTGTCACTTGTTGTGTGCTGTGTATTTAGAGGTAAAGTGAAGTAACCAAGAGGCAAATCATTAAAAATGAACTAATCACATGCTTATATGTATATGCAGTAGTTTGTATCCCCTTTTTATGTTTATTTCATATTATTTTCTGTTTTCTATTAGTCCCAGCGAATGTTGTGCTTAAATGAATTGTTGTAGGCAGCATGCAATTACTAATTGACGCCAGTTTGATGTGTTTCGTAATCGATTACTCAGTGTTATTGATAGCGTTGACATAATGTATGTTTGTGTTATACCCACTATTGAAAATCACTGCATTTGATAGTGGGAACATAGCATAGTATAAAACCTGGCAGGGTTGCAGAATTTTTCCTCTTAATTTTTTAGGGTTCCGAACAAAAAACGGAACCCTTATAGGATCACTGGGGTCTGTTTTACATACTGTATCGTGTGACATATAAAATGAAAAGGCTTAAAAATGAGGGTTTTAAATATATTTTTTTTTATAATTTTAAATTAACTAGTTTGGAAGTTATTCAAGAAAGTAGACCAAAAATTACTATTCCCCCCTTATCTCCGAAATTAACGAGGGTAAAATTTTGAAAAAAAAAAATACAAATAATGGTTCCATACCTAAAGATAGCAGGAAATTCAATAAGGTTCGGTTAAAAATATTGGTTCGGAACCCTATGCATGCGAACCTGACTCGCACTTGGCCAGTTTTTTGAGCCAACCTACCTGCATATGTGGTCCGACTAGCACTTCTGGGCAAAGTTCTCCTCTTGGCATTAAAGTCTTCCAGGTGTGTTGACTTCTTCGACCAATCCGCCATAAGACAGTCGTCACGCCAGCATTTCCAAGGCGTTCGGCGGCGACGTGACACGCCTGAAAAAAACCGGCCAAGTGCGAGTCGGCCTCTAACGCGAACGCTTCCGTACCATAAACCGACACACATTTCTTATCATGTATTGTTATAGCGGCAATAGAAATACACACTCAGTGAAAATTTCAAATGTCTACCTATTACGGTTCTTGAGATACAGCCCGCTGACAGACGGACAGATGGACGGACGGACGGACAGCGGAGGCGGAAGCATAGTAACAAGGTTCCGATGGTTGCCCTTCGGATACTGAACACAACTTGTTCCCACCCACTCTTTCTAAGGTTCCCTTGCTACCATTTCCTCAAGTCCGCTCTACGTTTATGAAAATTTCATTGTGGACACTACAAAGTGTTCATAATAGCGGAAAATTAAAAAAGTCAAAGACAGGTCTCTTTTGAACTAATTTCATTGTCATAACTCGACTTCAATTAGATTGTATGTAATAAAATACAGTGAAAAAGATCTTGGTTCCTAGTATTTTGTAGATAATAACGAATAACCAACTTTCGAGATGAGACAGGGAAAGGGTGTCTGAGAGTTCACACGGAGTAAATAACAATAAATTGAATACCTTTCGTTGCGTTGGCGAGCAGGCGAATTCGTCCAACATAGAATGGATTAAGGATTTCCTTTAAAATACTTTGGAATGCTTTTGCCCAGCTGTGCTCAAAAAGAATTCCAAAGAATTTTAAAGGACAAGCGACATCAGCGGCTACAAAGAAATTGCTTTTGAAATAAAAACATCTTTAGGCGCGTTGAGCACTTTTTGGGTGAACAAAAATCATGGAACTCGCTTCATCGTCGCCGAACGCTTTGAGCACTTTTTGGGTGAACAAAAATCATGGAACTCGCTTCATCGTCGCCGAACGCTTTGAGCACTTTTTGGGTGAACAAAAATCATGGAACTCGCTTCATCGTCACCGAACGCTTTGAGCACTTTTTGGGTGAACAAAAATCATGGAACTCGCTTCATCGTCGCCGAACGCTTTGAGCACTTTTTGGGTGAACAAAAATCATGGAACTCGCTTCATCGTCACCGAACGCTTTGAGCACTTTTTGGGTGAACAAAAATCATGGAACTCGCTTCATCGTCGCCGAACGCTTTGAGCACTTTTTGGGTGAACAAAAATCATGGAACTCGCTTCATCGTCGCCGAACGCTTTGAGCACTTTTTGGGTGAACAAAAATCATGGAACTCGCTTCATCGTCGCCGAACGCTTTGAGCACTTTTTGGGTGAACAAAAATCATGGAACTCGCTTCATCGTCGCCGAACGCTTTGAGGACTTTTTGGGTGAACAAAAATCATGGAACTCGCTTCATCGTCGCCGAACGCTTTGAGCACTTTTTGGGTGAACAAAAATCATGGAACTCGCTTCATCGTCACCGAACGCTTTGAGCACTTTTTGGGTGAACAAAAATCATGGAACTCGCTTCATCGTCGCCGAACGCTTTGAGCACTTTTTGGGTGAACAAAAATCATGGAACTCGCTTCATCGTCACCGAACGCTTTGAGCACTTTTTGGGTGAACAAAAATCATGGAACACGCTTCATCGTCGCCGAACGCTTTGAGCACTTTTTGGGTGAACAAAAATCATGGAACTCGCTTCATCGTCACCGAACGCTTTGAGCACTTTTTGGGTGAACAAAAATCATGGAACTCGCTTCATCGTCACCGAACGCTTTCCATGAGCTCGATACAATTCACAAGTTACTTAGTTTTCACTTCTATCGGCAGTCCTCGAAGACTGCCCCACATGTTTTTTTTTATAGAACAAAGTCTGCCTGGCGGTCTTTTCGCGATAAACTCAAAGACTACCGAAGCATTTCTTACCCTTAGGGTGTGGGACGGAGTGATTCATGAGGGGTCTGGGTGCTTATATCATGCTCTGAAACCCGTCCGAAGCGGAGGTTGCTAGTTTTAAGTAAAATCGTTTTCCCACTTTCTGTCTAAACCACCTCCTCATTTCCAGGACTTCAAGTTCCCACTCACAGTGGTGATGTATCACCTCATAGTGAAGTGGATCCTGTCAGTGCTCGTCAGACTGGTGCTGCACGTCATCACGGGCACTCCTCAGCTGCTGCTGCCGTTCATGACCTGCCTCAAGTCTGTGGGACCCACGGGACTGGCCAGCGGGATCGACGTCGGCTTCTCAAACTGGGGCCTGGAGCTCGTCACCATATCCCTCTACACTATGACAAAGTCTACCACCATTATCTTCATTCTGGGCTTCGCGATCCTGCTGGGGCTTGAGAAAAAGGTAAGTTTTTATTAATTATGTTTAAATAAATGTACAACTAACTATTACTGTATGTAGAATTAAATAAAAATCTCTTAACCAAATAAAACTAAAATGTGCCATATGAAATTTTTGTCAATTTGAAAGCGTATTCGTGTGCGCGGTTCCCAATTCCCGGGAAACCTTTTATATACGCGAGATGGAAACTAGTTATTGATTAAATTTCGTTGTAAAAACGTTGCTTTGTGCAGTACGGACTCATTTTGCAGATGCTTTTAGCGAGGTACACGTTGAAATCTGATAACAATTTTTTTTATACCTTTTCAATCTCCACAATTTCCAAGTAAAAACATGACCGACGTATGTATAGTTTCTTTTTCGAATGCCTTATTTTTAATCATATTTAAAGGTTTCTTCTTACTCATCATAAACGTTAATAAATAATTCTGCATATAGTATTCCACTTCAAAATACGCTATGGTAAAATTAGGGAATTTGGTTGATAAGCGCTTGCTTATCAACAATAAAATAATGATAATTAATTAATATTATATAATTATTAGAATAATTATGAACGTTACCTAGTACATTATCATTTTTTGAATGTCGAAAAATAAAAGAACAAAACCGGATTTTATGCATTCGGCATTCTTTACCTGCCCGGAGGAAATGACGTATCGTGTCAATCTTCTCATCCATTCCCTGATTGTACAAAACATTTAGTCTATGCTATAAAAAAACTTTTTTACAAAAAATACAACCGACTTCCCGTCGGTGTTTTTGGTTATTTTTTCGTTTTTTTGACACCGTCTTCCGAAATTAAAGTTCATTTCTTTCTTCCGAAGTTATTTTGTACCTTGTAGTGTTTTGTTTTTGGAAGTCGGTTGTATTTTTTGTAAAAAAGATTTTTTATAGCATAGACTAATGTTTTGCAAAAAAGTTTTTTATTTTTCACTTTTTAGTGGTACCTAGGTACCTGCGTACCCATTAACAGCGTACCAGCGCAATGTTATGTTAAGAACTGGTGTAAACACTAAAAAAACATGCGATTTCAGCAATCCCGATCCCTTTGATATCATTTATTGAAGAGTTCCGTTGCCTACCTCCGAAGTTCTTCGTCAGATCTTCACCTAATTAAAACGAGACCAGTCCAGGAAAATACTCTTTCAAACAAAAAAATAATCATCCAAATCGGCTGACAATTGGCGAAAGTATCGCTGAACAAAAATTTTTCATGGAATCTTATCATCAGATCCTAATTTATCCTTTCATTATTATCAACTCAGCAACATAAGATGATGATTACCAGGCACAAATATCTGAATTGCGTTAGAAAGTTCATGGATAAAATTGTAAGTGCCTATAGAATTTGAGGGTTGCCCTCGATTTTCGTGAAACCCCATCATCAGATTTTGACATGGTGACAATGGGACCAATCGAGAAGTATACCCTTTCAGATGAAACAAATTTTTTTCAAATCGGTTCATAAATGACGGAGTTATGAGGTAAAAAACATAAAAAAACAACCGAATTGAGAACCTCCTCCTTTTTTTGAAGTCGGTTAAAAATAGAGAGTTGTTCCATTATTCGGTTATGGTCCTCTGGAAGAGCCCTTGACGTTAAAAAAAACAACCAGGTTGCCTGAATGCATCGTTCAGGGCAGCTCTAATTATGGTCATGTGAAGAAGAGGGAAGAAACGCATGTAGCAAAAAGAGTTATGAAAATAAATGTGGAGAGAGAGAGGGACGCGAAAGAAAGAAAGGAGGGATGAATTTTGTGAGAAGATGAAAGAAAAAAGAGTTAGTAGATAGCGTGACGGCTGACAGGACATAATAGAAGAAGGAAACGAACGAACGAAGAAGGGTCTACGCTTCAAAGTGGGATACAGCAACATTTGAAAAACGACGACAACGACTTACAAAACAAATCTGTCCTCTAGTGCTGAACTGTCAACTGACGTACAAGTTAGTGTACGTGGTCAAGAAAAAGCTTTTGCTATTTAGGTTTTTGCGGAAGGTAGGGATCTCTTTCTTCGGATGGTTCAGTTTAGAGTATTTTAATCCTTAAACAGAACGTTGTACATGAATTGGTGTTGTACTAATAAAATATTTTAAGGTCCCGTGCCTGAAGTGTAACCACCGGAACCCTATTACTTAGCCTCCTATGTTTGGTACTGTCTAACGGTCTCACAGCGGGCTGTCATGAACAGAAGTAGATGGACAGTTGAAATTTTCACAGGGTATATTTCCCTGTGAAAAATCCCGTTCGAAAGAGAGGAGGACTTGCTCTGGATTGGTTTCTCTAATCTGTGCAGTGTTTTTCAAAAATAGGTTATTGCAGTTGGCTTTAGAACGTTTTCCTGCTGTAGCTGCAATAGCTCATAACCTGACCAACTTTATCAAAAGTCCACCTTGCAATCAAACTGTCCCGATGAACTACTACGAAATTGATGTTGGCCTTTTCAAAGTTATAGAATGTGTACGTGAACTCGACATGAGGCCGTATACATAAATAGAAATGAATGTCACGTCAGTCGCTTTGTGTACGAACGAAACCATTAAAATGTCAAAGTTAAAATCAAAACATTTATCAATTAGGCCAATAAAGGGCACTTTTGAACGTCACTCGCATTTAAATTAGTGAACTGACTATACTGTCCATTTAGAAAGATAGAGGAGAAGAACGGACAAGAAACTCCATAGTTACTATTTTCAAATAAACGAATTACAATATTTGGTATAAAACAATTTAGTTATAATAATATGTGAGGACTATGCATTTAGAGTATTCAGAGAAAGACTTATTCATTTTCTAACATGGTACGTACTCTCACATTTACGAATATTGGAATCTAACTAAAAGTGTATGAGTTAACAATAAAGTACAAATAGCGCGCTTCTCTTCATTATGAAATGCACTTTAATTCTGAAATCAAACACTCCTGTACGAAGCTTGAATTTTAGCTGTTGTTGGTAGCTAAATTCTACACAATACTGCACCTTAATGAGTGGTAATTGCAATATTTTGGGAAATAATTTAGCTGAGCAAAACAAAGAGCTTTTTACCCTTTGCTTTGTTTTGATCTATTTCACAGGAACCATCCCTTTTGCGGGTTGAAAAGTAGCTTATAATTCTAAATTATACTGTAAAAAAAAGTGTTTTAAGAAAAAAAAATTCATTACTCATACTCGGAAAGTAGGCCTGAAGTTGCCTGAGGAGCGGGTTCAAAGTATTACTATCCAGCGCTAAGGCTGGGCCCTCTTTTTGCAACTGACAGCTGTCAAATTATATAAAAAAAAAACTCGTTAAAAATTTCTGTTGGTTGTTATTTATAACGGGGGAAATCCTCATGGATTTCCTCCGTCCTGGGGCGGGCGGAGGGGTCTGTAAGACTCTTACTGGCTAAAACCACCCCGGTGTTCAATCTCTCACCTACTCCGGGGATCGCGAGAACTTGTTTTGCTTTCCGTGATCCCCGACTGGTGCCGGCCGGTGTTGAACCATGTCCCAACTTTCTATACAGCCAGTGTCAATTATAACGTAATGTCAAATTGAAATAAAGTAAACGTGATTTTTAAGTTGAAGATTATATTTTTTAAATGACTTTATTATAATTTACTTTTAACTATTTCTTTAAAACAACATGGATTTGGCCAAAATATTTACAATTTCTTCAATGATGATAATGTAAAATAACGGCTGAATAGCTGGCCGGTCACAGAAAAAAAATAGACGGGAAAGCGGCAGTCCGGTCTTCATTTGTTTATCTGAGAGACTTGTATTGACACGTCGACGATTTTATCAGATTCAGATATAGATTTTATCTTTAACTAATTCGTGTTTTTTTTACTTTCCGTGTATTCGTAATGAAATGCACAGTGTTTACCTCGGGTGAAAGACTTATTTAGTCCCTCGAACTATTGCCAAACGCCTCGGAACTGAATCAGTTGCTTTTACCCCTAAGATAACAATGTACTATTTCAGTATCGGAATGTAGTCTCAGAGGTTCCCTTCTTCAGCAAACAAGAAAATAATGTGCCTTATTTATATGTATTACTTATGGCAGTGACAAGGCCGTCCCCGTCAAACCAGGGCGAGATGAAGCGTGAATCTCAAGACCGTTGGCGATGGAGGACTACTGTAGAGTCTGTGGACGCCCACTGCCCCAGTTAGGGGACATAATGTCAAGTCATAATATCGATGATAACTTATATACGTCCGCGGTACAGCTAAGTACCAGTAAGAAGTACAGTAAAGTCCCTAGAACCGAGAGATTAATGAAGAATAAATATTTTTATTCCGTAGTAGAGTCTAGAGCGGCGTTCCTTAACCTCGGGTCGCGGGCAGTTTTGGATGGATCGCCGGATTACAAGAATTGAATTGCAGGGTGGATGGAGTACTAAAAGAAAGATATGCCAGAATGTGCCGTACGAAATTTTGGGCAGAATTATGTGGAAAGCCTATTCTTAGCAATGAAGCTGAGAAAAGAGTCAAGAGCAAACCCATCTATACAAATATTATAAAGAGGTAGTTTGTGATTTTGTGATTTTGTGGGGGTAATCTCTGAATCTACTTTGAAAATTTTGAACCTGTTTTGAAAATTTATTTACCAATAGAAATACATGTTATTTTTGAGACCTAACCCAAAATATATCGCCCAACGAAGTGGACACGGACCAGCATGAAACAAATAAAAAAATAAAAGCTTTTAAAAAAGGCTCTGCTACCATTTCCAACCACTTATTTGTGGAAAAAAGTATTTTCATGTGTTGCTGTCTGAAAATAGTTGTTTTATTCATATTTTATAATGGCATTAGCAAACCACGGGGTTACAGCTAATCCTATTATTTTATTCTGTTAGATAAAACATTAGGGCCGCGGTCTTTAGAAATATTTATACTTTGGGTCGCAAGCCAAGAAGGTTCTGAACCGCTGGCCTAGAGCATACAGATAATGTTTTTATCTTGATGATATGGTGATTGATAGTTCATCATGATCATTATTTTGCCCTTACTCCGATTAATATGAGGATACAGTATAATATTACCCATGGAATGGTCACCAACTTGTCGTTAGAGGTATTATGAGTAATATTTACAAAACATTCACACGCTTTCTTGTGACTATCGTGAAAAATACGAGTACTTTGTTATTACATAATGCTGAAAGATTTGTTTTGAAAAGTAGGTGCACAAATTCGCCGTCGTTACGCGCAAATGACGTGCGCCAACGTACTTCATACGCAGACAGTACTGTAAACCTTTGAGTGATAATGACAATCCAATAAGAAGTCTATGGTTCCGAGTAAAAAGTTTATAAAACATGGTTCGTTCGGAACACTAGGCGCACGTGTCCAACTCGCAAACGGCCAGATCCTTTTATAATTACTGGAGTTGAAATTTAGAACGTAATGTAGATTTGATCCCATCAAAAACATAAATGTGAACAAGGGAGACAAAGTTCATTGTTAACGATAACCGTGATTGTCGACTTCATCGAAAAAGAATTGAGATCTAAATGGGCGCCAAGTTCTGTAGATAATAATAAATAGCCAAGTCAAACCTTGAACCTTCATTTACCTTATTTCAGGATTATCTACAGAACGCTTTTATCCTTTTAACCAACTAGTGTTGTGCCAGTAAATGAAGACTCATATCCACCTGAAAATAAAATCGATATAATTTAAAAGTAAAATGTTTCGAGTCTATCGAAATTGGAGTGCGATAAGTGCACGTCGAAATTGGAGCCAAACTTTATTTAGGCTGTGGTGCCGTACCATCACGAGTTCCAGTGTGAAATTCAGTTTTTCAGCGATAAAACGTAATTACAGAGGTCCACTCAGACAGAAGTTTGACCTGGAAATTGACACGACATTATCCGGCACGATATTTATCCGATGGCGGACGATTCACTATTGGACCGGTAGATGACGTGGCGCTTCAATCGGGTTCTACATTTTTTCTCTTTAAACCCAACTTTCGGGCAGGACGATGTCTGTCGGGACCGCTAGTTGACTAGGTTATGATAATAACAGCTAATTAAAGCACTTCACACTAGGTTGAAAGCTTCGCAACTGCTTAATTATTATTTATCCTTTATTTCAGGCTGCTAAGTCCCATAAAACACAATACATAGAATAGAATACTCTTTATTATATACACCATATAAGTTACAGAAATATAGATGAAGAAAACATAACATAGGGTGACACAATGGGCGGCCTTATCGCTAAAAGCGATCTTTAAGATATCTGGTTTTTGATATATATATAAGTATAAGATCAATAACTATAAACTAATACATATTTTATACATAAAAAATAAAAACTACACACGAAGTCAATGTACCTGTTGGCTATTGGGTACCTGTGTAAAATCTTGCACGCTACTCAAAGAGCTTTTCACAGAACTCCTCTCGCAGAAAAAGCTTTCTATAAAATTGCAGAATGACTATCGTTCGGTTCGAATAGTTTCATATTTTTAGTGGAAATACTAACGAGGTACAGAAATTCAAACTGATTGATCGGGGTCCTACAGATCAAGCAGTTTGATGTATTTGATTGTTGTTATGAAACTATCTCGGACTTGAAGTCGATAAAGTTTCTAGCAGTTTCATAATATGGTTTTCGATATAATAGTGGGTCCGCAGTCCGCAACTCCACACTATACAGGCTTGTCTGCACAGACGAAATTCTATAAAAGCTTAAATATGCAAGTCTGTATCGCGTAGACAGACCATTAGGCCCTACGAGTATTTTTAGAGACCCGCGTAGCTTATCTTATTACTTGATATATAGGTAGTCCAGTCAAATTAGCATAAAATTGAGGAGCTCGTGGCTAAATAATAACAGCCGCTCATGATAATGAATTTCTTTTTTTATGAATTCATATGTTCATAAACATTTTTTTTTCAATTAATAGATAGATGAAGTGGGGAGGAGTTCGTGGCTAGATAATAACAGCCGTACGGGTCGATCTTTAAAGTTAAGCAACGCTTGCCAAGGTTGGTCTGTGGATGGGTGACCTTCTTAATATAACGAATTTCCTCCGTGACTCGGAAAGCACGTTAAGCCGTTGGTCCCGGCTGTCATTTGTAGATCTTTGGCAGTCGTTACGGGTTGTCAGAAGCCAGTAAATCTGACTCCAGTTTTACCCACTTAATGGGTTGTGGAGGTCTGGTAGGCAGCTGCTCCACGTAAAGTACTGGTATTCAGCTGAATCTGGTGAGCCTGGAAGCCGACCCCAATATAATTGGGAAAAGGCTAGGCAGATGAGTCAAATTAGCATAAAATGTGGGCAAATCTCGGAATTAGAGATAATAAGCTGGAAACTCGTGTACACCTTTATTTTGGCGTTTTAAATGTAATGTCTAAAGTCTCATAAAATCTCGTGTCGGTTAAAAACTAAATAAAAAATTAAATACACTTTTTAACTTTATTTTATTTACCATTTATAAGAAACGTGATAATTTCGGTTTTTAGGTACGGATCTCTTCAAGTCTAAATCTTGGCCGGTTTTTATTTTTCAAGACCTAGATCTCTGCCTGTACTTAAGTCCTGAATACGAAGAACCTATCAGAAGGCCGGTCTCTGAATTGGGTATTTTGAGCTCAGAATTCGGCAAACCTTTCTTTAAAGCTAAACTTTGATAGGTATTCAGGCTACAGCAGAGTTCTACAAAGACACAACTTATTCAGAAATCGGTCGTAACTATTATCAAAGTGTTTTTGAACCATCATACTGCAGCTAATTGTTGTGTTCCATGCACTTCAGTCACATATCAGTCATGTAATTACGGTTGGGATATCACAGCATTCACAGCTGATTATAATAATATGCTATCATTACAGTCCAATTAGTTCACAATTAGCGTACAATGTAATCGATACCAACGTCCAATGTATCGCTTCCCGCGACGTGAACCTGTATGCAACGTGTAAATTTATGCTCCGTGGAACCCATTCATTGATAATGCGAGACCCAGTCTGTGGATAGTTTATGGATGGTGCCATTAAGGTGGGCCTAATGGGACATGTTACAAAGCGAGCATTCGTGCAGTCAGTACCTGGAAGCGAGTACGAACAAGCTCGTTGCTCGCGTTTTTTGAAGTGAAACCTGCTTTAACGGGGTTGTGCACTTTTTTGTGATGGTTAAAAATGTTAAACTCGCGTCAGGACACGTGACCTGTTCGAAAATTCGTAAGACGGAGGGAGAGAAGCACGTATTCAAGTTTTCACTTCTGCCGACACTCCCGGAGTGCAATCCGTTGTTTTTTTTTAGCTTGACCTAGCTGAGGATAATTTTTTAACAAAGTAAACATTTTATTTTGCTTAGCGCATAACAAGCGTCCTTGGATCACCTTTCGTAAATTCTTCAATGAATTCGTTAGGTTGAAGAGTACCAAATATATCTTGGACTATGGGGGTAGGAGCGCGCCTACTTAAGTACACCAACAGTTTAATCTAAAAGGGAACTTTAAAATAAATCATCAATGCTTCAACGCATTCCGCGATCTCTTTTAGGAAGCCAGGCATTGCTGGCCATGAAATGCGACTGTCATTGGTGTGACTAAACCAATTTTATGTCATTGCCTCTAGTTTACCCGCTAAATAAGAGTCGTAACACGGCAACAATGATTTTTACCCAGTGAACACTATTTTACCCCTGTCTTCTTCGCTATCAGGAAATTGAAAGCAACGACAAACTTTTAAAATTAAACAACATAACAAATATTTGTTCAATTAGTGATCGTAATCGAGCGAAAGCGAAATTCAATTTGTGAGTATTTATTTGGTTTATAAATAAAATGTTGGTTGTGCCACAAACTTCGGTAGTTCGGAGTCGTTTTTGCGATGACCACAGGACCATCGAAAACAATTCCCATACTGAGCAAGCGAGGCCGTGCGTGTCATAGTTTGCACATATATAAATACAGCCGGTCGTGGCTAAATAATAGGTCTTTGCCTATGAAATTGCCGTTTTGTATGAAAAAATTTAAACGTTTTTTTTTTCTTTTTTTTTTTATTTGTATTAATCGAAGTAATCACCCATGCAATCAATGCATCTTTGCCAACGCAGTGGCAGTTTATTGATGCCCTTCTTAAAGAAATCAGCTGGACGGGAGGCAACAAATTCTTCAAAGGCATTTTGTACTGCCTCTCGGGTATTGAATTTTTTCCCGCCAAGAAGTTATCCAAATTCTGAAAAAAAGGAGTAGTCTGTAGGCGCAAGGTCTGGTGAGTAGGGCGGATGACGGAGAGCTTCCAACCCCAGTTCTTGCAACTTGGAGACCGTCTGCTGTGCAGTATGAGATCGCGCGTTGTCGTGCAGGAGCAGCGGAGACGAGCGATTGACCAATGCTGGTTGGAGATGTGCCAGCTTCTCCATCATTGTGTTCAGTTCTTCACAGTACACATCTGCAGTAATGCTCACCCCGTTTAGTAAGAAGCTGTGATGAATCACACCGGCGCTAGACCACCAAACAGTGACCATCACTTTTCTAGGGGTAAGTTTTCGTTTAGGGCATTGTTTAGGTGCTGAACCAGGATCCAACCAACTTGCTGAGCGCTTGCGGTTATCAAACAGAATCCATTTTTCATCGCAGGTAACAATGCGGTTCAAAATTCCTTCATTTGTGTGTCTGTTGAGCAGTGCAAGGCACGTCTCGACGCGTACTTCGCGCTGGCGATCATTGAGTTCGTGGGGCACCCATTTGTCAAACTTTTTTACCTTGCCAATTTGACGCAAATGGACCAATATTGTTTTGACGCTAACGTCGAAAGCTGCTGCTAATTCAGCCGTAGATTGTGTATCATCAGCTTCCACAATCGCCTTTAATTCGTCATTGACGACCAAAGTCTTCGGACGACCGCGAGGTTCATTTTTCAGGTCGAAATTTCCAGAACGGAAGCGAGCAAACCAATAACAGGTGGTGCGTTGGTTTGTAGTGTTAGCTCCGTAAACGTCGTTGATGTTGCGTGCCGCTTGTGCCGCGTTGCTGACACGACGGTATTCATATTCCATAATTACTCGAATTTTTAACGTATCCATGATGACGAAAAAGATTGAAATGCGATGAAAATGTAACACAAATCAATAAACAAATGACTACTTTTGGAAAAAAAACCATGTTTTTAAAATAAAATTAATTTGAAATTAGAATTCTTAGCCAAACAAAAATTATTTTGATTTGAAATGGCCAGTACTGCAGAACGGCAATTTCATAGGTAAAGACCTAATATTAACAGACGCACAGGATGATTTAGATACAAGGTTAAGCAAAGCTTGCCAAGGTTGGGCCGTGGATGGGTTACCAACATGCCGAGATTTCTCCGTGTTTCGGAAAGCTAAGCTGTTGGTCCCGGCTGTCATTTGTAGATCTTTGACAGCCGTTACGGGTAGTCAGCTGCTCTAAGAAGGCCACTTTAGCAGAATCATATTAGAATAATAATATTAACCACACAAGTCACAATAATCTGTAAATTTTAATTTTCATCTGTATCGCTAACGCATTAGGTTCAAGTTTTATTGAGAAAATTTGACATTGATGGGTAGCGTGATGTGCTTTCTGATTCTGCTAAAGTGGCCTTTTTAGACCCGCAGAAGTCGAGAAATATGACAGTAGTCTTGCCAACGGATCTCGTGTTACCCAGTGTCTGGGTTGTGTTTGTCAGAAATGAAGTCGCATTATGTAAAATTTTGGTAAAAAAATCTCAGCCTCATCTAAGGTCTCGAAGTTGACCCCAACATATTTTGGAAACGGCTAGGCAGATTCATTAATGGCCGGCCTTCGCAATTAATCAATAAATATCAGCCTTTTCCCAACTATATTTCGGTCGGCAAACCGGATTCAGCTGAATACCAGTATTTTATGTGAAGCGGCTGCCTAACAGACCTCCACGACCCATTAATTGGGTAACACGGTACATCTTGGCAAGACTGGATTCAGATTCACTGGCTTCTGACTATCCGTAACGACTGCCAAAGATCTATAAATGACAGCCGAGACCAACGGCTTAATGTGCTTTCCGAGGCACGGAGGAAACTCGGTATGTTAAGATGGTCACCCATCCACAGACCGACCTTGGCCAAGGTTGCTTAACCTTCAAGATCGACCCGTGCGGCTGTTATTATCTAGCCACGAGCTCCTCATTAATCAATAAATATATTATATAAAAATCTTGCGTTACTGACTGATTCAGTGACTGACAGACAACGCACAGCCGAAACTACTGGTCGTAGAAAGCTGAAATTTGGCATGTAGATTTCCTTCACTCCATAGGGGAGAGCTTAGAGATTTCCCGAAATTCCTACGGGAACGGGAATAACCGGGATAATATAAGCTGGCATTTAAATTAAGTAATTCAATTACTGCGGCTGTAAAAAGGCCACTTTAGCAGAATAATATAAGAATCATAATATTAACCACGCAACAATCTGTCAAATTTCATTTTCATCTGTATCGCTAACGCATTAGGTTTAAGATTGATTGGGAAAATTTGACAGTGACGGGTAGCGTGATGTGCTTTCTGATCCTGAGATATGATGTCACCGACTGCATAAGACTGCTTGAAAAGAGATTTGTTCGGAACTTTTTAGCCGTTTTTGTGGCCGATCAGTTCTATTTTTGTTTTGCTCTCTTTTCCTTATTAGATACTATCATCTAACTAAAATCACCCTTAAGGCACTTGTCTCACCGCCGGCGAGGAAGCGACTAGCTATCGATCATTTGATCGTTGAGGAAAGGGACAAAATATATAGATCTCGTGTGAATAAAAGAGACACATTCATTCATAGGTGATAGCTGGCTGTCCACATTGCCAGCGAGCGGTTGTTACCTCTAGTTGATCGTAGCGACAAGAGCTATTAAAGATTGTACTCGCTCAGCGACATTCGCTCGGCGATGCTCGCTTGGCGGCCAGAACAACCAAATAATTTGCGGTAATTTCTACCTATAGTGCGGGCCGGAGCGAGTATTGCGAGTATAAGGCCGTCGAACCTTTTCACTTGCTACTCGCTGATCGCCAACTGTTTCGAGTTTTAAGCTTTATCCGCTACTCGCTGATCGCCGGCGGTGAGACAAGTGCCTATACAATACCACACTTTTGGGACAATTTCAATTTCAAACTTTATTGCGAAACACAGTACATAGTTATACATTCCAGGTGTAACTACGTACTGTATTTCAGCCTGTATGGTTGCTCTAACTTGCGTGGACGCGAATATCGTTAGTAAGTTAATAGGGCTTAGTTTGTAGGCTACTAAGGATATTTATCACCAAAATCTATGTAATTTTTAATGAAATATTTATGATTATTAATTAAATAACCATAAAAAACTATATACACTAACACAGAAACTCCTAACTGAAATATGGCGTCAAAAAAGTTTATGCACATCGCTGTCGACTGGAAGTGACATCAAAAAACTGGCGGCAATTAAATTCATTTTAAAGTTATATTTAATTAATTTTGTTATTAGTAGGTAATTTCAAAATCGAGTCCATCGGCCGCGCTAATTATTTTGATAATTAACATCTACGTTGCAATACCAGAAATTTTAATGATCATGTCTGTAGTTAGATTGTAACAAAGAGAGCTACATCGAAACGCGATAGGGCCTCAAATATTTTGGGTACTATGTACTGCTTAACTTCCGAATTCAGGGTTATCATAGATATAAATTCAGATCTGATTACGGATTCGGAAAGATATATTATAGCGGTTTTGGATACGGTTCATCATCATCATTTTAGCCAATATTCGCAAAGAACGCCAACCATCCCGGTTCTGAGCATAACGTGCTTTGAAACGCGGTTACGGATATGAAAATATTTCGAATTTTGCGTTAGTTTCGAATAGTTTCGGTTACAGTACAGATATTACTTTAATAAAATATCTACACTAATATTATAAAGAGGAAAGATTTGTTTGTTTGTTTGAACTGAATAGGCTCCGAAACTACTGGAGCGATTTCAAAAATTCTTTCGCCATTAGAATCCTACATTATATCTGATGAACATGGGCTATAGAATATTTAAAAAAAGTTAGGGATCCGTATGAAAACTTCGATAATGTAACCCAAGGTGTGAAAAAAATACCAAAAGAATCCATATATCGCGTACGCTGTGGAAACTATTGACAATAGAGCAAAGTGATGTGCTACAGTTTTATAGAGGACAAACAATATTCACAAAAAAGTCTGCGAGGGTTTTTTTTCTAACTATTATGGTTAAGTCACAATAACCGCTTTTTGTTTAAATTATTCGATCAAAACCCGGGCAACTATGGAATAGTGGTGATTTTGGTATCATGATCTTAACCCTTATTTATCCATTTAAATGCTTTGGTAATTTAGGTTGGGCATGTGTCCGTAAATTTGAATTATGCAAATCGGACTTTTTAAAAGTTACGACGGGTATAAAAATATTCGATTAAGGCGGTTTAGAAACTGACCCTGGGGTGTGTGGTCGTTAGACCTTACTGCCCTCACGATAAGAAGAAGGGAGTCTATTAAAAAGTAATTTACACGTTACCCTTTATAGAGGGAGAACTTATGGAGATGAAGTTCGTGGAGTACCTACTAAATCCGCGCGAACGAAGTTGCGGGCGAAGTGCTAGTGTTTTATATTATGAATTCTTTTTTATTATGAATTCCGAAGTGGGTTTAGTCTGTATGCTATTATTTTGTTCGCAAAGTTTTACATGTCTCGACTATAGGTACATACAATATACCTGCCTAGGGAATCAAGACCACCTTTGTAAAATTATTATTTTTAAGTACGCATAAAGTTTAATGTTTTTTTTTAAATAGGTTGCTTAAGGCGAGTTTTCATATTTTAAAAACGTAGAGAATAAATATATTTCGCAAATTATTTCATTTCACTAAACCCGCGATTACACAATTCACTTATCTTAATTTTTTATCATGCCATAAATATATCGAACGAACCGGCATTAGCTTCCGACAGCAAAAAACAACGATTGTGATACAAGCGCTTACTCAATATCATGTTGAATATTTAGTCCTAATGTTACGCGGTTTTGTTAAGTAGATATCTGCCTAGCATTTTCCCAACAGCAGCCCAATTCCCTCCAATCCCTCCCTTTCCCCTTTTTCCATTTTTTTGATCATCGCTTACCATCAGGTGAGATAGTGATCTAACGTGAACCTATAAAAAGTTATAATGCACACACAAATTAGAAAAAATAATTGGCATTGCAGTGGAAAAATTAATATTTAGGATACCAAATCTTTTTTGCCTGTACCAAGCCATTTGTCTCCTACACGACACGTCAATACAGATCCTTAAGAAAATTGCAATGCGGGCGAAGTGCGAGTTTGAAATTCATGCTTTGAATCTATGTTGCAATCAAACTGAGCTTAACCGAGATATTCGCATAGAACGCTTCTAATCACTTGCTCTATTGAACTGCGATGCAGCATGCGCTCATATGAATGGCGCGCGATGCGTTATACGGACGTAGAGGGCTGTAAAGACGAACTGGTTTTCGGACTGACTGGCATATAGACAGGGGTCTTGATTACATTATAGTATCTTCACAACTTTCTTTTTATTTTTAACTAGCACTTCGCCCGCGACTTCATTCGCGCGGGTTTAGTTAGTACTCTACGAACTTCATCTCCCCGTGTAAATTACTTATTAATAGATGACGAGGACGGCAGTTCGCGAAAACTGCAACATTTTTTTTAGACAAAACTAGCTCCATGTTTAATTATATTTGCAAACTGTTTTATTACTATGATAAATAATATAATCAATTATATGTGTAAAGCTCTTCCGATACTGAGTGACTGACAGATAACGCACAGCCAAAATTACTGGTCGTAGAAAGCTGAAATTTGACATGTCGGTTACATCGGGAACGGTGGAGCATACGGTGGAGATCTGCCCTGCTTGGGCGGAGCTCCGCCGTGTCCTCGTCAAGGCGATCAGCGGCGATCTCTCGCGTACGGCCCTGGTTCAAGCCATGGTCCGGACAGGAGGAGACATGGGAAGCGGTCACCTCCTTCTGCGAAGCAGTAATGCAAGCAAAGGAGCACCGTAGGCGCGGGCCTGCGGACGGCGAGCATTGGGTGGCTCGCCGTCTGATCAGAACCAGGCCCTGGTTGACGGCGCGCCTCAAAGACCTGTCATTAATGAGGACAGGGCCCGCTAGGGCCAATGCCTGGTAGTGCTGCGGACATTGTTCGAAAGAGATACCGTAGCCCTGGAACGCAAAGGGCTCTAGGAGGAACACGGATGGGTTTTAGTCAGTAAGAGTCTGACACTTGACCCTGTTTCACCCAGAGCGGGAGGAGTCATTTGATGATTTCCCATCCTTAAAGAAAATGGTTACATCAGTAGCGTGTGTCACGCTTAGTCGTGCATTGCGGAAACCAGCCCGTCCATCCATCGGGAGTGTAGGGAAGCACTAAGTTTTCCCCGAAATTCCTACAGGAACGAGACCGCTTTTAACTCGTCCTTTGTAAGGTTCATTAGGAAACCAGTATCAGGCTGCTGACATATCGCTGAAAAGGACCGTTTTAATGCAGCCGTAAGACACACTTACTTTTTAGGGTTCCGTTACCATCGGAATCCTATTACTAAGCCTCCACTGTCCGTCCGTCCATCCGTCCGTCTGTTTGTCAGCGGACTGTATCTCAAGAACTGGGTAGGCAGTTTTCACAGATTGTGTATTTCTATTTTTTTTATTTTTGATGGGTTTGCTCTTGACTCTAGTCTAAACAACAATTAATAAAAATTAAATGGGGCTCCTCTTTACCCATTTCCAGTTTGTGGTACGGAACCCTTCCAGTGCTAGTCCGACTCGCACTTAGCCGGTTTTTTGGCATACCTACGATTTATTGTCGGTGGTTGTGTTAGTACCGTGCTATTTCAGGCACGTGCTAAATAAATGTTATTACTTACTTTCTTTTAAACCGACCCTCTTCTCGTGTCGACGACTAATAATCGACCCGTCCAGACCACGTGGGTCCACAAGGGGGATGCAAAGAGAGGTGGTGTGACTATAATGATTTAAGCAGTAACTACGAGAAAATACTTCGTCGCTGCTGGATATGGCCGCTCTTTTGACGTGCCAATCAATTTCAATCTTCTTGTGTTAACTTTTCCGCGAATTTTAATGCCAACTTGCTTTTACCTCTCTTTAATTTTTAATTGATTTCTTTTGTTCTCGGTTTTCCTCAATTTTCTCTCTTACTTGACACGTGTAGCGTCGCTCGTGAAGGTTTTTAAATTTACTCTATTTTATACTTTCCTTATTTAAGGTAGCATTTGTGGGACAAAGTAAAAAGAACATTTGAAGGCAACGCTGAAAAATAAAATATGATTTATATTTTTAATCGGTTTTACAAATTCCTGGGCTTCAGCCTGTGCCATAAGAGTGAAATAACAGCAGACTGAGTGATATCGATATCTAATATTAAGGGCGCACCGTACAGCTTCTGGCCTTAGGTATTCTTTGCGGTCTAGGAATCTATGCGTGCAGGCAAAAACCGTACGTAACAAGCGACACAGAGTTGAGAGTCCGACGGCTGAAACAGGGGGACTACTCTTTATTCCCGAAGTCCGTATTCTACTACTAGTCCCGAACCCGAACTATAATTGACAGCGACTATCAAATTGTGTTGTCATTAATTCTTAATGGTTAAGTGATACGGAGTAGAATACGCCTACAACTAAGCCCGAAACTACGGCTTAGAGAGTAACCCTACCAGTTGTAGGCGTGTTCTTCTCCGTATCACCTACGGACTTGCGACTAATCCCGAACCCGAACTAAGAATGAATGACAGCAGGATTATCAAATCGTGTTGTCATTAATTGTTGGTGGTTATAATGATACGGAGTAGAATACCCGGCAACTAAGCCCGAAACCACGGACTTTGGGCTTAAAGAGTAGCCCCCCTGGACTATAGAATATACAAGGGAAGCGAGGTGGCTCTGGCTAAAATAGACGAAACGCGCGCTAATTTATTTATTTATTTATTTATTTATTTATTTATTATACGCTTTATTGTACATACACCAAAAGTAATACAAAAGGAAACTTAAAACTAAAACACATACAATGGGCGGTCTTATCGCATTCCGCGATCTCTTCCAGACAACCTGGGATGGAAAGTATTTGTCCGGACATGAAATGGGGCTGTCATTGGTGTAAAAAAATAATAAAAACAAACTAAATTAAAACAAACAATAAATTATAATATAATCGATACATACATATATACATAAAACGCTATTTGAAATAGATACATAAATACATACATACTAAGTATACAGACAGTGAAAATAAATGACGACTAACGATACTCACAGCGACAGGTAATGCTCCCTTACAAGTCTTTTGAACGCAGGCAATGTCTGAGCGCGTCTAACTGGCACTGGCAATGCATTCCACAGACGAGCAGCCTGTACAGTAAAGGAGTTATCCAAGTAAGTTGTGGAATGCATTGGCATTTTCAGTTGCAAGTTATCCGATGACCTCAGAAATTTAGTGTGGGAATCACAGAGAAACTGGAAACGACTTTTAAGGTAAGGAGGGGTAAAAGGTGAAAAGAGGATATTGTATAAAAGGGAAAGAATATGAGCATTCCGGCGAAGGCGAATTGGCAACCACTTGAGCTTCACACGAAATTCGGAAACATGGTCATATTTGCGTAAACCGAATATGAACCGGATACAAAAATTTTGGAGCCGCTCAAGTTTGTCGAGTTGTTCCTGAGTTAGGTCAAGATAGCTGGCATCAGCATAATCAAGGATGGGTAGAAGAAGTGATTGTGCAAGCGCAATCTTGGTGGCAGTAGGAAGAAAATTGCGCAGTCTCCTCAACGTTGCCGCAGATGCAAATAACTTGCGGCTAACTTCCTGCAGTTGGGCAGTCCAAGAAAAGTTTCTGTCAATAAATATCCCCAAATTTTTAACTTTTTCGGAGACAGGAATAACTGAGCTATCGAAGATAACTTGGGGAAGAGTTGTCCAGTCGACCCTTGAAACCGTTCTGGAACCGCCCACTATGATAACCTGCGTCTTCAAAGGGTTGACTATGAGTCCGTACCGCTTGCTCCATTGGCATATGCGAGCCAGGTCATTGTTGATAGTGAAGATGGCGTCAGAGAGATTTCTAAGAGGAGCTTGCGAGTGATGATTTAGTATTTTTTTTTCGTATTATTAAAACTAATAAACGTTTTGACAATGTGAAATGTATTCGTTATCGGAAACATGTAGATTTGTTATCATACAAAAACTGTTTAACTTCCGTGAAGTATTTATGCCGAACTTAATTTAGTTGTTTGGGAATATCGATCGAAACGTGTTTTTTAAAGTGTACGATTTATACAGTGAATCCTTAAATATCTTACATATCTATATCTTCTATACAAATATTATAAAGAGGAAAGATTAGTATTTTTTTATGTAACGAATAAACTAAAAAACTACTGGACCGATTTGAAAAATTCTTTCAGCAATGGAGAGCTACATTCTCAGCGAGTAACATAGGCTAAATTTTATCCCTGTACTCCCACGGGAACGAAAACTACGCGGGTGAAACCGCGTCATGTCCGCTAGTTAATTATATAACTAATGGTTAAGTAGATAATAACCACGATTCTGCAAGGGATCAAACGAACGTCAATTACGTTTCATTTCCTCGTTGCCCCCTTAAGTGACTACAGCTAAATACGGACTCAACTTAAAACACAGTATTTTACGTAAGTACGCTAGTATTATATTAATCTGTGACAAAATATTGAAAATATTTAGGTATGTAAACTTGATGTACAATTGTGGTTCATGGGCGGTTTCATGCAACAATTAGACACTATTTTGAAAAAAATAGGTACCATTCTCATTTTCTCACTTATGCTAGCTAACTTAATGTGAAAGTGTTTATGTAGAAGAGGACGAGCCATGTGCGAGGGATTTTATGGAAGAAAATGGAATGTTACTACGCTAATGAAATGGATGCCATCACCTGGGAGCCTTTAAGTTAAGAGTGAATAGGTTACTTCTAGGCAAGCGAGCTCCATCTTCGACCGCATCATCGCTTACCATCAGGTGAGATAGTGGCCAAACGTATGCCTATCAATAGTAAAAAAAGAGTCGGTGATAGCGCCACTACACACGATTGACACTACGGAATCGGAGAGAGGAATGGGTTGCACTAATTCTTGATACACAAATTGTTGTACACACAAATTCTTGAATAACTTCAAAACTGTTCATTTTAAAATTATGAAAAAAATAAGACTAACAGTAAGTCCTTTCATTTGTTATGTCACACGAGTACACGGTTAATTATTTTTTGTTATTGAAATTTTCTAGTTTGACCCCCAAAAGTGACCCGCGTACTCTAAATTTATTTATTTACATAACGCGTCCGTGTTTGGGTCACAGAAGTCCTTATGTGTACTAAATTTCAATAGAATCAATCTTGTAGATCCGGAGAAAACTGGCTGTGACAGATGGACAGACAGATAGACAGATATGGGTTCCGTTTCGGAACTCTAAAAATGATCAAAAAGTCTAACAAAAGCCGGTGAGACCAGCCATCGCATCGTTAAGTTTGGCCGGACACAAAACTAAAAAGCCTGACTGTGTCCGGCTTTATTCGGACGCCTGGCCACGCTAGATGTATGACTGACCATCAATCTACCGGTCTAGTTCAGGGGAAGATCGATTGTCATGGTAACGGCACGTGATGCGGAGGAATGAGGTAAATACCGAAAGAGTTTGAATGTATATGTCACCGGAAAATTGCAAACGTCGTAGAATTGTAAAATATCACGTGAAAATACAATATTTTTTTCTTAGTCTCAAGGACACATCGGAAACTATTGAATTTGGGTAAGATTTATTGTATACGAAACGATTTTTTCATATTATATCGAGAAATCATAATCTAATAAAGATTTATTACAATCTTACCGGTGACATATAAGTATAATCCAGAGGACATTGCCATGAGTTGGTGAGTGAAAAAGCGATGGCTTGAAATAATCCCAAGGGAACGTCCTTCCGGAATAAAAGTAGATATACAATGTCCTTTCCCGGCTCTAATCTGTTTCTATACAAATGTAGGCTGTTTGATTACTATGAAAAATCTGCATGAATGAATACTTACTCGTATTTGATAGATGTTAGATAAGTACGATTGGTTGAAAAATTGGCGGAAAACCAGACAGTGTACAGGCTTTTGAAGTTCTTCTTCAATCCTTGTCACAAAATGTCGTATGTACTGGATGGCTTCAATTCAATATGGCGGGAGTTGTGAGTGACGTCACACGCAATTAGTGTTGTCTCTGTTTGTCACAGATTTTAAAACGTTTACAATACCGCATTTTTTTGAGATTCTTAAGAAACATTTTTTAATTGCATTTTGTCTGTCTGCTCTCTAGGTTTTCAGATATGTAGTAAACAAATCCAGTGAAATACCTTTCATCAAATTCTTCTAGCTATGTAACGTCATTCTACAAACTAGTTAAGCTATTGCATAGCTTCTATCGCGGGCCTTGAGCGTGGAGACCGAATCCAGAAATTCCGTAACGAAAAAAAACCTAACACCCCCCACTCCGACCGGAGTTTTACTTTTTACTTTTTTTTAGCTCAAAGTGTAACTTAAAATAATATCAAAGAAAAAAAAAACAAAGAAAAAAAAAACTGCATAAATAAAATAAATATATAATTATAATTGCATAAGTTGATAAAAAATGCTATGCAATAGCTTTACCACGGCAGTCTCCGAGTGCCACACGTCTTTTTTATTTTTTCTGCACTGCCACAGTATGGGTATCAAATGAAAGGTCTTGCTGAGGAGAACACGAAATCTAACACAATGTCATATTAAATCCAAAAAAGGTTGTTTTAAAAAAGTTTTTTTTGGCCAATAATTTCTTTATACACCAGAGCAGTTTCTAGCTTAAAATTAATATCTAAATATTTTAAAATTCTATGTGTTTGTAAATCTATTCTCGATTTAAGAATCTTCAACAAAAATTACTAATCTTCAACAAAAACCTACATTAGTAATTTGTAATGTAGCTCACAATTACTTTGTACACACAATATTGCCATCGAAATCAACAACAGGTGTTGTCTACACAATGGAAACGATTATTAAACAGCATTAATAATGGTAATATAATGTTATTAATTGTGAAATTTTTACATAATATTATATCTAAGGTTTATTAAACAGCACTTGTCACACAACTCTACAAATATGTCACTGAATAACAAAACTGTCGGATTGTAACGTTTATTAAACAAAGCCCAAGTCTATGGCTATTTAATAATAGTAGTAAGAAGTAATATCAATATGGATGTTTTTGAATTCTAAATTCTTTACTTAAATAGCCCACCACACTATAATCAATCGTATCAAGTAATATTAAAACAATGAGATATCCGTACGTTAGTTTTAACAATGCGTCGATAAGACGATCCACGTTAGCGCCTTGGCGATGAATCATATCAAGGTTATCGATACAATAATATGCTTTTATACGTAGGTATATGTTTAGTGTTTTAAGGCGCAGATACCCCTCAGTAGCTGATTTTAAAATGAGAATCACGTTTAAACGGCTAGTCGTATCTTTTTGAAAAAAATATGTTACATTAGACAACTTTCTTAATAATTTGATATACAAAAATGTTAAATTGTATTCGGTCAACATAGTGTAACTAATTTGTAAAGTTATGTCTAACACAGATATAAAAACGACAATATGACCAAAACCGCTGGCTGCAGCGCGGCTGCAGCGCACTTTGCGTTTATTATTTGTATGGATTAACGAAGCAGCGCAGCAGCAGCGCTGCAACCGCGCTGCCGGCACTTTGCGACAAATTTGAAGGTGCCTTAAAATTTTGAAAAAAAAAAAAACTCATATAATAGTCCTGTACATAAAGATTGCAGGAAAACCTGTAAAAAGTCTGTAGTGTTAAAATAACATGTCAATGAAATTGGTTCGGAACCCTTTGGAGCCCTGGTTCTCCGAGCGAGATGCATAAATCTGTTCGTACAAGTTGACCATGGCCGCTGCTCGTTGCCGCCTGGCCATGGTCTACTTATTAATCCGAACATCAAAATCCGTTCAGTCGTTGAGGCTTTTGATTATCATTTTGTTTTCTTTCTTATCCGCAATCTGTTTCATACTATAAGCAAACTTGGGTTTTGAGAACCAATGAAAGATGTGCAACACAGTTATGATTTCCGTAGAATTATTTAATATTTATAAACTAGTTTCTGCCAGTGGCTTCGCCCGCGTGGTCCCTAGGGAACATACTTCGGGAGGTACTTGTTTCGAATACGGCGGAAGGATACGCCCGGGTGTCATAGCCTTGGAAAAAATTCATATACAATATAGGCCAATTACAACTGGCAAACTAGCTAAATTCAATGGTACCTTACAAAATAAGTTAAATTTTCTAGGCCATAACATTGAAGATGCTAATAAATTTTATGATAATTTCTTTTCAGTGGTTCTAAAGGAATTCAATGCAACTTTTGAAAAGAAGTCTAAGGATACTTTCCCTAAGTATGTATTTAGTGACTGGGCGACTAAAGGCATTAGGATAAGTAGGGAAAGACTATATGAGCTATATGGCCTTAAGCCTGTCATAAACACTGATTCTTTTAATAAGTTTGTAAACAAATATTCTAAAGTGTTCAGAAATACTTGCAAGGTAGCTAAAGCCCTATATATTAGCAACAAGATCAAATCGTCAGAAAATAAAATAAAGACAGTTTGGAAAGTTATTAATAATGAAACTAATAGAAATAAAGAACGAAACACTGATTATTTACTGGAGACTACACATGGTGCCAAAAGCTCTAATTTAGAAGTAGCTCAAGAATTTGTAAATTTTTTCACCAATATACCAACTAAAACTACGGAATATTTAAATTCTTCACCTGAGGTCTCATATAATTTATTAAAAGCTAACGTTCCAGGTTGTACGGTTGAATTCCAGTTCAAACATATCAACCCTGTGACAGTCATAAAAGCTTTCCGGCAAATCAAAATCAAATTGACCGAAGACATATGGGGAATGTCTATTAAAGTGTGCACGTCCATAATTGAAACTATAGCACCATACTTGGCTTTAATATTTAATTTATGTGTAGACCAAGGAGTCTTTCCGGATATAATGAAATATAGTAAGGTTATACCACTATTTAAATCGGGCGACAGCAAAGACACCAATAATTATAGACCTGTATCTGTTTTGCCGGTTTTTAGCAAAGTGTTTGAAAAAGTAATGCTCAATCAGATGCTCAATCATTTTAACATCAATAAAATTTTACACGATCAACAGTATGGTTTTACCAGGGGTCGTTGTACGACTGACGCTGGTGCCACGTTGTTAAAACACATATACTCAGCGTGGGAAGAGGCACAAGATGCCATAGGAATCTTTTGTGACCTCTCCAAGGCATTTGATTGTGTAAATCACGAAACCTTGCTCCTAAAGCTAGGACATTACGGACTAGGTAAACTTGCACTCAGTCTAATAAAATCTTACTTAAATGATAGACAGCAGCAAGTTCAAATAAATGGTGTCAATTCACGGGGTTTAAAAGTCAAAATGGGGGTACCACAAGGCTCTATTTTGGGTCCTTTCCTCTTTCTAGTATACATTAATGATCTACCCCATCTTTTAAAAAATCAACCTCATATGGTATTATTTGCTGACGATACGTCCTTAATTTTTAAGATAGATAGACGTTCCATAAATCTTGACGACGTAAATAACGCCCTACAGCAGGTCCAAAATTGGTTTACTGCTAATAATTTAGTATTAAATGGGAAAAAAACTAAATGCATCAGATTTGCCTTACCGAACGTTAAAAGAAATGATTGCGTCATAGTATTGAACAAGGAGAAACTTGAATTCGTCGAAAACACGGTTTTCCTGGGGATTACGCTTGACTCAAGGCTACAATGGGGTCCTCATTTAACATCTCTTGCGGGACGGCTAAGTTCAGCAGCATACGCTGTCAGAAAAATCCGTCAATTTACCGATATAGATACCGCGAGGCTGGTCTATTTTAGTTACTTTCATAGTATCATGTCTTACGGTATCTTATTATGGGGACGTGCTGCAGACATCGAGTCTATATTTATCCTGCAGAAAAGAGCCATCAGAGCCATTTACAATCTCCGTCGGCGTGATTCCCTAAGAGAACTGTTTAAGGATATCAACATCATGACGGTACCTTGTCAATACATTTACGAAAATATTATGTATGTTCGGAAAAATCTTCATCTCTTTAGCAAGATTAGTGACAGGCATAATTTTAACACTAGAAATAGGAACAAATTAGATCAACCCCGATTCAGATTGGCCAAAGTACACACTTCTTTTATGGGGTACTGTATTAAATTTTATAATAAAATACCAGTTGATATTCTCGAACTGAATGAGAGAAAATTTAAAGCATGCATAAAACGCACACTATGTAGACAAGCGTATTATAAACTGGAAGATTATATCCTCGATAAAAACGCTTGGCTAAATGCTGGTCCTGCTCCACAGTCACAGCTGCTTAAGTCCACTTTTTAGGTTTCTATGTTTTTATATTTGGAAGAGATGCTCGCTCCTTTTAGAGGTTCTTACATTATTTCGTTTATTTATTCTTATATACATACAAATTATATTATTATATTAATTACTTATTTATTCTTTTTGATGTAAGATCTTAATCGTTCTCTTTATTAATTTATTTTTCATTATTTGGTCAAAGACAACCATAGTTTTGTGTAAAGTAGAAGCATATTTTTCAAATTTTGTAAATGTGAGTACCATGAAACCATTTACATTTTATGTGAGTAGTTATAGTTTTACTTGTTGGACATGAACGAGCATGGTGGTTGAGAGCATGTCATGCTCACTCAAATGTCTCGCTGATGGCGGCGCGTGGGTTTGATCATTCGGTTCCCTTCGAAATGGTTGAGCTGAAGGGTGCCGATACAAGCGTCATGTTCGTGAACAGGCGCCGTCGGTTGAGACTGGTCATCTCTTAACTGCCATTGGCTTATTTTAATCTTTATATTTAAAATTCTTATAATAAGCCCTTTTTTTTTTCCTTTGCATTGTCCTCACATGCAGAAGCAACAAGTATATGTAACTTGAAATTTTGTAAAACCAGAATATGATTTAAAAGAGTGTCCGTGGAGTTTCTTGCACGTTCTTCTCCATAGAGATCTACGCTTTGGAACGTGCAAATAGCTTCCATGTTTTTGACTGACCGACCTTGACGTTTCAAAAGTGCCTGTGAATGGTTTATTTGAAATAAAATGCTTTGAATTTGAATTTGAATTTGAATTTGTCAACACTGCGAAGAACGCCCGGAGGACACGATGGAGCATACGGTGGAGGGGGCAGACCTGCAGCTTGGGCGGAGCACCGCCGTGTCTTCGTCGAGGTGATCGGCGCCGGCGATCTCTCGCGTCCGGCCCTGGTTCAAGCCATGACCCGAAGCGAGGAGACATGGGAAGCGGTCGCCTCCTTCTGCGAAGCAGTAATGCTAGCGAAGGAGGAACCCGAACGTGTGAGAGAGAGAGGGAAACCTCACGTCCCAGCCGCCGCAACAAGAGAAGACGCCCCGGGGTCGGGAGTCGCAGGGCGATTCTCGGCAACCGTAGGCCCGGGTCTGATCAGAGCCAGGCCCGGGTCGACGGCGCGCTGTGTTCCACGCGCGCCTCAAAGAGCTGTCAGCATAGAAGACAGGGCCCGCTAGGGCCAGTGCCTGCTGGGGCTGCGGACTCTGTTCGAAAGAGGCACCGTACCCTAGAACGCCAAGGGCACTAGTAGAAACACGGGTATGTTATAGTCAGTAAGAGTTTGACACTCCCTTCTGCTTCACCCAAAGCGGGAGGAGTCATTTGATGATTTCACATCCTTAAAAAAAAAGGGAACGTACACCCGAGATAAAAAGTAGCCCATGTCCTTTCTCAGGCTCTAGACTATCTGTGTACCAAATTTAATTTATTTCATTCTGTAGTTTCGGCGTGAAAGCGCGACACACAGACAGACAGAGTTATTTTCGCATTTATACTATTACTAGTTGACCCGCTTGTCAAAATTAAATCGGACCAGTAGTTCCTGAGATTAGTGCGCTCAAGCAAACAACAAAACCTCTGCAGCTTTATATTTTATTATAGATAAAGTAAGGATAACGATAGGGAGGATATGTGTGTGTTCTCTCGATTAGTCCAGACGGTACACTGGCATCTAAACTATAATAAAGCTGTGCACAATGTAATACGTATGAAAGAACTCTTAAAGTAGCTAAGATTAGAGCTAGCTTCTCCGATATTTTGTAAAAACACTGTTTCACAAAAAAAACAACCGACTTTGTAGTGTTTTTCTGTTTAGAAGTCGGTTGCTTTTATTTTTTGGAAAAAGCTTTTTTTATTTATTACTGAATTGTGGTACCCCACACCTAACAACGCCACTGGAAAATCGCAGAAAAGCAAAATACGCAATTTCGTTTACTTGGATGACATAAAACCGCTATCCAAGCATACGAATTTCATCTATTTTGTTTGATTTGAAGCCAAACTGCCGAACCGATTTTGATAGAATAGATTTTTTCAAATCGGGTCATAAATGACGAAGTTATGAGGTAAAAACATTTAAAAAACCCCGTTACTCCGCACCACTGCCTCGCTCCGCTGTAATGGACAGGCTCTCTAAGACGTCAGTTAACACTGATATTATTACCATTTACTTTGTATTTACTATTGTAAATACAAAGCCACAAATTACCTATTCAATATTCCGAAGGTATTCCTTCGGAATACTGAATAATTTGTGGTGTCTTGTCTACAAAAGCCTTTTATGAAACTTGAATTTTGCATTCATGCTGCTGTCAGGACCAATAACTGTCTATCAGTTACTGGTAATAGGGGAGGCCTAAATGCTAAATAGGGATTTATTTGAGCGTCGCGTCGTGGGGCCTATTAGATTTTGTAGTTTAGTTGATAAGATGAATATTAAGGTTATGTAATGTTTCCCCGTTCAGTGGCGTTGAAACGTCCATAGCTTTTCAAAAACGTAAAAAAAATTACATGGACATACTTGAGCGTGTCAGATATTTAGAGTGTCTCAGAGGAGCTCGTGGCTAGATAATAACAGTCGCTCGGGTCGATCTTCAAGGTTAAGCAACGTTTGCCAAGGTTGGTCTGTGGATGGGTGACCATCTTAACATACCGAGTTTCCTCCGTGCCTCGGACAGCACGTTAAGCCGTTGGTCCCGGCTGTCATTTGTAGATCTTTGGCATTCGTTACGGATAGTCAGAAGCCAGTAAAAATCTGACTCCAGTCTTGCCATGAAGTACCGTGTTACCCACTTAATGGACTGTGGAGGTCTGGTAGGTAGCCGCTCCTCGTAAAATACTGGTATTCAGCTAAATCCGGCTTGACTGGAAGCCGTACTGTACCTTGTCGGGAAAAAGCTGGGCTATACCCCAAATTTTAAAAAAAATATTTTTTTTTATTTTGGTCAAAAGCAAGTCGGACTCGCGTGCAAAGGGTTCCAAACGAATCAAAGGGTAACCAACAGAACTCTTTTGGTTTACTAAGGCTCCGCTCTCCATCCGTTCGTCTGTCTGTCAGCAGGTTGTATCTCAATAACCATAATAGGTAAACAGTTGAAATTTTCACACATTTATATTTTCGTTTTAGCAACAAATTATTAAAAAAGGGAGTCCCGTACACGAAATGTTTTTTGAAGTGAAAACTTCTTTAGCGGCGTTGTGCCCTTTTTTTTCAAATTCAAATTCAAAGCAATTTATTTCAAATAAACCATTCACAGGCACTTTTGAAACGTCAAGGTCGGTCAGTCAAAAACATGGAAGCTATTTGCACGTTCCAAAGCGTAGATCTCTATGGAGAAGAACGTGCAAGAAACTCCACGGACACTCTTTTAAATCATGTTCTGTTTTACAAAATTCCAAGTTACATATACTTGTTGCTTCTGCATGTGAGGACAATGCAAAGGAAAAAAAAAGGGCTTATTATAAGAATTTTAAATATAAGGATTAAAATAAGCCAATGGCAGTTAAGAGATGACCAGTCTCAACCGACGGCGCCTGTTCACGAACATGACGCGTGTATCGGCACCCTTCAGCTCAACAATTTCGAAGGGAACCGAATGATCAAACCCACGCGCCGCCATCAGCGAGACATTTGAGTGAGCATGACATGCTCTCAACCACCATGCTCGTTCATGTCCAACAAGTAAAACTATAACTACTCACATAAAATGAAAATGGTTTCATGGTACTCACATTTACAAAATTTGAAAAATATGCTTCTACTTTACACAAAACTATGGTTGTCAATGACCAAATAATGAAAAATAAATTAATAAAGAGAACGATTAAGTTCTTACACCAAAAAGAATAAATAAGTAATTAATATAATAATATAATTTGTATGTATATAAGAATAAATAAACGAAATAATGTAAGAACCTCTAAAAGGAGCGAGCATCTCTTCCAAATATAAAAACATAAAAACCTAAAAAGTGGACCTAAGCAGCTGTGACTGTGGAGCAGGACCAGCATTTAGCCAAGCGTTTTTATCGAGGATATAATCTTCCAGTTTATAATACGTTTGTCTACATAGTGTGCGTTTTATGCATGCTTTAAATTTTCTCTCATTCAGTTCGAGAATATCAACTGGTATTTTATTATAAAATTTAATACAGTACCCCATAAAAGAAGTGTGTACTTTGGCCAATCTGAATCGGGGTTGATCTAATTTGTTCCTATTTCTAGTATTAAAATTATGCCTGTCACTAATCTTGCTAAAGAGATGAAGATTCTTCCGAACATACATAATATTTTCGTAAATGTATTGACAAGGTACCGTCATGATGTTGATATCCTTAAACAGTTCTCTTAGGGAATCACGCCGACGGAGATTGTAAATGGCTCTGATGGCTCTTTTCTGCAGGATAAATATAGACTCGATGTCTGCAGCACGTCCCCATAATAAGATACCGTAAGACATGATACTATGAAAGTAACTAAAATAGACCAGCCTCGCGGTATCTATATCGGTAAATTGACGGATTTTTCTGACAGCGTATGCTGCTGAACTTAGCCGTCCCGCAAGAGATGTTAAATGAGGACCCCATTGTAGCCTTGAGTCAAACGTAATCCCCAGGAAAACCGTGTTTTCGACGAATTCAAGTTTCTCCTTGTTCAATACTATGTCGCAATCATTTCTTTTAACGTTCGGTAAGGCAAATCTGATGCATTTAGTGTTTTTCCCATTTAATACTAAATTATTAGCAGTAAACCAATTTTGGACCTGCTGTAGGGCGTTATTTACGTCGTCAAGATTTATGGAACGTCTATCTATCTTAAAAATTAAGGACGTATCGTCAGCAAATAATACCATGTGAGGGTGATTTTTTAAAAGATGGGGTAGATCATTAATATATACTAGAAAGAGGAAAGGACCCAAAATAGAGCCTTGTGGTACCCCCATTTTGACTTTTAAACCCCGTGAATTGACACCATTTATTTGAACTTGCTGCTGTCTATCATTTAAGTAAGATTTTATTAGACTGAGTGCAAGTTTACTTAGTCCGTAATGTCCTAGCTTTAGGAGCAAGGTTTCGTGATTTACACAATCAAATGCCTTAGAGAGGTCACAAAAGATTCCTATGGCATCTTGTACCTCTTCCCACGCTGAGTATATGTGTTTTAACAACGTGGCACCAGCATCAGTCGTACAACGACCCCTGGTAAAACCATACTGTTGATCGTGTAAAATTTTATTGATGTTAAAATGATTGAGCATCTGATTGAGCATTACTTTTTCAAACACTTTGCTAAAAACCGGCAAAACAGATACAGGTCTATAATTATTGGTGTCTTTGCTGTCGCCCGATTTTATGGGTAAACATTTTTAAACTCGCGTCGGGACACGTGTCCTGATCGAAAATTCGTAAGACGGAGGGAGAGAAGCACAATACCTTGAAAACTATTTACTTTATAATTATGAGAAAATATAATGAAAACCCTCGAATAAGCCCTTTCATTTGATATTATTTTTTTTTTAGCAAATTGAAGACCTTTTTTTTTAGTTTTCTAGTTTGTTCCCCAAAAGTGACACTCAAAATTTATTTATTTTCTTAAATAATTTATTAATTTTCGTATTTGGGTCACAGAAAATCATATGAGTACCTTACCAAAGGAGAATGGGCAAAATCGTACGGCACTTGGTCTATCAGCGGCCAGGAACATTTTATTTTTTTTTGGTTTAATATCACCCTACAATAACGGGTTCAAGAAGTTTTATATCTGTAGTGTCATTATTAATGGAACTAAATACATTTTTATTTTAGATATGTAAGCCTGTGATTTAGCGTATTAATTACTAAGATTTAGTCTTAAAAATAAGGAAATAAAATAAAATGACTTGTTTACTTCAATACATTTATTTTACATACATTTACATACATAAACTCACGCCCTTTTCCCATGGGGGTAGGCAGAAACCACAGAACGCCACTTGCTACGATCCTTACATACTCCTTTTGCCTCGTCCACATTCATACATTTAATGTACAATAATAGCACTGAGTTCTGATGCCGGTAATAAAATATCCTCGTCTTGATGTCTAGCCCATGCCAGATACCACACTACACACATAACGTGTGCGCAACAACCGATTGTGCGCCTTCCACTCAAACAACTGCAATAATAATGAGCAATTGCTTCTCTATTTTGTCTTTGTCGGTTAATTACAATATAAGAATAATATATTCTGGATCTTACATGTCTAGATTGTATTCGCACACGTAATAACCAAATATCTTCTTCTTCAATAAAATCTCTGAGCTGACTTATTTGTCGCTCCCGGTATACTTCGATATTGTATAAGCCTTCAATTAAGTGTTCAGCGTAGTAGCTGCGAGCCAACTTGATTTGGTATGTGCCAAGTGCAAACAGAATTAGGTCTTCTTCAGAAAAAACCGGAAAGTCTTCAAAAATAGGTTGGTCGCTGCTGAGTCTTTCAAATGATGCCCTCTGTCTATTTATGTTATGACGGATAACATAGTCCGCTAAGAGGTTCGGTATTTCAAAACGTTCATTAATTATATTTACGAACGATGATGCATGAATACTATCTTGTATTGGTGTTTGGAACGCATTGATGAGTGCCGCTGCGTTTTGAAAGTCCTCAAACATGTGACTTAAGGCGCGATTAAAATATTCTTGCCTAAACAATTTGAAATCTCGCTTGAACCTGCCATTTATAACTTCCACTACCCAGCGGCATAGAGTTACCAGCCTAGTTCTATTGGCCTGTTCAGTAGTAAGCTGGTCTGCACCGCGGTCTTTGGTTTCTGGCATATAGGCACTGTAGTTGCATCGCTCCAAATCGCCACAGACGTCTCTAAACCCACGATCTAAAATGAATATGTCGCCAGCCCGGTAAAACCAGTGAAATGTGCCTTCTTCGTCATTTATAATTCTTTCCAAAATACTGGCATCTGAGTCGGTAGCAGCATAGGGCCCGCAAACATCAATTATATGCCCATCGGAACACACCATTAAGAACGGTTTTAATAGATTTTCGTATTTGTGTAGACTGTAGGTCTGTCGCTGGAACGAAAAGTTGGAGCTCTTCTGTATATAAATATATGTTCCATCCATGATTGTTACTGCCTTCCTTTCTTCTGGAGAAGACTCGGGATTTCCAAATAACGCGTTTGGTACAATAAGATTACGGTCAGCGACCATTCTTCTATTTAAATGGTCGAGTCCCAGGTGTCGTGGCTTAAAATCCAGAGATATAGCATCACGCGCGGTTTTTAAATGCCTTTCTAGAGTCCTTCTACTTATGTTAAAGAGCGTGGCTAATCTCTCGTTGCTATCACCAGTTCGCAACTTCATTAAATAAATGGCTAGTTTTGTTTTGGCGTTTGACTCAGACAAAGAAGGCGTTTGTTCCAAGATTGTATTGAATTGATCTCTGCTAACGCCCAATCGAATATGAATCTCATTAGGATCCATATTTGCAATATCTTCAAAGTCCAGAATATTTTTATTTAAAACAGCTTTTTTAAAAAGCTCTAGTATTTGCACAAAATGAGAGCTGTTAAAATCATGTCTGAGATTTGGACTATCAATGAGCTCTTCCCAATCATTTGATGTTAAATGTGCATCACATATTCTGGCACTGTCTGGTATGAATAAGTTAGAATGTAACATAAGAGTAATCCTTACATTCTCAGGCATTCGACGACGTGAAACACTACGGCATCTGTCAAACATACAGTTTGCCGAGGTGCTAGGCACTCGTGAATATTCTTCCACTTGAAGAACACATTCGTGCGGGGCAGGGTTATTGTTTGGCTGCACAGCCCGTTGAGCTCGTTGCCAACAGGGTCGACAAACGTATTCTCGGCCGTTGTATTCAACCTGAAAAGGAAAATAGTTTATAACATAGTATTTAAAACTCACAGCAGTTTCAGTTAAATCATGTGTTGTATAGTAGAACATGCCGAGCTCTTTTTCAACGTGACGAATGAGTCATGCTCATACGCATTGTTAATGAGTGGTTGGCCTCTATTATATTTCGAAGCTAGATAACGTTGGCTCTGTTTCCATATGCACCATGTGTGTAAAAGAGAGAGAAGATCTGTTTTGACTATAACTTAAGTATTGTTAGAAAAGAACCATACGCTTAAGGAAATAACATAATTCACTAAAAGGACGTACATAAAAATACAATCAAAACTGTAACGTGGACTTTCAATAAAGAGCCCACACTTCACCCAATGATGTGTCGCATATGCACATCGTGACACAATATTATGAGGCCATCACCGCTATAGGGTGCGTACATACGGGTAAAAACAACCAAAAAATAGTCTAAAAATACTTACTTGCTGTGGAGCTATAGCTTCAATAATATATTGAGCATTGGCAGCATTTTCCTCAAAAAGAGCATGGGTTATTTCTAACCTTCTTCTATTAACCACTGATCGATTGCACAAAACACATATAGGTCGATTTTCTGCCATTTTTCAATAATGTTCCGTTGGCGTACACAAGTCCAGAGTCCAAGTACACAAGCACAAACGTACAGAAGTTCAGAGTTAATAGCCAGGTTATCAGGTTAGGAAGAAACACAGTCCAGAGGGTAGCCAGGGTCAAAACGTTTGAAAAAGAATCCGTAGATGAGCGCACAGTACACAACGTCACAAGGGTAAGCGAAGGACTGCGCCGAGTGACGCACACGCACCCCACACTTCGGCTCTTTTGTTTGCACTCGAAGCTGATTGGGCCGTTCGAACTCAGGTAGTCCATGTAGTAAACCCATTGTTGAGCTGAGTCTTGTAAACGGTATGCTGACAACGTTTTGAAATACTTTTGAAGACATAAACTAATGTTAATAAGTATTTTATAAAATGGGTTTGCACATTTTCTTGCACTTATTATCTAAGTATTTTACCTATATGTATTTTTTTTTCTAAATGAGCTGCAATGTTACGTTCATAGTAAAAGTTAGTCCTTAGTAATAGTACTTTCATTTAATACCTATTTCGTTGTTGGCCGCTCATAGACCATTTTGCTCTTTCTCCTTTCAATAGAATTGGTCCAGTAAACTCGAAGAAAATTGCCTGTGACAGACGGACAGACAGTGATCCTATATTAAAGTTAAATTTTTTAACGATTTTCGGAACCCTATTTCTTTTTCCTTTATAATGTAAAGGACAGAGGTGTGGAGTTAATTTTATAGACTATTTTTATTACTTCGGCTTGTGGAAATCTACAGATTATATTTGGCATTGCTTCCTGCAAAATAAAAAATAAAATTAAATTACGCACGAGAATGACTTTTTTTTTGCAATTTTGTAACCCTTTCTTTTCCTAACGTTCCTCTTTTCGTTACGAGCGTAAGCTCAAAGCGTCAGATTTTCTAAATGTTCTTCCATGTTCATCTACCGCGCTCGAGGTAATCCCAAAAAACAATAAACTCATTGGCCTCTACTTAAAGGTCTATATTTGAATACAGAATTCGAGATTGTTAAACAATTTTGAAACCATGAAGACAAAGTTCCACTGTAACCCATACCTTTTTAGTGCCTTTATAAAACAAAACGTCACATGAAATACATGTTAATTTTGCTAAACTTGTTTCTCGAGTTGGTGGCAATGGATTTAAATAATCTAGAATAATACATTCGTGTCGTCTCCTGTTTTAGCCGACTAAGGCTGCCTGTCCATTGTCGCAGAGCGAGGCAGCGAAGCGGAGAAACGGAGTAATTTTAACTAATGGAATGAGGCCTATCGCGGTTTGAATTCGCCGCTAGAGGCAATAGTGTATCGAGAGTTTGTAATGTCAAATTTAATATTGGTTGGCTTTTAAAAGCGAGTTTATTTACTTATTTATTTTGATTTTTTTCAATAATTTAGTAAAACGGTCTATCTGTGACATATTAAGTTATGATTCTGCTGACCACTGCTCTGAATTTTCTTTTTCTATCTCTAAATATCTATAACGTTCTTTTTTTTCGAACAATGTGAATCTGCCTAACACTGCGGCATTAAATATGTTGTATATAATCGCAAGTTTTATCTTACTTCTAACTTTGCTCATGTTATGAAATAAGGACCTTACTCACACGTGGCGCTTACTTGTGAGCACGAAAACGGTAGCCCCCATTGCTTAAAATATCCGCTCCACGTGAGTCACTGAGATTTTATTCAATTCCATTGGTTAAAATTTTTCCGTTTCTCGGCTCCGCTGCTTCGCTCCATTGGACAGGCAGCCTAATAGAGAAGTATAAAAAAATAAAGACAAATATATACAAACGATGAACAAAAATAACTTAAATTATAATAGTCGGTCTATTTTTTGTATAAAAGTTTTTAATTTTTAGTGGTACTCCACACATAACAACACGACTGAAAAGTCACAAGAAAGCAAAATACGCAGTTTCGTTTATATCTGGGTGACATATTTTTCCGGCTAAATAGATTAAAAAAACAATTTTCTAAAACATGCTTGGAAATTTGAGGTAAATCAAAATTGCCGAACTGGCCAAATACATGCGAGCAGCGGCCGGCAAAAGTTATATGAAAACCCACATCTGTCGTGTTTAGTGGTCAAATAAATTACATAGTAAACTCATATCTATCGTGTAATTTAAAAATGGAACGGCCTTTTTCTCTGAGACATGGCAGCCAAAGAGGTAACTTACCGAAGGTTTTATTTAAATTTCTGGCTTGCAAATAGAAAGCTGTTTAATGAAAAAAAAAAAAAAAAAAAAACAAATAACATTAAGTGTTCATTTGTTTTTTTGGAAAAATTATTGTTTGTGAAAAGTAATTATATTATTTTAATTTCCGCGCATTATTTGACAAAAGTACTATACAAGCCTTGGCCACAACTAGGCATTGATGGACTTACGACTTCACCCATCAATGCCTCTTTTGCTGGCCGCTGCAGTAATGTACTATATTCAAATCGGTCCATAAATGACGGAGCTACGAGATAACAAGCATAAAAAAACCGAATTGAGAACCTTCTCCTTTTAAAAAGAACACATATTGCACAGACCCCGAATATACTCGAGCAAGGAGAAAATGACACTGGAAAGCAAAACCTAAACACAACAGCAACTATAAAATAACGAAAACACTAAATAAAGGAAGTAAAGGAAGTATTGATCGATTTCAGACAGAATTGGAACTGGTTCCTATAATAATACTTCAACTCAAGTCTCTAGAAAACGAAAAGGAAGTACAATACATTCAATGAGTTTTCTACGTATTTCTCGCTATTATAAGAAAAGCAATTCTGCATTTTTTTTTTCTATTGCCATGCTGGATTCAGTTTGCGCAGTGTACCGTGCAAGCAAAGTAATGATCGTAGGTACCATAGTTGACGATGAAGGTAGCTTTCCCATAGTAGACGATGTGTAGGTACCGTACCAATAATAATCGGCCAAGTGTGAGTTGGACTCACACACAAAGACTTCCATTTGTAAATATCGCAGTATATGCTGAAATATGTTGCTGGCTGGAGACACAGGTATTTTTGTTGTTTCGTTTTTAGGTTTCTGTGCCCTCTAATAAAAATGTCTTGAATTCAACGAAGAAACTTTAAAGGGAATGAATGTGAATTAATAATGTTTTAATTGATTGTTTAACTTTCGCGTTGTCGTGAAGATTGTGGTTGACTCTTGTTTACTACAACTGCCCGTTTTTATCAAAACTTAAGCGTCATTTTCTATCAGCCCACCTGAGGGCTTGGTGCGAGTTTTTTAACGTACTCGATCGCTTTAACGTAAACGTTCGCTTATGTCAAATCGTATGAAAAAAAAAGGTTTTCCGTTATTGTCACCAGACAGCGCTTATTAAATTTCAATAAAATTGAACGTGATCTCTCCCCGGTCGAGATTCAGATTGCCGTCCGATCGGAATAGAGAGTGCACCTGTGTTGGCGCACTCACTTGTATTATTACTTGTATTGTGTCTGGTCCCCGTGATTCAAGCTCGGTCGAGGGGATTACCGTCAGAAATGCATAGATACCAACTGCACGCAGTGTGGATCAGTTATGCCAACATTCACAAAACCGGCGATTGTACAGCTGGCGCGCACTTCGAATCCCGACCGTTTGTTCAGAGCTTTATTTAGTACTAAAACAACATTTTACAAATAGCAAACAGAGACTATCATCAAGTTATGACACCGGTTCTCTGATCCGTAATTGAAACATCTCAAACAGGTGACCTAGCAATACATTTCTTACAATATTAACAGACACTGAACTTGACTTTAAGTGCCAAGAATGTAGGTTTTGAGTCTACGAGTAAGCTGTTGAGAATAAAAATAAATAAACGGGAGCCTGTAATTCATTATAATCATTATCCTCTTGGGCTGGGCAGCGTTCGGGAAGTTATCTTCCCGAACCGGTAGCGTGTGGTATCTTCTCGTCGCACATACCACAGTGTCTCAAGACGAAAGTCTATGACCAGTGCGTGTTGCCAGTGAAGCCGAATGGAACCGCAAATTGGTCTCTCAAAATAGGCCTTATCAGAAGACGTAAAGTCACCCAAAGGGCATTGCTTGGAGTTTCTTTGCGAGATCGAATCAGGAATGTTATCCGCAAGAGAACCAAGGTTACCGACATAGCCCGAAAGACCGCCAAACTGATGTGGCAGTGGGCAGGGCACATTGCTCGCAGAACAGATGGTCTATCGGGCCGAAAATTTCTGGAGTGGCGATCGCGTAGCGGAAGACGCAGCGTTGGAAGGCCTCCGAACCGATGACCAAGTAAAGGTCGCCGATGGATACGAGACGCACAAGACTGGTTGTTATGGCGACACTTAGAGGCGGCCTATGTCCAGCACGTCTTTCGGCTGATATGATGATTATCCTCCTCGCCTTATGTCAATTAATTTTAGAGACAGCGCAAAAAGTCTTCTTTGTCCAATTATCTCTATTTGACGTCACTTAAGTAGTCATCAATACACAACACAAAATTACTTATCAATTATCTAAAGGTTAATATACATTAGGTCTTTACCTATGAAATTGCCGTTCTGCAGTACTGGCCATTTCAAATCAAAATATTTTTTGTTTGGCTAAGAATTCTAATTTCAAATTAATTTTATTTTAAAAACATGTTTTTTTTCCAAAAGTAGTCATTTGTTTATTGATTAGTGTTATAATACATTTTCATCGCATTTCAATCTTTTTCGTCATCATGGATACGTTAAAAATTCGAGTAATTATGGAATATGAATACCGTCGTGGCAGTAACGCGGCACAAGCGGCACGCAACATCAACGAAGTTTACGGAGCTAACACTACAAACCAACGCACCACCTGTTATTGGTTTGCTCGCTTCCGTTCTGGAAATTTTGACCTGAAAAATGAACCTCGCGGTCGTCCGAAGACTTTGGTCGACAATGGCGAATTAAAGGCGATTGTGGAAGCTGATGATACACAATCTACGGTTGAATTAGAAGCAGCTTTCGACGTTAGCGTCAAAACAATATTGGTCCATTTGCGTCAAATTGGCAAGGTAAAAAAGCTTGACAAATGGGTGCCCCACGTACTCAATGATCGCCAGCGCGAAGTACGCGTCGAGCCGTGCCTTGCACTGCTCAACAGACACACAAATGAAGGAATTTTGAACCGCATTGTTACCTGCGATGAAAAATGGATTCTGTTTGATAACCGCAAGCGCTCAGCAAGTTGGTTGGATCCTGGTTCAGCACCTAAACAATGCCCTAAACGAAAACTTACCCCTAGAAAAGTGATGGTCACTGTTTGGTGGTCTAGCGCCGGTGTGATTCATCACAGCTTCTTACCAAACGGGGTGAGCATTACTGCAGATGTGTACTGTGAAGAACTGAACACAATGAAGGAGAAGCTGGCACATCTCCAACCAGCATTGGTCAATCGCTCGTCTCCGCTGCTCCTGCACGACAACGCGCGACCTCATACTGCACAGCAGACGGTCTCCAAGTTGCAAGAACTGGGGTTGGAAGCTCCCCGTCATCCGCCCTACTCACCAGACCTTGCGCCTACAGACTACTACTTTTTCCAGAATTTGGATAACTTCTTGGCGGGAAAAAATTCAATAACCGAGAGGCAGTACAAAATGCCTTTGAAGAATTGGTTGCCTCCCGTCCAGATTATTGATGCCGTTCTTTAAGAAGGGCATCAATAAACTGCCACTGCGTTGGCAAAGATGCATTGATTGCATGGGTGATTACTTCGATTAATACAAATAAAAAATACATGAATAAAACTAGTTTAAATTTTTTCATGCTAACTGAAACCTGCTCAGTTCAATATAATAGTATTGTTACGAGCTTGGGGTTCGTTACAATAAAAACAGCCGATTAAACCACCAAAAATAACACTTTAATTTACAACAGTAATTAACACTTTAAACACACTAATCAAAACACACAATCGCACTATTGAATACTTCACTTCACTTAATTCGCAGTTGAAGATCGCTTCCGAAGTTATCGCTTGTATCGCCAATTCAATACTAGATGGCGGTACATGTACGTAAATGTCGTTATGTACCTAGCTTTAATTCTGGCGCGTAACACTGCCCCCTCCTAAGACATGCTCGTCCCGAGCATTATCAGCCCCATAATAACGCGCCAGTCGATCCACGTGGACGATCTTGGGAGCGCTTCTTGTCCCTTTTTGTATACGGTAGGTCACGTCATTGATTTTTGTCACAATCCGATACGGCCCGTCCCATTTAGCCTGAAGCTTAGGAGATTTCCCTTTACTGCGAACTGGATTGTGCAACCACACTAGTGAACCTTCGTCGAAACCTTTATTGTTCATTTTGCGGTCATAACGGGTTTTCATCTTTTCAGACATTTGCTGGCCCGATTCTCTGACATGCTCATAAATGTCATTCATTTTGTTCCGCAAGTCGTTCGCATAATCAGTGATACTGCGCGGGGCGTCAGGTGGTATTCCGGTGATCAAGTCTGCAGGCAGCCGTAATTCTCTACCAAAGTTTGCGAAAGCTGGTGTCACTGATGTGCTTTCGTGAACAGCACTTCGGTATGACAACAAAAATGGTTGTATATGCTTGTCCCAATCGCGTTGCCGATTTTCCACAACTTTTGCCAGGTACCTCTCCAATGTCTGATTAAATCGTTCCACCATTCCATCAGATTGTGGGTGGTAAGAAGTTGTTCTCGTTTTATGAGTACCCATAATTCTGCAAGTTTCCTGGAATATTTGTGAGTCAAAATTCCTTCCTTGATCGCTGTGAATCTCCAAGGGTATTCCAAAACGACAGAAGACTTCATGAACCAGTTTATCTGCAACTGTTGAAGCTTCTTGATTTGGAATGGCAAAGACTTCCGGCCACTTAGTGAAGTAATCCATTACAACCATGAAATACTTGTTGCCACTTTCACTTTCCGGAAACGGTCCCGCAACATCCAGGGCTATCCTTTCCCATGGTGCACCAACATTGTACAATTTCAATGCACCTCTGCTACGAGTCTGAGGACCTTTTACAGCCGCACAACTAGTACATTTGCGACACCAGTCTTCAACATCATCACGACAATGAACCCAGTAAAACCGTTCCCGTATCTTCAGTAGAGTCCGTTTAACTCCCATATGGCCTCCTGAACAACCATCGTGGTACAGCTGTAGAACATCCGGTACTTTAGCCCTAGGGACGACCATTTGCAAATGACAGCTGTCTCCCCGAGAATTTTCCCATTTACGGCACAGGACTCCATCCTGAATCACTAAGCTGTCCCATTGGGCCCAGTAGCTTTTCGTGATCGAACTCATCGCTGAGACGTCGCTCCACGTGGGCTTAGGAGCACTGGCCTTTATCCACTCCAGAATCGGCCGGATATCCGAATCTTCCTGCTGAGCATGTTGTAGGCTTTCCTTCCACTCGTTGCTGAGATTTGTTTTGAGCATCCTCACAGGTACGACTTCTTTGCCCTCCTGCCGAGTACAATGTTTGCAGTCTTCAGGGCAAGGTCTTGACAATGCATCTGCGTTGCCATGAGATTTCCCACTGCGATGTTCGACCACAAATTCGTATTCCTGCAGTAGTTCAATCCATCTCGCAACTTGTCCTTCTGGATTTTTAAACTGCAATAGCCATTTCAGTGCAGCATGGTCGGTTCGTAAGTGGAATTTCCGCCCCAGCAGATATTTGCTAAAATGTTGTATTGATTTTACCACAGCAAGCAATTCCCGTCTCGTGACACAATAATTCCTCTCTGGTTTCGACAACGACTTACTGAAGTACGCAATCACAACCTCTTGATCGCCATTACGTTGAGATAACACACCGCCAAGTCCTATATCACTTGCGTCTGTGTCAACTATAAATTCTTTGTTGGTATCAGGATACCCCAAAATAGGTGTTTTGCACAGACGGTCCTTTAGCTCCTGGAATGCGATGCCACAACTTTCATCCCAACAGAATTGTCGCTTCTCCTCGGTTAGCTTGTGCAAGGGTTTGGCTATATCTGCAAAGTTCTTGACAAATCTCCGATAATAGGAGCACAAACCCAAAAATGCTCTGACCTGCGTCTTGTCTTTTGGAACTGGCCAATCCTTGACAGCGGCTATTTTCTCTGGATCCGTACGGATACCTTGTTCCGACACTACATACCCCAAAAAGCTTACTTGCCGTTTGAAAAGAGAACACTTTTTCGGACTCAACTTGAGGTTGGCACTCTTGATCTTCATGAGCACGCGTTCCAGGTTTTGAAGATGTTCTTCAAATGTGCGGCCTACGATGATGATGTCATCCAAGTAGACAAGGCAGGCATCACCAATTAATCCAGTTAGTACAAGTTCCATCAACCTTTCAAACGTTGCCGGAGCGTTACACAATCCAAACGGCATAACTTTAAATTGCCACAGGCCCTTTCCTGTTGAGAATGCAGTTTTCTCCTTGTCTTTTGGGTCAATTTCTACTTGCCAGTAGCCACTTTTTAGATCTAACGTGCTAAACCACTTTACTCCAGTAAGCATGTCCAGCGTGTCATCAATTATTGGCAAAGGATAGCTGTCTTTCTTCGTAACGTCGTTCAGACGACGATAGTCAACACAAAACCGCATGCTGCCGTCCTTCTTCCTTACCAGCACTACAGGTGAACACCATGGACTGGATGAAGGTTCTATAACACCATCTTTCACCATTCCCTCAATCATGGTTTCCACCTCCTTTTCACGTGCTACTGGTAATCTCCTTGGTCGCTGACGGATAGGCAATTCTTCTCCTGAATTTATTTTGTGTTGAACTAAGCCAGTCTTCCCGATGTCAGCATCGTCCGAAGAGAAAACATCGGCATACTTGAGTAGCATCCTCTTCGCCTTGATTATTTCATTTTGAGACAGAGCGCTGCTACAGTCTTCTAAAAGTGTGGTCACTCTTGTTTGTGTGTCCTTGCTGTCGGTCCCAGTTGATAGATATTGGCATCGACGCAACCGATCCACTTCCTCACAGGTACCCATCAGTGTGCCCTTTTCTATCACCTGCTCCTTGTCACAAAGGTTCAGCACACGTACTCCTGAGATGTCGGTGGCTCTAACCAATGTTCGTGCCACTTTCCATGGAAGGTCATTGTCTACCCTTTCCACGAGTACGCAACGATGAGTCTGCCAAGAATTCCGAGGAAGACTAACCGGCACAACCGTTTCCGATCTCGGAGGAAGAACAATTTTCTTTAGGCTGTACACATTTCCAGGTAAAGCCCCATCCATGAAAAGTTCCTCTTGTCCACATTTCATAACTCCTTGATTGACGTCGATCTCACAACGGTACTTCCTCATAAAGTCTAAGCCCAGGATGCAATCGTCCATTATATCGGCCAAGACAACATTATGCAGGTAGATTTTGCTGCCTAGCTTCAACTCCATCTCTCTCTCTCCTCGGACGGGTATATGCTGACCAGTGGCTGTTACCAAATTTATGCGCCCTCGGTTGTATGCAGAGTCCCCAAGGAACCGACTTATGAGTTGGGAACTGACAACCGTGCGAGAAGCTCCAGTGTCTATCGTCAGCTTACATGGTGTTCCGTTGACCTCGCCCTTGATGATAAGGCTGTTCCCGTCATGGGTTTGTGAGATCGAAATCCTTGGGGCTCCTTGAAAATCAGCCAGCACCCGCCCCGCAGTCCTGGCTTTTACTCGTTTCCCTGCTGTTGCTGGGCGTTGCTGTTAGCCGCCCTATCCTCTGAAGGTCTGCGATCTTCCCTCTGTGTAGTGCGCTTAGGGCAACTGGATCGAAGGTGGCCCCTTACACCACAGCCGTAGCACCTTGGGCTGTACCCTTTAAATTGGTCGCGATCCGGAGCCGCTGCGACCTCCCTAACGCGGTGGGAACGATGATCCTGCCGCACAGCTTCCACCTCTAGTGCATGGGCCAAAGCGTCCTTAAGCGTCCCGTGGTGCCCGAGTCTCACAGCAGCTCTAACCTCAAGGTCACGGATGCCGTCGATGAATGTCTGCACCAAGTTCCCTTCAATGAGCGCAGGTACAGACTGGTACGCTTTTCGTACCAGCTTCTCCACTTCAAGGGCCCACTGCTGCAGGTTCTCACTGCTCCTTTGCACGCGATCTCTTAGCTGCGCAAGAAAAACGTGTTCCAGGTGAGCGTCACCATACCTGGCTTCCAAGGCCTCAAGGAGCTGCTCGTAAGTCACCTCCTTACCGAGAGCTTCCAGGACAGTTAAGGCCTGGTCACGCAGGCCTAGGGTGAGGGCAGTCATGGCCTGGTCTTTACTCCACCCGTTCGCCTTCATTACAGCTTCAAACTGTATCTTGTACGCCGACCAAGAAGACGTGCCATCGAACGGCGGCACTTTGAATCCACGTAGCGAAGGTGTTGCAACTACAGAAGTTGCAATTCCATCTGCAACTTTCCGGTTGTCCATTGCTTTTTTTATTTCAGCAATCTGGGTTTCAGCTTCTATAATGCGGTTTTCGTGCTGAACCACCTTATCCTTAACAATCTTTATTTCTTTACCGAAAGAAGCATGTAAATCCTTCATAAGGAACATCTGTTCCTCCTGTCGGCGGGCCTGCTCCTCCTTGTCGCGCTGCAGCTGTTCTTCTATGCGTCGGGCCTGCTCCTCCTGTCGTTGGGCCTGCTCCTGCTGGCGTCGGGCCTGCTCCTCCTTGTCGCGCTGCAGCTGTTCTTCCAAGCGCCGGGCCTGCTCCTGCAGCATCATCATCAGAGCAGCAAAGTCTGGTGCTGATGATGCCGGAACTGCTGTGGACTGGCCGGCTTCCATAGTCGGTACCTGGTCTTCCGACGTCTGCGACGTTGCTCCACCAAAACGTCTCTGGTCCGTCTCCTGCTGGCGTTGACTACGGGTACGGATACCCTCCGTGTCGTCCTTTGGCAGAATCGGCATGATAATCCACTCTTCTGACACCAATTGTTACGAGCTTGGGGTTCGTTACAATAAAAACAGCCGATTAAACCACCAAAAATAACACTTTAATTTACAACAGTAATTAACACTTTAAACACACTAATCAAAACACACAATCGCACTATTGAATACTTTACTTCACTTAATTCGCAGTTGAAGATCGCTTCCGAAGTTATCGCTTGTATCGCCAATTCAATACTAGATGGCGGTACATGTACGTAAATGTCGTTATGTACCTAGCTTTAATTCTGGCGCGTAACAGTATATTGAACTCAGCAGGTTTCAGTTAGCAACAATTCAGCGCCTACGCTCATTGCGCGCTCTTGTGTACCGGTTTTAAGCACGTCAGAAAAACGTAATCTATCGCGCAATGGAAAATCTGTACACCTACGTTCAAGCTCTGTTCTCAACATGAAAAAGGCGTGAAACTCGGTAGTGGAGTGACGTGGATCTTTTTTAATATTAGTGACGCCTTAACGGCGGATCGGATTTATGTACGGCACAGATAGACGATGGCCTGGGTTAGGGACCTTAGGACCTAGTACATATACTTTCATCCCGATAGCACGTTGCCGAGTTATACTTTAAAGAAAGAGAAAGTAAGAACACCGGCCCAGTGCAGGTCGGACTCTCACACGAAGGGTTCCGTACCGTAAACCGAAAAAACCTAACTTTTATTTTATAGCGGCAATATAAATTTTCACACACATGTATTTTGACTACGGTGTAGAGTTTGTGAAGTTAAGGCTTGTAGGAAAGGGCATGTAGAGTTTAGAATCTTGGCTCTACTGATAACTTTTTGACAGTGCGGGTGTTGTCTTGGCCACATTTTACATGAAAATGTTTTTGGTGGGATAATATTAGTATAGAAAAAAACTGCAAGTGCACTCTTCTTTTATTAATATCTGTTTTTTTTACTGTTGATAGGCATGTGTTTGACCACTATCTCACCGGTTGGTAAGCGATGATGTGGTCGAAGATGTAGCACGCCTGACTAGAAGTAACCTATTCACTCTTGACTTAAAGATTCCCAGGTTTTAGCTATAGGGAAACACAGACTCCGCAAGGAATTCCACTCCTTAGCTGTACGCACTATGAATGTGTTCCCAAATCGTTTTGTGCGTGTGGGTGGGATGTCCACCGTGTGCCGGTGGCGCATCGCCGTTCGTCTTGTGGGTGGCTTGGCGGAATTAAATTATGCGATTCCGTCGCACATTCCCCAAAATGCAACCGGTAGAAAACCGGTTAATTATAAATTAAAAAAGGAAACGACGAAGGGGCTCCTGAGATTGGCAAGAACTCAGTTGAGTGCTTTAATAGCTTTCAGAGACTTCTCGACGAAAATAGGTTAATTTGGCCCTCATATGCAATGAACTGGCCTGCTTTTGCAACATTGTTTTCGTTCCACATAGTCGTAAGCAAGTTCAGGACTTTTGACATGCAAATATTTGAGAGAGTCAATATGCAGGGCAGTCCTTTGAATATTGTCATGGGGATGGCCCTTTGCAATGTCGACGTAAATGATGCAGAGTCCTCAATAGGACTACAAAAAATCGAATTCATCCGTCAGATAGATTTCCTAAAATTTCCTAATTTTATCTTTTTTCACGTGAAAGAAAAATTAAGTCGATACAGTGTGTTGAAAACTCGTGTGACGTCACTTGTCATTTCATTTCAGTCCACTTTTAAACGAAAAGTGACGTCACACGAGTTTCCAATACACTGGATTGGCTTAATTTATTGTTTACGTGAAAAGAAAATACGTGTCGGATATTTTTTGGAAATCTATCACCAATTAGATTTTTAGTACTACTACTACTAATTAGGTTATAATAGGTACTTAACTCTTCAAGTGATTATAAAGTTCATAGATGAAGGCGAGCTCTTATTTCAGTTAATAATAAATGTTAATAGTGAATATTGATTTTCCAAAAATCGAATGCACTCTCATCAGCCTAGCCTTTTCCCGACTATATTGGGGGCGGCTTCCAGACAAGCTGAATTTAGCTCAGTATTTTACGAGGAGCCGCTACCCACCAGATCTCCACAATCCATTAACTGGGTAACACGGTAATTCATGGCAAGACTGACTCAAAAATCTTATGCACTCTGTTTCATCAAAATCGGGCTGAGACTCCTCCGAGTATTTTTGCTATTCATCATTGTTCCTTCCACGCGCTCATGAAAATTCGATCCTGTATATTGCGAGTAATCACTTATAATACCACAAGAGAGAGAAAGTCGTCAAGTTTTTCAGGAAAAATCACTCGCGCTTCGCGCTCGTGATTTTATAACCTGAAAAACTTGACTCCTTCATTTGTTTGCAACGAACCTATCGGGAAATACCCGATAATTTTGAAGCTCGTGTGGTATTCGGGGGATTATTTTTCCGTCCCAAATGTCGGCCAATAGAATTGCACCATGAGACGAAATGTACAGTTAACAAATAAGAATTTCATAATGAATAAAACAACATTTAATTAAGATTCACAATTGAATTCAATCTGTCAGTTTGACGTGTGGTTAATTTGACTGGATCATGTTTTGTTTTTTATATATAGCAACTACCAGAGAAAATTTTCAAAAAATTATCAGTATAATACCATGTAGGTTGTACCACGTGACGTCGAATGGTGCAATTCTATTGGTCGATATTTGGGTCGGAAAAATAATCAGCATTATCAAACAAGTCACAAATTAGAAAATTAAAATCCCGAGTGCAAAAAAGTCAAACAAAAACTGTTGCCTAATTAAATTTAAACATATAGCTCACATATATTTTGGTAGCCTCCATTTAATTTCCTTCATTTTGATACCCTACTCGATAGGTATGTATAAAAAAAAAGTTTGACGACTTACAATTTGGCGCCCAAAATCCGCTTTGCTTTTAAACACCTATCTGAGGACATTTGGGTTTTTTTAAATGAATCTAACGACACTTTAATAATCGAATCCATTCAGCCGAACTCATTTCCTGATATATCATTGATTGTGTTTTTCATTACCTCTTATTCGACTCAAAATTAAAGAAGAAGCCTTCAGGCCCGGTTTGGTTAAAATCGTAAATCCGGGGCTGCTTAATTGTTAAACCCCATATAAAGTATACCTACTACTGAATAATTAGAGAGACGATACAAAGCGTTGGAAACTTGCGTGACGACATGGCGATAGTAAATATTTTACGAAAACGTGACGTCATCAGCCCCACTCTCGAGCATACCACCTTTGCCTTTGATGCACTTCATAATTTTTATCGATTTTAAATGGCAAAACATATGTTCAATATTTTTTAGAAATCGAACGGATGGACTTAATAGAATTATTATTTTCATACCGTTTTCATATTAACGAAAATATCATAGTCAAAAGAACCAACGCTTTTTTCCTTGATCAGCATGAACGTCCTTGGAATGAAAGTCATTTTCATGTTGACGAGACAACGAAATCAATTAGTCTGTTTTCTACATAAAAACCTTGAGAGCAGCTCACCTTGCGAGTTCAAAGAGCGTGAATATAATCATTGAAGGCATCTCTAGCCTTCAGTTTACGCTTCAGAAGTCTGCGGTACTTACGTATAAAAACCGGCCAAGTGCGAGACGAACTCGCGCAAAGGGTTCGAAACGAAATATTTGTGTTTACGTACAAAACCAACAGATAGGTATACCAACATTTCGAATATGTCGCAGTAGTTTTTGGGCTGGAATTGTGAGCACTAAAGATTCACATGTACTAAAACCATTTTCTTATAGTTTTTCTTGCAAGCCATAAGTAAAAAAACGTTTAACTTTTTTTATTTGAGGTGGTTTTGCTCTTGGCTCTAGTATAGGTCAGAGATGACAGAGACAGAGTCTACGATGGAGTGAGCTTACCCAAAAGGACCCTGTTTAGTCTGACTTTAAAGACTGTATTTTTTTAAAAGCTTTTATTTAACTTGCAATGTACTCGTATGTACTACTCTGTCAAGAAAGTACCGGGAAAAGATCAATAATACACAAAATGTCTGTTATTCATCCAAATTTATTTTATCACCTTCAAAGTATGCTCCTTTAGAAACGATACACTTGCGCCAACGAATAATCCATTCATCAAAACATTTTTTAAACGCTGCTTCCGGAATTGAGTTCAGTTCTCGCCGCGAATTCTCCTTTATGTCTTCTATCGATTGAAAACGGGTGCCACGAAGTGGTAATTTGAGTTTAGGAAAAAGAAAAAAGTCAGCAGGAGCCATATCTGGTGAATATGGTGGTTGCTGGATGGTATTTGTTGAGTGTTTGGTTAAAAATTCGTTCACAATGATAGCCTTGTGCGAAGCCGCATTGTCGTGGTGCAAAATCCAAGAATTTTCTTTCCACAAATCTGGCCTTTTTCGTCGAATTTGCTCTCTTAAACGCCGCATAACGCTCAAATAATATTCTTTATTTACCGTTAGACCTTCCGGTAAGAATTCAGAGTGCACAACACCGCGATAGTCAAAGAAAACAATCAACATGACTTTGACTTTTGATCGACTTTGGGGTGGTTTTTTCGGTTTCGGTTCAGTTGGAAGGCGCCACTCCGAAGCTTGTTGACTAGTTTGCATGTCAAACTCGTAAACCCACGTCTCGTCACCAGTAACAATGCGTTTCGTGAATGTTGGGTCCGAACTGACTCGTTCTAGCATGTCCTCAGCGACTTTCATGCGATTGAGTTTTTGGAGAAAATTCAGATCTTTTGGGACTAGCCGAGCAGCAACATGTTTCATACCCAAATGATTAGTTAAAATGGTATGGATCGACTCGTGAGATACAGAAAGTTCGGCGGCTATCTCTCTCAGAGTTGAATGGGGATTTTCAGTCACTATTTCCTTCACTTTTGCGATGTTAACTTCAGTTGCAGACGTTGACGGCCTACCAGAGCGAGGCAAATCTTCCATTACATCTCAACCGCTTTTGAACGCTTTGAACCACTCATAAGCACGAGTTTTTGATAAAGTCGATTCACCGTAAGCCTTCTGTAACATTTTCAGTGACTCCGAACACGAAATTCCATTGGCGATGCAAAATTTAAGACAAACTCTTTGTTCGATATTTTTGTCCATTATGAAATTCGCAATACACACTATATATGATATTACTAAAACCAGAACTGTATTTAATATAAATAACAGATGCAACTCAAACTCCGCGCCAAAATGGAAAACAGTTGTGCCAATCTAACAACTACAAAAAAACAAAAATTTGAATTAGGAACCATAAACAAATCATCCATTCCCGATACTTTTTTGACTGAATGTATGTATGTTTTTCGGGTGGAATCTTGCTACTCAATTTTGAAGCAGATATCTTTAACCGATTGAGCTGACATTTTGTATACACGTTTAGTTTGGATGTCTATATACGATAAGCTGTGTGACGTCATTCTTAATCCAATATGGCGAACCATCCAAGATAGCGGGATAGTTATTTTTAATGCATTTGTAGTTTCTACAATATGGGTATCAAATGAAAGGACTTGTTGAGAGTAACTGGAAAAATAATGTGACGTCATTCTAAATCCAATATGGTGGACCATCCAAGATGGTGGAATAGTTATTTTTATGCACTTCTACAATATGGGTATCAAATTGATCATAAAAGCTTGTCGCGAGATTTGCGTAAGTACCTACCTATAAGTGTTTAATTAATCAAACCTCGCGACAAGCTTTTATGATCAATTTAAAGGCGAAATTTTATTTTCTGCAGTAGTTTTGGTGATAGAGTAGAACTGTAAAGTTTCGTGTATTTTCTATTTTTTAAATAGTCTATTTTAAAATTATAAAAACAAAATATCACTCCTCACAATAGTTGCTTTTAATAAAATATAACATAAAATTATTAAAATCAAAACAAGTTTTTATTTTGCTAAATTTATTTTTTCTTCAAAAGTGACTCATATGTTTTAACATATCTCTATTCACATTAGACGTTCGTATTTGGAACACATACTAGAAGTTCATTAATGTACCCAACAAAATCAGTCCAGTAGAATTTGAGAAAAATTTGCTGACACATACATTTCGATAGAAAAACACACAAGTGATCCTGTAAGTTTTCCGTTTTTCATACAGACGTTTGGAACCCTAAAACATAGTCCTCTTTTTGTTCCTTAAATGTCAATCGATTGGCTATAAAAAAATAATTGCATTCGTGGCAGCGGAAACCTTCCGATGTCTTTTAAGCCAAGTTGATTGCTAGATAGTTTTATTTTTTAATAATATTAGCTTCAGTTTATTTTCAAGTCTGGAGATGGAGTGGAGTTTCGTTTCACAACTTCAATATGTAAGCGTGAAACGGAGTGACGTTGACACGTTTCTTAAATACCTTGATGATTCGATTCCTATTATTGAGACCTCGTAAATTTTTGCCAGTAAATTGCCTACACGATTGCGTTTTTGTTTTATCGGTTCGATTAAACATTATGCTAAGCCAATTTAGATTTTTAGGGTTCCGAACGTCGGTAAGAAACGGAAGCCATAAAGAATCACTCGGGTGTGTCTGTCCGTCTGTCACAGCCGGTTTTCTCTGGGTCTACTGAACCAATTCTGAATTGAAATTTGGTACTCATATGGACTTCTGTAGCTCTTAAACCTTCATTTACTTTACTTCAGGATTATCCACAGAAATTCTCTTTTCGCTGAAGTCGACAATCACCGATACTATTAGCATTGAACTTTGGCTCCCTTTTTCACATCTATGTTTTTGATGAGATTTCACCACTTTTTGTAAAGAAACTATTCTAACTATTCATCTGACAACACGTAACCCCGCGTTCCCGCGCCAATGTAGGTAAGTAGCAAGATTGTATACGGATGTATTTCTCTCGTATAAGCGTATAACACATATTATGTTACAATTGTTCGCAATGATGTCAGAACGCTGAGCAGACGCTTCCAGGAGACGTTGTCTTTGTTTTATAAATAATTCGTAAGTACTTATAAAAATGGCCTTTCATCGTGGAACTTATTCTCTTGCGAAGAAGAAAGTAGTTGCTCATATCATTTTGAAAGGCGCTAAGTGTTAGTACCTAACAAAATCGATAGATTGGAAAAATTAGAAATTCCCAGTTTTCACATTTTTTCCTTTGTATACACACAATTACCTAGATCCATGCCAAATTTCAACTTTCTAGGACATTTAGAAGTGGGTTAGGTTTTTGATCTATATGTCAGTAAGTAAGTCAGTCACAAAAATGCGCGTTTTTAAACGTTAATATGTCAATAACTGTTTGAGCTACATTTATGTTTTGATTCTAGACGAGCTAAGGAGCTTAAATAAATGTGCCAAATTTCATGTAAATATGTAGATTAAATAGGTTTAGAGTCGAAAGTGGTTCGAATTGGTTCGTGTAATATTACACACGGCTGCTGCGTCGCCAGTTCCTTTTGTCTTTGAACATTTGGCAGGACACGCTGCCGCGTGTCTAGATAGAATAGCTGTGGCTGTACAGCTCATTCAAAGGGAACGCCCTTAGAATGAGATATACAGCCGGTCTATTTGTGATTACGCATTGTCTCTGTCATTAGTGATTAGGTATTGCTAATTAATCAATAGTATCCAAAGGACACTGATACGTAATCTCTTTGTGCGAAACCACTGACTCTATCTATACCAATCTGCTTTAGTATTAGCCGGTCCTGTAACAACCCGTGGCAGTGTTGGAACTAATTTCTCATAATGGGAGGTACATTTCGCTCTTGGGGAGCAATTGGGTATTTTCCTGGATATAAAAATAGTAATTCGATTTAGTCCCCCCGTTCAATTTTCAAAAACTATTGAACTATTAGCCATTTACAATCGATAAAAAAGTGCATCAAAGCTCATGAGTGCGGGCTGTTGACGTCACGTTTTAGTAAACATTATACAAAAAGTCTTTATTGTTTGTACACGCGAAAAAATAAACACCGTTGCTGGAAAAATTAAAGCACACGGTTTTGAAGATTTTCTTGTATCCTTAATGTCACGCGCTTTTAAGCACCAGATCTTATTGTTATGATAGTTCTCGGCTTGATTTAACATATAAATTAAACACTTATTATTTTGCGCAGTTCTTAATAAAGTGGTTTTCACTTGTTCATATTTTTGCTTTCTTTCAAGAGATGATTAACTTCTTGTGGTCGACGTGCCACGGTTTCCTCTTCCATTCTTTTCTTTCCCGTCATTCCTCGCCGAGTTCAACCATCTTTTAAATTCTTTTATATATAAAGATTTTTTTATTAAGACAGAACTGTCTAAACCTAGTTGAACGTGAACGTATCTCGGCACAGTGAAGTTCAAAATAAACTTGCGAGAATACATTTTATTGGCAATATTATTACTTCCGTCAAAGGATGCAGTTACAGTATCGTATTGGAATACATTTGAAGTCCGATATCTAAAGCTGGGTACTGACCGGTGTTATGAGCCGTAATGTAACATTCGCAGCAAGTATGTTATATTACGTCGCGTCGTGTCCCGAAATCCGGGTAAAACAAAACAATCTACGCTTTCATCATCATCTTTTTGTACCGAACGACCTTAATAATTCAAAAGTGCCTGTTATTGGTTTGATTGATTTTAAAACTTTGAGTGTGAGTTTGACATTCGCATCATGTTCGTGCTCCTTTCCACGTACTGACGGCACGAATGCTTTGAAACATGTTACATTACACCGCGTGGCACCAGTCAGTACCCAGCTTTTTTGGTTATAAATAGGGAACTGAACAGTCTTCTAGGAAAGCTACTCCATCTTTGACTTGCGTCTGTGACCTCTGACCTAGACTAGAGTCAAGAGCAAACCTATCTAAAAAAAAAAACTACTAACTAAATTGAACTTTGCTACAAAATCGGTAGGAAATTAAACCATTTCCAGTTTAAAAGAGTTGTATTTTGCGTTTCTCTATCTGCCTCGCCTTTTTCTAAAGGTTTCGGGGTTTCCAGTATAAACAGTTACTCATTACCAAATGCAACTGAATACCTACTGTGCATTTCGCCCGTTTAGTTTACCAGTATTTCGCCAGTATTTTTAGCCCGTTCCATCATCGGACCACAAGACGAACGGTGATGCGCCACCAGTACATGGTGGACATCCCACCTAGTGATGCAACGGAAGTGTCTTAACGGAAGCAGAAACGGAAACAGATGTCAAAAGTAAATCTTAGCGGATGCGGAAGAGGAAGCGGAATTGTTGATACTATGAAGAAAAAACACATTTTTTTTTTTAGATTTGTTTAATAGAATTTGTTTTTTGTACTTTTAGTACTCGAAGTTAAACAGAGGTAAATTATATTTAATAAGTGACTCTTTAAAGCTGTAGTCGTGCGACCTTTTCGCGAATACACTTTTTCACAGAGTTTGCATCGGGCACTTGAGTCAAAATAGTTCCAAATAGGACTGGCTTTTGGTTTCATAATTGCACTAGACACAAAATAGGTAGTATTAATAGGTACCTAAGTAACAAAACAAACATAAGAAAAAATCAACAGAAGATTTACGAGCTTACGTTAAACGTCACGAGGCGCGGTGATGCGCAGAATGAACCAGAAAACAGAATGATAAACAAACTCGTTGCGACACGTTTGTGTACCGCCCCCGTCCAACCCCGCACGCGCCGATTCCGTCATGTCCAGTTCCGTCAGATCACGCGCCCCCACCCCCGCGCTCCACGCTGTATTTTCCGTTTAGAGTTCTGTTATAAAGTTGCGGAACCAGAAGCGGAAACAGAAGTGAAAAAGCTTGCGGAACTTCTGCAGAAGCGGAAGCGGAAGCAGAGTTCTGCTGCAACACTAATCCCACCCACACGCACAAAACGTTTTGGTAACACATTCATAGTGCGTACAGCTAAGGAGTGGAATTCCGCGCCTGAGTTTGTGTTTCCTTATAGCTACAACCTGGGAGTCTTTAAGTCAAGAGTGAATAGGTTATTTCTAGGCAAGCGTGCTCCATGTTCGAACACATCGTCGCTTACCATCAGGTGAGATTGGGTGAGATAGTGGTCAAACGCATTACTATCAATAGTAAAAAAAACTCTGGGATCAATTGCTTATCTTACTTTCGCAATCCTATTACTGTTTGCGCGCGATATCAATTACCGGTTGTCCAAATTTCGAAATTCTACATTAGAGGTAGATATTTAGTTTAAAAGTAGCGCCACTGACGGAAAGCTTTAAAGGGAACCGCTTGGGCTTGCCTTGGAATGGTCACGTGAAGAAGAAGGTTGAAACGCATGTAATTAAAAAAGTTATGAATATAAATGTGGATGGATGGAGAGGGAGAGGAAGGCCAAAGAAAAGATGGAGCGATATGAAAGAAAAGGCAATTAGTGATAGCATGACGGCTGATAGGACTGAAAGGAAGAAAATAACGTGTAGCGCCGACCTCAGCTAACATGGGATAAAGTCAGGAAGATGGTGATGGCCCGTATCTTGTCTCATTAAAGTATAGAAAATAAATCTGTCCTTACTGAAGGTTTAGGCGTTTGCCTTGTGACCCGGTGGTCGTGGGTTCGATTCCCACGGGAGAGCATACTTAGAAAAGTTGTTTTCCAATTTGGCTAGGACATTGCGGGCTTGAATCACCTGTTTATCTGATAAAAAAATGATTCTGTGCTCCGGAAGGCACGTATAAGCCGGTGGTCCCGGCCGCCAAATGGCGGTTGTCAAATAAAACATGTCAGAGGCTCTTGAGGCGGTTTATAAACTCTGACACTAGGGTGTGTGTGGTCGTTAGACAGTAGGGTCTACACGATAAGAAGAAAAAGACTGAGGGTCCTTACATTTTTTGTTTTTTTACTAAAAAGGCCATTCTAACTTAAAAAAAAACGCTTTGAATATGTTTTCATTATTATCACATTTCGTACAGCAATGGTGTGGAATTCCTTAAAAAAAAAAGAATTTGTTTTAACCGCAGTACCCGCAGTGCGAGTCTGTAAACACCTGAATTGGGAGTAGAGATCACAAAGTGAGCTGTCAATCCATATTATCAAAATAGAATGACAGTTTACTTCGCGCCTACTCCACTTGAGTTTTCGAGGTGAGAGGTTTACAGAATAGACGTGGAGTTGTTTAAATCAAGTTTATCTAGTCAAGATAACTTCTAGGCAAGCGTGCTTCATGGTCACATCTTCGCTCACCATTAAGTTCGGATAGAAGTCACTAACATCGTTAGTTATCTATACTAATATATAAAGCTGAAGAGTTTGTTTGTTTGCTTGAACGCGCTAATCTCAAAAAAATAAAAATAAAGAATAAGTAACTGATTTGAAAAAAAGAATAACCAGACTTGACAACGTGGCCTGAAAAAAAGCAACATCATAGCGAAAGATTTAAGTACCTACCTAATAAGTACAAGTTATTCAATATGTCGACTGTACATTGAACAAAGTGCTTACATTAAATCCTGAGACATGTAATACGTGGAAAGTTTTATCTAGTCTGTCTGTATCTAGTTTAGTTTTAATCTGTCTTAAGTAACCCTCGACTTTCGTCTAGACGCCTATCAACGCTAGTCTGTTGTTATCAGTGTATCGAGCCCCCCTACCTATGACTTTATTCAAAGTGACGTGGGTGTATATTGTCTTGTATAATAATAACTTATGATGTTACATACGATTTTGTGTGTATTGATTAAGAGGAGTGTGGATGTGCAGAGTAACGAGAATGGATAAAGTGAGAAATGAGTATGAGGTAGTTTAAAAGTGGCGCCAGTGACGGAAAAGTTAGGGAATCGCTTGTCCTGGTATGGTCATGTGAAGAGGAGGGATGAAACGCATGTAACTAGAAGAGTTATGAATATACATGTGGATGAATGAAGAAGGAGAGGGAGGATGAAGAAATGATGGACGGATTGTGTGAGGAGCGATATGAAAGGTAATGGAGTCAGCCGAAAGACGTCCAATGCTGGACATAGCCCCAAGCGTCGCCACAACGACCGGTCCTGCGCATCTCACATCCATTGGCTACCCGCGACCTTCACCGGGTCATCGGTCCACCTTGTAGGAGGCCTTCCAACGTTGCGTTTTCCGGCACTCGGTCGCCACTCCAGAACTTTTCGGCCCCATCGACCATCTGTTCTGCCCACTGCCACTTTAGTTTGGCGATCGGGATATGTAGGTAACCTTAGTTCTCTTGCGGATATCATCATTCCTGATTCGATCAAAGGAAACTCCAAGCATTACCATCTACATTGCCCTTTGAGTGACTTTGAGCCTTCTGATGAGGCCCATTGCGAGCGTCCACGTTTTAGTTGGATATGTCATCACTGGCAACACGCACTGATCATAGACTTTCGTCATGAGGCACTGTTCTTCTCGATATAATAAGTCAAAATGCCGTACGAGACTAACAGATGAAAATCTGGAAAACTCTTAACGCCTCTACAACTGAGGGCTTAGCACGAATATTTTGACGTATAGGAACGTTAACGTAAATGAATTTTGAATGTGAAAAACTACAACCCCATAGTATTTTGGTTTATGTGACGTACACAATTTATATCATTCAATAATATGAATATAACTATTATGTGCTGAACGAGTATTTTAGCTATGCTAAAATTTTACGTTTCTTTATTAACCGTCAAAAATATTCGTCCTAGGTCCTCTGAAAGTCATCCAGTTATTGATAAAGTTTCCCAAGTTCAAACACAAATACCACATTTATTGTTACACATAAATTAATTTCATTTGTAACCTAATAAATAGAGCGCTCCTATGGCCTGCGACTGTTTCATTAATATTATAGTAAAGTTTAGCACGCAACTTGCCAAAGGTTGCCCATGCCTGATCTAGAGAGTGTTGGTAGGCTCTGATGCAAATCCATAATTAATAAAAATAGACTTTAAAAAAGCTTGCGAATTCGAACTTTTACCTATTGCTATAGCGACAGCGATACTTGGTTCATTATGAGCATCATCATTATATAGGTGGTAACAACTTTCGCTGTGGGACCAACACTGAAATCGCAAAAAATATCGACTGGCCCATACATTTAGGTGCGCATATTTCGACAAAATGTACTGAACAGCTGATATTTTTCGCAATTTCCGAGTTGATCCCATAGTAAAAAGTTGTTAAGAATGACGTGTACAATGACACCTTAAGTGGTATTGTGTTTATTGTGATGCGCGTTGTGTTTAATAGTGTCCGGCCGAAACCGAAACCGAACCTTTTATAAACGTGATTAAACCGTTGAAAAAAAAATTCAGTGGGCCGTTCTTCCCAGATATAATATGCATAGTGAAACATCTTGCTGGCCTAATATTACACTGGGTCTAAATTAAACTACCCTAAAGAGTGAAAATATTCATTAACTTTAATACTGAGGCATAAAATAAAACAAGTTTATCAACATAATAATTATGGTATGACGTATATCGAAAAAAAAAAAAAAAGTTTCGCTGCAGCCGAAATGCTCGGCTGTGTTTCGACCGAAACCGAAACTTTGGCCGAAACCGAAATTGAAACTTCGGTCGGACACTAGTTTAAATCATTTCTTTATATGCGAATGTAAATATATATGTAATAGCTCAGCTGTTCAAAAATTGAACAATTTTGCATCAGCTCAACTTGCATCCTCATCACCATTTCAGCCAACAGCCTTCCTCTGCTGGAAAAAAGGCTCTCCCAAACGTCTGAGAATCAAGCGGCTTTGCGATGTGCAGGTACATATATTAATGTGGAATAAATGATTGCATTGCGTATTTTTACGCTGCAAGAGATTATATCAAATCAAAAAACATTATAATCAATTATAATGTTTATTGATGAGTTCCGAAAAGAAACACATTTTATGAGGTCATTGACACTTTTATGATCCATAGCCCGACTTTGCCCACTGCTGAGCAAATGCCTCTCTTTTCTTGTGCCAATCCCCACTTTCCTATGTCAACCTCATCACCGATCACCGCTTTTCTATGCCAGTCTCATCAACAATCCCCACTTTCCTATACCAGCCTCATCAACAATCCCCACATTCCTATAAAAGCCTCATCAATAATCCCCACTTTCCTATGCCAGCCTCATCGGAAATCCCCACTTTCTTATGCCAGCCTCATCGACGATCCTAACTTTCCTATGCCAACCTCATCACCGATCACCGCTTTCCTATGCCAGTCTCATCAACAATCCCCACTTTCCTATACCAGCCTCATCAACAATCCCCACTTTCCTATAAAAGCCTCATCAACAATCCCCACTTTCCTATGCCAGCCTCATAAACAATCCCCACTTTCCTATGCCAGCCTCATCAGAAATCCCCACTTTCTTATGCCAGCCTCATCGACGATCCCCACTTTCCTTTGCCATCATGCCTTATCAACAATGCCGTCTGATTTGAAGCTTTAAGTGTTTAAAAAGTGCCAATTAACATCATCATTCTCATACTCAAATTTATTTGCGTTTGGCACAAAATGACTTCTCTATCAATTGTCATGTCAGAAGTCACCCCCTTATTATAGTAGGTGCCAGATAAACTTGCAATAAAGTAACATTGAACTTTCCCTAATATTCCTTCGTAGATACCCGAAGAAATAATTATGAACACCGTTCATAATTCTGTTTTTGATATTAAGATAATCAAGAAATGTATGTGGGTCAGTGACCGTCATTGCAGATTTATCTGGCGCCTATCATAGGAATATCATGCTTCATAAATTCCATTTATCTTTTACCTTGATCCTCCCACACTCGTAGAGCAATCCTCATTCAGAATAATTTCCTCTTAAGATTTTGCGCATTTACTTTATTTATTTATTTATTTATTTAACAATTTATGTACACACATTTTATAGGATAAGAAGAAAGAAACAGAAAAATAAGTACAAAGGTGATGCTTATTTCAAAAGAACATTACACACACATTACATTACATTACATTACATTTTAGTATTTGATCTTCTGAATGTGACAGTCAATTTCTAGAATCTGGAGGCTGGCCAGTAGTTTAGTTGAACTTTAATTAATATTCACTGGAGTCTAGCTAAATATTAATTAAAGTTTTGAAACGTACCTTTAGTAGAAGCATTAGCAGCTTTCAAAAACTTTCAAACTCTCTAAAATCAAAGCTCTTTTGCTCCAAGGAAATAGCGAGATCTCAAAGACGTCATAAGGCTGCGTTTCGACCAGAGATGGGCGAGGATGCGTAGCGAGGGATGAGCGTGTTAAGAACCAATAGAATCGCTCGTGCTGAGCGAGGCTAGGTAAATGAAGCGATTCTATTGGTTCATAACAAACACATCTCTCGCTACGCATCCACTTCCCTCGGTGCTGGTATAGCAACGATTCGTTTTATTCAGTATTCATTCACTGAATAGAATTTCCTTGGGACCCTTCTGCGAATGTTTTATGATTACATCTTAAAATAAACTTTTCAGTCCGCAGTATAAATGTTCTTACGTTTATTTGACATTTGCAGCTTTGTTCTAGTTCGTGAGACGTTACATAAACGTTAGCATATGATTTATTTTTACTGATGTTTGTCATTAAAATCATCAACACAATACGCAAAACTGCAGTGTGATTCTAGAAACATTGCGAAGTGTACACTTGGTCGAAGTGAACGACAAGTGAGCTTTCAAACCATACAAATAAGATCGAATAGGGAATATGCATGAAAAACATATTTATCATCTATACACTTTATCTAAAAATATAATACTAACAGTGAAAATAGAATCAAAATTACTCGAAAAACGAATAAGATGTAATTATTTTAAACAAATATGTCCCTCTTCCGAAAACGCTGTTTTCTATGGCAGTTGTATAGGCGTCATAGACGATGACGTCAAAGTTTACATCGGACTTCTCTTTCTAATTGTTATCTTTGAAGCTTTATAACTTCATCGCTGATATAGGTATTTAAAAAATAAGTTCATGATCGTTTGCTAGAGCTAATAAGTATTTCTTTTTGCAAATAAAAAAATCGCATGCATATTCCCTATTGCAGCTCACTCGTTCACTTCGCGTTGTACACGGTGAGACGTCGATACAATTAGCTATCGGCTGATTATGTCCTATTCCTTTTCCGACTCAAAAAGCTTTGTTGATGATTTTTAAGATTAAACTGCGTATTTTTTTATGCAGTATAGTAAGTTTTTGGAACTCTTGATCGCTGAGCATTCTTTTGAGTTTTGCTGCTTGCCGAAGCCCTTAAACAACTTATGAGTTTAGAAATTAAACAACTTATGAGTTTAGAAATTGAAACATTTCTTTTTGTGCTGTTTTTGCTAACGTTAACGTTGGCGCAATTAATTTCTACATTTTTAAGGTTTCACGCGATAAGGTAAAAAGTTTACGCTTTTTTGGGGTTCTCCTTGTAACCATGCCATTGTTTGTTGAATTTTTTTTTGTGTTACGAGTTTTTATAAAACGGTTTGTTTATGTTTGACCCTTCCTGCTTCCTGGCGGTATAAGTGTGCTTTACCATCAGAAGTGTACTATGCAACGTTGCTATGGACTCGTTTGATATCCACCAATCAATCATATTCATCGGTCTACAATAGCGTAGCACTGGTGGAAACTGATTCAACAAAGCTCCGTTTTTTTGTATGCTAGGATGTGTGCTGTGAATGCATGTTATGGTTGGTCGCGAGGTGTGTAGCTATGTGCAGAGCAGTGCGGGACTTCCCTATTGTCGATACGTCGCATACTCGAGCTGCGCATCTTCCTCGCACAACTACATATCTTAGCATCAGTGGATACGGTAACATCGTATCGTAGCTTAGCTTTTATATCGAAGCATAGCTGTATAGCACATCTCTGGTGGAAAAGCACCCTAACAAAGGCATATAGTCAGAAACAGAAGACGTTTAACGTTTCAGTTCTAAAATCTTAATTACGTCACGTTATACGAGTATAAAGCAGTTTAGCAAACCGTTCGGTGCCAATAATCTAAATAAAACCGAAAGGTCTGTTTGTAATATCAAAATAACATCGTTTTACTTAATGCATATGAAAGTATATACGATACATACATAAAAAAAATATGGCTGTCTGTTTGAACTGGCTAACCTGTGAAACGGCTACACCGATTTTGAAGGGAATCACTAATAGATAGCTGATAAGCAGCTACTTTTATTCAGAATAAAGGATTAAAGTTCCGTGCAAAAAACTAAAACCCATGACACGGACGAAGTCGCGGGCTGTTGCCCCAAAACTGATAGTTTCAATGAAGTTTTGTTGCTGATCAATTGATCATACTTAAACTTAAAACATTCCGGCGCCTTTACTGGCTTGGCAACATAGGTATACCGTATTTTAGGTACAATAGACACCATGTTTGTTTAATGAAGCCGTACGTCAGCCGAGGTGATTATGTCGCTGACAAACATGTCTGGCAATGTTTTTATAAATAGTATAATAAATAGCTGACTCACACGAGCAGCAAGTACAAGAGCCATTGTCATGGATCTGTTGATTGCCGTCTAGCATGTTAATGTTTCCATTGATACACAGGCCTCTGTGAGGGAATGGGTACTGTTGGGTAAAGATCCGCGACACTGGTCCCGTGTGTGGTATTGGGTGGCACATAATACTATATAATCATTTCCAAGTGCTCCTGTACGGTCCCCAAGGATTGCATGCCAAATTTCAGCTTTATACGACCATTATTTTCGGCAGTACGCTGTATTTCAGTCACTCAGTCACTAATCAGTACCTAATGGAAGAGTTTTAAATAAAAATAGGATTTCCCGAAATTCCGCGTACGAAGTCGCGGACCCATACATTTTTACCCGACTAAGGCAAAGCCAAAAGGAGTGGTTTTGATTTTAGCTGTCTATGTATGTATATATGTTCCACCGTAGCACCTAAATTACTGAATCGATTTTGATGAATGGGGTATCAAAAGGTACTTTAAAATACTCTGGGAGACTTAGAATATGTAAATTTTCACTAAATTTTAATATGCGGGAAATAACACGTAAATTTTTGACCCTGAAAAAAAATAAACTGAGATAGTTATAACATGTTTGGTATCAAAAGAAAGGTTTTAACAAGCACGTTTAAAATATGTACTTATCTTGTATTGTCTAAGTAAATTAATGATTATTTATTTTGTAGTCGGGTTACAGTTTTTTAAACTTTATTCTTGTTGACAGATTATGATTGACATGCGAATGTGAACGTTGTTTTAAATTAGTACTTCTACATTCTAGCACTCTGTTCTATAATTTTGCACGCAACTTCTAAAGCTCCATAGGTTAATTAAACGCCAGCTAAGTCATGCAACCACACAGGTTGTATCCTACCCGTCACTATTTAAGGTGGATGCTCCAGGGTAGCCCGCGAAATTCAAATATTTTTATGTTTTTTGCAATTTGCCGGTCAGTGTGAAGCTGTATGTGGACCAAATGCGATCTGCGACCGTAACGCGTATTTATCTAAAGAATTATAACCATTTTAATCATCAATATAGCCCTCTAAGTTCATGTAGTTCGAAAGAGTGAATATTTCAGAAATAATCATTCTGTCGAACTACATGAACTTAGAGGGCTATATTGATGATTAAAATGGTTATAATTTTTTAGATAAATACGCGTTACGGTCGCAGATCGCATTTGGTCCACATACAGCTTCACACTGACCGGCAAATTGCAAAAAACATAAAAATATTTGAATTTCGCGGGCTACCCTGGAGCATCCACCTTAATGGAGAGTGAACCTAATCCCCAACTATTTTTTCCGCAGTCATGGTCGCTCGTGGGTATCGTCCTCATGATTGTAGCTGGTCTCATCATGTTCACGTACAAGGCCACGCAGTTCAACCTACTCGGCTTCAACTTCTTGCTGATCGCGTCGTTCGCTGCCGGGCTCCGCTGGACCTTCGCACAGATGCTGATGCAGAAGTCCAAGCTAGGGCTCCACAATCCAGTCGACATGGTGTTCCACGTGCAGCCCTGGATGTTCGTGTCGCTGCTGCCGTTCACTATCATGTTTGAAGGTACTGTTCCTGTCTTTACTTCTTTCCTGAACATGGCTAACGTTTACAAATATTTATGGCCGATTTTCAAAGGAGGTTGTAAGGAAAAATCAAAACCTGTTAGGCGAGAGGTCCGCTAATAGGAATTATGTCAATATGATTATACGAGTATTAAGTCCGTCAGTTAGATTATCGAAAAACATTGGACACGTATTGCTTTTTCAAATTAATAATAAATGATCAGGAGTGGGGGCTTGTGACGTCACTATTCTGTTAAAGTGTACCGAGCAGTGATGTCACACGAGTTTTCAACGCACTGTATCGTCTTCATTTTTTTACGTGAAAAATAAAAAACGTGTCCAATATTTTTTTTATAAATTTATCTGACGAATTAAATATAATCATATTTTTTTTTTTACTTAGGCAACATCCCTGTTAGCGGACCTCCCGCCTAGGTGGCGCTTACAGGTGTTGATTTTTCCTAACAACCTCCTTTGAAAATCGGCCATAAACAATAGATGTTTTCGGTCATCTAGGTACCCTCTTACGAGGTGCATTTCAGAAGATTTTATTCCATAATTCATCTGAAAACCAGTTGCTGTATCGAGACGTTATAGTATAATAAAATTGTAATGCTTACTCCCATGGAAAAATGAGTTAAGTTTATCCTTGTTCTAATATGGAGTAAGTATAAGTTAGAACGTAGCACCTGTCTACTTAAGAACTTATCGGCTCGAGTACACCGCAAACAACTTCGTACATAGCAAAGTTTGACACAGACAATCTTTGAAAACTGACTATTTCGCACTCCATACATTATTGAGCAATTTCAAAACGTTTTACAACAATGATAAACTTGATATTTGGACGCCCGAGTGCTGAATTAGTTCAAATAAAGGTTCTTCTTCATATCGTGTGGGCAGTAAGGACTGACGACGCCACACACTCTAGTGTCAGAGTTTCTAAACCGCCTCAAGGGGCCTCTGGCATAGTTTATTTGACGAAAATAAAGATTTACAATCGATAGTCGGAACCTCGTGACTAAATAACGAAACGTGCGGCTGTTACCACACGGGTCGATCTTCAAGGTTAAGCAACGGTTGTCAAGGTTGGTCCGTGGATGGGCGACCATCTTAATATACCGAGGCTCCTCCGTCTCTCGGATAGCACTTTAAGCTGTTGCTCCCGGCTGACATTTGGCAGATCTTTGGTAGTCGTTCCCTATAGTCAGAAGCAAGAAAATCTGACTCCAGTCTTTCCAAGGAGTACCATGTTATCCAGTTAATGGGTTGTGGAGGTCTGGTAGGCAGCCGCTCCACGTAAAGTATTGGTATTCAGCTGAATCTGGTTTGACTGAAAACCGACCCCAATATAGTTGGGAAAAGGCTAGGCAGATGAATCGATAGTCAATCCAGAAAAGCGAGAAAATCTTACATTATTGTCTTGCCAAGGCGTACCGTGTTGCTCACTTTTGCTTAGTCGATAAAAAACCATGGCTAGTTTTCGCCATTTTTTTTTCCAAAAACGAATGCAGATACTTCTACTTATGTTTGAAAAATGTAGAATCAACTTGAATCTTCATGTAAAAGGCATAACACATACGAAAGGTTGCCTTTAGAAAAACACTTGTAAAAATATGAACGTCAATTTGTATTAAAAATGGATGAGCGCCGTCTGGTGACAATAACGGAAAACCGTTTCTTTTATACATTTTGACATAAGTAAGCGAACGTTAATATTAACGCGATCGAGTACGTTAAAGAACTCGCACTTAGCTTTCTAGGTGGAGAATCTCGTTAATCCTAATATGTAAAATACTTCCTTTTGAAGATTGACTGACAGACAACTCACAGCAGAAACTACTCGTCGTAGAAAGCTGAAATTTGGCATGTAGGTTTCTTAGGGTGTAGGGGAGCACTAAAAGAAGATACTCCGAAATGCCTGCGGGAACGGGAAAACCTGGGGTATGGTACGAAGTTGCGAAAAAAAAAACATTTAAAAAATAGCTGTTAGAAGAGCTGAATCAACCTGTAAAATTTCAAACCTGTAGGATAAGTGAAAAGTGATTCTAATTCAGCTTGCAATATTGGACCTAAACAAACTTTCAATGTTTGTATTTCAAGTTGAATAAAAGCGTTGTCTCATTGTCACGTCACGCCTGTCTATGAGAGCCTTGTCATCACCTTGATTTACCCCAGTGGTGTGACACATAAAGGTATGCTGGAAGAGATTTCTATTGAAATAAGCATCACCTTTGTACTTATTTTTCTGTTTCCTTCTTCTTATCTTATTAAATGTGTGTACATAAATTGTTAAATAAATAAATAAAAAAAAAACATAATTTATACAAATAGCGTATCATCTGTGAACTCACACGTGTTTTTCACTTACTTCAGCTTTATGGCCTCGATCGATTCAGTCGCAATCGGTATATATGAAACATGGATTTTTCAATTTGGTAAACAATTATCGGCAAAGAAAACAGCCAATGGAAGGCAACTACACTGCTACTATGATTTACTGTCTTCTAGATAGAAGTCTGTCTTTTACTTAAAGGCCCACCGCGATGCACGCTATCCACGGCCACGCTGCGCATTTTAGCTGCGTGGGTTCACTTGTTTGACAACGTGGGTCTACGTTTCCACTGCAGTACACGCTAGACGCCCACGTCTATGTAAAAATGTAGTGTGGCCCACCCACCGCGGCACACGAAGACTATGCACGTTTTTTTGCAAGAATATGGTTTGGACATAGCCGTGGATTCGTGTATAGCGTATATCGCGTGCACAGCGTTTATAGAGTTGTCAGCATTGAGCAACGTGGTCCGCATATGCGAGCAAGCCACGCGTGTACCAATGACGTCAATTGATGCGTAGCGTGTCCGTGGGTTGCAGTGGAAACAATCTCATACATTTTCATGCAAGGCGAAGCCTCATACACGTGCGTAGCCTCTTCCTGGGATGCGGTGAGTTTCCTCCTTAAAGATTAAACATTTATGAGCTTCCTGAGCTATTTCCGAATCTATCTTTGAAGGCGTCTTTGCTAACATCCGATTTGAATATGATTTCCTCGTGCCTGAACGATGAATCGGCAGTTGTGGAATAATTAATTATAATATTTATTTGATGTAGCTCGTAGTCTTGCTGGTAGTCTACTCAATAAGTATTTATACAGGGTGTTACAGAAGTACGAGCTCATATTCAATGGTGACGTTCTGAAATCAGAGTGTCTATTCTACTTATTTTCAAACAGCGATCGCATTCGCATCTCAATCGCAATATGTAAAAAGTGTATGAAAATGAAGGCTTTCTTGCAAACGAGTAGAATAAGGTATTTTACTAAAACTAATTAGTCCGTCAGATCATCAGAAGATATCCTAAAAATATTGGACACGTATTTTTTAATGGCTTGTGTTTAAACACCGCCCAAAAAAGTACCTATTTTACTACCAAAAAAGTTCTAAACGGTTACCAAAACAGATAAATGGTCACCAAATAATATTCGAGAAGTAGCGCTCGCCGGCCGCTGCCGCGGCACCGCTCGCTTCGCTCGCTCGGCTCGCGCGCGGTTGGTCAAACCTAACCTATTTTATCCAGTTTGTAACCCCAAGCCTACATTTTATGGCAATCACAGTTGAGTTGGATAGAATTTAGTGACCGTTGATCCATTTTGGTGCCTAGGCTTAGAGTCTTAAAAATATTATTTTTGGTGACCGTCTAAATTATACCCTTTTTTAATTTTTTACGTAAACAAAAATGACGATACAGTGCGTTGTAAAATTAAAAAATCCCTCCGATGTACATTAACGAATAATAGCAAAAATACCGACTTTTTCGAAAATTTTATTGCAATAAATACACTAAACAGTTCCAAACAAATCACCCTTGTGTCAAGCAGCTGGTGGTATTAATTTTAGTTCAATCTGTGATTGAAGTACTCGTAAACTTCAATGCTACCAACTGCAGCAGACTGCTTGATCGTGTTTTTGAAGTGAAAACTTTTTGGGTGGACAAAAATCGTAGAACTCGCTTCATCGTCACCGAACGCTTTCCATGAGCTCGATATAATTCACAAGTTACTTAGTTTTCACTTCTATCGGCAGTCCCCAAAGACTGCCACCGCATGTATTTTTTTTAAATGTCGTTATTTTTTTGTTTAATTTTTCTTGCTTATCTTATACAATAAAACAGATCTTAACCCTGAAATATGTAGACGCACTTCTGACACAGCCTGTAGTGTCGTAGTTCGAGCTTTTATAATATCATTAGCTTCTGTCCGCGATGATGCCGGCACGAAAATTCATCCCGGTAAAATCTCTCGGTCTTGCCACTACCCGTCAGCCAAGATTCATCTAAATACGTTCTCTGTTAAAACGACAAGAGGTAACGAACAGACATACGGATAACATCATACGTACTGTTAATGTGATATCATCATCTCATGTTGCTGAGTTGATGATGGAATGTATTAGTCAGGATCTGATGATGGGATCCAATCAAAAATGTTTGTTTAGCGATATTTTCGCCAATTGTAAACCGATTTAGATGATTCTTTTTTTGTTTGGAAGAGTATTTTCTCGGACTGGTCCCATTTAAATTTAGCGAAGATCTGACGAAGCACTTAAAGGCAACGGAACGGTTTCTTGAAGGCAACGGAACTCTTCAATAAATGATAGCAAATGGATCGGGATTTCTGTAATTGCATGTCTGTTGATTGTTTACACCAGTTCATAACATAATATCATGCCGCTGTTTGCACGCTGTTTGTGGTTTCACTTTTTAATAAAAAAAAAACTTTTTTACAAAAAAATAAAATAAACATAATAATTTCAATTTCGGAAGTCGGTGTTCAAAAACGAAACAAACAAAAACACCGACTTCCGAAATTAAAGTTATTTTTTACTTTGTTGTGTTTTGTGTTTGGAAGTCGGTTTTATTTTTTTGTAAAAAGGGTTTTACATACTAATTTTCATCTTTTTAAGGCTTGTATACATGCCAATGACCTTGTGCAAACAAACGGAGCTATCTACACCCCTACGGGCGACTTGGCTACCCGTGTTTTTAAATTTTATAATAAAAATAATACATACTTCAAAAAAGTAACAAAACCAAATTATTTTTGATTGTATTGTAAAGCAGTAAATATGGTTTCATCTCACCGATTTGGAGGTGATTTGTTTTTTTTTTTCTTATTATGCGATACCGATACATAAATTCTGGCCATATCATGTAGATTACTACCTATTTTTTGCGATATAAATGCTGATGAAAAACTTATTCATCAGCACGCTATTTTTAAGCTTTTTCGAGAGAGCGGCCTTAAGATGGAAGCGCCAGGGTACCCCCGAAATTCAAATATTTTTATATTTTTTTTGCAATTTTCCGGTCAGTGTGAAGCTGTATGTTGAACAAAATACGATTCGCGGCCGTAACGCGTATTTATCTAAAGAATTATTACCATTCTAATCATCAATATAGCCTTAATTTCTAATGGTTATTTCTTGAAAATGTCATTTTATAGGGCTTCATGAACTTAGAGGGCTTTATGCTGAGCCTGAGGTCCTTGTTTAAAAAAAAACATTATCATGATGCCTTGGGTTCCAAGGACGGCGCGGAATGGAACGGCGACATTGTTTTAAGCATTATTAACAGTTTTGTTGTATCTATTATCTTAGTTGGGAAGATTATGTCGGGTACTGTGTAAAACGAATAAAAGGCACCGTAATGTATTTGCCCACTTAAATTGTTGAGTTGGAGAGAAGCAAGGTCTATACATTCAACTGGACCATCACTACTGACAGGTTCTGCTGCAATGACGGTCAGCTTTGACGAAAGAAGTTAGAATAAATTATTCCTAATTTTGACCTGTCGTCAATTCCAGGTTTTACGTGCTACGATCACCTTCAGAAGATGTCTGCGGAGAAGCTGGGGCCTACGATCCTGAAGGTGTCTGTGGCAGCCACCATAGCCTTCGCCATGGAGATCAGCGAGTTCCTGGTCGTCACCTACACGTCTAGTCTCACCCTGTCCATCTCTGGTATATTTAAGGTATGAGAACCGATCATCATATATCAAGCCTTTTCCCTACTACATATATTGGAGTCGATTCCCAGTCAAACCGGATTCAGATTGACACCAGTATTGAGCTGACTCAGAACTGATGATCCTAATTGATAACTTGATGATTGAAACTGATAATTCTAATGAATCATCCATCAGTTCAAAATCAATCATCGTTTATAGAATTCTGTGCCCAAAGGGTAAACCAACCGAATCCTACCCCCTCCCCCTTACCCTGTCTGTCATTGGGCTGTATCTAGAGAACCGTAAAACAAATACAAAATCCTATATTTCAAGTATACCAGGCAATTTTGAATTGTCATGGTTTTGAAATATAACATGAAATTTTACAATGCAAAAGAGATTGAGTATATACAAAGCAAAGGTTTACCATCTTTAGTAGGTCCAATAATGTTTTCAGATCTGAATCGAAGTTTAGTTGCTTTGGTCACTGTAAAGCGGTCCAGCATGAACAGTAGACAATGTTCCCAGAGTGTGTACTTCTATCGCCGCTATAACAACAAAAAACCAGCCAACTGTGAGTTGGACTCGCACATAAAGGGTTCCGTGCCATAAACCTTAATTTTTACTAATTGTTGATTTAGCAGCAATAGAAATACACAATCTGTGAAAATTTCAACTGTCTACCTCTATTATGGATTATGAGATACAGCCCACGGGCAGATGCACGGACGAACGGACGGACGGAAGAACGGACGGACGGACAGCAGAGGTTTAGTAATAGGGTTCCGTTGGTTACCCTTTGGGTACGGAACCCTAAATGAAATTAAATTTTCAGGAAACGTGTTTTCTTTTGGTTTAGGGATGGTATGAACCGAGGGTTCGACGACCACAATCTCATGGAAAACAATGATGGTCGAAGATGGAGCACGCTTGCCTAGAAGTAACCTATTCACTCTTGACTTAAAGACTCCCAGGTTGCAGCGATCAGGGAACACAGACTCCGGCAGTGAATTTCACTCCTTAGCTGTACGCACCATGAAAGTATACCCAGATCGTTTTGTGCGTATGGGTGGGCTGACCACTGATATGATGTACTGATTAATGAGAATCACGTGGGAAATTAACAGGCACTTAGGTCGATCTTCTAGGTTAAGCAACGCTAGCAGAGTGCTAGACACTTCCCCCCGCTTTGGAAAGCAAGTTAAATCAATGCTCTCGGCTGTCTTCTTAACTGACTTCAAAAAAGTAGGAAGTTCTCAATTCAGTTGTATTTTTTAGATTTGTAGAACGTTGTCAATCGTAATGCGGATATCTTGATGCCTAGTTAAGGGCGTAAAATACTTGTATACAACCAAGTTAGAAAAAAGAGAACTGGGGCGACAACTGCGCCCTGCCGCCCACAAATGAGCTGCAGCCTGGAAAAGCCTCTTTAAGAGATGAAAATAGTTGACTAAAAATGTAATAAATCCGTCATCGATTTCCAAAAAATATTGGACATGTATTTTTTCTTTTTTCACGAAAACAAAAGATGAAGACATAGTGCGTGGAAAACTCATGTTAAAAGTGTACATTTTTTAAAGGAAAGTGTCGTCACAAGCCCCCACTCCTGATATTTGATGCGTATTATCTTCGTCAATTTTTATTTTTTTTAATAAAACATAAAATACGTAATTATATTTTTCGATGATCTAACGGACCGAATAAATATAATATTTTTATACATATTTTTTAACGTGATATCGTCTTATAAATCGATGAACACTTGCTGCACGCACGAAAAAGTTTCATGGTCACGTTCCGCACGTAATTTTATTACTCAGGAAACATCCCTATTCTAGGTCTAAAACATCTTCTTTAAACATTTCAGGAAATGTGCATACTAGTCCTTGCTGTAGAAGTAAGCGGCGACGTGCTCTCCCCGATCAACGTAGTCGGCTTGGGGGTCTGTCTCCTCGGCATCATAGGCCACATCATCCACAAGGTCCTCTTCATCAAGTCCGTGGCCGGGACCGTCCACGCCATCGATCAGGACTTCGAGTCCATCCGACGGACTTCGAAGGTGAAGGGCGAGCATGGTAAGCCGCTACTGGAGGACCAAGCCTGGCCCGCCAGCGAGGAAAGCGACTTTGACAGCAATGTGGTGTTGTTCGAAGTATTGCAGCGCAGAGACGGTAGGTAGATAAGAGGTTCCAAGTAGGGTTGCCACCAGTAATATAATATATAGTATTGTACTATGTTAGGCAATTGTACTATATATTATAGGAAGATAATATAGTACGCAAAATACTATATTTTCATAGCTAATTCAAAATACTGAAGAGTATTTTTAATAAAATCCCATACAAGGCCGAACAGCAGTTTGAAGGGGTACCAAAATTTTCGAGCTGGTTCTCGTAACTCTCAAATGATTTTTTTTTAATTTCTGCTGCATAAGTTGACTACTTATATATATTTTTGGATGAAACGTCAAAAAATGTATCTGTTAAGGGTACATTTTTAGCCGCTTTTTCGGCATTTTTATGTTTCTGCGAAAAACAAACATGCCATTACAGGCTTAGTCCTAAACATGGAACGTGATGCTGATTATGACTTTTTCATGCCTCCCAACAAAACATCAAAGAATGGAGAGGAGGTTCTGAAATAAATTTTAATAAATAACGAAAGCATTTGACTTAATCAATTATAAATGTGTACTTGTGTACTATTTTTTTTTTCTTGAGGTGGGTTTTGTTCTTGACTCTAGTCTATGTCACAGGTGACAGAGACTAATAGTTCTTTTAAATGTTTCAATAGTACTATATTTTTACAACAATTTACAAAAAATACTGTATTTCTTCCAAAAACGGTGGCAACCCTAGTTCCAAGAGTTCCGATTGCATTTAAGTTTGATTTTTGACGCGGGATGGAAGGTTGTACGATTTTCGATATGAGCAAAAGCCTTACATGTGTATTGAATTGCATTTACGGATTGTAGCATTAGGAGGAAAAAAAAGAAATTAAACAAAATTAAATGATATGACATGAAAATATTCTTGACGTTTTTTTTTTATATTTTGAGGTACAAAACGCGATTATAAATATTGATTAAGTAATTTATGAAATATATCGATATTATGATAAGTATATCGAATATATACATACACTAGCTGATTATTTATATGGCAAATTTTATTTGGCCATATAAATAGAAAATAACCTACTACCTATTTTCTGATCTACCATACACGGAAAATTTCATTAAAATCGGCTAAGACGTTTCTTCACAGTGACACGAGACGTTAATATAGATATTAGGTAAAAATATTGATAATAATATTCAAGAATTAAAAAAAAAACACAATGTCAATAAAGAAAACGTTACTTACTGCTAACAGAAAAATGTAAGGACAAAAGCAATTTTTCTTCCATCAGTAAAACTAACAGAAAAATGTAAGGACAAAAACAATTTTTCTTCCATCAGTAAAACTAACAGAAAAATGTAAGGACAAAAACAATTTTTCTTCCATCAGTAAAACTAACAGAAAAATGTAAGGACAAAAACAATTTTTCTTCCATCAGTAAAACTAACAGAAAAATGTAAGGACAAAAACAATTTTTCTTCCATCAGTAAAACTAACAGAAAAATGTAAGGACAAAAACAATTTTTCTTCCATCAGTTTTAAATCGCACTATACTCATGAAGGAAACTTCAGTTATTCCTATGAAAATCGTACAAATTTCCTCGAATTCGCACTCTTGTTTCGTAGTTTCACAATAGATATAAACTTGTAGCTGATAGTCAGTACTATCAAACGTATTTTGTGTTAGATCATACTGTCCTATGTAATTCTTCAGTTTCTAATTCTCTATTCTGTATCTAAACATTTTAATAGGGTGGGTATTTGACTAGATAACTAAAAAAACAAAATGGCGTGTATGCCAACTCGGCATACCTGCCATATTAAGTTTTGGCACTTATATAAAATGTTAGCAGTATGATGCACTAAAGAGTCAAGTCACCGAGATATTAGAAGTTAAAGTCGCCATGACTTCTTGACTAAATTACTTCTTCAGCTCTGAGCGGAAGAGTGTCAGACTCTTACTGACTAAAACCCACCCGTGTTCCTCCAAATGCTCTCTGCGTTCCAGGACCGCGGTAACTTTCGAACAAATTGACGACACGGTAGGCTCAGTGGTTAAGCGATTGGATGATGCCCGCACGGAACAAATATTTGTATGGCCTACTGGCTGTTTGTGTATGTGAGTTTGTATATTTGTGAACGCGCCCTCGATACAGGAGAAATTCCTAGTTTGGGGCAACATGTACAAAAAACCGCAAAAACCGCAACTTTGTAAGACTATCACCAGTTTTTTGACCGAAAGGTCGACATGTAGATGTCTTGTTGCGTGAAGTCCGCCTAAATTTATTTAAATTGCACATAACATTTAAATTAATGTATGAATACCTACTTGTGAACATAAAAAAAAATCGGTAGAAAAAAATTCAATGAAAACTTCAAGATCGTTTATCCTCGTCACGCAACATCCTCATACTTGCCTTGTAATGGCGCGAAGTCGGTATGACGTTTCAGTCGTGTGTCGTCAGATGATAGCAGGACTATTTTTGATTAAAACACTTTGGAAACGCTTTGCCGTTTATTTGGACAAATTTTAATATCTAAATAATGTCTTATCAAGTCAAAACTAATGACTTTATCTTGTTTCTTAGGTTTGACAAAAGGAATAAAAAACTAGTCAAATACCCTTTGGCGCTGTTTTTACGTGATATTGTTACTTTTTAATTTCCGTCCAAAGTTGTATGTTACTTCGCCTTTTCTGAAGCTTCTTAACTAACATATCTTCAATATTAATTTCAGTAAAAATATAACTTTGTTTACTTTTCAATGTTTTGACTATCCTTGATTCTCTGATTTCATAACTCTACTTGTATCAAATACGTCAGTAACAAAATCGTTTTTCTACCATAAGGTTCTGAAAGTCGCTTATATTTATTAACTCAATACTAAATCCAATACTTCTGCCTACGAACGAATTACTATAAAATATTCTACTAAGAAGTCCGATTTGACAGTAAGATAAAAAATTGCTTTACTAGTATGTATGAAAGAGTCATAAAAATAAATCTCTTTCGCACTTAGTGGTAAAGCAATCTTCTATCCCTCTCCACTCAGCTGTCAAATCGGACTTTTTTTAGATTTTGGTGACTTTAGTAGGCTTTCAGGTAAACATTATAATTTGTACTTGACGTTCTGATAACTAATGTAGACGCCAGATAAACTTGCAATAAAGTACATTGACCTTTTCCTTATATCCCTTTGTAGATAACCAAACAATAAACTATGAACCGTTTGTGATTACTAGAGAATGAAACATAAAGGTTCACGATAGAAGTAGTTTCGGGACAGTTTAACTTTATTTGTGTTTTTAACATTAAGAAAGTCACTAAATGGATGTGAGTCAATGATCGTTATTGCACATTTAAATAGGGCCTACCATAAATTTACAAAAAAAAACTACACTTGTATTTCCATGTTCCTAGGACATTCACGTTTTGTAGTTTTGCACTGCTACCATTTAATCACTACCTACCTAATTAATCAATTGGTTCCATTGTTTAACTCTATTCTTCGAACAAAATATATTAAATTATAGATAGTATAAAATATTGCAAATGGCCGGTTATATGCAAAAAAGAACAATGCATAATAGCATCCGATTATCTTGTAAGTAAAATTGTTCAAATTCATGTGAACAGCGGTTATATAAAGGGCACTTTAGAAGAATTATAATGTAACAAGTTGTTCGACGTTCCTCGATAAATGCGTTATCTAACACTGAAAGATTTTTTCAAATCGGACCAGTCGTTCCTGAGATTAGCGTGTTCAAGCAAACTCTTCAGCTTTATTTATTAGTATAGATATAGTTCATTATATATAATTTTCATCTTTATCGCTAAAGCATTAGGTTCAAGAGTAATGGGAAATTTTAGTGTAGCGTGATGTGCTTTCTGATTATGCTAAAGTGACCTTTATTGACCTGCTGAGCCGTCATCATGAAACCGATACATTCTAGCGGAATGCCACTGAACCTATACCAGCCAGTATAATAAACTCAACACATTGCCTCTGGTTGTTTTCGTCTAGCTACATGCATAGGTACAATCTTGTAGCCAGGATACTCCATCAGCAACATGAAGAATCGGTAGTGCCGTACTATATAAATATTGAAAATGTAATTTATTGGTGCTTTAAAATGAATAATCTTATATTTTTAAATGGTTTTTAATTGAAATATTTAAAAATATAATGTATATGTAAAGAAAATAAATAAACGCGAATACGAAATGATCATGACGTTAACATGAGCTGATGAGGAATTGTTTTTTGATAATTCTTTAAAAAAAAATCAATTACTAAGTTCCAGTTTAGATGCACATAGTTAAAAACTTTTGCTGACGGAGAATATTGTGTCTGTTTTTGCCCGACTTCCAAAGGGGTTCTTTTTTAACAATACTCTTTATTTTTTTCGTATAACCGACCACGAATAGATGTAGGTATAAGCACATAGAAATAAAACAGAATGAATTAAAACTGAACAGATACACGAAATATGAAATTAGGAAGTGGATTATTTATATCAACATTGGAACCATACTATATACACTGTACGGTTAAACACACAAGATTAAAAAAAAAAGAAAAAACACATTATTTATGAAAGTCAACTTACGGTCAAGACTACCTCTATACGACAGAGTTATTTTTATACTCGTATAAAGAGGAAATTTATTGTTATATTCGTATCTAAAAACAAAATATCACCATCTTATTTTACCGAAATATTATTATTTTGGGTTACAAAGCCATGCAACGAAATATAAAGTCCCATTAAAATAGATGGAAAAATTTGAACACAGATATCCAAGCAAAAAAAACTGATTATCTTTGTAGATGCTCAATGATTAATTTTGCAATTAATTATATATATATATATTTTGATTTACATTATTCCAGTTCATTAAACCAGTAGCGCTGGACTGAATTGGACTGGATTGGCGATAAGCTGTCGAACTGTCACGACTACAGTAACAAGGAGTTCGAGAAAGCAGTTGCGATTTTTTAAAAGAACGATTTGTTTTTTGATTCCGAACCAAAATGGTAAAAAGGAACCCTTATGGTGAGGACTAAGTCTGTATGTCTGTCACAGCTGGTTTATTTTATTTTTCATATCCTCCACTGTGAAACGTTCAATTTGCATTCTCTCCTATTTTTTTTTTTTGAAACTGATTGGCGCATAGTTTTCTTTTTATAATGTTCTGATGATAATATATCATCATAAATACGAATATTCTCTGTATAAACTGATAAAATGTAAAGTTTGGTCATCAGTTAACTTTTTCATTGTAAATCGTTTCTTCGCAGTTCAAGTATAAAGCCGCAAAACAAGTAACAATTATGTTAAAAAATTGTTCTGTCAGCACTGGAATGGCACTGGATTAGCAGTCTGCATAATTCCAGTTGCACTGGAATAGTCGTGCTGGATTCAAAAGTAGATCGCTAATCCAGTTTCTTCACTGGATTCCGCACTGGATCCAGTGCATCCCAGTGTGAGTTTACATTTTTGCAGTTGCAATCAAGCGCTGGATACGATCGCTGAACTGGAATAATGTAAACCGAGTATTATACGCGTTTGCACATAATTTCGTGGTTATTAGTCTAGTTGTTTATAAGTCTGTATGTATGTAATTTTTATCTATCAAAAGCTAGACACAAACTGGTCCCACGTAAGCAACGTATGCAACGCATTATGGCATCTGGACTATTGATTTTGTATGAAAAACTATGCAGTAGGGACACTTATCGTATGCAACGCAACCGTTACGATACAAAAGCGTTGCATACGTTGCGTTCGTAGGACCAGTGTGTCTCTCGTAAAAAGTACTAAAATAATAAATTGCCAGCATTTTAGTGCATTTTCGCTACCTGTTTTTTTTGTAAGTATCTAATGCGTTTTTGTTATTATTATATTTACCATTGTCCTTATTTTGGTGATCAGAATGATTTCTAAAAGTTTGTTCATCTATTTTAATGGCACTTTATAGTATTTTATAATTAAATTTTCAATAGAATTAAAGTCGTGTTTCTCAAAGATAAGGTTCACTTTCGTACATGAGACCACCCACCACCTCTAGACAAACACACACAAGCACCATAGGTCTACTTTCTGGAACGAATATTAATGTGATAAATTATCAAATGCACGTTGACTGCTGTGATTGGTCGAAAGAATTTTCATCAGCCAGTATGTTCTGACAAAATCTAATCCTGTAAACTTGGAGTGAGCGTGAAAAGAACTGTTATTCCATCTGTTTGTGTGGATTAACAGTTCACTTCACCTAAGTACAGTAGTACCCAACTAATATGGCTTACCGATGTACCTGCGCAGAAGATAAATTTTCAAAGCGCGGGAAATGATATTAACCAATCGACACGCTCCACACACCGCAACTTCTTTTTCCTGTACCGCTATTGGTCGGCAGTCGCCGCCATGTTAGCAAACGCTGCGTGGCATGCACGTGACATGCGAGTGAGACGGAATTAATAGCTGCAGTGTATTATGAACCTTATAGTAGTGGTCTAAGGTTGATTGTAGGTTTTAAGCATTCTTTCGTTAGTCTTCGGGCCATACTTTACGAAGATTCACGAAGATTTATTCGTTGGGTACCAGTGTATACACGAGGAGATGTTTACAGCCGGTATATGCTGTCAACATCTCACCGCGTAACCTTCAGTGGAGTGAGAATGAAATTAACTGACATTCCATCGTGTTTGTGTGGATTGACAGTTCACTTTATGTTCACTTCACCTTAGTTTATAGTGGGAGGTGCTTACAGAACCGCACTGCATTTGAGTTGTGCTTAACTTGTGTCACGACGATAATTTATTTCCAAAACTATCATAACTATAATAAATAAGGGTACTATTGCAGCTACTTCACCATATTTATGAGAATATTTCTTGCTTTATTTGTAGTTCCTGCTAATTCTAAGAGATGGCGCAACTGGAGTCGCAATGAAAGGACTTCTATGAATAAAAATCACGACCGTATGTATAAGTGAGTGTTTATAAGTGCCTGACTTTTAATGAGAACTGACGGTCTATTCTGTGAACATCTTAAGGTGTAAACTTGGATAAAGTGATCATGTAGTGAACTGTCATTCCGTTTTCTTTGTAATGATTGGCAGCTCACTTCTTGTTCAGTTCACTTAAGTTTACACTGAGATGTTAACGGAATCGCACTCCTGTAGTGTTAAAATAATATAAGCGAATGAGTGAGTGTCTACGACTTTTTCGCATGAGCATGTGACTGCCCTACCAAAGATATTTCACAGACCTGGCAACCACTTTTTACATTATTCAGCAAACGCCACTCTATATACAACTGTATTTCAGAAACTGTTTAGTGTTTCAACACCTAATATAAAATACTTCAGTAAATTAAATTGAAATACAGATTTTTCTTCATTCAAAACTAACGAAATTCATCGTAATGAAAAGTGACTTGCGAGTTCTAGAAGTAAATATGAATTTTAGTAAATACGCACAGTAAATTGTTGTATAGTTGAAATAATATATCCAACCCTAGATATAACGCACATAATTTTTGTAGAGTTATATTGTAATAAGGGTGCCTACCGCTTTGCAGACTGAGAATATGAGACCGTCTAAGGCTGCGTTTCAACGAAGCGAGTGATGTGTTTTTTAAGAACCAATAGAATTGCTTCATTTAGCTAGTCTCGCTCAGCGCAAACGATTTTATTGATTCTTAACACAAATCTCCCTACGCAGCCTCGTACAGCTCTGGTGAAAACGCAGCCTACAGCAAAGGGTCCATTTTCAACCAACTCGCAAATCGCATGCAAGTAACATAAGGCACTTGTCTCACCGCCGACGAGGAAACTATTAGCTATCGACTATTTTCTCGCTGAGGAAAGGGACAAGAGATATAAATCTCGTGTGAGTAAAAGAGACATATATTTATATTCGATAGCTGGCTGTTCACACTGCTGGCGAGCCGGCTCTTACCACCAGTTGGTCGCAGTGACAAGAGCTGTCAAAGATAATACTCGTTCGGCGATGCTCGCTTGGCGGTCAAAACTTACCTACCAGCGGTTATTTCTTACCTATAGTGCGGGCCGGAGCGAGTGGTGCGAATAATCGCCCTTTGGACAAAAGCACTGTCTTAAAGCCGAGCGACAAAGCTATCGAAACTACTCAATCGCTACTCGCTGCTCACCAACTCTTTTCGAGTTTTAAGTTTAACTCACTTCTCGCTGATCGCCGACGGTGAGTACACTGCAGGCTACTGAGGTAAAATGAAATCAAGCAATGTAGATAATCTTGCATGCGAGTTGCTTTGCAGGTGGAAACGCGGTCTAAGGCAGGAGAGCTCAGCTTTAAAGGCCCATATTACAAGTAATTATAAAATACTCCGCTCGACTCATTACAGCCAAAAAAAAGGAAAAAAAAATATCTCTAATAATATAAATATAAATACTTATATAAATGCTGTTGATTATCAATTAGATCATTCCAAGTGGAGACGAATTGGAAGACATATCTCGGAATACAAGGGTTTTTGTCGGTAATCGACAGCAAATGAAATGACTGATAACAGTGATAAACTGCTCCTATGAAAGAAAAAATCTGAACTGATGAGGCTGCTTAGATAGCGATTGGTCCGCGAGCTTTGGGAGTCCATATATCCATATTGGATTTTGAATGATATCACTAAGATAACCGTGCATTGTCGTACAAATCCAAACCAAACGTATGCAAAATTTCAGCTTGTTCAGTTAGGCGTTTAAAACAACGATCTACGCCAGCGAACTTGAGGGAACAAAACGCAAACTCGTTTCCAGCCCCCGCGCGACCCAAAATTTTGTTGTTTTTTGTACATTCCTTATTATTCTATGACTTTAAAAAAATAACTGTATACCAAAATGTAGATAATTAAATTGTCTTTGAGATAGGTTCCTAGTGCAAATTACATTAAAATACGCCCGGCTCTTTTGGTCCGATTGTCGTTTTTATGTCTGTGTTAGACATAACTTTACAAATTATTCACTATGTTGAATGAATAAAACTTAAAATTTTCATATATAACATAATTTAAAAAATGGTCTGAGTAATGGAAAAAAGATTAAATTATAAATATTTCCAAAAAATTACGACTAACCGATTAGAAGTGATTTTCATTTTAAAATCAGCTACTAAGCCGTAAATGCACCTTAAAATTCAGTTAAACTATCGAAACTAAATAAAAAGATAAGGTTGTAAAACCAGAAGGCTTATTGCGAGTTTAATACTTAAACGTTCGCTTATGTCAAATTGGAGGGAAAAAAATATTTTCCGTAATTGCACGTAACGCGCACTAAGGACGCAGCTCTTATTGAATTATATAGATAAGCAGACAAACGAAGGTCGTTTAATATTATCATACGGTCTGCTCTTGCCCGTTTTCCCGCTAGATGGCGCTGACTGTTTTGTGTGTTTAACCAAACTGTGACTTTGTGTCATAGTGTAAAGAATCAAAAACACAAGTTTATAACCACAGCGAGATTACTGATAGTTTATTTATTTATTTCCACAATAAAAGTGGAAATTGCTTGTATTATGCTCGGACTTATCGCAGCATCAAGAGTTTTTGCAAAGTCACGATAAAATGTTAGTTAGGGCTTTAAGAAAATATAAGGCCGAAAACAAAACATGGGAATTGTGTTTCTTCGATAATATCAAACCTCGATATAGCACTGCCAACATTTTTATACAAAACAAAAAAAATGCATAGGTGCCTTTGATGTCTAGTGATGTGACTGTAGCAAATTGTTCATTAATGTTTAGATATCGAATATTTTGAATTGAAACCAGAAATATGATTGCGGTAAAATAGTTACAGTTGTGTTTTTTTTGTCGAATATTTTCATACCGAAGCTACCAATCGGAACTCTGTATCAATAGTGAAAGCGTTACATTGAAATAGTATTTCTAATATATTGATATTTTTATACTTACTAAGACAACACTGTTATAAGTTTTAATACATGGTATTTTTGTTTGTTGAAACCTATTTTTGTTTTTTACATGACGCATGAGAGTGAGTCAATAGTTTGTTTTTATACCTACTCAAAAATAAATAGACTAAAAATGCAGTTATAATTTTATACTGCCAGAAATTCCCTTGAAATTATACAATATTAATGTTTAAAAAGTTTTTAAAATGTACCTAATTAAATTTTATACAATTTTGTATAGATAACATTTACAATTATATGGCTTGGTGACAGAGTATTATGTTGAATTGCTTTTACTTACAAAAATCCAATTTCGTTTAAAGAAACTGCATCAAAGTAATTTCAGCAAACGTCCTTGCATATTTCATATTGACTGCAAGACATAACTTTCATAAGAGGTCCAGTTTATGGTATGGTCCCATAATGAAATATGCAAATGAATTTCCCGTGTTTTAAAGTTACCCTGTAGGTAGTAGGTACGATGCAGTTTCTATGAACGCCAATCTATTAAAAATTTAATAAATTAAGCTTGTTAGTAAATGCAATCATTTGATTCTATTTTGTCCTTTGTGATTGTAATCTACATTCCAATTTTTCTCAAATTTATTTGGTGTTGTACAAACATTGTTATCGTGACACGTTCGAAATTGCTTTAAATGTTTATTGTAACCTTTATTGTGCATGTGTTAGATCTTAATTGTTATAGTAAATTTGCGATGAAAGACCCGCCCCGTTCTTTCTTACAAAACTGTACACATATTTTAACGAGACTAACTAAGTATATAATATTTTTACTCATGAATAATTATCTGACTATGCTTAAAGACTCCCGCAGGTAGACGCGATGCAACAATGCAATGACCATTTTTTATAGTCATTGTTCTTTGGGTAATAAAGTCATTTGAACAACAATTTCGACCATTGCGACAAACTCTTTTTTGAAGAAATATTTCTATATTTATATTAGCCGGAGAAATATTCTATGAAAAATATGTCGTCGCATCGTTGTCACGTCGTCGCACCTGACTCGGGGGCGCCTAAATGATCCTTAGTCTTAAACTAAGACTTATCCCTTTAATTCCAATAAAGTAACAAGTTTTCCTATGAATAACATTCCTAAATGTACCTAGTTTATTTATCTCTAAGTCCCGCAATCAATTTTGTAAATTATTAACTGACCATTATAAAACAATAAGAAATTGTCTTCCGCCCGGTTTCTGAGCAATCATTACCGTATAGACAAACGTAAGTCAAGTTACCTGATTGGCCATAATAATTTCAGTTACATTTCAACTACATTTGGGTCGAAAATATTTTATGTGGAGCGACTGCCTACCAGTCCTCCACAAGTCATTAACTGGGTAACACGGTACTTCTTGGCAAGACTGGTGTCAGATGGATTTTTCCTTACATTTTCTGGATTTTCAGTTACATTCGGTTAATAAAACCGAATTTTGCGTCACAAATTGAAAACTAGTCAAATTATGATTTCACCTATAATTACAGTACATTCAGCCTATTACCACAATAATTGAGTCGAGCTTGACCGTCTGTTGGCATTTTGTGTGTTGTCAGGTAAAACCCATCGGGACTAGTTATTGCTTCTTATGAGTAACATCAAATTTTACTATGTTATTGTTATGGTAACGTCTAAAGCGTACCTTTGTACATGTAAAATATGATTTGCTGTGAAAAAAGCAAGGGGTGGCCAATATTATAATATTCGCTAAAAAATTGATGCACTAGAATGAATTTGGTAGGTACCACAAGATTTTAATCTGAGTTTAGCTTTCAAATGCCCGTAAGTAGCTTTTAGAAACCATAATTTGGCCCTATAAAATAAAAAAGTAAGATACAGATTACTAAATAAAAATAAATGTCTTTTTACATGTCATATGGAACGGTTTTGATTTACAAATACTTTGTAATAATGTTCATTTAAAAAAAAAATGGCAGTATTGCCAATTAAGATATTTTACATGGTCTACCAAAATATTTATACGTCGGAGCCAACTAGCTTAGCCGTTTAATTGGCTGCCTAGCCTTTTCTTTGAACGGCGCTGTTTAATCAGCGGCCTAAGTGACATTTCGGCATTTAATTGAACAATTAGGCAAATGATTTGGTTCAATATCGCCGTCGCCGAGGTTAGTTGAAATTTATTGTTGTTTTAATAAAGAAATCCCAAAATGCCCAAAATTTTTTTTGCTACACGGTTATTCTGTTCTATGAACGGCCTAAATATATGCTAGCCTGTTAATTAAATTTTGTATTAGATGCATTGGCGGGATGGCATTAAGGCCTCTGATTAAACGGTTGTTGATGTTCAATTCCGGTGTTACTCCGGAGACAGTGCACATTTTGCTTCTATGCAATCAGTATCAGTTAATAGAACTTACTTCACGAAAAAAAAATACGTGTATTTTTTAAGTATCGATATCCTAATTCCGTTGTTAAGGATCGAATAAAGTGACTATAATTACTTTTGTTTCTTTCTTCGAAACTTATTTAAACAAAAAAATAATAATCTGTCTATTCATTTTTAATGATTTTGTTATACCTACGTAACATTTACGCACTAACTTCGAATTAACACTGTGATTACAATTTGCATATGACTTCTTATTATCTGTAAATGTGAAGTTATGATATTGACAATTTTAATATTTCAATAAAATTAAAACAACAACTTCTAAAAACATGTTTATAAATAAAATACATTAAATGGCCAGCTGTAGGTATAGTCTTTTCAATAAACTATGCTGTTAAAATTCCAGCCAAGTGAGAACACGAATGGTTCCGTACTGCGAACTGAAAAAATCCTTGTTAATCTTTTTGGTTATTGATTGTGAAGAAATATACACTGCGAGTATTGTTATGCCGTTAATACCCTTTGGGTCCGGAACCATAGAAGTGAACTCTTAAAAATGTTATGACAATGCGTAATAGTAAGAAAATTTTCATAAAATATCCTGAATACTTAGGGCAGTTTTACTAAGACTGTTTTTCAAGAATCGAGATTTTAAAAGCTAATCTAAGAAGTAAAAAAAGGTTCATAAGTTCATTTGATAAAGCCCAGCTTTTGGAACGAAAATAATCGGAATATTAATTAACCAATTTTCAAATTTCCTTTAGGTTCTGCGATTGAATAAATATTCATCACATTAGTTGCGTTCAAATTGCGACGCAAGTATCACTTCTTTCCAGAAGCTGGGGATAAGTTTCTTGTCTCGACTTAGAACCGAGTACATAATATTATATGTATTGACCATTTTTTATACGTAACAGAATGGGACTTGTGTTTCAGCATTTATCAAGTAAATCTTTTCTATTGCAATCGCCGACACAGCTCAGCTAAGCATTCCGAAAGACTCCGTGGTCTGTGCCATGAAAAATGTTTTTTTCTGTGACTTACATTTTATCATGTATAATATCTAAATAAAATTTTGGTCCAAAGAAAATGTGAATTGTGTTGGCGATTATGTAAGACATTAATAATTTATTATAATTATTGTTATAGGTAAGAAATTCTATATGTGCTGCTGTTTGCGTTGAAAACGTTAGGCATTTTAAACAGTTAAAGTTCCCGTCATGACTGTGCACTGATTTAGATACACCTTCGCTAGATGGCGATGCGCTAATTTTTGGCTGTTGGTGCATCCGTTCCAAATTCAAGTCTTTCCCGAATGTACAGGCCACTATGTTGATCTCATGAGCCTACAAAAAAACGTTATCAATGCTAATAGGAAAAGCTTTTTAGTGTGGAACATATAGTCACTTTATTTATGAGGGTAGTATCCTACTTGTAGCACACATGTAAGAAGGTACTTTGGAAATAAATCTTGAGATTTTTGTGAGATTATATAGGTACCTAATAAAAATTGCCTAATTGGACTAATAACTGCACACATTTTCTTTGAGTGCTTTTGTTTGGTAATTAGGAAGCTACCCTCGATATCTGTTCTCTCATTTCAACAGGTTCGAGCTACTACAAAATGAAATTATGCAGTAGTTCGTACCGGTTATTGGGATGACTTGTTATGTACCTACACTCAGCCTATGAAAACGCTGACCATACTTAGAACCGTCATTTTAAGTTGCAAATTACTCAAGCCATAATGACAAAGTACAAAAGTGATCAACGTTTTCGTGAGCTGATTGTACAATTATTGTACCAGTGTAAGACCGTTGTCGTTTGATATTGTCATACTACGTATTCTGTAAAAAATATATCATTTAAGAACCCGCATTATTTTATTTATCTATCCCTTGGTATTTTGGTACTAAATTTAGGTCCGAAGCAGATCTTCATGCTTTCAAGCTTGGCAAATGAGGATGTCAGTCTAGGTGACTGCATACTTGTCGAACAGGTACTCAATATCGTAAATACGATAGCCTAGAGCTCAGATTTTTCATTGAAAACAGGCAGGAATATCTTATATCTTTCACAGATGTCTATAACTAGGACTTTTAGAAATACTACATCCGAAGTTGCATAAAAGATGGCAACAGATGGCAGTGATTTCAATCTTATGTTTCAAAGTAACCCAGTTAGATGGCGCTACTAGTTGCTCGCTTTTCACTCGTGAATTCTAGCGTGACGTGTCATTCATGAATGTTACAGGCTGAAGTAGAACATTCGGAATCCCGGTCCATTGGGGCAGTAGTGTGGGTTAAAACTGGGTCATGCCGTCAAACCACTCACGCCTATTTTGCTCGCATAGGGGGTTTACAGAAATGTTGCCGCTATGATTATGCGCCTAAAATCTGTTGATAAAAAGGGAGGAAGTCCCTATTGAACACTCCTGTTTAGTTTTTATCCCACATTATAATCATCATCATCATCATCATCTGCTAGCCTTTTCCCAACTATATTGGGGACGGCTTCCAGTCAAACCGGATTCAGCTGAATACCAGTGTTTTACGTGGGGCGGCTGCCTACCAGACCTCTACAACCCATTAACTGGGTAACACGGTACTTCTTGTCAAGACTGGAGTCAGGTATTTACTGGCTTCTGACAATCCGTAACGACTGCCAAAGTTCTACAATTGACAGCCAGGACCAACAGCTTAACGTGCTTTCCGAGGCACGGAGGAAACTCATTATGTTAAGATGGTCACCCATCCACAGACCAACCTTGGTAAGCGTTGCATAACTTTGAAAATCGACCTGTGCGGCTGTCATTCTTTAGCCGACCCCAATATAGTTGGGAAAAGGCTAGGCAGATGATGATGAGATTCGTATTAATTGTGAGAGTGACACTGGGTATATATAAATAAAATGGCTGATTTTTGGCGCCATATTATGCCTACAAAAAAAAAAAAACGAGGAGACGATTCCAATAATGTAACTTCAAAAACAAGTCGCTTTTCAAGCAGTCTGATGCAGTTCAATCACTGATCAGCTAGTCTATTCTGTAAGTAACCATTTCGATATCGAGCTTCACCTGAGTGACAAACTTCACAATGTGAGCTTTATTGCACACAACATAAGGTCTTACTTTTGACGTAATTTGATACTCATCTCGGATTCCGCTGTCGAGATACGAAAATTTTGTTACAGAATAGGGGTACTGAGCCACCAACTGCATCAGACTGTTTGAAAAGCGACTTGTTTCGAACTTTTTAGTCGATTTTAGCGGTCGGGTTTTTTGACAAAATATTTTTTTTGTTTCCGTTATTTCAAGTTGCTTGAAAGATGCCAATAGATGGCACTGATTTAAGTCTGATGTTTCGAAACTGTGACGCTAGACAGCGCTGCTAGTTACTCGCTATATCTAAACTTCTAAAGTAGAACAGGGATCGATCGCGTTCATTGAACTTCATTGGGGCAGTGGTGTGGGGACCAAAATGGATCATGCGTACTACGCTCCGAAGGCGGTAGCTATGCAGGAATGTTGCCGCTGTGATTTCCCGCCATGAAACTCCCGATAGAAAGGAAGGACGTCAGGTCTTCTGAAAATTCTTGTTTACTTTTAATCTCAAAATAGTCACACGATATAAGTAAATACTCCAAATTCAAACTTATATTTCAATAGCTCAAGCGTAGTGTTCGTAAGCAACCGACACGACAAGCCGCTGAACGATTTATTATAAAAAAAAATCAGTTCTAAAGAAGTAGATAGGTAGGTATAATCTAAAGTTGCGGGCAGTAGCTATTTTTACACAAAAACTGGAGACACTTTAACCATAAAGTTAAGATATGTCAGTTATTCAGTCAAAAAAAACAAAAACCGTAGTTCAGATTATTTTCACAACAGACTAGACATCGTCCGGCTGTTAGGTACATACCAGAAAATGCGTAATGCTGTTGAGCAGTAGCGTAGCGTAGTGGGGGCGCCTCGGGCGGCACCTGTAGGGTCGGTAAAATTTTACAATAAATAATAATGACACTGTAAATATTTTAACCATTTCATATTTTTGTCGCACTCACGATTCGGACCGATTAAGTATATTATTTTTCAATGCAAATATAAATATTAACAGTTTCGTTCTAGTTCTCAGTAGAAGTCGATTTGCGTTTTATATTCAATTCGCTAATAACAATCTTGTCGATCATTATGGTATAATCATAAGTGCATCTATAGTGTATCTGCTATATCAATATACCTACTCGTAAGTGGCATAGGTGTAAAATGTTTGTAATAAATGTTATTATTATATTCAGTAGCGGGCCGCGCGACGCGGAACCTCCCAGGGCGCCGGAACAAATAGGGTGCTGTGCGTATTTGGAGTTTTCTTTCGATATCAAGAAAAACTCAGACATTGATGGTGATTTGTTGTGCGATGAAAGTTTTAGGTCGGCTACACAATATCAGGCAACACTTGTCAGAAATAAAAATGTCTCAAGACTTATACCATATCGCTGAGTATTCTGCTAACAATACCAGCGACTGTTGCAAGTGGCGAAGGCTGTTTCTCTAAACGAAAAACAAAAACTAGTGTGAGTTGGACTCGCGGGAAAGGGGTTCCGAACGAATTATTTTTTACCTTGTTATTTTTACACTATAGTTCTATTATCTCCATAAGTTTTAAAATTTTAGGCTTTGTTGTTTCGGAGATAAGGCCCCCCTTATTTCCTCATTTCGCCTAATTTCTTGAATAACTTCGAAATGCTTTATTTAAAATTATGAAAAAATATAAAAAAATATATGTAAGCCCTTTTATTTGATATTTCTCACGATATTGTTAACAAAACTTTTTATTATTTTCTAGTTTGACCCTCAAAAGTGACCCCCATACCAAAAATTTAATAATTTGCGTAACACGCCGTGTTTGGGTCACGATGGGATTTGGAGAAAACTGACTGTGACAGACGGACAGACAGACTGACAAACAGACACCCGAGTGATCATATTCCTAAAAACTGCTAGATAGGGGAAAACGCTTTATTTATAAGCGGATTTTGGCACAGTTGTAGGCAAGGGCGGATCCAGCTTTGGTGCCAGGAGGGGGTCATGTAGTTGTGGTCAAGTCAAGAACTTATAATTTAATTTTGATAACAATAGATACAAATAAAAAGTAGGTATTTAATTAATGTACGTAAGTACTGTACTTAAAAATATTTATTCTTTATTGTACACTTCAAAAACTTAACACATAATAACTTGTACATATACACGTACATATTGTCATCTTCTCTTGAAGACATCCAGAGAAGCACTATCACGCACGGAATGAGGCAGCCTATATTTATATTCCATAACCGTGGTGAATGATTTGGCATAACAGCTAGAGGTAGGTATGTCGAGGGTGTATCTGTATGATGGTCTATGTGTATGACGCAAAACTCCGCAAAAGTGAAGAGGTGGTACGACAGGGTTTCCAACAAACAAAATAGAAACAGACAAAATACATATATTTAAATAACAAAATCAATTTTTCTTTTACGTCTTCTCCCGAAACGCGTTATTACGTCATTTACGTCAATGGGTACGTTTTTATGAACGTGGAGAAGTGCCAGTCCGGTTAGGCGATCCTCAACCATTGAAGATCTTAGCCACGATTTAATTCTGCGCAACGTAGAGAAAGACCTTTCTGCTGTCGCTACACTGACAGGTAGTGTAGCCATAATACATAAAAAAATTCTTATATTAGGATACATATCGATGTCACAATTTAAAATAAGATCAGAAATCGACTGCGGTATGTCCTGGCACCGCTGCAACATTTAAGTTAAAACACACGCACTCACTGGAATAATGAGAAACTTATTACTAAACATTTCTTGAAATTAATGAATTTGCAGCAACAATTTTTAAGAATACTCATAAAGGTACACTTATAAACACATTAAAGGTAGAAAGAAATTTTAGTTTTTTAACTTAGAACTATGTTATGAAATGATATGTTGAAGTTTAGTTGAGGTTAGGTCTAGCTAGACGTTACGTAGTCGACAAGCGCGCGCAAGTGTGGCGCGGTAAAATTCAAATTTTCGATGCGTTTGTTCCCAAACGTTTGCCAACATAAAAAGTTATTATATTAAATTCATTAAATATTGAAGGTATGTAGTTACATAAAATCTGTATTGTGACAAAATTATAAATAAAATCGTTATGTTTAATTAGTGGTCCACCTAAGTCCTGGAACCAGCTCAGGGGGGGGTCATGACCCCCATGACCCCCCCTGAATCCGCCGTTGGTTGTAGGATAATTATGGTATTTTAAGCAACATAAAGTATACAATAACTATAATTATTTTGTTTTTTGAAACCGACTAATAAATAAACAACGATAATTTGTAGTGTTTTGTTTTTGGAAGTCGGTTGTATTTTTTTGTAAAAAGTTTTTTATTTTTCACTTTGTAGTAGTACCTACACACCACTAAAAAGTGAAACCACAAACAGCGTACCGGTAGAATGTTATGTTATGAACTGGTGTAAACAATCAACAGACATACGATTTCCGAAATTCCGATCTATTTGCTATCATTTAATGAAGAGTTCCGTTGTTCTTCATCAGATCCACACCAAATTGAAATGGGACCAGTCCGGGAAAATACTCATACAAACAAAAAAAAGAATCATTCAAATCGATTAACAATTGACGAAAATATCGCTGAACAAACATTTTTCATGGGATTCCATCGGGTGTTTTCACGAATAAAAGCATCTTCATTGCTCATTATATTTTATTTATAAACCACTTCACTTTTTATGATTTAAGTTAATAATAATAACACTTTCGTAGAATCAAATCACTTCACTTTTTATATAATTTAACTTAATAATAATTATATCTCTTTCATATAGTCAAATCACTTTGTAAATAATAATAATAATTCACATTTATAGTAGGAAGTAATAATAATATAATTCACTTAAAAACGTCCGACTAGCTCGGCTGTCGATGAACGAATGACCGCTCGACTGGTAGAAATCCCTGCGCCCCCGCAAGGGGGCGCGGCAGGCGGTATCGGGACGAAGCCCCCTGACCGCAGTGGCCACACCTCGGCCCGTCAATACGGGCCGGTCATCATGTTGGCAACAAAAATGCCATGAAAAGTTGGCGTGCGCCTGCCACTATTTTCATAGCAACAGTCGCACGCCTGTGATTGGGTCGCTGAAGTGTTTTACTACAGGCGCGTCACGACTGTTTGTCGCTTCTTCACGGCACCTTCGGCGGTCAGTCCCCACCGAGTGAGACCCCCAGTGACCTGGGGGAGGCCCAGCGAGAACGACCAGCGACGAAGGTGTCGACTTTGGTGACGCACCTGCAGCAAGGAGTGAGTGGCTCTCGTCCGCACCGGTTCTCAGATCTAGCCGATTGCGGCCCGGACTGCAGAGCCGAATGTGTGTGTGGGCGGCCGTGTATTGTGAGTACTGCCGCCCAATGCTAATGCACCGAATAAGCCTATATTAACCTAGGAAACATATTCGGTGCGTGAGTACTAGCGCCTGTCTAGTGGTGAGTGTGTGAATTTCGGAACGCAACCTGCCTATATTAACTTTGCACAGGTCGCGCGCCGGGATGCGAGTATGAGTACAGTGTCACTGTTTGAGTAGGCCGCGTGTAGCGGGAAGCGGCCTACTCAGGCGTCAGTCCGGTGAGGTGCGACGGGGCCGCCTACGTCCCCGACCAGGTCGCGGGGTAGGTGCTTCGCGTCAGGCGGGCGCGCGCGCCAGGGCGCAATTTGCTTGCGAGGCGCTGTATGAACTCGTCCAGGCTCTCGACCGCAGCGGGACCTCGGGGTCCCGCTGGATTACGTCGTTCCTCACTAAGTGAGGGGCGTACACAATGGTCCGCAGCGCAAGGTGCTGTTGCGCGCGGAGCTTCGCGCGGTTCCCCTCGCACGTGAGGGCGAACCATGCGGGGGCGGCGTACGTCAGAATCGGGCGTATGTACGTCTTGTACACACCCAACTTGACGCGCGCTCTGCTGGGACGAGAGCACGGGGTAGAGCCGTGCACGGGCGGCCCTTGTGCGGTGACCCGGCGGACGTGCGGCCCCATCGAGAGCCGACGGTCGATGGTCACACCGAGGTACTTCGCCTGGGGGGACCACTCGACGTCGACTCCTTGCAGCTTCAAGGGCGGTGGGAGGCGCGCTGAGCCTATGGCGATCGCTTGCGTCTTACCCACGTTAACCGACAGTCGCCACTTGGCGAGCCAAGCGGGAAGCTCGTCGAGCGCGCGCTGCATCTTAGACGCCACGTGGCTGGTGTTGAGCGAGGTTGCTATGTACGCGGCGTCGTCGGCAAAGAGCGCGAGCGTAACGAGAGATGTGGTGGGGATGTCGTCGGTGTAACGTGAGTAACACGCTGGTGACACGCAGCTGCCCTGCGGCACGCCCGCCCGGACAGGGCGGGGGGTGGACGGCGCGCCGTCGACCACCACTCGGAAGCTCCTGTTGGACAGAAAGGATTGGACCACTTTGACCACGCGGCGGGGCGCGGCGGAGGTGGCCAGTTTATAAACTAGTCCTTCGTGCCAGACTCAGTCGAAGGCCTTCTCCATATCAAGGAATACTGCTACCGCGTATTCTTTCTTGTTTCTTGTTGAAGACAGCAGGTGCAGTACCCTTGATAGCTGAAACGTCGTGCTGTGCTCCGCCCTAAACCCGAACTGCTCCGGTCTCGGAGCGATGTGCGGCTAGAGATGTCGCAGCAGGAGCGACTCGAACACCTTGGAGATGGTGGGCAGCAGAGTAATCGGCCGATAGCTCGTCGGCTTCAGGATATCTTTCCCTGCCTTGGGCAGCATGATGACGCGCCCCTCTTTTCATTGTGTAGGAAAGACCCCCATGCGCAGTATCCCCGTAAACAGGCGCGCCAAGGCCGCGACCATGCGGTGCGGCAAGTGGCGCAGCGCTGTGTTGGAGATACCGTCGGCACCGGGGGCCTTTCGTGGCTTCGTGCGTAAAAGGGCGCGTCTGACTGCGCCCGGGGAGAAAAAGATGGCTTCTTCCTCGGGAGGGACTGCGCCGTCAATGCGTTCCTCCCAACTCGCGGCGGCCTGAGCGCGCAACTCGGCCTTTACCCACTCCGCGAGACGGTTGAGTGACGATTTAAGTGTAGGGCAGCGTGTTTGCTGCCACTGCTTGCGGAGGCGCCTCTTGTCGGCGACCATGGCTCGTAGCCGAGACGGTAGGGGCGGCTGTAGCCCTCTCCCCTCCGCTGACAGGTGAGTTGTCGCCTCTTTTAAGGCGCATTGCACGCAAGCAGTGACGTCATTAGCAAGGAGCTCAACGTCCGCGGCGGTAGCAATAGGCCGAGTCGGAGTTGTGGCCTCAATCCTTTCTGTAAATTTATCCCAGTCTAGTAATCGACGTGGCGCTGGCGGCTTGAGTCGGGTCGGCATCCCCGATAAGACGACGAGTACGGGCTGGTGGTCTGATTGTAACTCGTCGTCGATCACTTGCTGCGTGATCTGGCAGTTTAGCCCTTGATGGACTACGATGTCCAGCACTTCGGGCATGTACAGGCTGTTTCCTGGGTAGTGAGTGGGCGTTTCAGGGCCGGACACCGTTAAGCCGAAGGCTTCGGCGTCAGCGAAAAGCCGTCTCCCCCCGGTATTCGTGGAATTGGAGTTCCACATTTCCAGTACATTTTCCCGAATGACCGCTCCTGCGCTGCGCAGACCTTTTATAAACACTGCTACTGGTAGGGAGGCGATAGTGGGGCACGCCGCATGAGTAGCTCGTGACGTTTCGTTTCACGTGCGCTCTGCGCGTTGTTGATATGCCGTTTTATAAACATGCGTAATAGTTGCGCCGATATACCTTCCATCATCAGCCCAGCAACATGAGATGATGATAACCAGGCGCAATTTTTTTTCCGCCCCTTTCGGCTCATCCCCGCGCTACGCCTCTGCTGTTGAACCTTCTTACGATTTCAATTTACAACAGATATAGCTTCATATTGCCGTCCCCGAAAAATAGAACGGTAACTGATATGACCATAGGTTTAGTATTAAGCCATATGCCCAAAAAATTACCCATTTTTTTCTTGGATTTCCTGCCCCCATACCTTTATGTATATGTTAGTTATAAATCCGGATGAGTTCTAAATCCGGATATTATATAATACTATCCAGCCATTACGTATAATATCTAGGTACTCAATTTGGACAAAGTGAATATTAATACAGAATTTATTAAATAACAAGAATAAATGTACCTAGATTATAAAGTTTTATTTCAATTTTCTAGCCAGCACAGAACACTAATAACCTAAGCCTGGTCATTTTACATTAATCAAGATTCACAGTCTCTTAAAGGTATCGAGAATAAAATGACAAGTGATTAATAATAAATTAAAACAACAAAAAATATGGTAAAATTCCAAGTGGTATAGCATTGCGCCTTTTTCTTTTCTCTATGCCTTTACTTGGCAAGTTACTTAAATTACTGTTTTCCCAAATTCTATTTTATTCTCCGGGGACGGCGGGGATTACGAAATATTATAAGTACTATTATAATGGTAAGTGAAAAAAAGTACCTAACTAGGTATATCTGTGCCTATTTATATTAAAATATATAAATAGGTATTATTTCCAGTTAAGTTAATATTCATTGTAGATGTAGGTACCTAGATGATGAATTAAAACTAAATGATTAAATTAACTACAATTGACATGATCTAAGAGTAAGTCGGCATGACGGTCTTGATATTACGAGAAAACGCACAACCCATCTCTAGATATTTTGTCTCATGTGCGTCTGACATAAAGGCGCCTTCAAATTTGTATTGCAAAGTGCAGCGCGGCTGCAGCGCAGCGCGGCAGCAACGCTGCTTTTGGTAATCCATACTTGAAATAACAAACGCAAGGAGCCGCGCGGTTCTTTAATTTGTCCGGATTAACGAGTAATAAAACTTACACAAGTAAAAGCAAATTAGTCTTTAATATTTTATTAGCTGCTCATTTAACTAAAACCAAAATAAATAAATCTTTAACAATCAACTTAAAGAAATAAAACAATGATCTTCTATTCACATTAACTAAGTGGGTATTTTTTGCATTTTGCGACTAAAATTCCGTACTTTTATTTGTATGTCAGACTATTTTCAGGACATTACAAATTAAATAGTAACTCTAGTCCCGATAGAACTGTACCTATCTGAGCAAACCGCTAGTTCTGTACCCCTATTCTGTAACAACAGTTTTCGTGTCTCGACAGCGGAATCCGCGGTGAGTATCAAATTACGTCAAACGTAAGACCCTTATGTTGTGTGCAATAAAGCTCACTTTGTGAGGTTTGTCACTCAGGTGAAGCTCGATATCGAAATGATTATTTACAGAATTGACTAGCTGCACAGCAACTTTATTTTTTGCAAGTTACTCTACGTAAGTCGGCAGATAATATTTAACAAAGACAGAAAAAAATATGGTAGGCAACATTAGGTACATAAAACGAATGTGAAGTCAAAGCAGTCACAGAGTACTTTCAGTTTATATTAGATTAGTCACTAATCTCCGACTGAGCCAAAGGGTACTGTAGGAGCGATCTATGGGGTGAGTAATTTCGTCGCGCGTTTGTTTATTGAACATCATTCGGTATTCTACGGTAAAAGGATGAACAAGCGCCCCGGGCGAGGCATGTAAGTTTTTGTTCTAGGATTTTTTTGTTCTTTAAAGTTATGTTTTATATAATTATTTCATATTATAAAAGAAGTTCTTAGAAATGTTAATATGTATAAATTGTAAGTGCTTTTTATGGATAAAATAATGAATAAAGGCTCCAAAGTTTAATCTTTTAGCCGGAGTATGAAGCATAAAGTCGAATAACACACGCCACAAAGACAAGCCCACGCTGTGTCGCTTAAGACACGTTATTTCCTCCCGGATATTTTTAAGTAGTTAATATGATCCTGTAAGTAATTAAATAAATCCGAGGGAAAACACGTCAGCTGGTGAATTTTAGTAGGCGATAGATGCCCCCTTCAGGGCGTTAGCTGAAGACCTTCCCACCGAGCTACGGCCAGCTGACGTTTTGTTTTCTGTAAGATATTGGGTTAGCTATAATTTTACATAATTTTTAATCGGGAGGAAATTACTGAAAGATTTTTTTCAACGTGTTTGTAACCCTGGGTGGGTTACAAACACGTTGAAAAAATAATAAATAATAAACGTACGATAAATTTTTACGTGCGATAAGCACGTAAAACTTTATCGTACGTTTATCGCGCATAAACGTATCGCAGCTGACGTTCACAGAACTCCATAATAAAGCTCTCTTAAGGGCGCTATTACAAAATCGAGCGCTTGCCCCGGACTAAAGCTACAAACCGCGTTTCCCGAGATTTATAGTGATTGTGGGGCTGTATACAAAAATTGCTTAAAAATGTGAGTTTACTTTTAAATAGAACAATTTTTTTTTCATGCATTACAACAATACCTCCTTTATTTATTATTAAATATTTTTTATTTGAATTTGGATTATACTTTCATAGATAAAAAATATAGTTTCATACGGAAAATTGTCAATAATTCTCAGTCTTACAAAATTATTTTTGGTTTATTAGTGCATGAATCGTAACAAATTGATTTGATAATTCCAAAGTAGAAGGTACAGTTGTATCATGGACATTTTTAAAATTGATTAAATTATTATATCTTCGGTGTACCAAAGCATCAAAAGATTCCCAAACGCGTAATTTTATGAAACACCCTTTGCGGAGACAAGAAATTTACTGATGTACGTGAACAAATTGATATATTTATTTAGAACACTTTCAAGATCAACTATCAAACTTACTTAGGCGTATTTTTGTTTCTTTTTTGTGCTATATCTAAAGCATAATCAGACATCAAAACTCGAATCAAACGCTCAAATTCAAGAAAAATTGTGAAAGCGCTCTTAACCATTTTACAAGTTATCATGGAAATCTATCTTATTGGTATAGCCTTTTAAATTTTAAGCACCTGGATGACCGAACCTTGCTCGTTTTTTTTACAACGTTTTCTAAAAATTAAACCTAGCTAGATCGAGTTATCGCTCCCAAATTCCGAAACCCCTGCATACTTACTAAATTTCTCTCAATAGATGGCAGAGATATCAATGCAATGTTTCGAAACTGTGGCGCTAGGGGGCGCTACTAGCTACCACAGCTTCGCTATGGCTAATGTAGGACAACTGGGCTCCCGGTCATTGGCACAGAGTGGTGTGGGGCTAAAACTGGGTCACGCGTAGGTATTTTACGCGAACAAAGGATATGCAGAAGTTTTAGTTCCAAGAAACTAATGGTGTAAAGGAAGGACGTCACTAATCACGAAACACGAAAACTTGCTATGTAGTCTCATGTTGAAAATACTCGAAATTCATACTAGTATTTTAAATGTGAAACTACTCCCTTTATAAAATCATGAAATTATAGAGGACATGAACCAAACGCTATGCTGTGGCTTTCATTATATATACTGTACTCTTTGGCTGTGGCGTGTCAATTTGACAGGTACCCAGTCTATATGCTATGATTTTAATTTACAAGACTGGACCCAGACTTACAGCATCTAAGCTAAATGCTCTAAGCATAGAGAATGGAGACAAGGAGTTTGAAAAGTGTCCATCGAAATGCGTTAAATTAGGGTGGCGCTACAATCGCATCAGGATAAATTTAAAAAACAGCGCCAAAAGTTATTAGAGTAGGATAGAAAAATAAACAAGGAAAGAACAACTTCCGCTTCGTTTTTCTTTCGTCGCAAGTAAGAAACAATAATATATAATTAAATATTTGTGTATTTTTCAGTAAATTTTAAAGAAAAAACATTGATAAGATGAGAAAATGGTGTGTTCAAAATAAAGAGAACAAAAGTTTATCAAACTCTGCACATTTCAATCCGTCTACCCTCCGCTACGCTAGCGCCATTCTAGAAGGTTTTGAACTGTTGCTTACTCTGACACTTTTTCAACTTGTCACCCATATAAGATCGGTCTCCTCGTCTCTACACTCCAGCTTCTTCTTATCGTGTGGGCAGTAAGTTCTAGCGACACCCCACACATCCTAGTGTCAGAGTTTCTAAACCGCCTCAAAGACCTCTGACATGGTTTATTTGACGACCGCCATTTGGCGGCCGGGAACACCGGCTTATACGAAGCACGGAATCATCTTTTTATCACAAAATCAAATGATTCAAGCCTGCAATGTCCTAGCCAACCTGGAAACAACTTTACAAAGTATGCTTCCCGTGGGAATCGAACCCGAACCACTCGACCACGGAAGCAGCTATACTCCACGAATCATAGAACATTTCAACAAGCAACAAGCGGCCACATCATCAACAAAAATTGATCATGTGTAAATTGAAAGCCTATATCCAACTTGCAAAATAAATATCATATTGCAATGTTTAGCAGAAAAGTCGAAAGAAATAAGTAATAATTAAAATAAATAGAAATATTTTTCATTGCAGACTGTATCTTATTTTTTTTTCTTCTCAACCACAGACACATAATTATATGCCTGTGTTCTTAACAGCAAAATGCTAAATGCGACAAATAAAAAAGAAACCGCTTCGTAGAAAGCCCGGTAGATGGCGTTACCACTCTTTCGTTTTTCAACCGTACGAAAGTGAAAAGTACGTAAATGGGGCAGTGGTGTCGTCGGCCTGTCGGGTGGAAACTGGGTTAGCTACGCGTATTTTGTTCTCGGAAGGGGTAACACAGATAGGTCACCGATATTATTTTGTTAGCTCTGTTAGTGGGGTGTGTAGTCGCCAATCGATTATCTAGCTAATATTAACTGGGATATTTTTGTCTTGTTTGAATTTTGTTTACACTTATTCTGATTTTAACAGTTTGAACTTAGGTACAGTGAGTATGAAGTGAATCACACCGCTCACGCTGGTTATTTCATGCTTTTTTGGGTTCCGTACAAAATGGTAAAAAAGGAACCCTCATGGTGTGACTAAGTCTGTCTATCTGTCTGAAGAACTACTTATGCTATAAACTTGAAATTTGGAATAAAATGTGAACATTTGTTGGTCTGTCAGTTTTTTAGGGTTCCGTACCTCAAAAGGAAAAAACGGAACCCTTATAGGATCACTTTGTTGTCCGTCCGTCTGTCTGTCAATACCCTTTAACCCGGGAATGGAGTTGGAATCTAAATTACATACTCAAGTCCACGGTCCCTTGAAGCTGTTAAAAAATCATGGTTATACTATATGTTAACATAAAAAAGATACGGCCGTTTATGCCGAAAAAAAAAAACGAATATTTCGACACTCTCAAGGGAATCAAAATTCATAGGGTATTTCTCGTTGACCTAAAACTGTAAAATTTGGCAAGTAATACTGTTTTATAGTACAGGTATAGGGAAAAGTCTAAAAACAATATATTTGCCATTAAAAAAAATATAGTCATTATTTACAGTACGAAATCAATTATCGAGTGTAATAAACCACTGATTGGATTCAATATCAATTACGACTGACAAAAAAACTAAGAGTTATCCCGAGCAACATTTAGCGTTTACTTCATCTAAATCAACCCACTAAATCAAAAGATATAATTTTTTTAAGTTTAGGAAGAAACTTCCTAATGTATTCTGGTCAGGGAACATATTTATTCCCTTGAGAAAAATTAAAATGCACGAAAGCATGAAGAAAATACACCATAACAAATTGTTGTGTTTTTAATACGTGCCAAAATAATAGCGAAAGTTTTAATTAATTTATACCTTATCGTTATTAATCGTAACATACGTTCTTTTGCCAGAGGTTGTGGGTTCGATTCCCACCCAGGACAAATGTTTGTGTGATGAGCATGATCATTTGTTCTGTGTCTGGGTGTAGTTTATCTATAATAATATGTATGTATTTAGAAATATATAAGTATGTTTATCAGTTGTCTAGTACCCATAACACAAGCTTAGCTTCTGCATAGCTTGGGACTAGATGGCGTTGTGTGATAGTTGTGTGGAATTTTATTATTATTATTATATTTTAACGTTTTCCGCTGCTAAATACGTTTTCAGTTTACAAAATGGTCGATAGATGGGGTTGCACTGATGACGCATTTTCTGAATCGCTATGTTAATATTTTCCAATGAAGAACGACCCTCACACGATTTTAATTTTTAAACACCACGTTGTAGTTCGTTAGGGGTATAGGTTCGGTTTCTAAAAGATCTTGAAAAGTATCTACTAAGGTCCAAACTCGTTATTCTCTAATTTGTTCTGGTTCGTTAATCGTGCGTTCGTTTAAAATTTGATTTTAATTGAATAAAATTTTTGATTTTAAGATCATTCTGAATTTTATTTTAATGATGAAATATTTTTTATTTTAATTAGTTAATTTAATTTGAATTCAGTTTTATTTTCATTTCGAATATAATTTTTGTGTATTTTTATATTTTTAAGTTGACATGTGCGAATTTTAAATATGGATTATTGGTCTCTGAATTAAATAAATAATTATTATTATTAAGTAAGAATTGTCTTGAACTAATTTGGTACTTGCGAAGTACTGGACGGTTCGATTTGCGGATCAGGCCTGTAGGGTTTCGTACCAAAGGTGCTGACGGGACCCTTTTCTTGTTTTTTTAAGGATGAGAAATCATCAAATGATTCCTCCCACTCTGGGTGAAGCAGGAGGGAGTGTCAGACTCTTACAGACTAAAACCCCTCCGTGTTCCACTTAGAGTCCTTTGCGTTTCTGGGCTACGGTGCCTCTTTCGAACAAAGTCCGCAGCCCCAGCAGGCACTGGCCCTAGCGGGCCCCATCATCTTTGCTGACATCTCTATGAGGCGCGTGGAACACAGCGCGTCGTCGTCCCGGGCCTGGTTCTGATAAGATGGCGAGTCACCCAATGCTCGCCGTCCGCAGGCCCGCGCCTACGGTGGCTGAGAATCGTCCTGCGACTCCAGACACCCGGGGCGTCTCGTTTTGTTGCGGCGGCTGGGGCGTGAGGTTTCCCACTCTCTTAAGTGTTCGGCTTCCTCCTTTGCTAGCTTTACTGCTTCGCAGAAGGAGGTGACCGCTTCCCATGTCTCCTCGCTCCGGACCATGGCTTGAACCAGGGCCGGACGCGAAAGATCGCCGCCGGCAATCGCCTCGACGAGGACACGGTGAAGCTCCGCCCAAGCAGGGCAGAATATCTCCACCGTATGCTCCTCCTTGTCCTCCGGCTGATCCTCGCAGTTTTGACACCCGGGCGTATTCTCCCGCCCTATTCGAAACTGGTACTTCCTGAAACGACCGTGAGTACCTGCGTCAAGCGGAAGGTGAGGACGCAATGGCACCGCTCTAGCCACATTTCAAAGAGGGGACTTATCGCCGCAATTGTGGCATGCCCAGGTGATGGGACCCTACTATATTAAGCCGCCGTGACAGATTTTAAGCTCGGAATAAACTGCGAGACTTGATTCCTGAACTATTTATAATGCTTACATACAAATTTGTACAGAACCCTTGGTGTGCGAGTCCGACTGGCTCTTGACCGGTTTTTTTCTCTGGAACGCTAGATATCCTGTTAAAATGAATAACAAATACTTAAGCCAATAAAAAAACTGGCTTCAACAGATATAAAAAATAAACCTATTTAAGCATCTATTTTGCAATATATGTATTTTTACAATCGCAAGTAAATCAAAACCTACAGGGTACGCCCCGTTGACCCAGAATCATTAAATTTGGCAAGAAGCAAGGTCTTACAGCAAAAGTAAAAAAAAAAAGGAAAAGTCTGAAAATGGTTAATTTGTAGTTTTATCACATAAGAAACTCATTTCACATGTTTTCAATCAAAGAAGTTAAGTATGTCCTTCAGTCCTATTTATCTTTTAGTCGAGTATTTTCCGATTGTTCACTGCTTTCATAATTTTAGCAGTTAAGGCCGCTCTCTCGAAAAACCTTAAAAATAGCGTACAGATGAAGCAGTTTTTCGTCGGCATTTACTGTGATATAACTTCAGAAAAAAAAATAGGTGGTATTCTACATGAAATGGTGCGTAATTTGGTTTAGCCAAAATGTATGTATCGGTATCACATAATAAGAAAAAAAATCACCGAATCACCTCCAAATCGTTGAGATGAAACCATTTGACCCCTTCATTTTTTAACAAAAGAGAGACTAAAAAGAAAATATCTACTGCTTTGTAATACAAACAAAAGTAATTTGGTTTTGTTAGTTTTTAAAAATATGTATTATTTTATTATAAAAAATTAAAAACACGAGTAGCGGAGTGGCGCGTAGAGGTGTAGTTAGCTCCGTTTGTATGCACAAGGTCATTGGCATGTATACAAGTCTTAAGGTGGATGCTCCAGGGTAGCCCGCGAAATTCAAATATTTTTATGTTTTTTGCATTTTGCCGGTCAGTGTGAAGACAGAATGATTATTTCTAATCATTCTGTCGAGCTACATGAACTTAGAGGGCTATATTGATGATTAAAATGGTTATAATTCTTTAGATAAATACGCGTTACGGTCGCGGATCGTATTTGGTCCACATACAGCTTCACACTGACCAGCAAATTAAAAAAACATAAAAATATTTGAATTTCGCGGGCTACCCTGGAGCATTCACCTTAATGTTAATAGTTTCTCGGTATCGGTGTATTGATATGGAATTCACTGTAGCTTGGCGATTTGCATTTCCCTTTGGTTTATGTGTCGTTTGTGGGTTTACAAACATTCAAACTCACATACACAAACAGCCAGACCCGGAACAACTTACTACCTGTACGCCATTCAAATATTTGCTCCGTGCGGGGAATACTTCACACACCAGTGTAGTGTAGGTACAAAGTGGTAAGAGCTTCTTCGACAGCATAAGTACTAAAACTATACGATAAGCTTACCTGCCAATAATATAATAATAATAGCATTGACGTTGAAGTCATTATACCCAAAAATACAAACACAGAACCTGGTACCACAAACACCGAAATAAATTAGGAAAGAAGTCAAGAATTAGACAAAACATTCATACAAACACTACAGCACTTTACGAACATTTACCCAACAAAAAGAAACTACATACCAAAACAAAGGACATCCAAAAAGTTAGCTCAAATAGTAGGTTACATTATCCTTCCAAAACATGTTAATACGGATACGGATTTCGAAACCCTACAGACAGTGATATACAGTGCTGCTTGGACTGCTGCTAAAATTAATGGAAGTAAACTGTCATAAACAACCTCTGAGAACTCGGTTAACATCAGTCATAATAATAGGAAACCAAAATGGCAAAAAAGATTAGAACTAAAAGTTAAAGATTTAAGAACAAAAATTGGAAGACTTACAGCGTACATTCAGAGAAACAGAGGTTGGAGGCTTGTTAGAGAGGTACACACAATATTAGAAAGCTATAGAATGCATTCAACACATGAAGAACCAAACACACAACTCACACTTTTTAGATACACTTAAACAGAAACTCACACGTGTTAACAGTAGGTTGAACCGATACAACAGCTGTACACTTCGCAAAACTCAAAATAATAAGTTTAGGAACAATGAAAAGCAGTTTTATCGATCATTAAAAACATCGACCACAAACACAACAGCACCAAATAATAGTGAAAACAACACAAATCGTAGTTTACCGTCAGTAGACGAACTGCAACAATTTTGGTCAGAATATGGGAGAGGCCAATATGTCATAACACAGAAGCTGAGTGGATTAAGACGGAGACAGAAAACCATAAACATACCGAACAAATGGAGTTCGAACACGTCCCGATAGAAATATTTCATGACGTCCTGCACAAATTACACAACTGGAAGGCACCCGGTTCTGATTACATTCACAACTTGTGGTACAAAAAATTTACAACTATTCATCCACATCTATACAATTTCATCAACAGTTTTATTAAAAATCCAACAACTTTGCCTACTACTTTTTTGACTGAATGTATATTCAGTCAAAAAAGTATCGGGAATGGATGATTTGCTTATGGTTCCAAATTAAAATTTTTGTTTTTTTGTAGTTGTTAGATTGGCACAACTGTTTTCCATTTTGGCGCGGAGTTTGAGTTGCATCTGTTATTTATATTAAATACAGTGCTGGTTTTAGTAATATCATATGTATATAGTGTGTATTGCGAATTTCATAATGGACAAAAATATCGAACAAAGAGTTTGTCTTAAATTTTGCATCGCCAATGGAATTTCGTGTTCGGAGTCACTGAAAATGTTACAGAAGGCTTACGGTGAATCGACTTCATCAAAAACTCGTGCTTATGAGTGGTTCAAAGCGTTCAAAAGCGGTCGAGATGTGATGGAAGATTTGCCTCGCTCTGGTAGGCCGTCAACGTCTGCAACTGAAGTTAACATCGCAAAAGTGAAGGATATAGTGACTGAAAATCCCCATTCAACTCTGAGAGAGATAGCCGCCGAACTTTCTGTATCTCACGAGTCGATCCGTACCATTTTAACTAATCATTTGGGTATGAAACATGTTGCTGCTCGGCTAGTCCCAAAAGATCTGAATTTTCTCCAAAAACTCAATCGCATGAAAGTCGCTGAGGACATGCTAGAACGAGTCAGTTCGGACCCAACATTCATGAGACGCATTGTTACTGGTGACGAGACGTGGGTTTACGAGTTTGACATGCAAACTAGTCAACAAGCTTCGGAGTGGCGCCTTACAACTGAACCGAAACCGAAAAAACCACGCCAAAGTCGATCAAAAGTCAAAGTCATGTTGACTGTTTTCTTTGACTATCGCGGTGTTGTGCACTCTGAATTCTTACCGGAAGGTCTAACGGTAAATAAAGAATATTATTTGAGCGTTATGCGGCGTTTAAGAGAGCAAATTCGACGAAAAAGGCCAGATTTGTGGAAAGAAAATTCTTGGATTTTGCACCACGACAATGCGCCTTCGCACAAGGCTATCATTGTGAACGAATTTTTAACCAAACACTCAACAAATACCATCCAGCAACCACCATATTCACCAGATATGGCTCCTGCTGACTTTTTTCTTTTTCCTAAACTCAAATTACCACTTCGTGACACCCGTTTTCAATCGATAGAAGACATAAAGGAGAATTCGCGGCGAGAACTGAACTCAATTCCGGAAGCAGCGTTTAAAAAATGTTTTGATGAATGGATTATTCGTTGGCGCAAGTGTATCGTTTCTAAAGGAGCATACTTTGAAGGTGATAAAATAAATTTGGATGAATAACAGACATTTTGTGTATTATTGATCTTTTCCCGGTACTTTCTTGACAGAGTAGTACATAGCTGAAGGGATAACATATATGTTACCAAAAGACAACAATGACCAACGTCAACCCAGCAAAGTATAGACCGATAACTTGCCTTCAAACAATTTATAAAATAATTACATCTTGTATCACTCAAATCATTTACACACATCTTGATTTAAACTCAATATTATCAGAAGAACAAAAAGGCTGTCGAAAATTTAGTCACGGATGCAAAGAACAACTTACTATCGATTCAGTAATACTCAAGCAAGTCCAGGCGAGGAAGAAAGATCTGTACACTATGTATATCGACTACAAAAAAGCGTACGATTCCGTCCCGCACACTTGGCTACTTGAAATTTTAAAAATATATAAGATAAATCCTCAAATCATTGAGTTTTTACATAGTACTATTACTCACTGGACAACACGCTTGCATCTCACAACGTCGACAGGGACTGTTGAGACAGAACCCACTAGCGCTCCTGCACACGATGCCGCCACCGCGCCGTCGCCGCGCCGACGCCGCACAACTACACTGTACTTACATACGAGTCGCGCGAAGACCGCCACCGCACCGCCGCCGCGCCGCCACCGCGCGCGTTCCCAGTTATTTCATTATCCTGATTCATTCCATTGCCGGCCGCGTATGAACGTGCACGTGATAACTTTTTAAGAAATTATCATGGAAAGTTTTGATTACGAAACGTTTATAAGTTTAGTGGAGGACAGAGAAGTTTTATGGGACAAAACTTTGGAAGTATATAAAGACAAGCGTAAAAGTTTAAAAGCTTGGTTTGATATCTGCCATATAATGAATGAGAACTTTGCAGAACAAAATATATAAGTAGGCTCTGACTTAAAGGAACTTTGGGACAAGATATGATCAGTATGTTTTTTAATTAAATTGTAATGCAACAGAGGGTACTTCTATATACTTCTAACTGAATACAATTAAAAGTCGGGGTATGGTAGCAAGTGATTGCTTGTTTAATGTAGATACGTAGGTACCTATATTAAACAACATTACACACGAAATTCATCCGTCATTTTACTTTTGTTTTACTTACGAAACTGCTCACGAGATATACTATCCACACACTACTCTGGATAGTATATCTCGTGAGCAGTTTAGAGTGATAGATACCTAAATTAAACAAGCAATCACTTGCTGCCATACCCCGACTTTTAATTTTATTCAGTAAGTTAACAAGTTTTGATAAAAAAAACGATTGTGAGGTGGTGTTAGAATGAACTAAAATGAATGAACCTAAGAATGTACTTATAAGCACATTTTGTCTTATATTTAAAAACTATTTTAAAAACACGGTTAAAAGGTTTAAATATTGTTTATATAATTTTGTTTCGGTTTTTTTTTATAAAGTAAAACGACATGACTTCTATTTTGTTTATATGAGGAGAAATAAAACAAGGAACTTACTTTTGCAAATAAAAAATAATAATTTTATTTCCCACATGTTCTAAATCAATATTTAAAATTTTATTTAAATCAAACCATTTTTATCATTCGTTTATATATCGTTCCTTACGCAAAATCGTTCATTATCCAACACTATTAGTTGTAGTATGGTATCATTATTTTTCTATGAACTATCGAAGTTACTGAATAAAATTAAAAGTCCAGGTAAAGTAGTTGCTTAAGTATTCCCGCTAGATATAAACACGTTTCGTGCTACATATTAACAATAGTTATTTTGCCATGGTACATTGCCATATTCAGAATTAAAATACTCCTTATATTTGTCACGTATATCATTAGCTGTTGAAGGAACTATTTCTGTTGAATCAAAGGGCAAAAACTCCTCTAATCCACACCCGCTTAGAGATTCTTGCATCCCTTTTACGCCCTCCTCTTTGTGTATAAAATTCTGCAGTAAACAACAAGCTTTCACAACATCAACAGCCAAATCCAATGACACATTTAAAGGTCGATGAAAAATTCGCCACTTATTGGCCAGTATCCCAAAGGTACATTCTACATATCGTCTCGCTCTTGTTAACCGATAATTAAAAACGGATTTTTCTGTATCAAGCTGTTGACCATTATATGGGCGCAGTAAATTCTGATGTAGTGCAAATGCTTCATCGCCTACGAATACATATGGCAAGAAAATGTTAGTATTAGGTAAGGAAGCAGGTTCTGGCAAGTTCAAAGTATTGTTGATCATGTTGTGCCAGAAAGCTGTATCTTTTAAAACACCTGAATCACAATCCTTTCCATAAGCACCGACGTTTATATAAATAAAGTTGTAGTCACTATCGGCGACTGCCATCAATACAATCGAGAAGTAATGTTTGTAGTTCAAAAACATCGATCCACTTTTATTTGGTTTAATTACTCTAATGTGCTTTCCATCTACAGCACCGACACAATGAGGGAAATTAGCAGAAACCTCAAATTTATTTGCTATTGCTAGCCAATCGTTCCTACATGGCATTTTCATATATTTTGGGTAAAGTTCAGACCACATTAGAGAACATACTTCTCGTATGATTACGCTTAAAGTTGATTTTCCAATTCTAATTCAATAATCTATATATATAAAAATCAATTGCTGTTCGTTAGTCTCGCTAAAACTCGAGAACGGCGGGGCCGATTTAAATAATTCTTTTTTTGTTAGTTTCGCCAGAATACAGGGAAGGTTTAAAAACAAAAAAAAAAGTAGGTAGGGTAGGTAGGGTAGGTAGGGTAGGTAGGGTAGGTAGGGTAGGTAGGGTAGGTAGGGTAGGTAGGGTAGGTAGGGTAGGTAGGGTAGGTAGGGTAGGTAGGGTAGGTAGGGTAGGTAGGGTAGGTAGGGTAGGTAGGGTAGGTAGGGTAGGTAGGGTAGGTAGGGTAGGTAGGGTAGGTAGGGTAGGTAGGGTAGGTAGGGTAGGTAGGGTAGGTAGGGTAGGTAGGGTAGGTAGGGTAGGTAGGGTAGGTAGGGTAGGTAGGGTAGGTAGGGTAGGTAGGGTAGGTAGGGTAGGTAGGGTAGGTAGGGTAGGTAGGGTAGGTAGGGTAGGTAGGGTAGGTAGGGTAGGTAGGGTAGGTAGGGTAGGTAGGGTAGGTAGGGTAGGTAGGGTAGGTAGGGTAGGTAGGGTAGGTAGGGTAGGTAGGGTAGGTAGGGTAGGTAGGGTAGGTAGGGTAGGTAGGGTAGGTAGGGTAGGTAGGGTAGGTAGGGTAGGTAGGGTAGGTAGGGTAGGTAGGGTAGGTAGGGTAGGTAGGGTAGCCAGTTGACGGGAGCGAAGCCGCGCGGGTCAGCTAGTAAATAATAATAATCTAAGGTCCGGCTGTTAACATAATTGACAAGAAAAAATTTCATCCCGATTTTTTATATTATTTAAATTAAAACCAATTCTCAAAATGAACAAAATCCAGGAAACTTCGAAAAAAAAAACCAGTTAACATGTAAACTAGTTAAACTTGAATGGAAACAGTAACAAATATCACATCATCAATTAAACATCAATGCTGACAAGAAGCCGGACTCGAATACAAGTCGCACCAATTCCATCTTCGGGTGCGTCGCTCAGTTCCGCCTCGCAGCCGCCGGGACCAGCGCCAGCCGTGAGTCCTGAGATTCCGGTAGCTGCAGTTGCGTCGAGCTCGAGCGACGAATACTTCTCGCCGCCGACGACACCACCACCTGCGCGTCGGCGCGGACGAGGCCGACCACCGGCCAGCTTAGGACCTCGAGGCCCACCGGTCTCTGACAAGGTGCCCGCTATCGGTGGAAGTGTGCAGCGTATAAAATGGACGCAATCCATAAACGAAAATGTTATACGCTCATACTTTGGGGCTACAGGGGGGAACTAACCTGACTGCGTACCGTGGTCGGATGCTCTCTCTGTTTCAGGTACTTGAGCCAGCTGTCAACGTTTCAGCCCAACGATTATCGGATCAGGTGCGGGTCATCCAGCGTAACCGTATGTTGGATGACGCCGTACTTGATAGACTGCGTCTGGAATCACGGAGCAGCCGCGTCTCACCTACTTCGCTACCGGCCGCGGTGCAAATACAACCCAGTGCAAGTGTTTCACCGCGACCCAACTACGTCGGTGAAGATGATGATGACGGGGCCACATCCGTGAGTACCCAATGCAATGAGCGATTGAGGAGCGCTTTGGAGGATGCCTTCCGAGAGTATCGTTCCACACCGCCTAAGCTTAGACCTCGTCTACCTCGTTTGCCCATGCATAATAAAAATAGGGCGCTGGTGTATGCTCTAGATTCGCAGCTAACAAGTTATTTTGATAGCAGCGAAGACCTTGCCGATACCCACTCGATCTTGTACTGTGCGGCTGCAGCAGCATGTCGTGTAGCTCATGTCAAATTTCCTAGTAGTGACAGAGTTACACGACCAGCTGTACCAGCTTGGCAGTGCAGGATCGAGCGTCGTATCGGTGAGGCTAGAGCACTCATCGGCAAACTAATCTGCTTCAGGGAGGGCAACACTCGCCGCAGAGTGATGCGCTTTGTGAGGCGGGCGTTCTCGGCGACTGATATTAGTCCTCGGGATTATCTGACCCGCGTCACAGAGCGTATCGACTTCCTGAAGCAGAAAGTCTATGCATGGGCAAACCGTATACGTCGGTACAAGCGGCGAGTGGAGCGATACACTCAGAATCGCACATTCCAAAGCAATGAGAGGTGGGTTTATAGGGCTTGGGAGCGACCAGAGCAAGGTGTGACTGATACGCGCCTACCGAATGATGATGCCATGTGTTCATTCTGGCGCAGCATCTGGTCGGTGCCTGTCAGTCATACCGAGGGCGATTGGACTCGGGAGGTCGAGCGCGCGTGCGATCCGATACCAGAAATGGGGGCAATTAACATCAGCCTAACTGGAAATCTCCGGGACCGGACGGGCTGTACAACTTTTGGATTAAATGGTTCAAAAGATCGCACGCTCGCTTGGCATCTCAATTCCAGTCTGCGTTAGAGTCAGAGTCGCTGCCCCAGTTCCTAACTACAGGAATAACCCACCTGCTCCATAAATCAGGTAGTACCGCGGAGCCTAAAAATTATAGACCGATCACGTGTTTACCGACGGTCTATAAAGTTCTTACATCCATTTTGAGAGGAAAGATTAACCATCATATTGATAGTAATTCAATAATGTCTGCTTCTCAGAATGGATGTAGGAACGGGTCCCGCGGTACTAAGGAGCTGCTCCTCATCGACATAGCCATTAGCCAACAGGTTCGACGTTCCCGAAGAGATCTGTCGACATGCTGGATAGATTATAAGAAGGCATATGACTCGGTGCCACATACATGGCTCATGAGGGTGCTGGAGCTGTACAAAGTTGATGCAGTTTTACGCACCTTCCTGATGTCGTGTATGGGGCAGTGGAGGACGGTTCTTCACTATCCAGGGTGTCGACAGACCCGGGCGAACAGCGAACCGATAAGGATCGAGCGTGGCATATTTTAGGGTGACAGTCTGAGTCCACTGTGGTTTTGTCTGGCCCTCAACCCTCTCAGTACATTGTTGGAGGGTTCGGACCAAGGCTACCGGTTGAGAAGAGGTGGTCAGGTCATATCGCACCTCCTTTACATGGATGACTTGAAACTCTTTGCTCCTAACAACTTGCAACTGATGAAGCTACTGAAGGTAACAGAAACCTTCAGTGGCGCCATCAGGATGGAATTTGGTTTGGACAAATGTGCGGTCATGCATGTAAAGCGAGGGGAGATTATGGAATCCGTGGGAACACAACTCTTGGATTCCATAGACCTTAGGTCCCTCTCCTCAACCGAAACTTACAAGTATTTGGGTATGTCGGAAGCGTTAGGCATCAGTGCTACTGACATGAAACAATCGTTGAAGGAGCGCTTCTTTGGCCGCCTGAACAAAGTACTTAACAGTCTTTTAGGGGGGGGGGGGGTCTGTATGTATGCTTTTACGGCTTGTACGGTTTTGCACAACGACACGCTTTGCTTTGCTTTGCTTGGTAGTATAGATGCAGGCCTACCTTGCTGTCTCCTTCAGAGACGGGAAGGTGGCGTGGTCTTGAGGGGGAGCGCAACAGTCGTGTAGATCCTCAAGGCAAGTCCGGTGGATATACCTTCTCGAGTTTGCCACCCCGTTTTTGGTCTAATTCCTTACGAAATAGACGTAACAGAAACCACCGGGCGACCCGCAGAGTGGCGGGCTTTCCACTCAGTCCCACCCCAAATCCCACTAAATCCCTTTTCCCTTCTATAACCCCTCCCAACTCCCTTCCTAACTGTGACCCTTCTGTGACGAAGTGGTTGCGGGCTCGGTCGTCACTAAACTCAGCTGACGGCGGGTAGGAGAATTTTGTCACCTGCGCTAGGACCTGCGCAGTAAGCGGGGATGAAGGAGTCCTGGGAGGTTGAGCCGATCGGCACTGGCGGTAATGTGTCCGTGAGGCAACACGCCCCCTTTGGTCTGGATTTCAAGCAAAACGGTGGCCCTATCTTCTAGCCAAGGGTAGGGAAATGGCCAAAGTGTCCCGTCAGAGGGCCACAGGCGAGGTGCGTGGGGTCCGCTAAGGTCGTCCTCGGGCGGCCGTAGCTGTAGGTAAAGGCCATGCTGACGGTGTAAGTGAGGGTTGATTAGTTGCCAACCCGATCGACCACCCAATGTCGCGCTGTAAACCAGCCTTGCGCCCCTATATCTTCCTGGTAGTCCTAACGTTCGCACTCACAGAAGTGCGACGTTCCCAGGTGCGGGCTCCATGGTGGGTGGGAGTCAGGAAGATGAAGTTCTAAAATTTTTAGTATGAACGAATTGAAGCCAACTAAAAATACCGCAGGAGTGAAGTCGGCGAAAGCTGGCAAAGCTCCTAAGCGAGGTGCCTCTGGTGCCTCGCTCGCCCCTGGATGTCCTGCGGCTCACGCCGTAGGCGCCAGCGCGGGCGCTGGTCCGGCTGTGGCAAAACCGCAGCTAAGACCAAAAAGTCCCACTCCAAGCAAAGGAGAACGGCGCTGCATGGGACCAGTACCGATCCTTTACACACAAAGGCGAAAACGGAGACGGCTAACACCTCTGCCGGAAGTAGCCTTCCCAAACACCCTCCCACTCCTCCTGTGGCTCCTCAAGCCGCTTCCCAAGTCGCAGCCGCCTCCGGTCACACGGAGGCGGTCAGCAACACCGAGGACGTTTTTACCAGCGCCTGGCAGGTGCCTACCCGTAAGGGTAAAGGTAAAGGCAAGGGCAAGGGCAAAAAATCAAATCCACAAGCCCATTGCTCTTGTTCGGGCCCATCAGGTCCAACAGCTCCTACAAGCCAGGGTAAGAGGAGGAGGGAAAGACTGACGCGTAAGGAGCGGCGTCACGAACGCAGGCGGGGACGCAAGGCCCCCCAAAACAAGCAGGTTGCTGCCACCAGCTCGGTTAAACCGACCAAGCAAGGTAAGCTGAACTTCTCTGAGGAGAAGCGGTCGCAGGCTGAGGCCGGCACTAGCCGACCAACGCCTAGCACACTGCCATCTGAATCCGCAGGAGGTCCGGCCGAGGTGGCAACCATAACGCAGCGATCCGATGGGAACGACCAGGCTGCGGCCAAGCGGGCTCTCAACGAGACGATTTCGCCCCGTGGAGAGCACAAGCGGCCGCGGCTTGACCAATCTCAGAGGGTTGCTAATCGAAGCTACGCCCAAGCTGCCAGTGCGTCCCTAAACGTCGCGATAACCTGCGACCGGAGGGGCATCATAAGCCAGGGAGTATCGGACCAGGTCTTGGCTGCTATCCACAAGCGGATCATCAGCGAAGCCTGCTCTGCTATGCAGGACACTCCGGGACCGACCTTCAATGCGAAGCCGCTGTTCACTGGTGGAGTCCTCAAGCTGTGGTGCGGTAATGAATTCACCTTAGCCTGGCTGAAGAAAACAGTCTCCAGCCTGGCTCTCCCGGCTGGCACCTCGCTAGTCGTCAAGAGCCAGACAGAGATCCAGACCCGATCACGAAGCAGCCGCTGGTAGACGCAGAGGACACCGATTCTCCGTAAACAACCCGGAAGCAACTGCGGCCGACCCTACTGTAGCAGCAGACTCAGCCGCCCCTGCCGCCACCGTGAGTGCTGTCCCTTCATCGGGGGGGGGGGGGGGGGGTGGGGGGGAGCCGGACGATGTAATATTGTCCCCGGCTTCAGACCCGGAAGGGGACGGTTTCGACGAGGGCGACCTGTTTGCCGGGCTGCGACTTGAGGGTGACAAGGAGGGTCTCGCCGGCGATGGCGTCCCTTTTGTCGGTCTGTAAAGTCGTGCAGGCTAACCTCCACCACAGCCAGACCGCGACGGCTCAACTACGCAAGTGGCTGGAGGTTCAACACACGGCCATTGCCCTGATCCAAGAGCCGTGGATTAGGGGGGGCCACATACGAGGACTCTCCAATCTTGGTGGTAAGCTCCTTGTTACTGCGGACCATGATCACCCCAGATCGTGCATCTATGTCACAAGTAACCTTAAAGCACAGCTATTAAACGACTTCTGTTGCAGAGATGTCTCTGCAGCTAGGCTGAATATACCGCGGGGAGCCACAAAGTTGGCGATCGTCTTCGCCTCGGTATATATGCCTGAGGCGGAGGAACCGCCCCCACACGACCTGGTCCGCCTCATCACATAGGGGGATGGAGACGCAAAACGCAAGGGGTAAGGCATTAGTTGATTATCTGTTCACAACTAACCTATCCCTACTAAACACGGGTTCGGAACCAACCTTCGTAACCAGACGCAGTCGTACAATCATAGACCTTACTCTGGCTACGGAGGGAGCAGCGGAACTAATTACTGGGTGGCAAGTCTCGAATGAGTCCTCCTGCTCAGACCACAGGTGGATCCGCTTCGACATCTAGGTTTGTGTACCACCCAAACAACCTAGGCGTAATCCTCGCAACACGGATATATCGGTGTACACACGCAACCTTACCTCAAGGCTTGTATCATCATGCGATTCGGAGTTGCTTGCGGACACGGCGCAGATCGATGCGCAAGTAACACTACTCACCGAATCGCTGATAAACAGCTACCGAATCGCCTGCCCAGAAACGATTCCGCGCGACACACCGGGTAAGCAACCCTGGCGGGGTGCAGACCTAGAGCGCAAACGCGGTAAGGTAAGAAAGGCTCTTAACAGAGCCATGAACACATGTAGTGATGAGGACTGGGACGCTTATTACGCGGCCAAATCCAGCTACAAGAAATGCATCAGATTCAGAAGAACTACAGGGTGGCGTAAATTCTGCGGTAACATTGAATCATGCCAACAAGCAAACAGGGTAAGGAAGATACTGGCGCAACAGAACACACCTGAGATCGCCACACTCCGGAAACCCGATAACACGTTGACCACGACACCTGAAGAAGCGCAGCGTCTCCTAGTAGAAACTCACTTCCCAGGCAGCGTATTCGCGCAGGTAAATGAATGGCTTGACGTTATCCAAACACCGTCAGAAGATGACTGGCTTTATGCAGAAAAGATGATTACGCTGGAAAAACTTCAGTGGGCCATCAAAAGCTTCCAACCTTTCAAGGCACTAGGTCCCGACGGTGTGTTTCCAGCCTTAATTCAGTGGGGAGGTACCGCTGTTGCAACAAAACTGGTGCTCTTAATGCGAGCGTGCCTGGCCTTAAGATACGTTCCTAAAGGATGGAGGGAAGTGAAAGTTATATTCATTCCGAAGCCAGGTAAAAGTGACTACACAAACGCTAAATCCTATCGTAAGTCTGACCTCGTTTTTACTAAAGGCAATGGAAAGACTGTGTGAAAGGGAACTACGTGATAGCGTTTTAAAAACAATACCACTGCATGGTAACCAACACGCATACAGCTCGGGTAAGTCGACAGAGTCCGCTCTTCATCTGGTGGTGAACCAGATTGAGGAAGCGATTCACCAGAAAGGGTCCTGCCTGGGCACATTCATAGACATCGAAGGAGCCTTCGACAAGACAAACTTTTCCAGAATTAGTGCCGCTCTCTCCAAACACGGCGTGGAACAGGTACTAACTGACTGGATAACTAATATGTTAAGCAAACGAGTGGTTCGCCTTGAGGAAGAGCAGCAGTTGGCTCTGATAGCCAGAGGCTGCCCGCAGGGCGGTGTGCTCTCCCCTTTTCTGTGGAATCTGGTAATTAATGACCTGATCACCAAACTCAACGCACATCGTTACTACACAATAGGTTATGCTGACGACCTCGCAATCCTAGTATCAGGGAAAGTGACTGCAACGATCTGCAACCTCACTCAACAAGCACTACGCATCGTGGAAAGATGGTGCGACGAATATGATCTGTCGGTAAACCCCACGAAAACTGAATTAGTCATGTTCACTCAAAAACGAGCACTAGGCCACTACCGGCTACCTATGCTCTTCAACACAGAGCTCCAGCTGTCTTAACGAGGTAAAGTATCTAGGCGTCATCCTAGACAGTAAGTTAAGCTGGAGTAATCACCTAGACTACAAACTAAACAGGGCCTGCATTACCTTCTGGCAATGCAGGAAAATGATAGGGAAGAAGTGGGGCCTATCTCCCAAAATAATACTATGGCTGTACAGCGCAGTAATTCGGCCCATGTTAACCTACGGGGCCGTGGTGTGGTGGCCACGCACAAAGCTAGCTACAGCCGTAAACAAGTTACAACACATGCAAAGGCTGGCCTGCATGGCAACGACGGGCTGCATGAGGACTACTCCAACTACGGCGCTGGAAGCCATGCTGGGACTCCCTCCGCTACACTTGTTTATACAACAGGAAGCGACGATGGCAGCAGTACGCCTTAAAACATTAGGTCTCTGGAGTAAGAGAGATACACGACACACCGCTCTGCTCGAGGAGCTCAACAATGAACTCCCCATAACAAAAGCAATCAATGACCGGGTACCCAAGCAATTTATCTTCGATAAAAAATACAAAATCCAATTGCATGAGGATCATTGGTGCGAGGGGCTCTGCCCCGCCGAGCTGCGGATCTTCACCGATGGATCAAAAACAGGTACAGGTACTGGTGCGGGAATTTTCTCAGAGGATCTCAATATCCACATAGCCACACCATTGGGGGTCCACAACACAGTGTTCCAGGCTGAATGCATGGGCATTTCTCTGGCGGCATCAGCAATCCTAACCAGGGAAGTTAAGAACCACTCAATACGCATACTCTCGGACAGCATGGCCGTCCTGCAAGCTCTGAACAGCCACACAGTGAACTCTAGGTTGATTCTCGAGTGTCACCAACGTCTCAACCAGGTTGGTAGACACAACAAAGTAACCATTCAATGGATCAAGGGACACAGTGAATCTCGAGGCAACGACGCTGCGGATGAACTCGCCCGAAGGGGGTCGAGTTTGTCAGCGATGGGACCTGAGCCCATCGTGCCGCTGCCTTTCGGGTACTTACGCAATCTGGTAAGGAAACGCACCGGAGATAAACATCACAAGCTATGGGTTGACCATAGTGAGTGCAGGCAGGCCAAAGAGGCACTTCCCTCTATAGATGGCCGATTCACAAAACAAGCCCTAAGACTGACTAAACAACAGTTGCGTTCAGTCACAGCCGTAACAACTGGCCACGGGTCTTTTAATAAACACCTCTATGCTATAGGAGTCACTGACAGCCCGCTCTGCAGAGCCTGCATGGAGGAGAATTCGGGGAAACCGAAGGTTTTGTCTGTGCAATTATGGACGAAGATATGATGACGAACAACTACCGGAAATACATTGTGAAGGACGGTACGGTTGACATATGTCGGGCATGTCACCGGCCCGGGGAATCCATCCGCCACATTATTTCCGGTTGTTCTAGTCTGGCTAACGGAGACTATTTGCACAGGCACAACCTTGTAGCCAGGATTATCCACCAGCAACTTGCTCTTAAATACAATCTTGTGGAATCGGAAGTACCGTACTATAGGTATGTGCCCGACCCAGTTCTCGAAAGTGGTAGTTGCACATTGTATTGGGATCGGTCTATCATCACTGACAGGACTATTGTTGCCAATAAGCCTGATATAGTGGTGATAGACCGACTAGAGCGTCGCGCAATGATTGTTGATATAGCAGTCCCACATGACGAGAACCTCGTGAAGTCAGAGAAAGATAAACAAACGAAGTATCTTGACTTGGCTCACGAGGTTGTCGACATGTGGGATGTGAACACAGCAGTTATTGTGCCGATAATCGTGACGGCCAATGGCATTATTGCCAAGAGCCTCGACCAATATCTCAAGAGGCTCTCGTTGGGCAGCTGGATCAAGGGCTTAATCCAGAAAGCAGTACTCCTGGACACGGCGCGCATCGTTAGGAGGTTCCTCTCTCAGAAGCCCTGACCACCGGTAGCTTGGACCCTGTTCCCGATACCGGTGGGCTAATATTTTTTATATTTTTAAATGTTTTTTGTTGTGTTTTTTTTAAGTGTTGTTTTTGTATTTTTATAGAAATATTTAAAAATGTAATTAGTTTGTATATATAAATGAATAAATAGAATAATAATAATAGTTTATTTGATAACCTTAAACGTACAACAAATTTGAGATTGGAACCTCCTTTTAAGCAAAAGATGCCTGTATTAGGAGACTCCGCTCCTTCAAAAACAAGAAGTGTAAACTATACAATACGAGTAAATAATCAAAACAAGGTGAATTGAGTGAATGAGGGTGGGTGTGTGTAATGAGTGTGTGTGTGTGTATGTGTGTATGTGTGTAAGGGTGTGTGTTTGGGTGGAGTATTGTGTTAGTATAATGATAGAGTGTCTGTTGTGAAGTGTGTGTGTGTGTGTTGTGTTGTGTGTGTTGTTGGATTTTATAAGACCAAAAACATGAATTACAATAAAATCATGAAAGTTACAAGTTTCTTATGTTATCAATAAAGAAAATGAACCTCCCAACCACTCCAACTCCTGAATCAACTGTGGCGACCACCACAACGCCCCTGGTGTGAGACGCAACATGTGTTGACACCCTTGCGCCATCACATGTTCCTATTACGGTGAGCTGTGCCAGCACTGCTGCTGCAGCTGCTGACGCCCTCAAGCGGCACAACACACTTTCTTGTGCAAGCTGTGTGGCGACCACCAGAAAAACGCCGAGTCAATGAAGCTTGACGGGTCCCAGAAAAACGATTAGTTCAATCGTTTTGGATCCTGCAATGAAAAAGAACGGTGGAAGAGTAAGAAAAGGATAAATTCCACTAGAAGATTGAGTTGTTTAAATTATTGAAATCGCTCGGTCGCGTGATGTCGAATCGACCGCATTCGATATATTTTCGTTCATAATCGATCGAATCGATTTGTTCTGAGTTCATGAAGTCCTATAGAAAGGTTATTTCATGAAAAAAATAATTTTATAGGGCGTCATGAACTTAGAGGGCTATATTGATGATTAAAATGGTTATAATTCTTTAAATGAATACGCGTTACGGCCGCAAATCGTATTTTGTTCAACATACAGCTACACACTGACCGGCAAAAAACGTAAAAATATTTGAATTTCGCGGGCTACCCTGGCGCTTTCACCTTAACAGACACATCCCTCGCTAAAACGGAACAAACACGGTCGGCGCTTCGGCGGACTGCCCACTTCGCCGTGAGCCCTAGAGCTCCGTGACATACAAGTCAGCCAAGCGTATCAACATAGCCTGAAGCGTTTGATAGAACGTTATTAGTCGGTCAATATTTATTCAGTAGATATGCAGTTGCGTAGCTTCCTTGATGTCCTCCACGGTATCGGTTTACATCTGAGGTTCAATATTAATTTTGTAAACTACAAATATTGGGCTATTGAGTAGGTACATTACATATTGGTATGTCCTTAATTATTCATCGAAATTACTGACACATGATCTCTTAATACTAAGTCTACTTACACGGACATGCGACGAGCATGCACGAGACGTAGCAAGCGCTTTTTTATAGCTTGCCATTTAATTTAGACTGGAGGCATTGCGTTTATTCTGTTACACGTGGAATAGGTAGCATTTACTATAGAAAAAAGTCTGCCGTCATAAGAAAAAGGACCTAAGTAACCAATTTCCGACATAAATAAAATTATTTAAGGTCGATAATCGATTACTTTGTTTTGTGTAGATACGTCCTTTTTCTTAAGGCGCGGGCGGCAGAGTGGAAGACGTACACATTGTTTTTGTTTTAGGGTAGAAGTCAAAATAATCAACCGCAACTCACGTGAAGTCCAGTTGGTAATGTTACTCACATTTACAAAAATGTAACTCACGGAAAAAATAGGAAGCATTCAGATTGAAAGAAAATACTTTACAAAGAATAACTTTTATTAAAGAATATACGCATGTTGAGTATATAAATGAGTCTAATAACTGAACGTGTATTGCTTCTGAACATTATAATTAGTATTATTTATCATACTATAATATTTATTTTAACGTATTTTTAATCAGCTTGAGGTTCATTTTTTATAGTATGCTAATACTTCTATGTGCGCCGGTGGAACCAAAAGGTTCCATTTGCGATACAACGGTGGGGCATTGGAATCTCAGGAGGTTAATAACACCTATTTCATTACAGTTTTCATATATTCTCTATGCTTTTTCTTCTTTTCTTCAAATTTCTCTTTATCCTTTTTTAGATTTTCCCTGTATTTTTTTGCTTGTTGGCATTTGACATTGGCGCCATCTGAAAATATATCTTGTTTGTTAGGTATTATTTTAGGGAAGTCAATATTTTTAAAGAGATTCAAAATTTTTATTAAAATTTGTATTGTAGGTTATTCTTTTAACATTTATCGACGTCAAAGCTAAGTATCAAGAACTTTACAAGCTTGGTTAGAACAACATCGCAAAAGAGGTAGAGCAGGTAATTTCAACTTGATATTGTACGCGCGTTCTTTAGAAAAATATTCTCGACATCAGACAATTATATGGATATAAAAATAATAAATATTAATAATAATGTTCTATTTACCTACCTCGTGTTAAATATCAGTGAATAATTTGTGTTATTCACAAGTCCTGTGAGTAACAGTGTGCAATATGAAGTAACCCTTAGTTGTGTTACGTTATCTACAGGAACGAAAAAATGAATAACCTCTAAAATGGATACTCATGAATAACTTAAAACATCTTACCTTGATCATAAACCAGTGTGTCGTACAATATGAAGTAGCCCTTAGTTGTGTTACGTTATCTACAGGAACGAAAAAAGGAATAACCTCTAAAATGGATACTCATGAATAACTTAAAACATCTTACCTTGATCATAAACCAGTGCACTATAGTGCTCTAACTGATAACGTATTTAGATTTCCTTAATTCACATTAAAACTCGAAGAAACTTCTCGTTTTTCACAGGAATATTTTTTGATATTTTTTGTGTGCGTACGCTTTTTCATCCAAAACTCAAAGACGTGACAAGATGGCGTCTTGAAAGTCACGTGATATTTAGAAAAGTATTGCTAGAGGATATAAAAAGTGCGAAGTGGTAGTTTTTATTACTGGGTACAACTAAAACGCCACAATGCCGTTATCTACCTGGAGTTATTCACAGGATCAATATTTATACTTTTATTTTAAGTAAAAAATTTATAATGGAATAAATGATAAATTACAATTTTATATAAAGAAAACATTTGTTGCGATATTGATTTATATTTTTATTAAATAAACGAAGCATAAAACTGTATAATTATATCATTTTATATTTTTTTAATTGGCAGAACGCGCGATGACACTTTCTATTTGTATGGACCAGAAATTCTTGACATATGTCAAATATTTTTTTTTCGGTTTAATAAGATTCGAACCATTACAGAAATGATTTAATTCTATAGAATATTAATGGAAATTCAATAAAAATTTATTAATAGAAGCTTTTGATCTCTCTTGATCTTCAAATAGGCCAATAAAGATAGAGGACATGTGATTTTTTAACCCATGTACGATTATTTTGACTTCTACCCTTTAGATTGTTTAATTTATTTTGTAAAACATTAGTACGGCATACAGGTCTAATAAATAATGACTAGGTTGCTACATGTTTTGCCATTTATAGCGTACAAAATCAGTTGAACAAAACAAAAAAAAATTCATTGTCAAAATTGAAATTAAATTGAAATTGTAACATAAACTATAAAATTGCCATGCCAAGTTTAAATTAAAATGAAATTAAAATATAAAAACAAAGTTACCATCAAAATTTAAATCGAATTGAAATTAGATGTCAAAATTTCACTTAATTCAAAATAGTGATGTCAAGATTTCATTTCAATTAAAATGTCAAAATAAAAATTCAAATTGAGTAAAACATTCATTTTCAGAGTTCTATACAAGCAAAATATCGTTTAGGAAATCATCTACGCTATAATAACACTTCTCCAATAAAAACTCCTGAAGGGACTTTTAAAATTTTTGTTTTTTAAATGTTTGGAGCAATACCAAAGAAACTCTTTTTCAATAAAGCAGTTTTACAGGTTGTCCTGACATAATAAATTTTCATATTGGACACGAATTTTTGAATTAATTTTTGATTCACTTTTACAAATAACGCAGTTTCGAATACTACTCTGTCAAGAAAGTACCAATAATACACGAAATGTCTGTTATTCATCCAAATTTATTTTATCACCTTCAAAGTATGCTCCGAACGAATAATCCATTCATCAAAACATTTTTTAAACGCTGCTTCCGGAATTGAGTTCAGTTCTCGCCGCGAATTCTCCTTTATGTCTTCTATCGATTGAAAACGGGTGCCACGAAGTGGTAATTTGAGTTTAGGAAAAAGAAAAAAGTCAGCAGGAGCCATATCTGGTGAATATGGTGGTTGCTGGATGGTATTTGTTGAGTGTTTGGTTAAAAATTCGTTCACAATGATAGCCTTGTGCGAAGGCGCATTGTCGTGGTGCAAAATCCAAGAATTTTCTTTCCACAAATCTGGCCTTTTCCGCCGAATTTGCTCTCTTAAACGCCGCATAACGCTCAAATAATATTCTTTATTTACCGTTAGACCTTTCGGTAAGAATTCAGAGTGCACAACACCGCGATAGTCAAAGAAAACAGTCAACATGACTTTGACTTTTGATCGACTTTGGCGTGGTTTTTTCGGTTTCGGTTCAGTTGGAAGGCGCCATTCCGAAGCTTGTTGACTAGTTTGCATGTCAAACTCGTAAACCCACGTCTCGTCACCAGTAACAATGCGTTTCATGAATGTTGGGTCCGAACTGACTCGTTCTAGCATGTCCTCAGCGACTTTCATGCGATTGAGTTTTTGGAGAAAATTCAGATCTTTTGGGACTAGCCGAGCAGCAACATGTTTCATACCCAAATGATTAGTTAAAATGGTACCTACGGATCGACTCGTGAGATACAGAAAGTTCAGCGGCTATCTCTCTCAGAGTTGAATGGGGATTTTCAGTCACTATTTCCTTCACTTTTGCGATGTTAACTTCAGTTGCAGACGTTGACGGCCTACCAGAGCGAGGCAAATCTTCCATCACATCTCGACCGCTTTTGAACGCTTTGAACCACTCATAAGCACGAGTTTTTGATAAAGTCGATTCACCGTAAGCCTTCTGTAACATTTTCAGTGACTCCGAACACGAAATTCCATTGGCGATGCAAAATTTAAGACAAACTCTTTGTTCGATATTTTTGTCCATTATGAAATTCGCAATACACACTATATATGATATTACTAAAACCAGCACTGTATTTAATATAAATAACAGATGCAACTCAAACTCCGCGCCAAAATGGAAAACAGTTGTGCCAATCTAACAACTACAAAAAAACAAAAATTTGAATTTGGAACCATAAACAAATCATCCATTCCCGATGCTTTTTTGACTGAATGTAAACATACAAACATGGATAAATAAATATTTTTAATATTCTAAAGTTAGGAACGCAAATATCCGTTGATCTTAGACCACACATTGAACGTATACATCTTTTTTGCATCCTGAATACAAGTTCTCTATTAGTTGACTGTCCCCAAAAAACAATACTATATCTCAAAACAGAAGCGACCATTCCATGGTAGGCTGTAGATAGTGTGTCAGTATCTACTTTCTTGGATAATTGGATAGCGTCTAAGTAGATCTGCATATTATTATCTACATATGCAGATCTACTTAGACGCTTACAGATTTCCTCTAAGTGACGATTCCAGGTTAGTTTATCTATTGTTATATCTAAGAATTTTGCATTTGTAACTTCTTCTACGATGCAGTTATTGTATGCAATGTTAACTGGTGGATTCTTACGGCCCTGGTGGATACGAATAACTTTTGTTTTATTTAAATTAATTACAAGATTATTTTTGGTAAGTGAATTTATAATGTTACTCAGAGAATTATTTATGAATTTTCAAAAAAATAGAATTAGTATAATCCACTGCCGAGCTGTCATCTGCAAACAGAACCATTTTATGATCAATAGTTTTCGGGAGATCATTAATGTAAATAAAAAAGTGGTGGCCCCATACGCTACGTATACTACATTGAGGCACACCATATTTTACATGCTTTGCTTTAGAAACATATTTTAACTCCAATTTAGTAAAAGGACATATTCTAGTGATTTCTATACGATGAGTTCGGTTACTCAAATATGATTCTAACAGTTTAAAGACGTTTCCTATTATACCATACCCATGTAATTTTTTAGCAAAATCTTATGATCCACGAAGTCAAATGCTTTTATCATATCTGTTAGTATGGCACAGACAGAATTACCTTTATCTACAGATGTCATTTCAATAGATAGCAGGTCAAATAGAGCCATATTAACATTTGCACCTTTTCTGAAGCCTTTTCGTTCATTGCAAAAAAGTTGGAATTTTTCGAAATAAGTATACAACGTTGATACGACAGAGGGGCTTTCCTTTAAACTGCCTATACTAGGTACCATAAATAAATTAAATACGAGCAGTAGTTTAGTCGCAAATGATTTTTAAAGTTTTTGCACCCTTTGAACACGATGTATCTTTTCTAACAGCTGATTATCGTCTAAGCATAGGTCATGCGCCTTACAACGATAAATCTACGATGCGTTGTTGCCGCTCTGACGCAAGTCGAAGGACATTCACTAAAAATTGGCAATGCAAACAAGGAAGCAATCAATATACACACACTTGCACTTTCACTACGAAAGCGACACACGTAGCGCGTTTGAAAGAAACAGAAATAGGTCAGTTTTTTGCATCCTTGTTTTTTTGCGATCGGTAAGTGGTGCCTCTATTCAGTGCGCCGACGCTGTCTTTTCGGAACGTACGGTTTGTGGAATTCGCGCGCAAACAATTGTGTTTTTATTTTGTTATTGTAATAGGACACTAAATAAGTATAAGACAGTATTTCTTTCTTTTATTGTGAGAGGACACGTAACTTGGGATTATTATTATTTAGTATTAGTGTTTTTTTTTTGTGATTGACTGTTTTTTATGGTGATAGGACACGTAACTTGGGATTATTATTATTTAGTATTAGTATCTCCGGACCTCCCATGGATTTCTTTTTGTGGGGGTACATTAAGGGTGAAGTGTATGCTTCAGAGGTAAATACAATTGATGAGTTAAAAAATAGGATTATTTTCTTAGCGACGGACAGTGATCTAATTAGAAAAATAAATAACAATATTCTCCGTCGGTATTATTTGTGCATCAATGTGAATGGAGGACACATCGAAAATTTAAAAATTTAGTGTGTTTGTTTTTGTAGCGTACTTCGAAACGTTACCTAACATAAAAGCCAGTGCGAGCGGAGGCCTAAGTCGCCGGCCGCCACCCCGCCCCGGCCCCCGCCGAGCACACGAGATACCGCACACCGCGCTCCGACGCGCGCGCGACGTTGCCTGTTTGTTACCTAGCGGTATCTAAGGTCAGTATCATTTTTTACAAAGGGTGGTTGCGTTTTATTCGGATTTGCAAGCTATTTAGTTTGTTTGAAAAAAATGTTTTTCATTTATGGCGCTTTTTGTTTTTGTACCGTATCGGATTAATACTGAACACGTATAGTATACGTAGTTTAATTTAATGCCCCTCTGTCGTATCAACTCTGTATATATCAATATAAATTACTTTCTCAATTATTTCAGAGAATACTGATATTTTCGCAATAGGTCTATAATTTTGCTTGGTCGGCTTGGTACGTGACGATGGGAAGAGACCAGATAGTATGACGTTGGTGCCTTAGATGGTGGGTCTGCCTCTGGTGTGGCGTCGGGAGTCGCAGGACGATTCCCGGCCGCCGTGGGCGCGGGCCTGCGGACGGCGAGCAGTGGGTCGCTCGCCGTCTGATCAGAACTAGGCCCGGGTCGGCGGCGCGCTGCGATCCCAGCGCGCCTCAAAGAGACCAGCGTCGTTATCAGCGTGGAAGACGGGGCCCGCTAGGGCAGGTGCCTGCTGGGGCTGCGGAATCTGTTCGAAAGAGGTACCGTAGCCTTGGAACGCAAAGGGCACCAGGAGAAACACGGATGGGTTTTAGTCAGTAAGAGTCTGACACTCCCTCTTGCTTCACCCAGAGCGGGAGGAGTCATTTTATGATTTCCCATCCCTAAAAAAATCATGTGATCCAAGAGCGCGTCTCCGTTTTAAGGACATATCTCGCCGACTTATTGACACTTTGCGTGACCAGAGCTGGCTCGTTCATTGCTCAAAGAATTAGAATTGCCATTTAACGTGTAATCCTGCCAATTTAACAACAAATTATGCAACTAAAAACCAATTACATGTTTTCGCATTTAAACAGCTAAATATAAAGAGCATGCTTGGTGGGGAGAAAAAAAAAAAAACAAAAAAAAAAAAAAGTAAATTACAATGATGCTGTACGTAAACAATATTATACAGTAAAAAAAATATACGTAGTTAAGTGCTAAAGGAAAACAGTTAGTGAACCAATTCGAACCAATGTTTAGTAAGTATTCGATTGAATACATTCGGCTTAGTAGTAAATAAGTCAAGTTCAGAAAATTCAACCAAATTGTTGTAAGACTTTGCGCATCTTATAAAGAATGAATTCTGTCTGTAATTTGTATAGCAGCGGGGGACGTTAAGCGTCTAGCAGATCTAGTAGGGGCGCGTAAATTAATTTTGGAGAGAAGTCTTTTATTTGTTTTCATAATTAATTTGTATATAGTGTAGATTAAATGTGTGTTATGTGTGCCTAATAAAATTCGTAGTAGTTTGGGAATAAATCAGAAAGTTTGTAATAGGGAACTCTTGAAATGAAATTTTAACACCGTGACTACGGCCACCCCACCATTCCTACCCTCTCGACATTATTGCGAACGGACATGCGGTGTGTTTACTCCGTGGTTGAAAATTCATAAAACGTGTTAAAAGTGCTTTGTTTACAACATACTATATTCGTACGTGATCTTTAATAAAACAGTGTCAGTTGTGTGCAGAAAGTACAGTGAATATGACCCGCAGCACAAAAAACCTTATCTCTCCGCTCACAAAGCAGCTATTCACACACTTGAAACTGTTATGGGTTAGTAATCTATTGATGATGTTATTTTACGAGATCAAAAATCGACTGCCGCAATATTTAAGCTCAAACTTCATAGTACGCGGTGCCGACATTTTGATTTACGTAATTTATATTTTTGTAAACAAACATCAAGAATATTCCAATAAGATTCCAATAAGAAATGTTTCTAGATTACTAGCCATGTATTCACGAACTCATTTTTAACTGTATATCGTTACAATATGCCACTATAATTCTGAAATAACAAATTACTTACGTACGGGAAGAAATCCGGTAACTAGTTTTGTTTCGTAATTTTCACTAGGTAATTTACACTTTTGACGTTGAATATTAATTGAAATTGAAAGAGAATAAAGTAAATTATGAATTTCTATCAATACTTGGCTTACTTTCCACAGAAAAACACGTAAATATCGAAAATTCTCGCGCACAAGTTGAACGAATGTTTGTTTGATTTGACAAATGTATTTTGTGACATATCGTTCCTTGTCAAGCGTATTTTTTTTTCCGACAGTGTTCCCATATGAAAAATATTATATACCATAGAGTTCAATCGTTGAGAAAAGAAAATTATCCCGTAAAATTAAAAAAAAAATTGTTTTAAATCCGTAGGGTCGGGTGGATCCACAGGGACCCACCTGGGTGTTGACTGTATTAGACGCTAGTGGGTCCGAGAGGATCCCTTTGATACCGGAGAGGTGCTAATTAATAACAACAATTTTATAACTCAAACCGTCTGTGACCTTTACTACTGACCATTTATAAAACGTGTAAGAAGTACATTGTTTTCTACAAACTATATACATTCGAAATCAATAATAAAATGATGACAGTTATGTGCAAAAATTATAGTGAAAAAATATACTGAACACTAACTATTAACAATCAATTTTGCAACTCAAGCCGTCAAATTCAAACAAAAGTGTCATTCTGAACTTTGAACTCATTAGTAACGAACCTCGGTGAACAAAAACAAAAACATTCTTTGTTACCTAACTGTCGTGTGTTCGACGACGGGTGCCGTGTGCAGACCATGCTGTGTCGACTTAGTACTTAGATTCGTGACGGGGGTTAAAGTATGGAAAGTAGTGCCATCTAGCAGTGATAGTGATACAACAAAATCAAAAGGTTGCCATCGTTAAAAAATGAAAAGGTTGCCATCGTTAAAAAATGAAAAGGTTGCCATCGTTAAAAAATGAAATTTATAAAATATACTCCTTATCACAAACTAATAACTTTATTTATAAGTAAAGCACCTATGTAATTAAGAACTATTTTTAAGACACTAATAATCGTTTAATTTCTCATTATAATGAAAATGTTATTATAACTTAATAACAGCGCTTTTGTACTGACCACCCTGAGAAAACATGTCGGCACGTCTCGGATGCGCATACACGTTATTTTCTCGTCCATATTTTAAGTGATTAAAACTCCCTAAAATACAACTGAGTGTGTGAAAGTTATTTCCCTAGTTTCATCGAGTTGATAACCGTTCGCGGATCCTCCGTTCTAGCGTGAAGACTTCGCATTTTCAAATTTGTGGCAAGTGAAAAATTTGAGACAGGACTCGTTAAAGTTACAAAGTGAACAAAAACAATGTCTTTTCTGGCTTGTTGTGTACCTGGCTGTTTTAGCAGATTCCCAGATGGTAAATATAAAATATTTCATTTCTAAAAAAATTCCTCGACTTCTCAGTAAAACTTTTAAAATGTTCGTATTTTATTGTTCATATTTTTGATGTTATGGTCATATTTCGTATTTAAATGGGCATTATAAGTTATAGAATCTGAAAGTTTATTTGACATTTAAAAGTACTCATTACTCATACCCTTTGTGTATGGTCTATAATTCTGTTTACATAATTTGTATCCTAACTATACTATTGAAGTACAAGTTCCAAATTAAATAAACAATTTCAGTCCATCAGTTTCAGTTCTGAAGTTTTTGATCATTATTGACCTTTCGAATGTCGAATCCAATGGTGCTCTGGAAAAATGCTCCAACTGTCGTGTGGGCACCATTGGCAACTCATACTTTATAATGAAATATACAAATTACCATGTTTTCTAACAGCTGTGTAATAGAGACTCCCCTAACATAATCATTGTTGAATAGGATATAATGGCTCCCTGTAAGTTGATATTTACTAAAGAATAACAAAAAATTTCAGGTCCTCCATTACATCGATTCCCGAATCCAGATAAAGATCCTCAACGTTTCCGTTCATGGGTCATGAACATAGGTGGTGACATTGCTGGACTGGATGAAAATTTTGTATTTAAGAACAGGAGAGTGTGCCATAAACATTTTCCTGAAAACTGGCATTACACCAAAAATCGATTATGTCCTATTGCTATTCCCATGTTGCATCTTATAGGTGAGTAAAACTTTTTTTTAATATATTAATAAGAAGTCACTTAAGACCTTTACAAAATTAAAAATATTATAATTTTGGTCTCATCACCCTGTAATTTCACTAGCTATACTCTTCAAACCTAAACACATTATTGCGTGGCATGTCAATGTTTTCTGTGTGCAATTTTTGTTACTTGAAAAATTAATTCATTTCAATGACATCTGCCGCCGGTTTATTTGTATAGGTAATCTCGATCAAGAAAATTGATAATATCCATAATACCTAGTACTATATTATATCCCTTTATTTTATAAACTTTAGGGCATTGTGATTTATATTACAAATGATTTATGATAAAAACATTCTAACATTGGTTTTAGGAGCTGCAACCATGCCTGGTATTCAAGATGTCATGCCAGTTGATCAACCATCTACCTCTATGCAGCACGAGAGTCTAGTGACTATTAATGATGTGGATCCAAAAACTCGATCTATGCAGACACAAACTATACGAAAAAGTATGTATAATATTCTTAGATACCTAAAGTTTTAAGATAGAGTCATGTGCATACAAGACAAAAGGAGAAGCAGCAGCTAGTCTTATAATAACTGTAATATCATATCTATCTATATCATTTATATGTATAGAAAAATGAAATCTACGAGAACGACGCGTGACGTCGCTGGCAGCTACTAGTAACTTAAGAAATTTAAGTTATTGTTAAGTCATTGTTATTATATTAATTAACTTAATCCTTTATATAAATAAGTTAATCTAATAGTTAAGTTAAAATAATTGGTAAAATCTTTCAGAAATTAAGATGACAAAGGCAGAACTGCAGATGAAGCAAACTGTTACAAAATTAAGGAAAAAAATTCATGGAAATAATAAATTAAGAAAGAAATATGTGGAGAGATTGTTGTTGGCAAAAAATGCCTCTCCTCTAAATACATTTTTACATGTTTTTTTTTTGTCAATTTTTAAATTAAAGTCATGTCAAGATTGTAATACCTACACAAATTTTCTATTTTAGTGGCCAAAAAAGTCCGCGGACAAAAATCCCTCGTCTGCGCTGGCTAATAACTGCATTTAGAACAACGAATATATAAAAAGAATATCGCTTTTTTAGATATTCTCTGTTTCAAAATCAATAGGTACAGTAATCAATAGTAACTTCTTGCGGAGTTCATTGTATTGTCATCCTCAATAAAACTCACTGATTACAGTGTAAACTGTAATGGTACAGAATACTGTTTTATTTAAAGATCCTTATCAATTAATAAATTAATTACAAAATGACCCTCTTTTACTTATGGAATAAAACCCATTCTTTGTTTTCCTACGCTGCTTACTGCTATTTACACAATCGTAAGAATGTAATTAATGTGTATTGTAAAAAAAATCCGCTAAATTGAAGTTAATACTAATAAAAACTAAACAACTGCACACAAATACACATGGTCCACACACACATGCTCATAAATATGCCTATAGGTGTGACTTTAGTTCTATGAACAGCTACCAGGTCGGCGCTGCTGTCGCGCGATTTAAACTTAAACTTGAAGTTAGCTCTCTATTTCATTATATATACTGTACTCTTTGGTGCAGACTGCCCATTATTTTGGGTATCACCGTCAGAGCTAAGGTAGCTCTGTGGAGTATCAAGCTACCTCTTCCATAATACCCACGAGTCTCGAGTTCGAGTTTCGAGTCAAAGTCTGAAAGTTATCAACTATTTTTTTTATATTTTGTTTTCCGTTTTGCATTTGTATATTGTCATTTTAAATGCCACTTAAACTTACACCACCAATGTTATCAGTCATCAGAATTTAAATTACTCTACAGAATTTTATGACCATTGCGCGCCATCAAATATCACTTGACAGATTAAGAGAAAACGTATGGACCAGGGAATCCAGGACCACGTAGAAGATTTCAATCATGATATAACTCTTATGATAAAAGATCTTAAAAAAGAGCAATCTTCATTTATGTTATCTATGCAATCTTCACTTCAAGAAATTAAATCTCAGTACAGCAAACTACAACAATCTGTCGATTTCACGGCAAGGAGATACGATGAGGTAATAAATAAAATGTTACAATATGAGGCGGAAAGAAAGCAGGGTAATCTTTATATTAAGAAGCTTGAAGAACGGGTGGATCAACTAGAAAAGGAAGCAAAAAATACCTGCGTCGAAATAAAAAACATTCCTAAGAAACCTAACGAATCCAAAACTGATCTCGTAAATGTGGTCTTAAGTATCAGTAAAACCCTTGGACCCTTGATAACTGAAACGGAAATTAAGGATATCTTTAGGATTCATTCGTCCACTGCTATGAACAACACCATTGTAGTAGACCTTACAACGGTAATAAAAAAGAAAATATATTGCATGCTGCCAGGACCAAGATAAGGACAACAGATATAAAAAAAACTAAACACTGCCATCCTGCAGATTCATGGTCCAGAACTTCCGGTATATATCTCCTATAATCTACCTATGAAAACTAGAAAGTTATTCTTTCTGGCCAGAGAATTTGCTGCTCTTCATCAATTCAAACACTGTTAGTCAGCTCATGGCAGAGTGTACGTTCGCAGAGAAGACGGTGCGAAACGTTACTTCATTAACTCTGAAGGTGATTTGTCTAAAATTGTTGAAAAATGACTAGTTTATCGATATGTTATGTCTTATTTGGATCGCTGGGTTGACACTTGCATTGTAATGTGTGCTCATGTATACATTTTCTCATTTTATTCTGTTTGTTGTTCCATTTTGTATTTTTCTGTTTTCACTTTTTTAACTGATTTAATTATCTCATATGTGACAATGCTTACACATTTACACTCACCTAAAAACACTAAACAATACATACATATATCGACAAACACGCACATCTCAGACACCAGTAAATTACACCCTACATTGCACCCAAACTGCTTTCATACTTGTATGCGCCACGCTACTTTTTTGTCCTCGTTACATATTTTTCGTCTCATTTATGTTAAAATCTCACACTCGAATCAGAGACCACTTATACCGCTTCGTTCCTTCCTCTCTGAGCACTACCTAAGTTTGAAACACTGTTATTCTTACTGTTATTATTCGATAATCTAACCAATATTCAAGAAGAGCTGGGCAACGTCTCAGTGGCCGACTCTGCTACTTACAACATCGAAGATTGCAACAAAATTGCTAGGACACGTACAGAACAAAACATAAGAAGTATCAATAAGACCTTTCTTGACTTTACGTCCATACTTGAAAGAAGCGAAACATCCTGGGATATAATAGTACTCACCGAATGCTGGTTATATAATTCCCCTCCTCTGCCTATACTCGACGAATATACTTCCGCGGCTACTTGCAAACATAGCACACAGAATGAGGGAGTGGTGGTTTACTTTAGGAACTACCACCCGATTTCCGTCACGGAACACATACACAGTAATCATGGCTATATATCGCCCTCCCGCATACCGAAATGTATCTCCGCGTTCATTCAATCTTTAAACGAACTTATTATGTCTGTTTCCTCCTACAGTAGGTAATATTATTGTCATGGGTGACATCAAAATAGATGTTTCTGATAGTAGCAGCGACTCTCATTCTACTGAGTATATCACTATGCTTGCATTTCATGGTATGTTACCGGCACATACGCACATGCGCTTCCCACTCGCAACAATAGCTCGTGCCTTGATCATGTAATATTAAAATCAAAACACCCGGCTTTTTCGTATGTTGCTAACACCTCAGTCACTGACCATGATACTGTTCTGTTTTTCATTCAACTTTCTTAAGCATTTAATTCCCTTCCATTAAAAACAAAGCCTCAAAAATTCTCGACTTCGATAAAATTGAACTAATGCTTGATCAATTCGATTTCAGTCCATAACGTTAATGAAGCTACAAATTTCTTTATCAATACGCTAAGTGTAATCATACAACAAAACATGATCCTAAAAGTTGTGCCATATCGAAAACGGCTGAAAAAGCCATGAATGACCCCAGGGCTCTAAAGATATCTCCGGAACCGTGATAACCCGCATCTAAAATTTAAGAAATGTCCGGAAAATTAGGTTTTCAAAATTACATTTATAGGAATTACTTATGTTGCTCAAAGCTGCTAAGTGTAACTACGATAGAAATCTTATTAATAACGCACAAAACAGCAATAAAAAGTTATGGGAAGCAATAAAAACAATTACGAATACAAGTAAACAAAAAACACTTACAACCGATCTTTTGTCGTCATTTGATCCTAAACGTTCTGTTGATGAAGTAAATACTTATTTCGCGAGTATTGCACGCTCAGTCACTCACTTACTGAAAAAATATCTGTACCACCTACATTCTTACAACAGGATGATTTTCAGCATCACAAAACCTTTGTCCTCTTACATACAGACAATTTAGAGTTGGAACGTTTAATTAACGCGCTTAGGACTGATTGTGCGATAGGCTCAGATAACGTGTCGGGTACATTTCTTAAAAAAATTAAGCACGTACTTATTCTCGACCTCACATATATATATAACCTGGCAATCATTCACCCTGTGCACAAATGTGGTGACAGAGATAAACCTCATAATTACAGACCCATATCCATCTTACCTCTCATGCTCATGAATAATGGCTTGTCAAATACCTTGAGCAAAATCATCTTTTGTCGTCTAGCCAGTATGGTTTTCGTTCGGGAGTGTCCACCAGTATGTATGTATGTATGTAAATCGGGCTGGTTTCCGCAACTCCACGACTAAGCGCGTATTTTGCGTGCAGGTGGGACAAATGCTTCATTCGATTCACCCCAGTTCCCCAAGGAAGGCCAGCAACGCCTTGGTGTTACCAACTATCTCGTAGAGGGTACCTGGGTTACCGAAGTACTTTGCCCTGTAATCCGCGACTACCGGGCAGCTTAGAAGCAGGTGTGCTGCTGTCTCATTCTCCTCCATGCAGGCTCTGCAGAGCGGGCTGTCAGTGACTCCTATAGCATAGAGGTGTTTATTAAAAGACCCGTGGCCAGTTGTTACGGCTGTGACTGAACGCAACTGTTTTAGTAATATCATATATAGTGTGTATTGCGAATTTCATAATGGACAAAAATATCGAACAAAGGGTTTGTCTTAAATTTTGCATCGCCAATAGAATTTCGTGTTCGGAGTCACTGAAAATGTTACAGAAGGCTTACGGTGAATCGACTTTATCAAAAACTCGTGCTTATGAGTGGTTCAAAGCGTTCAAAAGCGGTCGAGATGTGATGGAAGATTTGCCTCGCTCTGGTAGGCCGTCAACGCCTGCAACTGAAGTTAACATCGCAAAAGTGAAGGAAATAGTGACTGAAAATCCCCATTCAACTCTGAAAGAGATAGCCGCCGAACTTTCTGTATCCCACGAGTCAATCCGTACCATTTTAACTAATCATTTGGGTATGAAACATGTTGCTGCTCGGCTAGTCCCAAAAGATCTGAATTTTCTCCAAAAACTCAATCGCATGAAAGTCGCTGAGGACATGCTAGAACGAGTCAGTTCGGACCCAACATTCATGAAACGCATTGTTACTGGTGACGAGACGTGGGTTTACGAGTTTGACATGCAAACTAGTCAACAAGCTTCGGAGTGGCGCCTTCCAACTGAACCGGAAACCGAAAAAACCACGCCAAAGTCGATCAGAAGTCAAAGTCATGTTGACTGTTTTCTTTGACTATCGCGGTGTTGTGCACTCTGAATTGTTACCGGAAGGTCTAACGGTAAATAAAGAATATTATTTGAGCGTTATGCGGCGTTTAAGAGAGCAAATTCGACGAAAAAGGCCAGATTTGTGGAAAGAAAATTCTTGGATTTTGCACCACGACAATGCGCCTTCGCACAAGGCTATCATTGTGAACGAATTTTTAACCAAACACTCAACAAATACCATCCAGCAACCACCATATTCACCAGATATGGCTCCTGCTGACTTTTTTCTTTTTCCTAAACTCAAATTACCACTTCGTGGCACCCGTTTTCAATCGATAGAAGACATAAAGGAGAATTCGCGGCGAGAACTGAACTCAATTCCGGAAGCAGCGTTTAAAAAATGTTTTGATGAATGGATTATTCGTTGGCGCAAGTGTATCGTTTCTAAAGGAGCATACTTTGAAGGTGATAAAATAAATTTGGATGAATAACAGACATTTTGTGTATTATTGATCTTTTCCCGGTACTTTCTTGACAGAGTAGTATATTAATGACCTTTGTCGTCACGAACTTTGTAATGGATACATTTTTACTTACGCTGATAATACTGCCTTAATATTTCACGGGTATTCCTGGGAGTCCACATTTCAATTCGCACAACTAGGACTCGACATTGTTACTAACTGGCTGTCACATAACCTCACATGACTCACTCTAAATGTAGACAAAACTAAATATCTAACCTTTTCTCTGTCAAAAGTTGGTAAACCTTCATCATTCCAATGTTCGTTGACTGCACATTCTTGTAATGCAACACTACAAACACCTTGCAGTTGTCCTCATTTAAATTGCATAGATAGTGTGCGGGACAGTGATAGTAACTTGTAAATAGCGCAGTTCTAATGAAACAAACTATAGTGATTAGGTATAAACATTTAGAAATGTTATGTACATAGACTTTCATTAGTTTTTATGTTAGTATATAAGGTTTATTCTCTCTTTAATGTTTATTCATGTTATTCTAATAAGTTTTAAGTTTGTTTCTTATAAGAATTCAGTAGTTTTGTAACAGATTTTTATAGTTTTATGTCAATCATCGTAATGTTTACATAACATTTTATGTTGGAATTTCCTATGTTTTATATTTTTGTTAGATAGTTTACGATACACAGATTACGAAAATATATAGTTTATAGTATGTTGTCATAGAAAAACATAGTGAAAAACAGGAAAATGTGTGTAATGTTCTCGTTACGGTAACGTAACGTCGTACCTTCACTAACTGCACCGATGGTATCTTTGCGCTGATTGGCCGAAAAGTCCTGTGGGCCTACATTTTTCTTAACGAAAATAGTATAAATTGAGAGCGATTTTGGAACATCGGCACATTATTCCGTGCTCGGTACCCGACCGAGACGCACGCTCCCACACTCCACGCTGCTCGCTGCCACGTGCTACGCCGTAGCAGAGCTCCGCCTCCGCTACGTCTCGTAGCGCATCGGTGCGACGTCACAGTCGCGCGCCCCGCCCCTCCGTAGCAGTGCTACGTGTTTGCTGGCTCAGTGCTACGCACTCAGCTACGCGCTCACGTGTCGCTGCTACGCCGTTTAGTCGGCTACGAGTGTGAAAACACTTGTAGCTGATTCAACGTTCGCGGCCTTGGCCCCTTCTGGGTGAAATCCACAGTTGGTGGTACTTGGGGGATACCTTGCGGTGCTAACGAACCCAGGTGGTGCTGACCCGACGCACCAGCCTAGCCCCTTCAGGGCTCGGCTAAGTCGGAAGGACTTTGGTCTGCGGCCTTGGGGGATCTCCTAGTCGCGGCCACTGCTCTAACCCCGTTCTCTTACAGCTGCACCCGGTGACGGTTGGGTGTGTCTACCCCTTCGGCACCGGATCGGTCGAAAGACCCATAGGGCCCCACTGCACATTAAGATTGGCAGTGGGTGTACAAGCTTAGGGCCCACCCCAGGTACTCACCTCCCTGCCTACACCCGGCGGGGAGGGTACTCATCCCCGGGCTCTCCCACCCGGGGAGTTAGGTTACTGGCCCCTCAGGCCCACAGACAGTAGTGTTGCCAGCGAGTTTGTTTGGGCTTTCTTCTCGCTGGTAATAACACTTAGGAAACGCCCAAGGGAAGGGAGTTTTTGGGGTACTGTCTGCTCGAGGAGCCGCGTTTTTACGTGACTCCTCGAGGCGTAGGTAGGAGCGTAGCTTCCCCCCCCCTATTTCTCATCAACATGGTCAACTCATTGACCATGCAGGCCCTTCAGGCCGACAAATCAATATCCCCAGGGCTCAAGGCTATCCTTGAGACCCTATTAAAGTGCGTCACAGCAATTAACCCCTCTCTCGCGGATGAGCTACAGAGCCAATTAGTCTCTGAGCTCACGCCCGCATCCACTTCGGGTTCCAAAAGGGACCCCACCCCCTCCATTGCCCCCCCTCTCAAGTGTAAGGTATTTACGGAGAGCCCGGCTTCCCCCCTCAACCCTGACTCCAACGACATGGAGTTAGGGAATTTATCAGACTGTTCTAATTCCTCGTCAGACCTCCAGGCCGACTTCACTGAAGTCGGCAAGGGGAAGAGGAAGAAGAAGAGCTTTGCGGTGGACTCCGCCGCAAAAGCGAGGCGTACAGCCGCCTCCTCCTCTGTCCCTGCTTCGGCAGCCCCCTCCTCCCGCCCTGTTTCACCTGCTGGCACCTCCCAGCAGGTGAGCAGACCCCCTAGCCCGATGGCTACATCGCAGGTTGCGCCTCCCGCAACCAAGACCCCTCCCCCGTTCTTTCTCCACGACAGTGACTCGTGGAAATGGATCTCATCCGCGTGTACTGAACGCAAAATTCAGTACACACACGCCCGGCCCATCCAGAAGGGCATTAAAGTCACGGTAGCCGCGGCCAGCGACTACAGGGAGCTCCACAAGCTCCTTATTGCCCGGAAGGTTGCCTTCCACTCCTACGCTTTCCGTGAGGAAAAGCAAGTCCGTGTTGTGGTGAGGAATATGCCTCCCGGAATTGACACGGAAGATATTAAGGATGACCTGAAGAGTCAGGACATCCCAGTCCATGCGGTCCACCGCATGCACCGCCGCGGCGGAGCACCATTCAACATGGTGCTCGTCGTCTGCGACCCCGTCGAGGGTAAATTCCACCCTATCCACAAGGTTGCCAGGATCTGCAACCTGGAGGGCCTCAGAATTGAGAGACCACATCGTAGTGGCACCGTTGGCCAATGCCATAGGTGCCAGCTTTATGGTCATTCGCAGCGCAACTGCCACGGCAAACCGCGCTGCGTTAAGTGCCTGGGTGACCATGGCACCCAAGACTGCCCCCGACCAAAGGACCGGAACCTTTGCGTCGACCCTCCCAGCTGTGTGCTGTGTGGGGAGTCTGGCCACCCGGCTAACTACCGGGGCTGCCCCATGGCTCCCAAATCTTCCTCCCCTAACCTGGCGAAGCGCGGTAACGCTCGCCAGCAAAGGGAAGTCCGTCCCAAGACCTCAGATCCCCAGCGCCCCAATCCATGGAACGCGCAAAATCACGAGAAGCACTTCCCAGCGCTTCGAAAGCCCTCCCAAGCCTCAAAGGCCCCTCTGGCCCCCGAGACTTCCAAGTCCCCCCCGGCTGTCCCAGCCCATAAGGATGTCGCAATCCCCCCCTTTTCCCTGCCAACAACTTCCCGGGCAGGCGCTAAAAAGGACTCTCGGCCTCCGCAAAAGTCTGCGCAAAGGTCCCTCCCCCCTCCTCCCCCCCCAAAGAGTAACACTAGTCTACTCGAGGGGGCTAAAATTTACAACACCCAGCTGATGTACCTGGCGTTCTGTTCGCCCAGGGCAAAAGCAATGCAGAAGGCTGTAGCTGAGGGCTCCAGCAGTCTGCCGGAGATCATAGAAGAGTTTGGCGACGTTCAATGCCACATCGAAAATTTCAATACGTTGAATGGGTAGATCCCATATCAATAGTAGATTCAAACCGAAGGCCCTCCGGATAGGGCACTTCAATGCAAACGGCCTTCCGAGCCAACGTGATGAGATCGCCACCTTCCTCCGCGACCATCACTTAGATATTCTTCTGGTGCAAGAGACCTTCCTAAAACCACACCACCGGGATCCTAAAATTGCCAACTATCGTTTAGTTCGCAACGACAGGACCCGGTGTCATGGTGGAGGTACTCTTATCTATTATAAACTGTCCCTGTACTGCATCCCTATGGATCCACCCACCTTATCCCTGATTGAGACCTCTGTCTGTCGGCTGGGCATGACAGGCCATCAACCTATTACGATCATTCCCCCCGCTAGCTCTTCGGACAACATTTCCCTGAGAGATGATCTTACAGTTCTTCTTGGCCTGAGCGACTCTGTCATTTTGGCAGGCGACCTCAATGCCAAGCACCCAGCCTGGAATAGCCAGGTCACCAACTGCAGAGGCAGAGCTCTTGCTGACCTCTCCTGCTCTCTTAACTTTGATGTTATTGCCCCGATGCATCCCACGCATTACCCTCACGACCACACCCACCGTCCCGATACACTCGACATCACCCTTCTCAAAAATGTTAACCTACGGTTGCATTCTGTGGAGGCACTGCACGAGTTAAACTCGGACCATAGACCAGTAATTCTGGAGCTCGCTCCCAGATATGGTCCTATGGATCCCAACCAACCCCCCCCTTCCCAAATGATCACTGACTGGAAGAAAGTAAGCGAAATGCTGAAAGACACCACGTCACATCATTTGGATAAGATTCCAAACGAGATCGAGTCTGCAGCCGACACGGGATCCGCGATCAGCTCACTCACGGAACACGTTCAATCGGTCCTGAACACTTGTTCAAGGGAGGTCCCAGTGACGATTGATCGTCGCTGGAAGCTCCCGGACGATGTGCGTGCCCTCGTGACTGAGAAGAACGCGGCCGTCCGAGCTTATAGCTCCTGGCCCTGCGCAAATAACAAAGCTTTTATGCGTTACTTACAGCGTAAGCTAAGTAAACGTGTTAAAGAGCTGCGTGAAGAGCGCTGGAATAAGACTCTTGGTGATCTCGAGCCAAACCACCTAGCATTTTGGGAGCTTCAGAGGAAATTACGCGCCACTGAGGTTTCCACTATGCCTCCCCTCACTCGACCCGATAATTCCGTCGCGTTCGACGACGACGAGAAGGCCGAATGCCTGGCTGACAGTCTGGAGTCTCAATGCTCCCCGAGCACAACCCCGGTCGACCCGGCCCATCTCGCTGAGGTGGACGCTGAAGTCGAACGTAGGACTGCTCTCCCCCCTGTCGAGGACCCTGATGATCCCCTCCCCCCCGTCACACCAGACGAGGTAGAGGATATCATTAAGCGACTCAAACCCAGGAAAGCACCTGGGTCCGATGGTATCACCAACAAGGTGTTACAACTTTTCCCTAGAGCTCTGATCGTGTTGATGACCGCCATTTTCAACGGCGCTCTGTCCAACAACATGTTTCCCCAAGAGTGGAAAGAGGCTACCGTTATTGGTATTCCCAAACCCGGAAAGCCCAAGTCCTCCCCGACCTCATATCGCCCCATCAGTCTGCTCAATGTGCTCGGCAAAATCTACGAGAGACTTATTTATAAGCGTCTCAAGGATTTTGTCGAGCGCAAGAGCCTCATTCCAGACGAGCAGTTTGGCTTTAGAGCTAATCACTCATGTGTTCAACAGGTACATCGTATCGTTGAACACATCAACGGCCACTTCCAGCATGGTCGGATGTCTGGTTCCCTATTCTTCGATATTGCGAAAGCATTCGACAAAGTTTGGCACAACGGCTTGATTTACAAGCTGTATAAACTTGGCGTGCCAGACCGTCTCGTGCTCATCTTACGAGACTATCTGTCGAATCGTACCTTTCGTTATCGTATCGAAGGGGCGCTTTCTAGCCCCCGTCCCATCCGTGCCGGCGTACCGCAAGGCGGTGTGCTCTCCCCCCTAATATTCACGCTATTCACTAGCGATGTCCCCAAAAACCCCAAGACGCAGTTGGCATTATTTGCCGATGACACGGCCATCTATTGCTCCGGCACGAGCACCAAGGCCATCACCCTCAACCTCCAAAGATCCGCCAACGCCCTAGGCGAATGGTTTCGGAGATGGAGGATTGAAGTAAATCCGGAGAAGAGCCAGGCGGTCTTGTTTCGCAAGCCGCGTACAAGAGCTCTACCCCCCCTTAGCCCGATCACCATGTTTGACAAGCCGATCCCTTGGGAGAAGCAAGCCAAATATCTAGGAGTGATCCTTGACCAAAACCTCACCTTTGGCGAGCACATTAAAGCGGTACGTTCGCGTGCCGCTTTCGCTCTCGGTAGGCTTCATCCCATGCTGAATGCACGCAGCAAGCTATCCCTTAAATGCAAACTGCGCATCTATACCACGTGCATACGTCCGATAATGACCTATGCGTGTGCCGTCTTCGCACACACAAAGGATCGACATATCCATAGGATGCAGACCATCCAAAATCGTTTTCTCCGAAAGGCCACGGGCGCTCCGTGGTTCGTTAGGAATGACCGACTACATGTCGACCTCAAAGTCCCAACCATCAAGCAATTCATGAAGCGTCTTACTAAGCACTTCATCGAATCTGCAGAAAAGCACCAGAATCCCTTAATCGTATCGGCTACCCGATACGCTCCCTCCAAGATTAGTAAGATTCGCCGTCCTCGGCATACCCTCGTCGACCCTGACGACCCAATCACCGTCCTTCAAGAAAGCTGTAGGGAAACCAGCACTCTCATGAAACACAAATACAGACCGCGATCCGTATTCCGACCTCGCCGCCGAGGTCCGTCGCGACGTCCCAGTAACGTTCCCCCCCGTCTTTTGCCAAACGAGCCAGCCCGCGAAGCTGAGCCAGTAGTGACAAATATCTCCCTAAATAATGACATGACCCAGCCAGTCTCTTGCTGCCCCTCCCAAAACGACGCCGCTGAGCCGAGGTCCGTACCCCACAGGGGGTGCCCTCAGCGGAGTTCTAATAAATATAAATTTGTAGCCTCGGCTGGGGGCCTTAAATTCTAGAGGCCCACACAGGCAAGTCCGGTTTAGTAGTTGACAACCCTCTAAGGTTGATAACTGCGAGTGGCCATCGACAAAAAAAAAAAAAAAAAAAGAACATCGGCACAGTTGGCGGGCACACATAGGAAGAAGAACATCTCAAGAATAAAGAAGATCTCTCAAGAATTCTCTCCGGCTTTCATTTCTCACCAACCCCAGCAACAAATGTGCCTAGCCCGCACATTTAATGGTCCTTCGCTCGCCGGATTTATTGTGGGGAATATCGCCGGAAGAAAATAGTCAAGCAAGAAGCCTTGAAGATCGTATCCAGTGAAGATATTCAAGATCGCCGATTGAATCAACAGTCATCATGCCTGTTACGCGTTCTGAGGGGAGGGGCCGGAAGCCGTCGAGCGAACAGAAGCCGTCGTCGTCTGAAACCACTACAGGGATCTCAGCGACCGGTACCAGTACGGAAGCCACTACCGAATCGACACAGACAGGGACAACTGCCACGGAGTTTACAGATAATACAGCCACCTCCGCGACGACCGACCCAGCTACAGTGACTTCTGCCGCCAGCGCCTCGACCGCACGGACCTCCGCCTCGACCGCAAATGTGGCGCCCCCCTCGCACCCCGCTAGCGCCGCCGCCCCCTCTGTCGCCCCTTCCGCTGCGACGACGCTTACTATGGGTGCGAAATCGAAACAGTTGATGATGCCGCCCGCCGCTGTCCCTTCCAGAGATACTCGCGAAGAAACGGATGCCTCTACAGTGAAGCGAGTTGTCAAGCACGCCGGTACGTCGAAGCCAACCGGCCCACAGCACCTCTCCCCCCCTTGCAAGAAGGGGGGTGGGGGGGGATCGACTCATAGCAAGTCGAAACAGTTGAAGATAGCGAAAGCAAAGGAAGATTTGCTTCGCCTCCAAGTCAAACTAGCTGCAGCACGCCTGGCCGCACTAGAACAAGAAGATGAAACAGAAGAAGAAATAATAGAAGGAGAAGAAGATGACGTCTCCCTCTACTCAGAAGTCAATGCAAGAGTGGACAATTGGTTGGAAAACCAGGATACTCGTCCAGTATTAGCCATCACCAACGAGCCCTATCGCCATCCAGAAGAACCAACGGTTATCCTCAACGAACAGAAGCATGAAGAAGTACGTCAAGTACCGGCGGGAGGTCAAGGGGACTTAGCCCTCCTAGCTGAAGCCATCACTAGGGCTGTCAGCACCGCCCAACGACCCAAGTTTATCGAGCTACCTTTCTTCAGTGGGTCGCACCAGGAGTGGCTACCTTTCCGAGCCGCCTACCATGAAACTGAAGCGATGTTCAGCGCCGTCGAGAATACGAACAGATTGCGAAGAAACCTAAAGGGCAAAGCCAAGGAAGCAGTAGAAGGGTTGCTGATTACGAATGCGCACCCAACAGAAATAATGAAGACATTGGAGTCCAGATTCGGAAGACCAGAGTCCATAGCCATGTTGGAGATGGAAACTCTTCGAAGCCTGCCGCGCCTCTCCGAGTCACCGAGGGACATATGCATATTCGCTACGAAGATCTCCAACGTCGTAGCAACATTGAAGACTTTGGGTTGTTTCAACTACATGTACAACCCTGAACTTGCAAAGACATTGGTAGACAAGCTGACCCCGACACTACGGTATAGATACTACAACTTCTCAGCTACACAGCCGCGAGAAGACCCCTGCCTCATCAAGATAGAGAAGTTCTTCAAGAGAGAAACCGAACTATGCGCGCCTTACGCACTACCTGAACAGGTGGCAGCACCGTCCACGGCCGCATTCCAGAAGAAGACGCAACGGGTCAACAACGTGACCGAGAAGACCACACCGAAGTGTTTCATATGTGAAGAAAAAAGTCACACCAATGCCACAGAATGTGAAGCATTCAAGAAGATGGATGCCAACTCAAGATGGGATACTGCGAAGTCCAAACGCCTCTGCTTCAGATGCCTGCGATACAGAAGCAAGGTACACAACTGCCGACCGAAGCCGTGTGGTGTCAACAGCTGCAAATACTCCCACCACAAGATGCTTCATTACGACAAGAACACAGAGAAGGCAGAGAAGACAGAACATGAAGAGGCAACAGAAGTTATAAATTCAACTTGGACAATGAAGAAGCAATCCTATCTGAAGATCCTGCCGGTCCAGGTGAAAGGACCAAAGGGAACAGTCGATACCTTCGCATTGATGGACGACGGGTCAACAGTGACGCTCATCGACGACAGCATCGCCACGACAGTCGGAGCAACAGGACCCATAGACCCGCTGAAAATAGAAACCATCAACGAACTGAAGACGGCGGAATCAACGTCAAGACGGGTGACTATCGGGCTGAAAGGGATCAACAACAAAGAAGAGCGAATTCAAGCAAGAACAGTGAAGAACTTACAAGTCTCATCTCAACGGGTTCCACAAGAATTAGTAGATGGGTGCCCTCATCTATTAGACATCAAGGGCTATCTATCTTACCCCGACGCGAAGCCACAAGTCCTCATCGGGCAAGACAATTGGCATCTTCTGCTTACCAGAGAAACACGAAAAGGCGACAAGGACCATCCGGTGGCATCTCTCACGCCACTGGGGTGGGTCCTTCATGGAAGCCAAACGCGATCCTTCGGACAGAAGATAGACTTCGTGTCACATATGATCGAAGATCCAGAAGATGACCTTGAGGACTTGGTGAAGAAGTACTTCGAATTGGACGCCCTCTGCATAAACCTGAAGAGACCGAAGACCGACCCAGAAGAAAAGGCACTCCGAATACTGGAACAGAAAACTGAGAAGATTGAAGAAACCAGATACCAGACCGGCCTTCTCTGGAAGAAAGAAGATGTTAAGTTCCCAGATAACTACGATAACTCACTAAAGAGACTCTTCAACATCGAAAAGAAAATCGACCGTGATCCAGCCCTGAAGAAGAAATACGTCGAACAGATGGACGCCCTTATAGAAAAAGGCTACGCCGAGCCTGCGCCGTCTCAGAAGACACCACAGAAGACGTGGTACCTGCCTCATTTTGCTGTTATCAATCCTATGAAGCCGGAGAAACTCCGAGTTGTGCACGACGCCGCAGCCAAGACCAAGGGAGTAGCACTCAATGACATGCTGCTCAAAGGTCCAGATCTACTCCAGTCGTTACCAGGCGTCGTCATGCGCTTTCGACAGCACCTAATCGGAGTGACAGCGGACATAAAGGAAATGTTCATGCAGGTCAAGCTACGTACAGAAGATAGAGATGCACTGCGGTACCTGTGGCGTGGAGATCGTCGCGACAACCGACCTCCAGAAGAATACAGAATGACATCGCTGATTTTCGGAGCATCAAGTTCACCATCAACAGCGATATATGTGAAGAACTTGAATGCAAAGCAATATGAGAAGACTCATCCGGAAGCCGCAGCTGCCATTATCGAGAAACACTACGTCGACGATTACCTCGATAGTTTCCGAAGCCTGGAAGATGCTGAAAGAATAACGAAGAGCGTGCGTGAAGTGCACAGCAAAGCCAGCTTCGAACTTAAACAGTGGAAGTCGAACTCAGCATCACTCCTAGAAGCACTGGGAGAACAGCATAGAGCAGATGACCTGGAACTATACAGATCAGAAGAAAAGACAGAGCGAGTACTAGGAGTCATCTGGAAAATCAACTCGGACGAGCTCACTTTCAACCTCAACTTAGCAAGAATCCCATCGACGTTAATAGAAGGAAAGCAGCCAACGAAGAGAGAAGCCTTGAGGATAGTTATGTCGCTCTTCGACCCCCTAGGATTCGCCTCGCCTGTCACGATACGAGCGAAGCAACTACTTCAAGAAGTTTGGCGCCGAGGAACCGGATGGGACGACCGAATCGACGAGGATCTAGCGGAACAATGAGACGCGTGGATGGGACACCTGAAAAGTCTCCACGACTTGGCAATCCCGCGGCGATATCTACATTACAGCGACGCCGCTTCCCTAGAGCTCCATATTTTCAGCGATGCTAGTGAATCGGCCTACTCTGCGGTCCTCTTCTGGAGAGCTGTAACAACGGACGGCGAAGTCGGCATATCACTCATCATGGCCAAGGCAAAAGTGGCACCTTTGAAGTTGACTTCGATCCCAAGATTGGAACTGCAAGCAGCGGTCATGGGAACCAGACTCGCCGAAACAGTCATAGAAGAACACGAGAGGAAGCCTGACCGAAAAGTGTTCTGGACCGATAGCAAGACAGTACTCACCTGGATAAGGACGGGGTCACGTTCCTACAAACCCTACGTGGCTCATCGTCTGGCAGCAATAGAAGAAAGTTCCAAGGTCAACGACTGGCGCTGGGTTCCGACGAAACAGAACGTGGCTGACGACGCCACCCGAGATGTACCAGCCGCCTTCAATAGAGATCATCGATGGTACAAAGGGCCGGATTTCTTATACCTGACAGAAGACTCCTGGCCTACAGAAACCGCAAGGACAGCACCAGAAGAGCCTTCCGACGAAGAGAAGACGCATCACGTCACCGACAGAAGAAGACTGAAGCTAGCTGAGGGTCTGCCTGATCCGGCTAAATTCTCAAGCTGGGACCGCCTCCGGTATTCAACAGCGCGAGCTCTGCAGTTCATCGAGCTCTGTAGAGCTCCTAGACAGAAGGTCAACTACCGACGAACCAAGAAGAACAAAGAGGCGGATCCTACCTGGAAGAGAAACAAGCCGACCGCAGCTAAACAGCAGGCGCCCGCAGTACCGAGGAAACATTTACTCAAGCTGCTTCCAGTCACAGCCGAGCTCCTCAAGAGAGCTGAAGAGTTGCTGATGCGGTCTTCACAGGAAGAAGCCTTCTTGGAAGACATAGACAACCTGAACAGTGGGAAGCCGATCGCCAAAGAAAGTCGCCTACATCAGCTCAGCGTTGAATCGGTAAACGGCTTACTCCGAATCCGGAGCCGTATCCGAGCGGCCACAGACATGCAGGAAGACTTCAAGAACCCGCTAGTAGTCGACGGAGATCATCCAACGGTGAAGCTGTGGCCATACATCGACAACTCCATCACGCCGGCGTGGAGGCAACAGTCAACGAGTGCAGACAGCAATACTGGGTATTACGATTGCGCCCTATTACACGCGCAATCCTCCGAAGATGCCTCTTCTGCCGCATGAAGACTCAAGCGCCGCCACATCCACGAACTGGGGATCTGCCAGCGTGTCGTCTAGCACACCACAAGCGACCCTTCACGTACACCGGCGTCGACTATTTCGGGCCTCTCTCCGTGACCGTCGGACGAACCAGACAGAAGAGATATGTAGCCATCTTCACATGTCTCACCACGAGAGCCATACACCTGGAAATCGCCGGCTCTCTCAGCGCTGACTCTGCAGTGATGGCGGTCAGAAGAATGATCGCGCGACGAGGCTGCCCTACTGAAATCTGGTCGGACAACGGCACCAACTTGAAGGCTGCCGACAAGGAACTTCGACAATCTATCGACGCGGCGACTTCAGAAGAAGCAGCGAAGAGGACGATCTCCTGGCGCTACATTCCGCCGGGAGCTCCATTTATGGGCGGCGCTTGGGAGCGAATGGTTCGCTCAGTGAAGACGGCTCTCACAGCGACACTGCATGAGCGCCACCCCACCGAAGAAGTCCTCGCTACTCTACTCGCTGAAGTGGAGTATACAGTGAACAGTCGTCCGCTGACGCACGTCTCCGTCAGTGCAGAAGATCCCGAGGCCCTGACTCCCAACCATTACCTGCTGGGGGGTCCTGGACGTGTGCCACAGCCGGGCACATTCACCGAGCAAGACGCCATCTCCCGGTCCAGCTGGCGAGCTGCACAGAGACTCGCAGACGTCTTCTGGCTCCGCTGGGTGAAGGAGTACCTTCCTGAGCTCCAACACCGGCGGGAGCCCCACGGACGAGGTCAACCAGTCCAAGTGAACGACCTCGTGCAGATCGTCGACCCGAACCTGCCCCGCAACGTGTGGATACGAGGACGAGTCATCGCGGTGTATCCTGGTCCAGACAGCATCGTGCGGACGGTGGACGTGCAGACCAAGGGAGGTGTCCTGCGCCGGCCGGTGAGGAAGCTGGTGATCCTGCCTCTGCTTACGGACGACGTGCCCGCACCGGAACTGAATGCGACGCGGTCGCACGGCGGGAGTGATGTGCGGGACAGTGATAGTAACTTGTAAATAGCGCAGTTCTAATGAAACAAACTATAGTGATTAGGTATAAACATTTAGAAATGTTATGTACATAGACTTTCATTAGTTTTTATGTTAGTATATAAGGTTTATTCTCTCTTTAATGTTTATTCATGTTATTCTAATAAGTTTTAAGTTTGTTTCTTATAAGAATTCAGTAGTTTTGTAACAGATTTTTATAGTTTTATGTCAATCATCGTAATGTTTACATAACATTTTATGTTGGAATTTCCTATGTTTTATATTTTTGTTAGATAGTTTACGATACACAGATTACGAAAATATATAGTTTATAGTATGTTGTCATAGAAAAACATAGTGAAAAACAGGAAAATGTGTGTAATGTTCTCGTTACGGTAACGTAACGTCGTACCTTCACTAACTGCACCGATGGTATCTTTGCGCTGATTGGCCGAAAAGTCCTGTGGGCCTACATTTTTCTTAACGAAAATAGTATAAATTGAGAGCGATTTTGGAACATCGGCACTCGTGGTATTCCGCGCCTGACGCCCGCCCGTGACGGACGTGCCGCTCCCCGCCGCTCGTCCGCTATCAGTGTGCGTTCGCTCCGTCCCGCTCTCGCCCTGACGTCATCAGTGGTCGTTGACTACTACACCCGATCCGAAGCCGCCTTTTTCAAGGCAGTGGACGACATCTGTTTCTTTTGCAAATAGTTCGAAAAACGTAGTGCCCCTTCAGGGAAAATCCACAGTTTCGTGGTACTTGGTGGGAAACCTCACGGTGCCAACGAAACCAAGTGGTGTGGACCCGACACACCTACCAAGCCCCTTCAGGACTTAGGTAAAGTCGGAAGGGCGTTGGACCCGCGGCCTTGGGGGGCCTCCTAGTCGCGACCAACCGCTTAACCCCGCTCTTTTTCAGCTACACACCTAGAGCTGGTTGGGTGTGTCTACCCCTTCACTCTAGACCCAGTTAGGGCCCGGTTCGCACAATAAGATTGGCGACCGGTTACAAGCTTAGGGCTCACCAATAGGTACTCACCTCCCAGTCTATACCCGACTGGGAGGGTTACACATCCCCGGGCCCGTCCACCCGGGGAGCTAGAAATAGGTCCCCTCGGGGGAAAACCACCATTTCCCACTAGGAATTCCCAATATGATGACGGACGCCGTTATTGTAGCGTTCGTCAGGGAAGTCCTCTTAAAGGACCCCGACTTTCTTGCCAAGTATGGCAAGAAATTCACGGAGATGCAACATGCATCTCCAGCCATCGAGTCGAGTGTTGCTGATTTCAGCGACGCTTTAGAAAGTCCCCTTTCTCCCCCGTTTGCAGAAAGACAAGCTACCTCAAGTTGGGTACCGAAACCGGTACCACTTGTCGCCGCCGTCTCTGCTATCAAACCGGCCTTTGTTGCCGCCGCCAAATCTCCTATTGTCTCAAAGACAATAGACAATGCGGCTCCCGCCCCCGTCTCTTCTAAGAAACCGGCCTTTGTCGATTCCGCCGCGGCTCCTGCCCAAGTCCCTTCCAAGAAATCGGCCTTTGTTGCCGCCGCCGCTAAACCCTCTATTGTCCCAAAGACAATAGACGCCTCGGCTTCCGCCCCTGTTCCCACTAACTCTAATGACCCGATAGACATGGACACATCAGTGCCATGCTCGAACCCGCCATCTGACTCAGAAGGCAGCTCTTCCGATGCCTCTTCTTCTGAGGATGACTTTCAGCTAGTCACCTCAGGAGGAAAGAGGAAGAAGAAAGCCAAATCGTCCCAGGCCAAGAAGTCCGTAGCGTCTTCAAAGACCTCCACCCCCTCCACCTCCACTGCCCCAGCAGCACAGGCAAGACGGCCGGCTAGTCCCAATGCCCCTGCTTCTGCTTCCCAAAAGAAGCAACGCCCCCCACCGCCTGTGTACATTCAGGACAAGTCGAAATGGACCGATGTCTCAAAGATGTGTGTTGATCGCAAGATCAACTACACCAATGCGAAAGCTTGCCAAAATGGAATCAAAGTTGCTGTCCCGACAGCTAACGATTACCGGGAGCTAACCCGCGCCCTGCGTGAAAGGAACATTTCCTTTCACACTTATACCCTTCCGGAGGACACGCCCACCCGAGTAGTGATAAGACGTATCCCAAAGGAGATCTCTACTGACGACGTCAAAGAGGATCTCCTTGCACAGTCCATCCCAGTGTCCGCCGTCCATCGCTTGCACAAAGCAAGGGGAGGAGAACTCTACGACATGGTGCTGGTTGTGTGCGACCCCACCGAGGGCCACCACCCGATTTTTAAAATAAAATCGGTCTGCAACCTATCTGGCATCCAAATCGAGAAGCCTTTCCGCCCGACAGTAGTTGGCCAGTGTCACCGCTGCCAACTATATGGACACTCACAGCGTAACTGTTACGCGAAACCCAGATGCGTTAAGTGTTTGGATGAGCACAGTACCAGCGAGTGCCCCCGCCCCAAAGACCACTCACAGTGCGCAGAGCCTCCCAGCTGCGTACTATGCGGTCAGACCGGTCACCCGGCAAACTACCGTGGGTGCCCCAAAGCCCCCAAGATTTCCCCCAAACTGGCAAAGCGTGCCAACGCCCGCCAGCTACGTGAGTCAGGCCCAGAGAGAATTCCCTCCTCTCAGTTGCCCGACCGGCTAGCTCCACAGAGGCCCTCTCCGTGGAACCAGCTCAACCACCAAAAGGCATTCCCAGCTTTGGTGGCCTCCCCCGCCCAACCCATCCCAGCGCTAATGGCTAAGCCCATCCCAGCGCCGACACCCGCGCCTGCGTCCGCAGCTGTCACAGTTGCTGCCCAGTCTGCGCCACAGCGCACTGCTGCTCACCAACCTGCGCCTCAGAGCGGTGTTGCTGCTGCAACAGTGCGAGCGCGTCCCATCCCCACAACCAACACGGTCAAGAACCCTGGTGTAGGCCCCACAATCCTGGAGGCTTACAGCTTGTTCATGACCCGTGCTGCGAGGGCAATGTCCGACGAGTTGAATGCGACCAGAGGAAACGATGGTCAATTAAAACTCTCCACCAGAAAGGCGCATGAGATATTCACCGCCTATAAGTCCATTACGGATGCTCTGGACGCCATGGATGCAATTGATGACTAATCAATGGATAAGTCACGCATCAACACCACCAGGCCCAGATCACTCAAACTAGGGTTTTTCAATGCCAATGGCATTAGTAACCAGCGCGATGAAATCGCCAAATTACTCCGCGATCATCAGCTAGACATCCTCCTCATACAGGAAACATTCCTAAAACCCCACCGCAGCGACCCTAAAATTGCCAACTACCGCATAGTTCGCAACGATAGGTCGCGTTGTCACGGCGGTGGCACTCTCATTTATTATAAAAAGGAGCTGTACTGCATTCCCTTGATCTCTCCCACACCTCGCTCTCTGCTCGAATACTCAGCCTGTCGGCTAGGCATGACTGGTCATCAACCGATCACCATCATCTCCGCCTACTACCCGCCGCCCTCGACCTCGTCTCCCACGCCTGACGACCCAAATGCACTCGCTAGTGACTTCACCACCCTCTTTGGCTTGAGTGACTCCGTTATTTTAGCGGGTGACCTCAACGCCAAGCATCCCGCGTGGAATTGCAGCACTACAAATGCCAGAGGCAGGGTAGTGTACAACCTAGGGGAAACCCTAAACTATGACGTCATCGCTCCGATGACTCCCACTCACTTTCCTCATGATCCCAATCAGAATCCTGATGTCCTCGATGTGGCGTTGCTGAAGAATGTAAACCTCCGTTTGCAATCTATAGAAACGCTACACGAGCTCAATTCTGACCACCGTCCAGTGATCATGCATCTAGGCTCCCGCTCAGGGCAGCTCGATCCCGACCAGCCTCCCCCGTCTCAAGTGATCACCGACTGGAGGAAAGTAAGCGAAAGACTGAAATCCACCAAGTCGCCTCACCTAGACACCATCCCCGATCATATTGTCTCAGTCGCTGACACGACGGCGGCGATCGACTCGCTTACGGATCACGTACAACTCGTCCTGAACGAATGTTCAAGGGAGATTCCAGTGGTGGAAGACCACCGCTGGAAGCTCCCGGACGATGTTCGGAGTCTGATAACCGAGAAGAACGCAGCCATCCGTGCGTATAGTTCTTTTCCCTGCGATGCGAACAAAGCTCACATGCGTAACTTGCAGCGTGCTGTGAGGAAACGCACTTCTGAGCTGCGTTCTGCGCGATGGGACAAGACGCTAAGCGAACTCGAGCCCACCCACCTCGCCTTTTGGCAACTTCAGAGGAAGTTACGGTCCAAAGAAGAGGCCACAATGCCCCCTCTCATCCGCCCAGACAAGAGTGTCGCTTTCGACAACTCTGACAAAGCGGAATGTCTGGCCGACAGCCTAGAGTCCCAATGCTCTCCCAGCTCTCAACCGGTAGACAAAGCTCACCTCGATATGGTGGATGCCGAAGTCGAACGTAGAGCTTCCCTCCCACCAGTCGAAGATCCTGATGGTCCTCTCCCCCCCATCACTCCCGAAGAGGTGGAGGATATCATCAAAAGGCTTCAGCCTAGGAAAGCCCCTGGCTCCGACGGCATCACTAACAGGGTATTCAAACTCTTCCCCGCTCAACTCATAGTGCTAATGACTGCCATCTTCAATGGCGCATTAAGCAATAACATGTTCCCCCAAGCATGGAAACAGGCCACTGTTATCGGTATCCCCAAACCAGGCAAGCCCAAGTCTGATCCTGCCAGTTACCGTCCCATCAGTTTACTCAACGTTCTCGGTAAGATATATGAGAGGCTTATTTATAAGCGACTCAAAGACTTTGCCGAAGCAAAGAGTCTTATCCCTGACGAGCAATTTGGCTTTCGAACCGATCACTCGTGCATCCAACAAGTCCACCGCATCGTAGAACACTTAAGCGCTGGCTTCCAGCGTGGCTCGATGACGGGCGCCTTGTTCTTTGACATAGCGAAAGCATTTGACAAAGTCTGGCACAATGGCTTAATTTACAAGCTATACCAACTCGGCGTGCCGGACCGCCTCGTGCTTATCTTGCGAGATTTTCTGTCAAACCGCACCTTTCGCTATCGAGTCGAGGGTGCACTCTCGTCCCCTCACCCCATCCGAGCAGGAGTCCCCCAGGGCTCAGTGCTATCCCCCCTGATCTTTACGCTGTTTACCAGCGATATCCCCAAAAGTATCAAGGCTCAGTTGGCCCTTTTCGCTGACGACACGGCCATGTACTATACCGGTCGCGACCCTGACTCTATCGCCCGCACTCTCCAGACTTACGCAAACATCTTGGGCAGATGGTTCAAAAAGTGGAGAATTGAGGTGAACCCCGATAAGAGTCAAGCGGTTTTGTTTTCGAAACCGCGGCATAAGCCCCCCTCACCCCGTCCTATCACCATGTATGGCAAGTCGATTCCTTGGGAAAAGCAAGCCAAATACTTGGGGGTCATCCTGGACAGACACTTCACCTTCGCGGAGCACATAAGGCAGGCCCGTTCACGCGCCGCCTTCGCCCAGGGTAGGCTTCACTTTATCACGACCGCCCGCAGCAAATTGTCACTCAAGTGCAAATTGCGACTCTTCACTGCGGTCATCCGACCCATCATGACGTACGCTTGCGCTGTCTTCGCACACGCAAAGCCTCGTCACCTTCATAGGATGCAGACGCTCCAAAATCGTTTCCTCCGTAAGATCACGGGAGCCCCCTACTATGTCCGCAATGAGACTCTCCACGTAGATCTCAAATTGCCCACCATACAGCAGTTCATGAAACGCATTACAAAGCGTTTCTTCGATACTGCTGTCAAACACCACAACCCCCTTATCGCATCGTCCGCCCGATACGAACCCTCCCGCATCTCAAAAATCCGCCGTCCGAGGCACACCTTATCCACCCCAGATGACTCTACCACTCTCTTACAAGAAAGTCGTAAAGAAACAAGTACAATCAAAACAAGACCGTCGTCCTTCCGACCTCGCCGCCGAGGCCCGTCGCGATCTTCTCTTCAATGTCCACCCCGACCCTTGCTCGAGCCAGCCCGCGCCGCTGAGCCTGTAGCTTTAAATTCGCCCCTAAATAATCAAAGTTCGATCCAGCCCGTCCCTAGCTGTCCTCCCCCCAGCGATGCCCTAAGCCGAGGTCCGTACCCCACAGGGGGTGCCCTTAGCGTGTAATCGCTTAGCTTGTAAGTTTTTAAATAAGCCCTGGCTGGAGGCTTTAATATTATATTAAGGCCACCACAGGAAAGTCCGGTTAAGCAGTCGACAACCTCCTAGGTTGACCTGCGAGAGGCCACACACAAAAAAAAAAAAAAGAACATCGGCACAGTTGGCGGGCACACATAGGAAGAAGAACATCTCAAGAATAAAGAAGATCTCTCAAGAATTCTCTCCGGCTTTCATTTCTCACCAACCCCAGCAACAAATGTGCCTAGCCCGCACAGATAGTGTAAGGTACATTAGGCGTTCAGATAGATGACTCATTATCATTTTATAATCATATAGATCTACTTTCCTCTCGATTGCGCAAATTGATATTTATTTTTAAGAATCTCCGCCATGTGGCCGATAAACGTGTGCGTCTGTGTGTGTGTGAGCTCTCTGCCAGTCTGTTGCGCAGTACTGTATATTTGTTTGGGGTGGGGCAACAAAAACACATTTGTTAAAATTGGAACGTGCTCAAAGAGCGATTTTTAAAGTAGGTTGGTTTCTTTCTTATCAATTTCCTACCACCGAACTTTATAAAACTTGTGAGGTCCTCTCTATTCGAAAATTGTTCATTCTAAATCTAATTCTTACAGTCCATTCCCGAAATTCCTTTAATCCCGAAAAGTTTAATTCAATTCAATTCAATTCAAAGCATTTTATTTCAAATAAACCATTCACAGGCACTTTTGAAACGTCAAGGTCGGTCAGTCAAAAACATGGAAGCTATTTGCACGTTCCAAAGCGTAGATCTCTATGGGGAAGAACGTGCAAGAAACTCCACGGACACTCTTTTAAATCATGTTCTGTTTTACAAAATTCCAAGTTACATATACTTGTTGCTTCTGCACGTGAGGACAATGCAAAGGAAAAAAAAGGGCTTATTATAAGAATTTTAAATATAAAGATTAAAATAAGCCAATGGCAGTTAAGAGATGACCAGTCTCAACCGACGGCGCCTGTTCACGAACATGACGCGTGTATCGGCACCCTTCAGCTCAACAATTTCGAAGGGAACCGAATGATCAAACCCACGCGCCGCCATCAGCGAGACATTTGAGTGAGCATGACATGCTCTCAACCACCATGCTCGTTCATGTCCAACAAGTAAAACTATAACTACTCACAGAAAATGTAAATGGTTTCATGGTACTCACATTTACAAAATTTGAAAAATATGCTTCTACTTTACACAAAACTATGGTTGTCAATGACCAAATAATGAAAAATAAATTAATAGAGAACGATTAAGTTCTTACATCAAAAAGAATAAATAAGTAATTAATATAATAAAATTTGTATGTATATAAAAATAAATAAACGAAATAATGTAAGAACCTCTAAAAGGAGCGAGCATCTCTTCCAAATATAAAAACATAAAAACCTAAAAAGTGGACCTAAGCAGCTGTGACTGTGGAGCAGGACCAGCATTTAGCCAAGCGTTTTTATCGAGGATATAATCTTCCAGTTTATAATACGCTTGTCTACATAGTGTGCGTTTTATGCATGCTTTAAATTTTCTCTCATTCAGTTCGAGAATATCAACTGGAGCCTTGAGACGAAAACATACAGTGTGTTCGTCCATTTCTGTCCATTCAAAGTCAGCTCAACGTTTTGAACAAACGTTCCCCTCTCGTTTTCAAATTTTGGTAATCATCATCTCATGTCGCTGAGCTGATGATGAAAGGTATAAATTAGGATCTGATGATAAGATCCCATGAAAATTGTTTGTTCAGCGATACTTTCGCCAATTGTCAGCCGATTTGGATGATTCTTTTTTTGTTTGAAAGAGTATTTTCCTGGACTGGTCCCGTTTCAATTTGGTGAAGATCTGACGAAGAACTTCGGAGGCAGGCAACGGAACTCTTCAATAAATGATAGCAAAGGGATCGGAATTGCTGAAATCGCATGTTTTTTAGTGCTACACCAGTTCTTAACATAACATTGCGCTGGTACGCTGTTAATGGGTACGCAGGTACCTAGGTACCACTAAAAAGTGAAAAATAAAAAACTTTTTACAAAAAATACAACCGACTTCCAAAAACAAAACACTACAAGGTACAAATTAACTTCAGTAGAAAGAAAAAAACTTTAATTTCGGAAGTCGGTGTCAAAAACGAAAAAGTTAGGTAACCAAAAACACCGACTTCAGAAATTAAAGTTCTTTTCTTGCTTTGAGGAATGCGACTAACTTCTCAAGCTTGGAATCAACATTCAAAGTCGCGGTCCTACTGAACGAGCGCGCCAGGCGCTCATGGTGGTCCTGCTGAAAATAGCGTGACTACCGCGGGGCCACCTTCAAAGTCGATTTTCTCGAAAACTACTTAGGCACCAATTGATTACTAATTATTTACCAAAAATGGAAGCGATTGGCGTTGGGGTCCCGTGATAGTCACGGACATGCCTTTGCTTCCAGTCTACATGGCCACGCGACGCGGTGTCGGCGGGGCACCGTCTATACACTAGCCCTTAACGTAAGCAATAAAACCAATATCGTATAAAATTGTGTAATTTAATTATCCCACCACAATAGTTAAAGTTTATTTTGTTAAAAATTCCGCTCGACATTCTCATGTCCAATAAATAATTGCAGTTACATGGGACCAATAATGAGTTTCTTTATAAAATTCAGTTTTTGAGGATTCCAGTGCCGAAGCTGAGCTGCGAAGGCGTCCGCGCCACCAGTTGTCCACTCAGCCGGAACAGTTTGCCGTTGATCGAAGTTGCTGCTTCCATTTTTCTCAAAAACATATTCTTACTAGATGTGTTAAGAGTTTTTTCCGTCAAGGTCTTGTTGGATTCGGAACCTAGAGAATTTATGATCGAGTCTGCATCCGTATCCGTATTAAATATATTGGTGTGGGATTCTTCGCGCCACAGCTTCTGCAAGTTAAGCGCCATCAACTCTAGCTGGACCTGCGACAGCTCTCTGATCACGTCAATTTGCACCGACATCACGTTGTCACACGTCTTCAGTAAAGAATTAAGCGTCTCCAGAACGTTGGCCCGCCTTTTTTGGATACTGTACTGGTTGTCTATGTTTCGCTCGAAGAAGGCTAAGTGCTCGTACAGCTCCGCCAACTGCAGCGAGCACGAAATATACTGCGCCGAGTGATGCTCGAAGTCGTAGTAGTGTTTCGCCCTCATCAGCCATTTATATGTGAACGCGAAGAGCTTTCTTGCTTCGTCAACGCAGCAAACGCTTTCTAAGGGCACTTTAGATTCCATCTCTTTCAAATCCAAAGACGGAAAAGTGAACAATTTCTCTGGAGTCCCACAATCTCCCTTTCCAAACTTTTCTGCTCCCAGATCTTTCAAGTTTTCATCTTGTAAGTTATCCGAGCTGTCAAGCCTGTCTTCCAGCAAGTCCACGGTCTTCCACAGATCTGCACCCGACGAAGGCTGCGTGAAGTATTTGTTCAGAATCTTCTTTTTAGACATTTTAAAAAGAGTCAATCCAAATTTAACCCAGTGGTGGCTCAACTCCAAAAAGTGGATTTCAAAATCTGCCTTCTGTAATACGAATTCTTCAGGCATGAGTTTGCAGTTGTCGTGGCAGGTCCTCAATACGTGGTAAGCAGCGCACAGGTGGTGGCGTGCATTGCCAATCTGGTTAAGATACGTAAAATAGTTTCCAAGCCGCGCCGCCCTCAGAGCCCAGTCTTGTGGCGTACCTTCCTTCATTTCCAACTGTCTCCGGAGAGCCGTGTGGTTGTATAACGTGTATTTATGAGGCAAGTTCATTTTATTGTACAAAAATGCTTGCATCTGAACGTTGTTTGTAATGACTTTGTCAACTTTTTCAGGATTTACACGTTTGATGTTGGCGACAGACTCTGACGTAAATAAGTCTTCGGCATCAAGAAACTTGTCTGGTTCCGACTTGCTGATCTGGTCGTACAGGTCTTCCATGCTCTCAAGGATCTCGCGGGCTATCGTGGTCTGGTCTAGCTGAATCATGTAATAGCATAGAATATTCTGTATTCTTAATAAAATGAAGAGACATTCGTCCCTCAGGGCAAACTGTTTTAATTTTTCAAATGACGCTTGAAGTATGTTTTTTTTCTCGATAAGGGATAAAGGCATGGTTTTAGCGGAGAGAAGGGCCAGATACCCTTCCATCGCTAGGGACCTTACATATTGATCGTGGTTTTCCTTTCCTAGGACTACCAGTTCGTTGGTGAGGGTTTGAATGTCTTTCTTCAAATTATAGAGGCGCTCAGAAGAGTTCTTGCTCTTAATGTTGGATCTGACACTTTCGAATGTTGTAGTAATCCGATTTAATGTTTCCATTATTGTCTTATCTACATCTGTTTAACTAAGAATTTTTCGTTTACTTACGTATATTTTGAGAAATGTGAAAATTTTACATGGGATCTTGATTCTGTCAGATTTAATTAGGTTCTGTTTTGAGACAAAATTTGTGCGTAGGTGTAGTGGCTTTGTCAGCCAGTATTACAAGCAAGGAGACTTGTTTCAAAGTTTTATTTTATGATGCTGATGCTCATAAAATATTACTTAGTAGGTACAAACTTACTTCAGCATTTTGGTCTTTTACAAATAGATAAGAGAAAAATGCAAAAATTGAGGCCGCTATGTTCAATACTATTCTCAACTACTAAGGAGACTACGAGTTTCTGAAAATATTAAGTCAAAGTTGGTCATTTCACGCAAAAAACACAGTCAAATTGTAATAGGCCTTTAATAAGTAGCAATGTGCAGGGAATGTGTTCTCAGAACAGTCTGAACGAATCGTCGGTGCGGCCAAAAGGATCTAGTTGGAAGGCGAGGTGGACCGATGGCTTGGCTTTGGCAGCAGTGGGGATTCGCTGTAGGTGTGAAATATATTTGAAAGGCACCTATGTCTAGCAGTGAATATGATTCGGCTGAAATGTCTATGGTTCTCAGAAATAAGGTCAAAGGTCAGGGTCAAGGTCTTTTTCAAGTCAAGGGCAAAAAAGGAGGAAGTTCTCATTTTTAAACTTCGCTGTGGGCGGATCGGAAGTGATAGTCAGATTTTAACTGATTTACCCGTGTTCCTCCAAATGCCCTTTGCGTTCTAGGGCGGCGGGAACTCTTTCGAAAAAAAATCCCAAAACCTGGTAAGCACTGGCCCTAGTGGGTCACGTTAATTATGCTGACATCTCTTTGAGCTGCGCGTTTCCACGCACGGATCAAAGAGATGTCATCAGCACGACGCGTAAAATTATTCTGTAAATATATTTTTCTATATCATTAAAACCGTTGTGTAGTGTGTTTATATGAAATGGTGATAATATCAGGTTCTGTTTTGCAGGTTTTACCATCATAAACAGAAAGGCTTTATGGAATGGAAAGAATGACGTAAGGAATAGAATGTCGGCTGTAATGATTTTCAATCATCTTTAACTAGGATTTTTTTAAGTAGTTATGGATGTAATTTGTTAAACATCATAAGCTCTTTTTCCTTTAATTTGCCATATGCTACTACTTCCCAGACATAGATCTTATCTATAATGCTGTGGCCACACTACCGTAATATGGCAATAATTATGACCATAATTTGTGTTGTTTCAGTTGGTGTTGTTTCAATTATGGCCATAATTATTGCCATATTACGGTTGTGTGGCCGTAGCATTAGAGACTCTTTCAAAATGGTGTAATAAAACAGGTGTGTGTTTTTTTTTAAATCAACGGTTCGTTTCAAGCTTTAATGTTCATCTAATTCGGGCCCGAGATTCCTTTCTATGTTTTTTATATATATTATAACTCGAGAACGGCTTGACCGATATAAAAACGGAACCCTGATAGGATCTCTCGGACGTCTGTCCGTACTTATGTCACAGCGAGTTTTCTCCAGATCCACTGGAACGATTCTGTTTAAATTTGGTACACATATAGACTTTTGTAACTCAAACACGACGAGTTACTCGTACGTAAATTATTAATTTTTTAGTATGGATGGTCAAACTAGAAAATCCTAAAAAAAGTTTTCTGAACAATGTCGTGTGACATATCAAATGAAAGGGTTTAAATTATATTTTTGTATAATTATAAAATCAACGGTCTTGAAGTTATTTAAGAAATTAAGCGAATAAGTACCATTCCTTATCTCCGATATCAAGCCTAAAGTTAAAAAAAGTGGAGATTTATTTTTCTGACGGGTTTACTCTTAAATCTAGTCTAGGTCAGAGATGACAGACAAAGTCTACGATGGAGCGAGCCCGGAAGGAGCCTGTTCACTCTAACTTTGAAGAGAATCTTTACTCATCTTTACCTTTATCTATAATGTACGTACGTTACGTAGGCAGGGTACGTAAGCAGTGTACGTAGGTAGGGTGGGTAGGTAGGGTAGGTAGGGTAGGTAGGGTAGGTAGGGTAGGTAGGGTAGGTAGGGTAGGTAGGGTAGGTAGGGTAGGTAGGGTAGGTAGGGTAGGTAGGGTAGGTAGGGTAGGTAGGGTAGGTAGGGTAGGTAGGGTAGGTAGGGTAGGTAGGGTAGGTAGGGTAGGTAGGGTAGGTAGGGTAGGTAGGGTAGGTAGGGTAGGTAGGGTAGGTAGGGTAGGTAGGGTAGGTAGGGTAGGTAGGGTAGGTAGGGTAGGTAGGGTAGGTAGGGTAGGTAGGGTAGGTAGGGTAGGTAGGGTAGGTAGGGTAGGTAGGGTAGGTAGGGTAGGTAGGGTAGGTAGGGTAGGTAGGGTAGGTAGGGTAGGTAGGGTAGGTAGGGTAGGTAGGGTAGGTAGGGTAGGTAGGGTAGGTAGGGTAGGTAGGGTAGGTAGGGTAGGTAGGGTAGGTAGGGTAGGTAGGGTAGGTAGGGTAGGTAGGGTAGGTAGGGTAGGTAGGGTAGGTAGGGTAGGTAGGGTAGGTAGGGTAGGTAGGGTAGGTAGGGTAGGTAGGGTAGGTAGGGTAGGTAGGGTAGGTAGGGTAGGTAGGGTAGGTAGGGTAGGTAGGGTAGGTAGGGTAGGTAGGGTAGGTAGGGTAGGTAGGGTAGGTAGGGTAGGTAGGGTAGGTAGGGTAGGTAGGGTAGGTAGGGTAGGTAGGGTAGGTAGGGTAGGTAGGGTAGGTAGGGTAGGTAGGGTAGGTAGGGTAGGTAGGGTAGGTAGGGTAGGTAGGGTAGGTAGGGTAGGTAGGGTAGGTAGGGTAGGTAGGGTAGGTAGGGTAGGTAGGGTAGGTAGGGTAGGTAGGGTAGGTAGGGTAGGTAGGGTAGGTAGGGTAGGTAGGGTAGGTAGGGTAGGTAGGGTAGGTAGGGTAGGTAGGGTAGGTAGGGTAGGTAGGGTAGGTAGGGTAGGTAGGGTAGGTAGGGTAGGTAGGGTAGGTAGGGTAGGTAGGGTAGGTAGGGTAGGTAGGGTAGGTAGGGTAGGTAGGGTAGGTAGGGTAGGTAGGGTAGGTAGGGTAGGTAGGGTAGGTAGGGTAGGTAGGGTAGGTAGGGTAGGTAGGGTAGGTAGGGTAGGTAGGGTAGGTAGGGTAGGTAGGGTAGGTAGGGTAGGTAGGGTAGGTAGGGTAGGTAGGGTAGGTAGGGTAGGTAGGGTAGGTAGGGTAGGTAGGGTAGGTAGGGTAGGTAGGGTAGGTAGGGTAGGTAGGGTAGGTAGGGTAGGTAGGGTAGGTAGGGTAGGTAGGGTAGGTAGGGTAGGTAGGGTAGGTAGGGTAGGTAGGGTAGGTAGGGTAGGTAGGGTAGGTAGGGTAGGTAGGGTAGGTAGGGTAGGTAGGGTAGGTAGGGTAGGTAGGGTAGGTAGGGTAGGTAGGGTAGGTAGGGTAGGTAGGGTAGGTAGGGTAGGTAGGGTAGGTAGGGTAGGTAGGGTAGGTAGGGTAGGTAGGGTAGGTAGGGTAGGTAGGGTAGGTAGGGTAGGTAGGGTAGGTAGGGTAGGTAGGGTAGGTAGGGTAGGTAGGGTAGGTAGGGTAGGTAGGGTAGGTAGGGTAGGTAGGGTAGGTAGGGTAGGTAGGGTAGGTAGGGTAGGTAGGGTAGGTAGGGTAGGTAGGGTAGGTAGGGTAGGTAGGGTAGGTAGGGTAGGTAGGGTAGGTAGGGTAGGTAGGGTAGGTAGGGTAGGTAGGGTAGGTAGGGTAGGTAGGGTAGGTAGGGTAGGTAGGGTAGGTAGGGTAGGTAGGGTAGGTAGGGTAGGTAGGGTAGGTAGGGTAGGTAGGGTAGGTAGGGTAGGTAGGGTAGGTAGGGTAGGTAGGGTAGGTAGGGTAGGTAGGGTAGGTAGGGTAGGTAGGGTAGGTAGGGTAGGTAGGGTAGGTAGGGTAGGTAGGGTAGGTAGGGTAGGTAGGGTAGGTAGGGTAGGTAGGGTAGGTAGGGTAGGTAGGGTAGGTAGGGTAGGTAGGGTAGGTAGGGTAGGTAGGGTAGGTAGGGTAGGTAGGGTAGGTAGGGTAGGTAGGGTAGGTAGGGTAGGTAGGGTAGGTTAGGTAGGTAGGGTAGGTAGGGTAGGTAGGGTAGGTAGGGTAGGTAGGGTAGGTAGGTAGGTTAGGTAGGTAGGGTAGCTAGTTGACGGGAATGAAGCCGCGCGGGTCAGCTAGTGTGAAATATATCTCGGACTTTAAAAAATACAACCTTTGTGGACTCGCTAAAATCGAGCCATAAATAACAGTTACCACCAGGTTATAAATTAAAAAGATACAGAATGTAGCTGTCATATTATGACACACCAGTCGGCGTAAAGAGTTGGCGTTGCATTTCTTTTCTTAATATTTGTGTTACTTCGCCTTTCACATGGATTTTGCTTTTGAAAATAGGAATCTAGGTATGGGTAGAACTTGGCTAGAATTTTCTGCAAAAATAACGCTGTGGTCGATATCTGGGAATAGCAGTATTTATTGAAGCGTAGATTTATCCAGTGCAGGTTGGTAAGTAGCAATTATGATGATAAACTGACCTATTTTTTAATAATGTTAACACGCTCGTTCTAAGAGGGAAATAACTATTTAGTACACCCACGTACTTACTTTTAGTTTTTGATACGTGTGGCACTAATCACATGCGAGCTTAAGACATATTCGTGATTCGATGATTTATTGGCTTCAATTAGGACATCCTAAAGAAATGTGTATTTAATCTCATCCGTTATGTAGTAATAATCATCGTAGGTACTCTTCACTATAATAATTGCGAGGTTGGATATTTGTTACCCAATCACGCTAGAACGGCGTAACGGATATGGATAAAATTTGGCACAGAGATAAATTATAGTCTGGTAGCTGGTTACTGTCCCGAAACTATGTTCCCTTGAAATATTTTTTTGACTTACATGCAACCAAAGCCGCTGGCATAAGGTAGTTAGTCATTATTCTCCTGCCACTATCTCCATTTATTTGCAACATGTCTTCCTCTTGCCTCTGCAATTACTCAGTTGACGAATAGTGGAGGTCAACTGAGTAATTGCCCTCTGTTTAGACATCTTTCGCACATTCCACCCATCGTTTCTTTGGCCTTACCCTACTTAAACCATCCAAATTAAGACGCCTTGCAGTGGGGGCCACTGCAGGCGGTCTAGCGGCCAGAGTCCTGAATTCAGCATTCCGCGTTCACTGTAATCTATGCGGTGGTATAGAATCCTCACACGCAAAAGCAGTCAGACCGAACTCTTGTTCGGTCGGAGATAATTTTTTTACAAAAACCCAGATGGAGGAGGGTCACGATGTCTGACGAGATCGAAAAGTTTATTGAATTAGTGCGAGACAAACGTTTTATTCATGATTTGTGAAAATTTAGTTGAAAGTGGCATGCCCTGGTGCGCAGGGTTCGGGCTAGCTCCAGCAGCATCCTGAAGGCATTCGCGCAGAGGTTCGATGGCCAGTACCTGAACCATTGCTGTATGGTTCACATACTAGGCAATCAAGACATGTAATGTGTTTTGTCTGCTTAATATTGTATGTGTGTTTTTATTGTGTTTTGTTTTTGTGTTTTTTTTTTGATTTGTTTTGAAATTTTGTATTTTTTTTTTGTAAATGATCCACTGTTGGTAGAAATAAAAGATTATTATTATTATTATTATATGGTTTAAAAAAAAAAACTTGACGTGTTATCACTGCTAAAGATGACTGAACTCCGGGGTTTAAGACCGTTTGCTGTGTGTGAACGCGGAACGCAAAAATCAACCACAGAACTCAAGACTGCCTAGGCGGTGTTTTCGGCCCCTTACACTCAGAAGCTTCTAACCCGATATTTTCCTCAAACTAAATCACATGCCATGAAAATCGATTTGCACATTTCTTTTCGATGTTAAAGTACATTTAGACGATTGTTGATTTTCAGATTGAATTCAATCATGAAAAATAACCTTTGTTTCCCGATCATGCTGACTAAGAGTACAAAGGGTTCCGTAAATCCTTTGAGGGAACCATCAAGACTACTTGAAGTTATTGATGTTCAAGTGGCAGAAGAGGCAATCTTTTTAGAGCATCCACCGGAAAATCTTTTGCAGGTACTGAGATCAATAAGTATTTCCAGTTATCAAACGCTCTGAACACCTGTTACTACTAATCTAGGTGTATATGTTCGATGGCATTGCGTCTTCCTGTTAGAAAAAAATCAACGCAGGATGCCTATGGATGCAGTATGCTGTCCAGGTGGAGAATTTCAGGGTAACTGAAAGCTTTTAACTATACAATAATAATAATAACCAAAGGACGAAGGATGGTAACCAAAGGACCCTTATTACTAAGACGCCGCAGTACGTCCGTCCATCCGTCCTTCCGTCTCTCAGTCCGTCCGTCCGTCTGTCCGTCTGTCTGTCTGTCAGTGGACTGTATCTTAAGAACCATAATAGGTAGACAGTTGAAATTTTCAGTGTGCTTTTTTATTGCCGCTATAAAAATAATATTATTCATCATCTGCCTAGCCTTTTCCCAACTATATTGGGGTCGGCTTCCAGTCAAGCCGGATTTAGCTGAATACCAGTATTTTACGAGGAGCGGCTGCCTACCAGACCTCCATAAAAATAATATTATTATTAAATTAAAAAATTAAGGGAGCTCCCGTACAAGAAAAGTGTTTTTTTTTTTATTATGGTGTGGAACCCTTCATGTGAGAGTTCGACTCGCAATTGTTTTTTATCAGTCCATTGTTCAGAGATCATGTTTGTTCAGATCATGAAAAATAAACGGAAAAACCTTTTCGTCCCATTTGACAAGAAGCCGGGCAAGAATACGAAACACACAACTAATACTTTCAGGTTCGTCACACGGCTCCGCCTGGCAGCCGTTACCCCAGAAGTTTAAGTCTCTGCTGTTGCGTCGAGCTCGAGCGACGAATACTTCTTGCCGCCGACGACACCACCACCTGCACGTCGTCATGGAAAAGACCGTTAACGTATGTTGGCTCACGCCGTGCCTGATGAACTACGCCTGAGATCACTGAGTAGCTGTGTCAGCCACGCTGTCTCCGAAGCGAACCGCGACCCAACCACGTCGTTGACGTACATGAAGCGGATATCAGACTACGCTATAATATAATAGCATATAAATAGCACTACAATATTGCTCACCATACTTTTATTAAGAACATTCACACTTAGCTATCTATATCTGTAATATAATATGTAAAGCTGAAAAATTTGGAATTTTAGAAGGGGGGGGAGGGAGAGAAGGACGGGGTGAACTTCCCCTGTTGTTAAATGTATATTGGTAAGAATTAATAAAAGAAGTTCCGGTTTAAAATTACGTTTATTTAGGTACGATTTAAATTTAAAATTTCCATTTATCGAGGAAGGCTATAGAATAATATGGCTTGTGTTTAAACACCGCCCAAAAAAGTACCTATTTTACTACCAAAAAAGTTCTAAACGATTACCAATACAGATAAATGGTCACCAAATAATATTCGAGAAGTAGCGCTCGCCGGCCGCTGCCGCGGCACCGCTCGCTTCGCTCGCTCGGCTCGCGCGCGGTTGGTCACAATTCTAACCTAACCTAACCTATTTTATCCAGTTTGTAACCCCAAGCCTACATTTTATGGCAATCACAGTTGAGTTGGATAGAATTTGGTGACCGTTGATCCATTTTGGTGCCTAGGCTTAGAGTCTTAAAAATATTATTTTTGGTGACCGTCTAAATTATACTCTAATAATATTATCACGCTAAGACCAATAGGAGCGGAGCAGTAATAAAAATTGTTACGCAGACAAAGTTGCGCAGGTCATCTGGTAAAATATAGTACTGATTTGCTTGAAATCCTGTACTATATAGCAGAATAGTATAGCATAGTCTGAAACCCGCTTGATGATGACGGAGCTATATCCGTGAGTACCTAATCCCATGATGATTGAGAAGTGCTTTGGATGATGTGTTCCGAGAGTACCGCTCAAGCCACCTGGGATAAGGCCTCGTCTACTTTGTTTGCTCACAAGAGCAATGGGGCGCTAGCGTGCACTTGTGATTCGCAGTTATCTGGTTGATAGCATCGGTTCTGTACTGTGTGTCTGCAGCAGTATGTGATGTTGCTCACGTCACGTTTCTTAATAGTAAAAGAGCTGCACAACCAGCAGTGCAGGATCAAGCAACGTATCGGTGAGGCTAGATCGGATAACTCATTAGCTTCAGTGCTAGAGATTTATTTAGTAAAATATACTCGTCAAATAAAAATAATATAACTATTTTATTGGAATCGAAGGTAAAAACTTTTACGACATGCAGTGTAAATTGGTGCTGGATGGCCAGTACTCACACTCCTCTTCTCAGCATCGTCATAATCATAAGGAGGTCAGGAAACTTCTACGCCCACAATTTCTCAAAAAACCGCCGGCTGGCTAGGGCTTTGCTAAGGGTATCTGCCTCCATATCTTCGGTTCGCAAATACCTGACCTTTATTGCTCCGACCATTATGCAGTTTCGTATGAAGTGCATTTTTAAGTCAATGTGTTGACTGTCCACTGGAGTGGAGAGGAGATGACCGGAGAAATATTAGCCAATGGAATTGCATAAAATGTCAGTGACTAACGTGGAGCGGAGATTATATGAATTTCATTGGTTCTTCTCCTCTCCGCTCCAGTAGACAGTTAGCCTTATGTTCTGACTTAACTTATGACTATGCTTTCATAGCTGGCCCCCAAGATCTATTTTGCAGCTCTATGAAGGCGACATATTCCGCTTTGGCAGTCAATAGCGCCACAGACTTTTTTACAGCAACAATCCAAAAAACACTTTCGGTTGATTTTGCGCCCCAATCTGCGGCAGCAGATTTTTGGCTAGTTTTTGGAAATATATGACCAACGCTTTTGGTTCCCTTTAAGTATCGCAGCACTCTTTTGCACACTCGAAATTTTATGTTCTTCCTCGTAACAATAATTAAATTGGGATAGCTTATGGCAATCATTATATCGGGTCGAGTTGCCACTGCCAAGTACATGTGTGTGACTTTCATCTGTCTCTCCTTTTTTTAGTTTTAGACTTATTTCTATGAGTAGACGTGGTGATCTTGCACTCCTTTATTCTTGTACTCCATTTAGATATTTTTAAAAGTGTGTTCTTCGAACTTTTCCTGGTTCAGTTTGATTTAATCTTCCATCTATCCCCATTACCCGTGCTTTAATACAAATTTCGTACTTGACAGATCTTTTAATTCGCCATAGTTATATAATTATTGTAATTTTAACTCTTCTTTTCTCTAGTAAGTATAGAGATGGACCATTTTCAGATGCTTTGAAACCTTTGTTCTTTAACACTGTGTAGAGTTTCTTGTACGATTGCCTCCGTGCCTGTTTGGGTCTGTATAAAGCTTTCATGTCGTGACGAACATTATGGTGATGTCCTTTTGGATTGTTTTTTTTTTAATGTTTTTTAGCATAAGCATTATTTTGGTGTACAAAGTTAAATTTTCTTGTTTACTTTCTTCAACCATGATATCAGTCAGGGTTTCCTCTAAATAGTCATGATACGTTATAGCTATCTTTTCTTCTAATTCACCATTAAGGTACGCCGTTTTAACGTCCATCTGGATAAATTTCGAAACATCATCCATGGCTATTCCAACAACAGACCTTATCAAACTCAGTTTAGCTATAAGAGCATATGTTTCAGTGTAGTCCAAGCCTGGTTGCTGAGTGAATCCACGTGCTACAAGTCTGGTTTTATTAGTGAAACTGTTGTCATGTCAAATTTGTTTCTTAGAACCATTTATGGTCCACTTTTTTAAGTTTTTGTTTTTCATTTTCCATATTCCTTTCATAACATCTGCTTTAATTTCGGCTTTAATGGCATCATGTCAGTACTCATCATCTTTCTTCAGCCTGCTCCTGTATAAAGACGCTGGCCTACGCGCGCGAACGCCTATGTCTTTGCGGCTCCCTTTTTCACGCATTTCTATAACCTCAGATGCGTTATCGTAAGACTCTATTTTTTCTACCGTCAAGTGTATCACATTAAACTTGTCCATAAACGTCGTTTATTTCCATCTTGTCGGTTGTGTATCATGTCTTATAAACGGTAACCTGCAAAAATTGCCTTTGATGCAGTTTTCACATGTTTTCATGTCTTCTTCAGTTACGATTAAGCCACACATAAAGTTATCTTTAGCCATCTTCTTTAAATCTTTTTAGTTTATATGGTGATTGGGGTTTTTTGGTGTGTAGTTTGCAGTTTCTTTTGTGCAGATTTAAAGTAGTAAATACCAACTTGCGTTTTTTTTTTCTACTAGTTTACTGTGTTTGTAAGTTCACACACACATTTTTTGTCCCCAACAAATAAAATGAAATAAAAATCGTACAAACTCAAACTCGAAGCATATATTTCAAATAAACTATTTACAGGCACTTTTCAATTGTCAAGGTCAGTCAAAAAATGTGAAACTGTTTTCACATTCTAATGCCTAGATCTCTATGGAAAAGAACGTGCAAAAAACTCACGGATAATCTTAAATCATGTGATGTACTACAAAAAATTTGGTAAAATTATCTTTGTTGCTTCTACATTTTGCTTGTACAGGGTGTCCATTGAAATATTAGCCGTGTTTATTGGTAATGATTGTAAGTCTTCCTTTGCCTTGAATTCTATTAGTACATTGGTCTGATGCTAACTTTAGGGTGCCATTTTTAGGGCACCCTAAAGTTAGCATCAGATCGCCGCTATCTAAACGCCAGTTATTTTTACCAGCATTTGAATTTACGGTGCTTAGACAAACATTATAACTGTATTTGCTTCCGTTGTTTTTCACGGTGTACCCTTGTTTCGTAGACAGACATTTCATAGAATATCGTTTCGCAGAAAATTTTTCACATAATATTTGGTTGTTGTAATTTTATGTCAAATATTATTATTTCAAAGACTATTTACTTGAATGGAACCTATTTCACAGAAACACAATTCAATGAATTTCATGATCACATTTTTTTATTTAACAAACTTATCAAACAGTAGAATTATTTTTTGACGAATATTGTTTGTCCGGTGTTGAGATATTATTGTTTTATAACATGTCCATGGCATACTTTTAAGATGGCAGAATTTTATTCGGAATAATTTGTACTACACATAGTGCCATTGTAAAAAATAACATTTAACCAAAATAAAATATGATCTTAAAAAATCAACATGTGTGCTAAAAAAATTAGTGACAGAAATGAATCGCTGTAAAACCGACCCCACGTAGTCTTGTCTGCCCTACCCCTAGAGTGTAATTTAAGCCCGCGTAGGCGCGGAGGGGCGAGGCGGCCCGCGAGCCGAGGAGCCATCTGCGATGATAAGTTCGCGTGGGATCGCCAGAGCCCCGCAGCGCCGGAGCCGTGACAGAAACCATGCCTGCTGCATGTTGCATGCTTGCCTGCATACTGTGTTGCTTGCTTGCATGCTGCATGTTGCAAGCCGCATGCTTGCTGCATGTTGCATGCCGCATGATTACTGCATGCTTGCTGCATTCATGTTGCATGCTCGCCTGCATACTGCATGCTTGCTTGTATTCTGCATTTTGCATGGTCGCTTGCATACTGCATGCTTGCTTGCATAATGCATGTTGCATGCTCGTTTATGTGCTGTATGCTTGCTTACTTTCATGCTGCATGTCGTTTGCTTGCTGCATGCTTGCTGTATGCTTCCTGCATGCTATCTATATGCTTGCTGCATTAATGGTTATGCTTGTTTGCATAGTTTTGTCTTTTATTACCATCGCCATTTGCCACCATTGCCGCTTCGCGGGGTTCCGTCGAGCATGCCCGCATTTTTTTTGTGACTGCGATGTTGTGATTTTATAGGAGGGTATGAATTTTGTCAAACGTTTAGGAACTGTCAGTTGATGAAATGATTTTCTTGGTAACAAGTTTTATGTTAACTACTCATTATGCGGATAAAGAATATTTGATTTGTAATTCTATGATATCATAAATATTGAAACAAAGTTTGTGTGTAACAAAAATCAACGATTGAAATTTATTCAAAGTAAGTATTCTGCGTATTGATTATTCTATGAAATGATAATACGAGAAAAATTTTATGTGAAACGAAATTCTATGAAACTATCTTCTATAAAACAACGTCCAACCGTTTTTCACATTGAGTATTTCTTCTTGCCCCAACACGTGGCCGTTCTTTTTTCAGCTCTTACAAGCAATTCCCGTTTGCGTATAACTTTCCGCAATTGATTACAGGCTGGAAACGAACTTCAAATAATAAATTTGTAACATGAGGGAAACCCAACAATCGATACTAAAGTACTAATGATTTTAGTTCAAATGAAGACAGCGAGTGATTCCGATTATTAAAAGTTATGTCCACTTTATAATAATTGTAATTTAAATTTAAATCGTTGTTACAATAAATGTAATTTTAAACTAGAAATCATTTTATTATTTCTTACAAATATACATTTAACAACAGGCGAAGTCCCCCCCTCTCCTTCTCTCCCCCTCGCTTCTAAATCGACGGTTTAGCCAATCTCTAAATATTAACCATGTTCTAGAATATATTAAATTAATTATGTTTTCATTTAATACGTACTTTACCTTTGTTTATCTTGTCTACTGGAAGATTTCGGCCGAATAAGCGCTGGCAGACATATATACGACACCTGCAAGTAATAACATCGTAACCCAGTTTTAAGCAATTTCAAGTTACAATCATATTCGTGCTGTACAAATAATTAAGATTTTTGTCTGTGTCTAAATTCCTTTGCGTAAGGATTTTACAGGGTAAAACATTGTAAGTGAGAGATAACTAAATAGGACATGATTGATGGGACGAGTGGTGGAATTGAATCGTTACTAGACGCTCTTTCTCAAATAGGGGATATTTTGACTGTTAGACGGTATTAAAAAAGACAAGAACTGAACTATTACCCATACCAGAAACATATAAAACGGGCCCTGAATCACTTAAAACTCTTGACTAATGAAATATTCAGATTTTCGTCTATCAATTTCATAGAATAGAATAAAATAGAATACAATTTATTTGCATAAAAACATGGTACAAAAAACAAAAGACTGAGCATGCCTGTTTTTGCTTAACATTATAAGCGTGCAAATATTTCTTACAATTAGTCATTTAATTTTTTTGTTATAAAAACTCTTTTATTTTATAAAAGCTATTAGTGGATAGCCCATCATACAATTTACCTTTAAATATTGTGGTATTTAGAATTTTTAGGTCACTCGGTATCTTATTAAATATCTCTACACACATATACAAACAGCTTTAATTATATTTAGCCAGCCTTGGCATGACATCCAGTACAAGCCTGTGAGGTTCGCGCCGGTTTCGAGGATGTACATCGTCTGCTTTCGTAAATAATTCTTTGTGCTTCCACACAAACATACATATCTCATATAAAGAGACGGTAGCGGCAACAAACCAAGTTTTTGAAATACCGGCCGACAAAAATCGTCGGAGCAAAAAATGCGCTATTTTAATCTGTGCTGTTGCCCCACATAACCAATCTATAGCGTAACACGGATTCAACATATGCATGATAAGATGTTATTGCCGTTTGGACGTTTGTTATATTCCTGATTTTTTTTAGCACGTATACAAACTTATTTATTCGTTTTGAGACATTATCGACATGGGTTTTTCAGTTAATGTCTTGATCCAAAGTAACACCTAGGAACTTAGTTTGTGTTACTTCACTAATTTTATTTATATTCATTTTGTTATTATATTTAGAATTGTTTGATCGGTTAAATTGTATATACACAGACTTTGCAAGATTTAGCAATAAATTGTTGGTATGCCATTGTTATAATTGTTGCCATTTAATGACTATGTCAATTGTGATATTAATGTCAGTTTCATGATCGTTAATTTATTGTATTATTATTTTTATCAGATTTCACAATAATACAAATGTCGATACAAACATCAGTCACTGCATTCAATCACAGCGTTGACTGTGGTTAAACTGACAGCAAAATTGATCGTGTAATGGGTGCCTAAGAAAGACTATATAAACGATTGCGCTTGTTTTTGGAAAATGAATTATTTTTAAGAAAAATAACTGTATGTACTTACCACATGAATATATTAAAAAAATTAGGTATCTAGAAGACGCTCTTCTTTCGATATTTCAATTAATTTTTCAACACAATCCATGATTTACTCCTAGCACACTGCTTCTAGGCACAATATGAAGTGTATTTCACACTACTTAGTGTGGATAAATCGCTGGTCTGCCCTGTATTTATCATACCATCGTCGTCGTATCGTCGGGCAGCCCCCACTGGATACCCGGCAACCACCAAGAAAATCGACGTCAGCGAACGAAAAAAATCCAGGAGCCATTTTTTACAAAAACATTGTTTCGCAGAAAATTGCGTTGTAAGACGTCGTTTGATGCACGTGGGAATTTGTGAAAGCAGATTTACGGTTTCATAAAGGCATCGCCTTCGGCTCGGTCGTTTATCCGACCTCAGTTGCATTTTCAAACTTTCCCCACTTGCATTAGAATACCACTGAGTTGCCGTAGATACCAAAGCCATAAAAAGATAGGTACCGGGGCACCGACCTAGATGCCTAGGCGCCCTTAATAATGGGCAACAACAACATTCTAAACAAGTTTATAAGACCCTATAGCCTTCCTCGATAAATGGGCTATCTAACACTGAAAGAATTTTACAAATCAGAATAGTGGTTCCTGAGATTAGCGCGTTCAAACAAAAAAACAAACTTTTCAGCTATATATATTAGTACTAGCTGACTCGCGCAACTTCGTCTGTGTCACAATTTTCATTACTGCTCCTCTTCTATTGGTCTTAGTGTGATGATATATAGCCTATAGCTTTTCTCGATAAATGAACTATCTAACACTGAAAGAACTTTTCAAATCGGATCAGTAGTTCCTGAGATTTGCGCGTTCAAGTAAGAAAACAAACTCTTCTTCTTCTTCTACCTGGCGTTAATCCCGGCTATTGCCAGGGTCCGCCTTCCTACTTAGCTTCCTCCACTTTGCCCGATCTTGAACATCCTTCTCAGTTAGGCCATTGGCTCTCATGTCGGACTTAACGACGTCCAACCAGCGCTTGCGAGGGCGACCACGGGACCTAGCCCCAAGAACAGCCATATTCATGCATCCCCGACCAACGTACTCCATAGGGCGGCGCATGATGTGGCCATACCATCGCAGACGACACTCTTGCAGTTTTTCCCCCACGTCACGGACACCAAGACTACCTCTGATGAAAGAGTTGCGTATGCGATCGGATCGCGTTACGCCACTCATCCACCTCAGCATCTTCATCTCCGTGACGCGAAGCTCCTGGGTGTGTCTGCTTAGTGCTGGCCAACATTCACCGCCGTATGATGCATTTATATATCTGCCCCTTGAGCTTAGGAGGCATTTTGCGGTCGCATACAACGCCCGTTACCTCGCGCCACTTCGCCCAAGCCGCGCCTATACGTGCTTGGACATCGTCGTCCACGTTGCCAGACTCGTGCAGCACGGATCCAAGGTACCTGAACGTATCGGACTTTCTGATCAGGTCCGAACCTATTCGGATGAACCTATTTGAATCCGTGCCGCCACAGGACATGTACTCAGTCTTCGCCACATTTAGTCTCAGACCACCGTTTTCAAGCGTGTCCTTCCAAATGTTGACTTTGCGCTCAAGATGGGCTTTGTTCTGATTAACGAGGGCGATGTCATCGGCATACATCATTAGCCATGGGGGCTTATCTTGGATGTTTGCCGTAACTACATCGAGCACTACGTTAAACAAGAACGGGCTAAGAGCCGAGCCTTGGTGAACGCCAACAGATATTGGGAAGCCATTCGATTCGCCAACAGCGGTCTGGACAGAGGACACGGAATCGCGGTACATGTCTCTGATAATGTCAATATAGGCCTCGGGAACGCCTTTGAAGCGCAGTGCCCACCAGATGGACTGCCGAGGTATACAGTCGAAGGCCTTCTGCAGGTCTAAAAAGGCCATATGCAAAGCTCTCCTTCTCTCTCTGTAAGCCTCAGACAGATTCCGTAAGGCGAATACTGCGTCCATGGTGCTGTTACCCGCCCGGAAGCCATATTGACACTCAGAGACAGCACACTCGCTACGGAGCCGTGTGTCAATGATGCGCTCGAAGAGCTTCATGGTGTGGCACATGATCTTGATACCGCGGTAGCTACTACAATCCTGTACGCTACCTTTGCCTTTGTATACAGGGATAATCAGGCTAAATCGCCACTGGTTCGGCATTTCCTTGGTGATCAGGATGCGGTTAAAAAGATCCGTCAGAAGGTCCACGCCATGTGGGCCCATCGCCTTCCACACCTCAATTGGCACATTGTCAGGCCCGACCGCTTTCCGGTTCTTCATGTGGCGAAGAGCAATGCGGGTTTCGTCGGGGGAAATAGGGGAAATAAGTCCAAGGTTAGGAGGCGGTTCGGGAGGAAGGTTATGGGGATGCTGTTTGTTAGACAGCTCCGCGAAGTATGTACACCATCTCTCCTTAACAGAGGGGGCATCGTAGAGCAGCTTACCCTGGGCGTCTCTTACACAGAGACATTTGCTAATGTCCCGTGCAGCTTTCTCCCGGGCACGCGCCAGCTTAAAAATAAGCTTTTGCCCCTCCGCAGTTTCCAGCTTGTCGTACAAGGGCGCCAGACTTTTGCTGCGGGCTCTGGCTACAGCTTTTTTGCAAGCGCGCTTAGCCGCTCCATATGCCTCTCTGTCATCCGGAGAGTTGGACCCTTGCCACTGTTTAAATAAAACCTTCTTCTTCCGAGTCGCCTCCTGCACCCCGTCATCCCACCACCACGTCTCCTTTTCTATGGTGCGGCCACCACGAGAAGTGCCAAGGACGCGCTTACCCGCATCGGTGATTGCTGAATGGATCCTACTCCAGATCTCTTAAGCGGACTCATGCGGAGCACTGATCTCGAGATGCTCGAGCTCCGCGATGAAGTCCGACTGCCTAGGACCATCAAGCAACCACCACTTTGTGCGGGGTTTGCGTTTTTCGGTCACTTTCTTTTTCGGTACAACCGCAAAGTCCAGGACAAGGAGGCGGTGTTGAGCCGTTAGGCTTTCACCTGGGATGACTTTGCAGTTGGTAACCTTGCCAATGTGGCACCGTCTCACCAGCAGGTAATCTATTTGGGTTGAGTAGGCACCACTACGGTACGTAATAAGATGCTGGGGCTTCTTCTGAAAGAACGTGTTCGCGATGGCTAGGTCAGACAAAGCGCAGGTGCTGAGTATACTGACTCCCTCTGCATTTAGCTGGCCATATCCAAAACCACCGTGAACACGTCCGTACTCTCCAGCAAACTGACCTACGTGACCGTTGAGATCCCCCCCAACCAAAACACCTTCGGAATTCGGAATAGCGCGTAGTACGTCCTCGAACTCATCCCAGAAGGCCTCCTTTTCAGACTCACAGCAACCAGTTTGAGGAGCATAGGCGCTGATTAGGTTCGTTACCGACCCTTCGATCAGCACCCTAACTCGCATCAACCGGTCGCTGCATCGGTCTACTTCAAGGAGTCCATCCTGGAGGTCCTTAGACAGCACCACGGCCACTCCGCCCCTGCCCGTTGGTGATCCGGTGTACACTAGCCGGTACCCCTGCCCGATGTCACGTGACTTATTTCCCTTCCAGCGCGTCTCCTGAAGGAAGGCGCACTGGACCCGACGCTTCGCAAGTACGTCCGCGAGTTCTCGGCAACGTCCGATTAGGGAGCCAATGTTCCAGGTGGCAAAGCGGAACTTCTTCTTGGGTACTATCCTCTTTAGCCGTGCCCGTACTCGACACGGTAGCCCTAGCCCACTTATCGCAGGTTTAGGGCGATGTGCCTGCGCGTCGTTATGCGGCGACGCCCTAGCCCGAGTACCCGTTATCAACTTCTTGTCCAATTTATTTGGCTGAAGTTGGTTTTACGTGGGGCGACCAGCCGTCTGACCCCCACAACCCTACGAGAGGGAAACCAGGTTCGCCAGAGCCTCGTCCGTTGGACAGCAGGGTGCACCGCTAGCAGGTGAGGTTGGCTTGGGTCTTAAGATGGTAACAGACCCCATGCACCCCAAGTAAGAAAACAAACTCTTCAGCTTTATATATTAGTATAGATAGATTTTCATACGTGTGGTACACAGGATTGCAGAGCGTGGTTACTTATATATTTATTTTTTATTTAAGTATCTTGCGCCAAAGGGTCTAGTAAAAAGTGGCAAATGAATCAACACGTATGAAACCTATACCATAATTCCTAGTTTTTAACCGACTTCTTTCAAATATACCTAATATAATTTATATTTTAATAAAAAAAAAACTAGGAATTATGGAGGAGCTCGTGGCTAAATATACAGCCGCACGGGTCTGTGAATGGGTGACTATCTTAACATACGGAGTTTCCTCCGTGCCTCGGAAAGCACGTTAAGCCGTTGGTCCCGGCTGTCATTTGTAGATCCTTGGCAGTCGTTACGGATTGTCAGAAGCCAGTAAATCTGACCCGCTCCACGTAAAACACTGGTATTCAGCTGAATCCGGTTTGACTGGATTCCGACCCCAATATAGTTGGGAAAAGGCTAGGCAGATGGAATTTACATTTTAATCACTTCGGTTTTATTCCTCGGCGCCGTTATTTTCAAATTGTAACGAAGCACTCTCAGCGCGTGATCGATGAGTATGATTTTTTATTACAAATATAATAAAAGGATTGAAAGTGCTGTGTGAAACGAGCAACGTCGACAATGACAGTCGATGAATTGATAGATACACACTTTGGCAATTTGCAGATAACACTTTTGGGCACTTGTCTCACCGCCAGCGAGGAAGCAAGTAGCTATTGACCATTTTGCTCGCTGAGGAAAGAGAAAAGAGATATACAGGGCGTGCCACGGCTATGCCACATGGAGGGAAAGTACCTTGAATATTGTAGACGGAACATTTTACTGAAAGAAGACACAATTTTAATTAAAAAAAATTCAACTGTATTCATAGATTTTTATTAAATAATGACATGGTTGAACCGGGAATCGCACCAACTACACGACAAAAAAAAATACCTGTAGCTTTATCACCATCATCATAAGGATTCTTTTTTGCTAAATAACTCAGTATCAGTAATAAACGTAAGTGCATGGATTTTAACATTTGATGTGAAATATTCTTCAGAAAAATGAAAAGCTGACAAAGCCGTAAGGACATTATCATAAGTAGGTACCATATACTAATAAATGTACCCACTTGAGAAGTATTCCTCATTTCCCTATTCTAATTTAAGTGCATGATAAAATGGTAAAGAGATACTTAATTAGCAGGTACTAAACTAACAAATCGAGAAGATCCTGAGCCGAAAGACGCGTAAATTCTTTTGTCCATCGCAATGCGGCTGGCTGATTATAAAGAAATAATTTTAAAATGTGTTCAATTTTCAAACTTCTATTCTTTTGATTCTGTGATTTTCATTGTAGGACTTTTGCATTGTATTGTAATTTTTTACATAACTATGGCGTATCAAAATATTTTTTTAATGGAAGCTTACTTTTTGAACCACATAAACATACCTAATATCAGCCTTACATTGGCACCGCGAAAGATATCCTGATAGAAATACACATTCTCGGAAACGGTTGGTGAATAAACTGCTACATTTGGGACGTTTATATCATCGCCTACCAAAACTGCGGCACCGAATGATAAACACTGAACGATGAACTCGACATTTTGATATACTTTGAGGAATGTCTTGGGCACGTCTTGTCTCACCACCGGCGATCAACGAGAAGCAAGAATAAGAATATTTTTATTTGTATAAAACACGGTACATTTTTAGGTCTTATTAAATATAGGGAGATCTGACATGTTTCGCCATTTACTGGCGTACAAATATTAGAACAATATGTAAATCGCTCTTTTTGACAAAATGTTAAATGTAAGACTAACTCTAGCCAACATAATTAAGTACCTACATAAATTAAATTAAATTATTATATTTATTTTCTATTAGATTAAAGTTTACGTTTTAAATTCGAATTAGAACTAGATAAGATATTTCTATCAAGTAAAGCTTCAAACTCGAAACAGTTGAAGATCAGCGAGTAGCGAGTGAAAAGTTTCAATAGTTTTGACGCTCGGCTTTCAGCGAGTGTGTTAGAATGTAATTGTAACAGGAATATGATAGAAAGAAAAATACTTTTAACCAAAACCTAAACAACAATTATTTAATACAATATAACTCCTCCCCTGGCCCAAAAACAGGCGGAGATCCTCCTGGGCATGCTGAGGCTCATGTTATCCAGCATATCTTGGGGTAACCTGCCCCATTCTTGAATAGCGGCTTCCCTGAGCTCTGGCACTGTCTGGGGACGAGGCTAAAGGTTCCAAATAGCTCAGAAGTATCTCCGCATGTGTTCGAGCCAAGGGAGGAGTTATATCATATTAAATATAAACCTTTTACAAAACAAACTCAAATCTGATGTATCGCTGGTTTTAGTAGTGAATTCAAACAACAGTACTACAACGGTAAAAGAATATTCCAAGCGAGTGCATAATAATGCAGGCTTAATCTACTGTTATTTTTATATTTGGTAGCCTGAACTGTTTCAGGGCTGCGTCGAGACCTCCCTCCATTCTTTTCATTCTTCCCAGTTCTGTGAATGTGGAATTATGTGCCACTTCAAAAGTCTGGTCAGCCGCGGCTCTGGTTCGTGGTTTCAGATCACCAATGTTGTGTTTGTAACTCCTTTATTGAATTAAATATACTAAGTATATTAAACTGGCCTCATCTAGTCTTATAAATAACATAAGCACAAAGTTTAAAGGAAAAATCATTTGAAATTATAAATAGTAGCCCCAGTAGTAACCCTATTTCCGATACCTATATATCGGAAATAGGGTCTGAGCTACCGTCGGACAGGGTTCAGCCAATTTAGCCAGACATTTGGACAAAGAGGCCAAACGCTCTTAATTGTTTTGTCTTATAACACGTCATTTTTTTTTAAGTATAACAAGGCTATCTATAATAAGGGTATCATTTGAACAACAACAAAATTGTATGAATCGGTTTTCTTTATTATTATTCATTAATTTAATAATGATTAATACTAATTTCTATAATTGCAATAGTAGTAGTACGTAGCTAGCGATACAAGGTGTCGTAGGCAGAGCAAACAACACAAAATCAACACAAGTCAAATGTTAAAAAAATGCTCAAATTCAAAAAGCCTGACTAAAGCTGAAAAGGTCGGCCATCGTCTAATTTGGCCGGGCCCACAACCAAAAAGCTTGACTCTGTCCGGCTTCATTCGGACGCCTGGCAATGTTTCCTACGGCAGACATATCCAATTGACAAAAAAAGACAAATTTTATTGGAATGGTGAATATTGGATCCTCTGTTGACTCGAATATCATCACGAACTTTATCCATTTATGTTGGAATCGAAACCTAGAAAATGCAACTGGTTTTTACACCAAATTTAGGGAAATGCAAAGAACTGGTTTTTAAATTTTGGAAACAAAGCAAGTTATTCGCTAACGGTAACCAACAACTAGCCTTCCTCACTAAAACCTGTTCTTAATATTTCGTTTCAATACTTATTTTCGGGCACTCACATAGCGATGCATAACGCCGAGCGCTACAGAATAGAATAGGTACTCTTAATATTTAATTCTCTGATTTTTTTAATGATGGGATATCATCATAAGACTCCTTCCACTCTGGGCGGAGCGGAAGAGAGTGTCAGAGTCGTATTGACTAAAGCTAGAGACAAACTGGTCCCACGTACGCAACGTATGCAACGCATTATATCTGGACTATTGATTTTGTTTGCAACGCAACATACGATACCATAGACAAGCGTTGCATACGTTCCCACGTAAGCAATGTATGCTGCCCCTGCCAGGCCCTTTGGTCCACCAGAGGGCCTGGCACGAATATTTGTGACGTATAGTAACGTAGCGTAAAATTTTATCATACCTTCAATACTCGTTTCGCACACAATATTTATTCGAATTAGATAGTACATTCACATAATAATATATAGCCGTAGTTGTTGTGGTCAGTGGCATACGTGTTTTTTGTTATTTTATTTTGCTCAAATTTGTGCATTAGTGACTCGTAATGTGTTTGGAAAATAAGTAAAACAATAATTACTAATGTGGTGTGAACTGTTTTGATGAAAATAAAACGCGATCGCGATATCGCGCCGTTCTAGAACGCCGAGGTAGGCTCCTCCTCACCTTGAGTGAAAGAGACGGGCTGCGAAAAATAAGTAATATTCGTCTCTGTCGCGCCGCGTCGAACCGCGAACTGCTAGGCGGTTTAATCATCAAAATTTGAATTTTTGTTTGCGAAATCATTAAAAATGCCTAATAATTGTGGCGCTTGTGGTTCGCTCATAATTGATTGTTACATGGAATGTGCCAATGATAAATGCATGAAAAGGTACCTATGATATAGCCTGTCTCGAAATAAACAAAGATGCGTTACACTCAGACATAAAAAGAAATGGTCAGGAATGTACCTGTGCTAAGCCAAAAAGATGCAACAGTGAAACCCCGGTCCGCATTAACATACGTAACTTTAATGCCATCACTCCTGAATGTAAGCAGTCAGCGCGGAATTCAGACTCAGTAATCACCCATGACTATGGATACTGATTCCTTACTACTCGAACAATTGAGAGAATTCAAAGCTGATATGATAGCACGCATGGACAGCCAGGCAAATGCGATATCGCTTGTACTTGATCAATTTTCGGTTTCGATAAGTTGAACCAAGCCGAGATCTGGCCAATGAATGCAGAATTCCGTGAGTGGATTTGGTTTCGGAAATCAAACAGAACAAAACCAAGCATGTTATAGCCATAAGATCAATATATTCTATCAAAATGTACGTGGACTACGAACTCATCATCTGCCTAGCCTTTTCCCAACTGTATTGGGGTCGGCTTTCAGTCACGCCGGATTTATTCACTGGATAAATTCCGAACCAACATTGAGGCATCCAATTTTGATCTATGGGCCATAATGGAATCTGGTTGCAATAATTCAATAGAAGATCCTGAAATAATCCCTCCGGGATATCAAATACTACGTTGCGATCGAGCGGATGGTCGGAAGCAGGGAGGAGCGTTTTTAGTGGCCACACACCGATATGAGCTGCGACAAGTAAAAATCGAGGACGCGTCGATAGACACCTGCGTTTTTGAAATGGTTAGTGCAACGGTTTATTTCAAAAATAGATTTTTGTTTTTATGTTGTGTTGTGTATATACCACAAGGGAGTTCTGAAAATGACTATTTGTCTTTATTTAGATTAATAGAAAAATTATGTGGTACAGAAATAATTGTCATTGGTGATTTTAATTTGTAGGTATTCGTGTCCTGTAAATGTTAAAAATTATTTTGAATGTTTTGTGTCCTATTGCGAATTCACTCAAACTAACACAATACCAAACTATCTAGGCCGTCAGTTGGATTTGGTTCTGAGCACAGGTTTTAGCGGGGAGGTGTCGGTGGTGGCTGCTGACGACGCGCTACAGCTAATATAAAGGCTAACTCTTAATAGCCGTTGAAAAGCTATTACATTTTTTATAAATTAAGAAAACTCAACTATCCTACTAGCTTACTAATTGCTTCTCAAGCGTTTTAGGAATGAAAGGAACTAGCATAGGGTATTAAGTCAAATAAGCCATTTAAAAAACACGTTATTTTTTATTAATATACCATAATAACCATAATCATAAACAATTAATTTAAATTTGTTTGTAGTTTTGTATAGTGGTTATAATTATAGCAAAAACTAGGGACACTATATTATTTATATGTAAATAATGGCCCAAGGTCATTATACTATTCAACATAGTAACAATAGCAATCAGACATAATAACTAGTAAACAACAAAATATTTTTAACAGCAAAAATAACCATAATATAAGAATAAAAGCAATAAAGTTACTTAACTTTTACCTGCAGGCTGGAGCTCATTTCTGGTCGATGTCTCGAACAAGAATGGGCTCTGCCTGGTGGATGTCGCTGCGTCCCCTCCCGGGGGCGTGGCAGGCGGTGTCGGGGCGAAGCCCCCTGACCATCGCGGTGGTCACTCCTCAGCCCGTTACTACGGACCGGTCATTTGGTAGGCAACAAAATGCCACAAAAATGTTGGCGTGCGCCTGCCACTATTTTTATAGCAACAGTCGCACGCCTGTAATTGGGTCGCTGACGTGTTTTACTACAGGCGCGTCGCGACTATTTGTCGCTTCTTCACGGCACCTTCGGCGGTCAGTCCCCACCGAGTGAGACCCCCAGTGACCTGGGGGAGGCCCAGCGAGAACGACCAGCGACGAAGGTGTCGACTTTGGTGACGCACCTGCAGCAAGGAGTGAGTGGCTCTCGTCCGCACCGGTTCTCAGATCTAGCCGATCGCGGCCCGGACTGCAGAGCCGAATGTGTGTGTCGTGTATTGTGAGTACTGCCGCCCAATGCTAATGCACCGAATAAGCCTATATTAACCTAGGAAACATACTCGGTGCGTGAGTACTAGCGCCTGTCTAGTGGTGACTGTGTGATTTTCGGAACGCAACCTGCCTATATTAACTTAGCACAGGTCGCGCGCCGGGATGCGAGTAATGTGTACAGTGTCATTGTTTGAGTAGGCCGCGTGTATGGGCTCTGCCGCTCGGAACACCACCTTTTATAGACGTGAACAAACAACATTCACATTTTTATCTACCGTCATCCTAAATATCAAAGACATAAAGGTGGATATCCGTTTGAATATTTTCTATGTTATGGTACATTATCTTATATTTATAAAACAAAGACTGGTTTGTTTCAACACTTATAACTCGAGATCTGCTGGACCGATTTTCATGATTTTAGTGTTTTTGGATTAGTCTTTATCCGGAATAGCATAATAAGTATTGAAATATTAAAAAAAAGTAGGTAGTAGGTAGTAGATAGGGTAGGTAGGGTAGGTAGGGTAGGTAGGGTAGGTAGGGTAGGTAGGGTAGGTAGGGTAGGTAGGGTAGGTAGGGTAGGTAGGGTAGGTAGGGTAGGTAGGGTAGGTAGGGTAGGTAGGGTAGGTAGGGTAGGTAGGGTAGGTAGGGTAGGTAGGGTAGGTAGGGTAGGTAGGGTAGGTAGGGTAGGTAGGGTAGGTAGGGTAGGTAGGGTAGGTAGGGTAGGTAGGGTAGGTAGGGTAGGTAGGGTAGGTAGGGTAGGTAGGGTAGGTAGGGTAGGTAGGGTAGGTAGGGTAGGTAGGGTAGGTAGGGTAGGTAGGGTAGGTAGGGTAGGTAGGGTAGGTAGGGTAGGTAGGGTAGGTAGGGTAGGTAGGGTAGGTAGGGTAGGTAGGGTAGGTAGGGTAGGTAGGGTAGGTAGGGTAGGTAGGGTAGGTAGGGTAGGTAGGGTAGGTAGGGTAGGTAGGGTAGGTAGGGTAGGTAGGGTAGTAGGGTATTTTCTATGTTATGGTACATTATCTTATATTTATAAAACAAAGACTGGTTTGCTTCAACACTTATAACTCGAGATCTGCTGGACCGATTTTCATGATTTTAGTGTTTTTGGATTAGTCTTTATCCGGAATAGCATAATAAGTATTGAAATATTAAAAAAAAGTAGGTAGTAGGTAGTAGATAGGGTAGGTAGGGTAGGTAGGGTAGGTAGGGTAGGTAGGGTAGGTAGGGTAGGTAGGGTAGGTAGGGTAGGTAGGGTAGGTAGGGTAGGTAGGGTAGGTAGGGTAGGTAGGGTAGGTAGGGTAGGTAGGGTAGGTAGGGTAGGTAGGGTAGGTAGGGTAGGTAGGTTAGGTAGGGTAGGTAGGGTAGGTAGGGTAGGTAGGGTAGGTAGGGTAGGTAGGGTAGGTAGGGTAGGTAGGGTAGGTAGGGTAGGTAGGGTAGGTAGGGTAGGTAGGGTAGGTAGGGTAGGTAGGGTAGGTAGGGTAGGTAGGGTAGGTAGGGTAGGTAGGGTAGGTAGGGTAGGTAGGGTAGGTAGGGTAGGTAGGGTAGGTAGGGTAGGTAGGGTAGGTAGGGTAGGTAGGGTAGGTAGGGTAGGTAGGGTAGGTAGGGTAGGTAGGGTAGGTAGGGTAGGTAGGGTAGGTAGGGTAGGTAGGGTAGGTAGGGTAGGTAGGGTAGGTAGGGTAGGTAGGGTAGGTAGGGTAGGTAGGGTAGGTAGGGTAGGTAGGGTAGGTAGGGTAGGTAGGGTAGGTAGGGTAGGTAGGGTAGGTAGGGTAGGTAGGGTAGGTAGGGTAGGTAGGGTAGGTAGGGTAGGTAGGGTAGGTAGGGTAGGTAGGGTAGGTAGGGTAGGTAGGGTAGGTAGGGTAGGTAGGGTAGGTAGGGTAGGTAGAGTAGGTAGCGTAGGTCCTCCCTAGCCGTCCTCCCTAGTGGCGTCAGTGTGGTTTGTTACGCTGACGACACGCTGGTCCTGGCGCACGGGAGATCGCACCAGGCGGCGGCCGACGCTATGACACGCGGGGTTGCGACAATAATTGAGCGAATCCAGCAGTTGGGTCTCGAGGTGGCCTTACACAAGTCCGAAGCCATGTGCTTCCATGGTCCTCGGAACAGGCCACCATCGGGATCCCAAATAATGGTAGGAGGAGTTCACATCGAGGTCGGGTCGACGATGACATACCTGGGTCTCGTCCTCGATAGCCGGTGGAACTTCGTCGAGCATTTCCGACGTTTGGCTCCCAGACTGGGGCGGGCCGGAGCTGCCTTTAAGCGGCTTCTGCCCAATCTAGGGGGACCAAACGGCTCCTGCCGGAGGCTTTACGCGGGGGTTGTGCGTTCCATGGCCCTTTATGGGGCGCCTGTTTGGGCGCCTACTTTGAGGAAGCGACCTGCCCGTTACCTCAACGCGTCCCAGAGGGTCATGGCCATTCGGCTGGCCCGGGGATACCGCACGGTCTCTGGCGAGGCGGCGAGCCTTCTTGCTGGACTGCCACCATGGGATCTGGAGGCGAGAGCCCTCGCGCTCATTTACGAGTGGCGCGTGGAGGCGCAACGCCAAGGCGAGACTCCTCTGCCGCGGCAAATTGCAGCAAGGCGGACGGAGCTCCGGCAGGATCTCATGGCGGTATGGAGACAGCGACTGTCGCAACCCAGCGCTGGGCATGCTACAATCCAGGCAATTAGTCCCCTCTTTGAGGAGTGGGAGCGGCGCCACGGCGTCCTCACTTTCCGCCTGACGCAGATACTCACCGGACACGGTTGTTTCGGGAGATACCTGTTTCGGATTCGGCGGGAGGATATGCCCGGGTGTCATCACTGTGAGGATCGCCCGGAGGACACGGTGGAGCATACGGTGGAGGTCTGCCCTGCTTGGGCGGAGAACCGCCGGGTCCTTGTTGAGGCGATCGGCGGCAGCGACCTCTCGCGACCGGCCCTAGTACAATCTATGGTCCAGAGCGAAGAGGCATGGGAAGCGGTCACCTCCTTCTGCGAAACAGTAATGCTAGCAAAGGAGGAGGCCGAACGTGTGAGAGAGAGGGAAACCTCACGACCCAGCCGCCGCAACAGAAGAAGACGCCTCAGGCGTCGGGAGTCGCAAGGCGATTTCCGGCCACCGTAGGCGCGGGCCTGCGGACGGCGAGCATTGGGTGGCTCGCCGTCCGATCAGAACCAGGCCCGGGTCGGCGGCGCGCTGTGTTCCACGCGCGCCTTAAGGAGATGTCAGCATGGGAGACGGGGCCCGCTAGGGCCAGTGCCTGCCTTGGTGCGGAATCCGTTCGAAAGAGACGCCGCAGCCCTGGAACGCAAAGGGCATTGGGAGGAGCACGGATGGGTTTTAGTCAGTAAGAGTCTGACACTCCCTTCCGCCTCGCCCAGAGCGGAAGGAGTCATTTGATGATTTCCCATCCTTAAAAAAGTAGGGTAGGTAGGGTAGGTAGGGTAGGTAGGGTAGGTAGGGTAGGTAGGGTAGGTAGGGTAGGTAGGGTAGGTAGGGTAGGTAGGGTAGGTAGGGTAGGTAGGGTAGGTAGGGTAGGTAGGGTAGGTAGGGTAGGTAGGGTAGGTAGGGTAGGTAGGGTAGGTAGGGTAGGTAGGGTAGGTAGGGTAGGTAGGGTAGGTAGGGTAGGTAGGGTAGGTAGGGTAGGTAGGGTAGGTAGGGTAGGTAGGGTAGGTAGGGTAGGTAGGGTAGGTAGGGTAGGTAGGGTAGGTAGGGTGGGTAGGTAGGTAGGTAAGTAGTTAGGGAGGTAAGGAGATAGGTAGGTAGGGTAGCCAGTTGACGGGAGCGAAGCCGCGCGGGTCAGCTAGTTTCTTAATATTTTAACTAATGTACATGACATTTTTTTTATTTTTTTTTTACTATTAATAGGCACGCGCTTGACCACCATCTCACCTGATGGTAAGCGATGATACATACTGAAATAATGAAAGAATATTTGAATTGGGTATTACATATTTGTTCCAAGTTTTAGTTTATGTAAAACATTACTATTTTATCGATTTTCAACAAAAAAGGAATACTTATAATAACAAAAACAATTCCTATAATTAGGATAATCTATTACGGCCATACTGACAGCACTTCGTCCTCGAAGTACTGCCAGGTGCTATTAAACAAACAATGAAAATAAATATAATATTCTTATTTAGTGTATTTACATAGACATGGAGGTCCACATTCAATTCGCTGCCATTGAGATAAACCAATCTAAAATACAGCGAATATTAGCCGATCTGCATAGACATGCCAGTCACATTCGCCCGCTGTCAGTGAGATAACTCGGCACCAAATAGGAGGCTACCAGCGGATAATAAACTTTAGCCAACTACACAGACATGCCCAGTTACATTCACCCGCTGTCAGTGAGATAACTCGGCACCAAATAGTAGGCCAGCCAGCGGTGTATAAACATAATAGGTACTTATATTTTAAAAGTATTATTTAAAATAAATAATTTATATTATTATCTCTATAGCATAATCAATAATTAGGGATCACAAGATTCTTAATAGAACGTTATGAACCACATTTAATTGTGCATACGATCAAAGTAAACACAAAAAAAAGAAAATTAAGCATAACAATTTTAATTCACATGGCATTTTCAACAGCAATGTTTTCGTCTACCCATTCTCCAGGCCAGAATCGCAATTTTTCTTTAGCACCAAAAATATTCCTCAAATTATTACCATGACCTTTTAGAGAATAACGATCATTGGGGAGGATTGAGCTTATTTCGTAAGGACCTTTAAATTTGGAACTTAATTTATCGTTACGCCTATGGTCTTGACTAACATAAACCAAATCACTGATATTATAGTTTTTATTATTTCGCCTAACAGAGTCAAGCCGTTGTTTAAATTTTTCCACGACTTTTAATAAACTTTTCTTAGCAAGTTGACGATCGACCTGCACATCGATATTATGATCTATAGTTTCACCAATAACTTCATTTGAACGGGCTTGTACAACTGGTATGTTCCCTTCGACACCAATTAATAATCGCAAAGGAGAGAAACCGGTTGATATTTGCACAGTAGTATTAAGTGACTACTGTACTTTTGGTAGTTCGTTCGACCATTCTGACGCTTCATTACACATAGTAGGTACTAAGCATATTGATTACTGTAGAAACATAACGTTCGACCTGCCCATTACTGCGGGGCGTACCTGTAGCTATCATGTGGTGTTCGATATTAAGTTCCCTAAAAAGTGCTCGGACTTGATTTGAACTAAAATTTGTACCACGATCAGTAACTATCAAAGATGGCGTGCCGAACAAAGTAACAGTTTCTCTTATTATAGGAATTAACTCTATAGCATTAAGAGTTTTAAGAGGTTTTTAATAAACAAAATTTTGTGAAGCCACCAACTAGTAATAAAATGTATTTAAAGCCTTCCGTAGTAGACGTAAAAGGCCCGGTACAGTCTAAATGAATGGTATGAAATGGTATAGCGGTTTTATCAATGGGATGTAACAGCCCTTGTTTTGGACCTGAACATCCCTTTTTTTTAATACAATTCAAACAATGGTAAATATATTTTTTAACAAAAGCCGCCATTCCAGGGAACCAGAAATACTGGCGAATTTTATGCATCACTTTATCGAACCCAACGTGTCAGTTTTCATCGTGAAATAGTTTCAATATACTTAGTCTATAACCCTTTGGCACAAACATTTTCGGCTCAGCATTGGGATTAGTTTTGTAATGTAATAAACGATTTTGAATTATATATTGATTGGAATCTAAGCCTCCTGATTGTAACTGTGTCTCCAAGTCATTTGTCTGAGCAAACTTCAACCATAAATCAGGCCTAACGGTGTCGGGGAGTTCAATTAAATTAATTTCAGGAAAACTACGTTTACGTTTTGGGAACGAGGACTCAACGGGGTTGCGGCTTAAGAAATCAACATGGCTTATGATGAATTACCTTTTTTGTACTGAAAATCTTGCATAAAAGTCCACCAACGAGCTACTCTAGGAGATAAATATTTCTTTGTCATGGTGGATTTTATCGCGTTACAATCTGTGACGATTGTAAATTCAATACCAAGAAGGTAAACTCTGAAATGTTTAAGCATTGAAGATGGCCAGAATTTCCAAATCGTAAGAGCAATACTTGGATTCTATAGGACTAGTTCGCTTACTATAATAAGCTTACCACCACTTAACCACCTTATTAAATTTACCTACTCTTTGTAATAGTATTGCCCCGTAGCCTATGGAACTGGCATCAGTGTGCAATCCTGTCGGAAGTAAATTGTCAGAAATAGTTATTAATGGTTTGGAAATAAGATGATCAATTACATACTTTCGGGCTGCATCCTGTTCAGGGCCCCATTCCCACTTTTTATTACTTTTGGTTAAATTAGTAATACATGCCGTTCGTGAAGCAAAATCGGGGATAAATTTTCTAAAGTAGCTGGATAGGCCCATAAACTGACGGACTTGTTTAACATTACTGGGGACAGGAGAATTAGCTAGAGCATTTATTTTATTTTCAATCGGCCTAACACCATCTCTCACCGTCTACCTAAATATTCAATATTATCCACAAAAAAAAAACATTTTTTAAGGTTGATCGTGAAACCAGAAGAATTAAGAGCCGAAATTGTCTGTTCCAAAAACTCTAGTCCTTTCTCTATTGCATAAATTTGCATGAAAAGGAATTAAAATGTTATCAATGTATACAAGTAGAAATTTTAAGTGGTGTACGGTAATTGCTCTTTGGAACACCGAGGGACAAAAAAGAGAGCAAATACCAAAGGGCATTTTTAGAAACTCATAATGTCCGTCTGGTGTTACAAAAGTATTTAGTTGAATTTTCTATCAACTTATTCAACGCTTTGTAATCTATACACATTCTATCACTTCCGTCTTTTTTTTAACTAAAATCACTGGGCTAGCAAAGGGTGAATTACTCTCCTTAATTATTTGTTTATCAAATAATTCTTGAACTATTTCTTGAACTTTGTCTCTTTCTACTGGGGCAAGTCGATAAATGGTCTGTAGTAGACAACCTCGTCCCTTTTTAATTTTATTTAAAGTTCGCCGGTCTTGACATGGCCAATGGACTTTAAAACTGATGGATATTTTACAAAAATGGCTTTTATCTTTTCCTGTATCAACGAATCTAAATGCGACTCTCCTACCAAAGATTCCGAAAGTGAATTTAAATCATCCATTATGAAATTGATGTCTAGGTCACATTTAGCGGCAGTTTTTCGTACTAATCGGGAAATAGTCAGTCACGATTTCTATATCTGGGTATTGAATAACATTTCTACCTATTAAAAGATCATAGCGAAACCCAGAGTCCTTAACAACAAAAATATCTAATTCAATACATATGTCTTCAAATTCAACTGGTAGTATAATTTTAGCAAATACATACTTTCAAAATACCGACTCCTATACCACGAAGATTTAAATGATATGGGCTAAACTGGCAGCCAAGACGTTTTGCTATTGATTCTTTGATTATACTACAATTAGCTCCTACAAGTGAATTTATGGTTACATCATAAATTGATACTGCCGTCAGTATCAGTTTGTTTGGTCTAAAAAATTTACCACTTTTTCAGTTGTATTGGAGTCGTGTTCAGGTTTGTATCTACAGATGGAATCGTTATGACCGGGTTTTTTACAGTAAGTACGAAACTTACTTGCGAAACTGCCAGATTTTTGTTCATGTTTTGCATCATTTGTACCTACATCTTTTTTAAAGCATTGTGCCTTAGTGTGCCCAACCTTGCCACATGTAAAACATTTTATGTCGGTGGACTGAGAATCTACTTTAGGACGCTTAAACAGGTTAGTACTAGACGAATTTCTACCGTTATGTTCTAAAGGACGTTTTCTTATTTTTGTATAAGAGGTAAATAAGGAAATTAGCTTCACACATACTACTACGCATTAACGTCACATATACTACTACAAACTAATTCTATCAATTGTGGTTCGGAAAATGCAATTTTAGTATTACGGAGTAACCTAATTTTCTCCCTGGCATATTCACAATAGGTATCTGCTGATTCTGATGAATACAGTACAGCTTTTTGCATTTTTTCGCAAGATTCCTTTTTTCAGGATACAACGCTTTTATTTCTAAACATAAATTTTCCCATGTACGACCGTCTGTGGGATCCCACGTCTCGAACCACAATAAAGCAGATCCCCTAAGGGCCTTACCGGCTTTGGCCACGGTTGCAACGCTGCTCCAACCAAATTCCTTAGCAAGAGCATCGATGTTGCTGCACCATGATTCGGCACCCAGGCCACTCGTAGCTGGATCGAAGATCGGCAAAGCGACGGCACTGTCTTTGTGATGGCCTCCGGAAACAGCATCTTTGATGGCCCTCAGTATGTCTTGCAAAACTGGGCTTACCATTCTGTAAATATAATAGGCAAGTATTAATAAATTATAGTGAACGGGACACTATCCCACTTCTGATAACAGCTAATATAAAGGCTAACTCTTAAAAGCCGTTGAAAAGCTATTGCATTTTTTCTACACAATAGGTTATGCTGACGACCTCGCAATCCTAGTGTCAGGGAAAGTGACTGGAACGATCTGCAACCTTACTCAACAAGCACTACGCATCGTGGAAAGATGGTGCGACGAATATGATTTGTCGGTAAACCCCACGAAAACTGAATTAGTCATGTTCACTCAAAAGCGAGCACTAGGCCACTACCGGCTACCTATGCTCTTCAATACAGAGCTCCAGCTGTCTAACGAGGTAAAGTAGGTATCTAGGCGTCATCCTAGACAGTAAGTTAAGCTGGAGTAATCACCTAGACTACAAACTAAACAGGGCCTGCATTACCTTCTGGCAATGCAGGAAAATGATAGGGAAGAAGTGGGGCCTATCTCCCAAAATAATACTATGGCTGTACAGCGCAGTAATTCGGCCCATGGTAACCTACGGGGCCGTGGTGTGGTGGCCACGCTCAAAGCTAGCTACAGCCGTAAACAAGTTACAACACATGCAAAGGCTGGCCTGCATGGCAACGACGGGCTGCATGAGGACCACTCCAACTGCGGCGCTGGAAGCCATGCTGGGGCTCCCTCCACTACACTTGTTTATACAACAGGAAGCGACGATGGCAGCAGTACGCCTTAAAACATTAGGTCTCTGGAGTAAGAGAGACACACGACACACCGCTCTGCTCGAGGAGCTCAACAATGAACTCCCCATAACAAAAGCAATCAATGACCGGGTACCTACCCAAGCAATTAATTTATCTTCGATAAAAAATACAAAATCCAATTGCATGAGGATCATCGGTGCGAGGGGCTCTGCCCCGCCGAGCTGCGGATCTTCGAGCCATTTAAAAAACACGTTATAGTTTATTAATATACCATAATAACCATAATCTTAAACAATTAAATTTGTTTGTAGTTTTCTATAGTGGTTATAATTCTAGCAACAATTAGGCGGGACAGTATATTATTTATGTAAATGATGGCCCAAGGTCATTATACTATTCAACATAGTAACAATAGCAATCAGACATAATAACTAGTAAACTTAAATCCTGGCCTAGTATTAAATTCAATAACGTACCCGTTAAAAGCAATGAATCCGAGTGCTATCTCGGTATGCTATTAGAAAATAACTTTTCATTTATTGATCATATAAAAACAGTAGGTGAGAAAGCAAGAAAGAACTTCTACGCCTTGACGAGAATATCCAAAGCTACTTGGGGTCTATCTTTTCAAACCTTAAAAACTATTTATGGGGCTACCTACTTGGGTTGTATGTGCTACGGGGCTCCTGTCTGGGCCGATAGGGCCACCATAGGTGCGGTACAACGTAAATTGCTTCAAAGCCAGCGTTTGGCTTTGATATTTTTATGCAAGGCGTATAGGACGGTTAGTACTGAAGCCTTACCAGTGCTGGCGCGTGTTCTCCCAGTCGATCTAGAAGTGCAGCGGCGTGCTGCAATGTACTACTACGCTCGAAAGATTACAGACCCAGAGTTCTTACCGCAACGCGGCCGTGCTAAGATCTCTAGATTACTAAAACCCCAGACTGATGTCTGGGAGGAACTTTTATCCGAGTGGCAATGTAGGTGGGAAAATTCCATCAAAGGCCGTCACCTCCACCAGTTTTTTCCATCTGTTCGTGAGCGGCTGGACAGGACATGGCTGGAGGTGGATCACTGTGTTCCCCAATTTCTCCAATTCCATTTTTTTTTCAATTTCTCAAATTGTTTGTCCAATTTTTTTTAATTTACTATACGGACCTTGTTGAAACCAGAACAAATTTCCGTGCGTTCAAGCGATTTTGCCATACCTATTACTGGAATCAAAAGTAGCTCACAATTTAGGACCCATTAGTTTAAGTGGTAAGATATAATCCGTGGTGCTTGGCAACTGGGCTTAACCCAGTTGTATTTGTCCCTTGGTGCCTATTGGCCTAGTTCTATTCTGTCTCCTGCTTGATACGGAGGGAAGTGGAAATTATATATATTTTTTTTTTTTCCTACTCCTCCGCTGTACTTTTCTGATTAATTTCGTTGCAGGATCCAAGACAGTTGAATCGTTTCTCCGGGACTCGTCGGGTTTCATTGGCTCGGCGTTTTTCTGGTGGTCGCCACTGTTGATTCTGGCTTTCAGGAGTTGCAGTGGTTGGGAATGTGTGGCGGGCTTGAAACAACAAAATATTTTTAACAGCAAAAATAACCATAATATAAGAATAAAAGCAATAAAGTTACTTAACTTTTACCTGTAGGCTGGAGCTCCGTTCTGGTCGATGTCTCGAACAAGAATGGGTTCTGCCGCTCGGAACACCACCTTTTATAGTCGTGAACAAACAACTTTCACATTTCTGTCTACCTTCATCCAAAATATCAAAGACATAAAAGGTGGATATCCCTTTGAATATTTTCTATGTTTTGGTACATTATTTCTTAATATTTTAACTAATGTACATACTGAAATAATGAAAGAATATTTGAATTAGGTATTACATATTTGTTCCAAGTTTTAGTTTATGTAAAACATTACTATTTTATCGACTTTCAACAAAAAAGGAATATTTATAATAACAAAAACAATACCTATAATTAGGATAATATTTACGCTCGTGCCCGTCGACGCGCATCACCCGCCGCTCGCGGTCCGCGTGCAGTGTACGCGCGCGCTCGCCGCGCCCGCCCCGCCCGCGTCCTCTGCCCGCGACAGTCCCACAGAGCGTAGTGTTAGGCCGCAGTGGAACTACTATCGAGCCGACTACGAATTGTTATACTCTATGCTGACTTCCACTGATTGGAGTATGATTTTCGATATGCATGATTTGGAGGATATGTTGAACATTTTTTATGATAAACTGAGTGATATTTTAGATCGATTTGTACCCCGAAAAATACTTAAATATGAAAATTTTCGATACGTTTATCCCGAATGGTACACCGCAGATATTATAAGAGAAATAAAGAACAAAGCTAGATTTCACAAAACTATCAAAAAAACAAAGCGAAATGCTCAATAATGACATTTACGCGCGCGAAGACTGCCTTAGCCTACGAATACAAAGTAGAGGAAGCGCCGATGCAGCGAGTGTCTCAGGTACGAGATTTAGGAGTACTGCTTACCCCGGATCTAACTTTCCGGGATCATATAGTTAAGATTTGCAGGAAGGCGTACAGAAACCTGGGTTTCTTGCTGAGACAGTCGCAGGGATTCACAAACGTGACCACGCTCAGGGTGTTGTATGACGCTTTGGTAAGGAGTCACTTGGAACACAGTGCGGTGATATGGGCTCCTCATGAAGCGAAACACAATGTCATGCTGGAGCGAGTCCAGAATAAATTTACAGGACACTTGTATTTCAAACTTTATGGGATATACGTATTTTACCCGCTGATGTATCCTACACTATTTGTACTGGGTATGGTAGGGTACAACGAACTCAGAGTGCGTCGGGAATTTACACTCGCGGCGTATGCACTAAAGCTCCTGCGTGGAGTAGCACATAACCCGGGTGTACTGCGTCACCTGAAGCTGTGTGTCCCTGACCGGTACGTGTGGAGGCGGCGGCGACCGCCACTGCTGGCCGTGCCTGCTGCCAAAACCAACATGCTGTCAAAAACACCCCTCACCCGCACTATATGTGTATTAAATGAGGTTCATGAGAGGATTGATATATTTTCGTGCAATTTGAGTGAATTTGCAAGAGTTTTGTTGAATTTTGTTAGTTATAGTTAAATATTAATATTCTGTGTCAAGTGATTAATTTTAATTTTATATTTTAGGTTAAGATTTTAATAACATTAAAAAAGGTTTCGTTTTTATTATGATATGATGAAATTGTACATATATATATAGATTATGATTTTAATAGAGTTTAGTGTTGTTTTTTTTTTACTTTTTTAATATTTAGATTTTTAAGAATAGCTGTAATTAATTTTTATATTTATTACGTGAGTAATGTAATTTTTATATTTGCAAACCACTTGTATTGGGGTCATCCTGTAAAGATAGTGTGTGTAAGTTAAATAAATAAATAAATCATCATAAGACTCCTTCAGCTCTGGGCGGAGCGAAAGGCAGTGCCAGACTCGTACTGACTAAAGCTAGAGACAAACTGGTCCCACGTACGCAACGTATGCAACGCATTATGATATCTTTTTTTTTTTTTTTTTTTTTTTAGGATGGGAAATCATCAAATGACTTCTCCCGCTCTGGGTACAGCAGGAGGGAGTGTCAGACTCTTACTGACTAAAACCCATCCGTGTTTCTCCTAGTGCCCTTTGCGTTCCAGGGTACGGTGCCTCTTTCGAACGAAGTCCGCAGCCCCAGCAGGCACTGGCCCTAGTGGGCCCCGTCTTCCGTGCTGACACGTCCTTGAGGCGCGTTGTGATCGCAGCGCGCCGCCGACCCGGGCCTGGTTCTGATCAGACGGCGAGCCACCCAATGCTCGCCGTCCGCAGACCCACGCCTACGGTGGCCGAGAATCGTCCTGCGACTCCCGACGCCCGGGGCGTCTTCTTCTGTTTCGGCGGCTAGGGCGTGAAGTTTCCCTCTCTCTCACGCGTTCGGCTTCCTCCTTTGTTAGAATTACTGCTTCGCAGAAGGAGGTGACCGCTTCCCATGTCTCGTCGCTCCGGAACGCATTATGATATCTGGACTATTGATTTTGTATGCAACGCAACATACGATACCATACACAAGCGTTGCATACGTTCCCACTTAAGCAATGTATGCTGCCCCTGCCAGGCCCTTTGGTCCACTAGAGGGCCTGGCACGAATATTTGTGACGTATAGTAACGTAACGTAAAATTTTATCATACCTTCAATACTCGTTTCGCACACAATATTTATTCGAATTAGATATTCGAATATTCACATTTTTGCTATAAATTGTGTACGTTTCACAATCAAAGTTCACTTACATTAACGTTTCTATACGTCAAAATATTCGTGCTAATCCAGCCCTCAGTTTGTCTAGCATAAAACCCATCCATGTTCCTCGTCATCCTAATGCCCTTTGCGTTCCAGGGCCATGGTGAGCGCGAAAGACATACCATCGACATTTAGGATCATTAGAAAACTAGCGTTAGGCAGCATCAGTATGTCTGACATATCGCTGTATTGTAGCCGTGAGCTACACACATAGTTTACGCTCCATTTTTTATTTTTTTATGTACAGTCGTCTCCATAAGAGGTTACCCCCCCCCCAAAGACATGTGCGTACAAATCCATGATAGGCCCAAGTTGGTTTTTGTGTTTTGCGAAAATATTTTCTTTTTAAGTTCTGTTCTTATTATTATTTTTTTCAAAGCAGTGAACGTCTTTCGGCTGGTATGATGATGATGATTGAGTTCCATCATCGAACAACAGAGGTTTCGCTTCCCCCCCTCCCTCCCCCAATGCGGCTTTTAGTATGTTCATCTTGACACCTCAAATAACTGTACTAATTTCCAAAACTACACGAATTAGCGCTCTGCTTGACGTTCATTGAGCTAACTTTCCTGCACTAACTACTACTACTACACAGGACATTTTTTAGTCGAAAAGATAATAAGGATTGAAGGACAAACTTAATTTTATAGTTGCAAAATTATTCTTCGATATAATTCACGGCCAATTCCCCATCTGCAAAAATGTATCACATAAAAACACATTCCGCAAATATACACAACATTATCTCATTCATATTTTTTTGCTATTCTATTAGCAGTTGAAGAATTGATTGTGACGTATGGGAGAACATTTTTTCAACTGGAATAGTTAAATGTGTTCTACAGTCCGATTTATTTTGTCGTCAGACTTCAATTTATTGTTCATTGCTTTCATACTGTATGAATTTTAGTAGGTAATGTCAGAGTGTGGTTTCAGTATGTGATTTCCCATACGGTGTATTGTGAACATCACAATGCAGTGTCGGTCATTACGAAAATTAATTCGAAATTAATTAATTCCCAGTCATGATTTCGAAACAGATAACTACGGAACCTCACACTGTGCGTAACCCGATACGCACTTGGTAATTTTTCAGCTGTTTAACTATTAGGCCTATATAAATAATGCTACCTTAATTTTGATGTACTAAGAAAATCATAATCTAAACATAGTAATGATGTAAAATCACTGAGGTGCAACCGCTAAATGTTTGTCATCTACCTATATTTTTTCCAAATTAAACGAGTATAGGAGTCGGCACCGAGACAAATCGGATTCAGCTGAATACCAGTATTTTACGTGAATCGGCTGCCTACCCGAACTCCACAACCCATTAACTGGGTAATACGGCAGTTCTTGGCAAGACTGGTGTCAGATTTACTGGCTTCTGACAATCCGTAACGACTGTCAATGATCTACAAATAACAGCCGGGACCAACGGCTTGACGTGCTTTCCGAGGTACGGAGGAAACTCGGTATGATAAGATGGTCACTAATCCACGAACCAACCTTGGCAAGTTTGGCTTAACCTTAAAGATCGATCAGTGCGGCTAGTATTCTTTAGCCACGAGTTTCTCTCGGGCTAAATGTCTGTAATTACGGATAATAATTGATATGGCGCGGCCCACCGACAGGCGCACGTGCCAGTGACGCCTCGCGCTTCCACAATATTTGCTGTCCGTTTATACTACGTCGCATACTTATGTTAACATTTTTTTTACTGCTACTATCATAAGAATAAAAACAACAAAAAAATACGAAAGATATTTCCGTCAAAAAATTACCTCCACCACCGCCAATCATAATAGATGAAGTTAAGAACTACCAAACGTTCTACGACTCGCTAACTGAAACAATACCAGCTGAATCATTTACCGCAAAAATGATGAATGGGGATTGAGTGAAGGTTAACGCCAAAACAGAAGACGCTTATAGAGTAACTGCCAGGTTTTTGACTGAAAAGGACTGTCATTGGCATTCATACGAGAATAAGCAAGCAAGACCAATTAGAGTTGTTGTGAAGAAGTTACATTCTTCTTGCCAACCTGATCGAACCAAAGACGATCTAACAACACAAGGATTAAAAATAGAAAAAGTAGACAACAAATTGAGCTGGAGGAGTAAAGAACCACTCGACATGTTCGTTTTATCATTTAATAATGACGAAGATGTCAACAAAATCTATGGCATAAAATAAATTTTAGGGTGATAAATTGAAATTCACCCACTTAAATATCCCAGACTAATTCCCCAATGCAAGAGATGCCAGGCGTGTGGGATACTCATGAATACTGCAGTAAAGAGCCAAGGTGTGTAAAATGCACTGGCATGCATCTTACAGCCAACTGTACCAAATCTCCGCAAGAAAAGCCAAAATGTGTTCACTATGGGCTACCTCACCTCTCAAACTATAAAGGGTGTGAAGTAGCTAAACAGACACAAATGACGAAAAACAAAACAATTTAAAAAAAAAGTTGTGGTGCCAACTACCCAACAGTCTCTTCCCTTACTAAAACCTGATAAACAGGCACAGAAACTAAGTGTCCACTTAAATGCAAAACTCATGCAAGTAACCACCTATGCAGAAGCTACAAAACAAAGATCACAGCCTTCGAATCTAGAGGATAAAATTAATCTGATCTTAAAGTGTATTAATTCATTTGACAAAAGACTACAGAAACTGGAATCCGGCGGCACTAGAACAGCAGTTTTAAATAATCAAAAATGAAGAACACCATTAAAATAATGGCATGGAACTTTAATGGGCTCCTCAAACATCAAAATGAATTGCAGGCGGTCCTAGACACAGAAAATATAGACGTGTGTTTGGTTTCTGAAACGCACTTCACTAAGCAATCTTTTGTCAAATTTAGGGGATACATAGTATATAATACGCTCCACCCTAATAACTCTGCCAGAGGAAGTAGCGTGGTTATAATCAGACACAACATGCCTCAAATCGGCAGAGTTTCCCGAGATTTGGAAGATTACGCGGGTCATACCGGTACCGAAGTGAGGTGCGGGAACTAAAGTTGAAGAATACAGACCGGTTGCAGTGTTGTCGACAATGGTTCAAGTATTAGAATCAGCAATTTATAGGTGCATTTTTCAGCAAGTTAGCTCGCAACTCACAGACGCGCAGCATGAATTTCGGCCGACTAGAAATACTACCAGTAATTTACTCAGCTACATGGCGGGTGTGGTGCCGATAGTAGACGGTGGGGGACAAGCCGATGCTGCTTATTTCGACTTTAAAAAGGCGTTTGATTTAGTTGATAATGATGTGTTGCTGATAAAGTTAGCAGGGATCGGTTTCACCCCGCGTTTACTTAGGTTTTTTGCTAGTTATATGAGTGACAGGCAACAGTATGTTGACTATGCAGGATTTCAATCGAATGCATACTATACTAGATCTGGGGTAAGCCAAGGTACTAATTTAGGGCCTCTGGAATTTCTCATAATGATTAATGACTTACCAAACGTTGTGCAAGAGGCTAAGTGTTTGCTGTTTGCCGACGACCTCAAGCTTTATCTCCCCATCACAAATGTGACTGACTGTGAGAGACTGCAGAGAGATATAGACAGAGTGGTAGCTTGGAGCAAGAGTAATCTCCTGCAGTTTAACACATCTAAGTGTGTGACCATAAGTTTTTCGCGCGCACACCCACCCATCACGCATACTTATACGGTGGACGGAGTGCCGATGGATAGGGTTACTGAAGTGAGGGACTTGGGAGTTAGTTTTGTCACTGGGCTCACCTTTCGTGATCATATAGTTAAGATATGTAAAAAAGCATATATAAACCTAGGATTTGTGCTTAGAATGGTTAAAGGCTTCACAAATATGAAAGCTATAACGGCGTTATACAATGCTTTAGTTAGAAGCCAACTAGAATGTAACGCAGTTATCTGGGCTCCACATGAAACTAAATATAATCTCATGTTGGAGCGGGTACAAAATAAATTTATTAGGTATATATGAGGGAATTTGGCGTATATCCATTTTATCCATTGATGTATCCAACTCTATTTGTCTTGAGTATGGTCGGATATAATGAACTGAGGGTCAGGAGGCAACTCACACTAGTGACTTATATCTTTAAGATAATAAGAGAGAAGATACACAATGCGGATATATTGCAAAAGGTGGAACTAGTCGTGCCAGACGTGTATGTGGGGCGTCGTCGACAACCACGGTTGCTGGCAGAACCGCGCGCGCGTACTAACTTGCTGCGCGAGGCGCCGGCGCCGCTAACGAGCGCGCTCCGCACTCTCAACCTCATTGTTGAGGACATAAAAATATTCTGTTGCACTTTGGGTGAATTTACAAGAATAGCTACTCATAGAATTTGTTATGTTAAAAACAGGGAACTATTTAAGTTTTAAGTGTGCTACAATATCGCATTGGGTCTAGACTGTAAGGATATTTGTATGTATGTAAAAAAAAAAAAAAAAAAATAAAAAAAAAAAATAAGTAAATAAATAAATAAATAAACATTAGTCACTACATGCAGTGTAAATATGAAGAACAAGACATTCAAGCCGTGGCAGTATCTGTTAAAACCAAATATTGTCACGTGTCCATTGCAGCCGTATACTGTCCTCCACGGCACATGATAAAAAAGATCGATATTTACAGCTCTTTGAAATATTAGGCCAGAGATTTATCCTAGGCGGCGATTTTAATGCTAAGCATACGCTTTGGGGATCGAGACTCACTACAACTAAGGGAAGGCAGCTCTTAAGTGCAGTTAAAGATACACATTCCGAAGTTATGAGCACAGGTAAATCAACGTACTGGCCCACTGACCACAAGAAAATACCGGATCTTATAGATTTCTTTATATGCAAAAATATATCCGCCAATTACGTCAGTTTGGAGGAAGGTTTTCATATGAACTCAGACCACTCTTCGATTATACTAACGCTGAGTCAGAAAATCCTACTCAAGGAAAGCCACTTAACCCTGGTTAATAAGTTCACAGATTGGGAAAGTTTTGCTTTTGATCTAGATAACATAGTCGACCTTAAAACTTCGATAAAACGCGAGATCAGCTTGATTCAGAAGTAAACAAATATATTGTTAATATCCAACAATGTGCGTGGAATAACACGCCTCAATTAAAACGTAAATATAAGGGATTTATCTATCCTAAAGAAATTGTGGATTTACTATCTGAGAAAAGAAAACAAAGGAAGCAGTGGCAGCAAACAAGGTGCCCGCGAGATAAAACATCACTCAATAACCTAACTAAACGATTAAAGAGGAAAATTCAACAATTTGGGGATGAATCTCTGAATTCCAACCTTCTGCAGCTAACCAATGACAAATCAACGGATTACTCCCCTTGGAAAGCGACAAGAAATCTTAAAAGGCCGGTTTCACAAATACCTCCCATCAGAGATAGAGGCGGAAAATGGGCTATAAGCAATGAACAAAAAGCGTTAAGGTTTGCTCAACACTTAGAAGAAACTTTCCAACCTAATCAAAGCTCGGTGGAAATACTTGACAGTGGAAATGTATCACACAGCCAAAGAATTAAGCTTGTGACTCCTAAAGAACTAATGAGAGAAATTCAAAATAACATAAGCTCAAAAAAGTCTCCAGGTTACGACCTCATTACAGGTGAAATTCTAAACCACCTCCCGCGCAATGCCATAGTAAAGCTGACCAAGCTTATCAATGCTGCATTTATCTTAAATTATGAACCTGAGCCATGGAAAGTTGCTGAAGTCATTATGATTGCTAAGCCTGGAAAACCACCCCATAAAACATCATCATATAGACCTATTTCTCTGTTGCCCGTGTTATCAAAACTATTCGAAAAACTGTTATTGAAACGGCTAAAACCAATAATCGAAGATAAAAACCTTATTCTAAATCCTTAATTTGGCTTCAGGGAAAAACACTCAACAATAGACCAGGTACATGGAATAACTAACATCATTGAAAAAACGCTTGAAAATAAGGAAGTCTGGGCCACTGTGTTTTTAGATGTCGCGCAAGCTTCTGATAAAGTTTGGCATAAGGGTTTAATATTCAGGCTCAGACGCATGTTACCAGAATTTGCTTATATCTTAGAGTCGTATATAACTGATCGAGTGTTTAGAATACGCGAGGAGGACGCATATTCTGAGCTAAAGGCTATAAAAGCTGGTGTACCTCAAGGAAGTGTGCTAGGCCCAATTTTATACTTGTTATACACATGTGACATCCCAGAACTGGAAAACAACACCATTGCGACCTTTGCAGATGATACTGCAAATTTTATGGCTACCGGATCAAGCCACAGAGAAGCAGTACAAAAAGTCCAACTAGCTGTGAACAAAGTTTATGACTGGACACAAAAATGGAAGATCAAGCTGAATGAATCAAAATCAACTCACATTGACTTCACAAACAAACACTTGGACTATCACCCAATCTACATAAATGGCATGCAAGTGCCTTATGCTAATACAGCCAAATACCTTGGCATAACTCTCGACGCCAAGTTGCGTTGGAAAGCGCATGTCAAAAAGAAAAGACAGGAACTCGACTTACGCTATAAAAGTATGTATTGGTTACTCGGAAGGAAATCCTGTCTATCAATACATAATATATTCTTATGCCAATTTGGACGTATGGTATCCAACTTTGGGGCTGTACTAAACGAAGCAACGTCAAAATAATCCAACCATTCCAAAATAAAGTACTCAGGAATGCTGTCAATGCACCCTGGTACATAAGGAATGACGACCTTCACCGTGACCTTAAGATGGAATTCGTCACCACCTTTATTCAAAAAGCTGAAGCCCATGAACACAGACTTTATCGACACGTGAATGTTGAGGCAATTCAGCTGCTAGACAAAACAGACTTAGTGCGTAGTCTTAAAAGAACTAAACCATTTGAATTGGTGTAGTGTAGTATACAAAGTGAGTGAATAATAGTAACAATGTTGTGCTATACATATAACACACGAACATAGTGATAGTGATTAATTATATCAGACTCTAAGAAAGTGCTACGGACTTGTGTAAAAGTGCATATAGACACTGTTCTTAGTTTTAAGATAAACTTTCACGTAGCATAGTAAGTTGGGCGGTAAACATTTTAAGTTGTGATGAAATTATGAGTGTGGTTCGGTTAGTACTAAGTGCTATGATTTATTTCCTGACTGCCAAAACGAGGGTTTTATTTTTATTGCATATGTATGTATGTATTTGCATGCCACTTTGGCTATATTACCAGGTTTCAAATGAGTGAATAAAATGATTATGATTGAATAAATCATGTTAAATTTAATTATTCAAAACTTCTCTGTATACTTACTCTATATATTAGATGTAATGCTATTATTTGGTACCAAAATATATTGTCTTTCAGGAGTTCCAATCCGAGATAAGCCAACATATAACTGTCCATGGGAAAAACACTGCTTTCTCAGGTGCCCACCAGAGAGAATGTTTGACCCTGGGACTTATTAATAGTGAGGGCAAAAGAGATTTTGACGGGATACTGTAGCCTTTTAAACGGTATGGGTAAATCCGTCGGAATCACGGGTATCCGCGGAATGTAAGCCAGTTGTCCCACTGCTGGCTCTGTGAGAATGGTCGCCACAATTATATTCTCCCGCAACTCTTTTATAAGCAGCTTTGTGCCATTACACATGTTGGGGGGGCTCAAGTTTCTTAATAGCATGATAGGAATGCCAACTTTTAACATAAGGTCATGAGGAGGTAAGCCAGAAGGGCTCAAAGAATTTAAAAATTCTTGAGGATAGTGCACTGTATCCTCAATATTACACACCGTATCAATGGACTTATAGTGTTTGACTTGACCGGGAATTTTCTCTAAAATCAGTTTATTTCTCATTCACTGTATCGTTTCTAGAAGACACTATTGCCCTGGAACAAAGCCAACGATAATCTCTTTCCAATAAATTTTCAAGACCGGGATAAATAGCGTCTATCAGATGTTCTAAACTATGTAATATGTGACCTAATCTATCGTCAAGTTTAATGTCATCGCTAGTACTGTTGGTGCTAGGACAGCTAATTTTTCCTTTTCCAAGATTTAGTAGTTGATAGGGAAAGTCGTTATCGTAGTTTAGTTTCGTTAGAGTTTCAACGAAACTCCATAAGTAAGATGATTTTAAGCATGCCCTGATAACATCGGCGCGTGTTCCTTTTGTTATTACAGGCAGTGTTTGCCAAAATCACCCGCAAAAACAAAAGTAACACCACCCATAACAGCATCTGAGTTTCTGAGGTCTTTGAGCGTTCGGTTTACTGCTTCAACATGAGCTCTATGACTCATGGTACATTCGTCCCAAATAATTAAAGATGTCTCTTGTAACAGTTTCCCGAGCGGTCCATTTTTACGTATGGAGCATACTGACTGTTGTTCCAATGATACTGTCAGTGGTAGCTTAAAGGTGGAGTGTGCTGTTTTCCCATCATTTAATAGAGTTGCGGCAATCCCTGAAAAGGCAACAGCTAGCCCATTTTTCCCGGATTGTCTGACTTTTGCCAATATCAAATTTGCGGGGAACGTTTTCCCAGTGCCTCCTGGGGCATCTAGAAAGAATATTTTACCCCTGTTATTTATGACACTGTCAATAATAGCATCAAAAGCTTGTCTTTGGTCTCTAACTAATTTCGGTAAATTTTCATTAATAAAAACTGACAACTCATTGTTGTCGTACGAACGTGTCAGTATTACATCCGATGCATTGTTATGTGGCCGAATTGGAGAAGTTAAACCAAAATCACTTAAGGTTTTCTCATTTAGTTCTAATAGTTTATTTTCCATTTGTAATAGACCTTCATTGTAGATGTCATCACTATAGTCTAAAGTGAAGTCCTGATTTTGCTGTCGTATTCTAAATCTTATGTTTTCACATAAATCGTCTTTGAAGTTTCCCCACAATTTGAGTGGTTCAGATGGGTAACAAAATAATAATATCACCACAAACAACTCCCTCAGCTTCAAAGGACATTGAGAAATAGAGGCTTGATCTCAAAGTGTTTTCCCATTGGTTATCGTTTTCTAATACCTCTCTCACGCAAGCAGCTTGATATGTTTCTTTGACAACTTCGTTCACTCACAGTTTTTAAGTCCCGGAATGAGGTGGGACCACGTACATAGTGAAGCAAAACTCTAAGATAGAAACACTCTGACGACTGAGAAGGATCAACAATATCCAACGAACTGCGTACGACTCACCTACCTACCTAACGACGAAAGTAAAACAATAACCGGAGAGGGTCATTAATCCGCGGAAAATCTTAACACCACGATTCAGAAAAATGACGTAATTGCACAACGCCATCTATGGGTAAATGGATAAAACGTCCGTACAAAGCATGTTCTAATGCGGTTCGTGAATGGACGGCGGCATTTTGCGATTTAGTAATTTAATATTATCTTCGAAACTATTTAACCAATTGACATACTGTTTTGGGCAATTCGTATCTCTATGATGTTCTTGTGATCATAATAATATTTTTTTCGGTAAGGTTTTATATTTTGTTGTTTAAAAAAATCGTCCAAAGGTAAGTACGTCAAAAAATACATTTTTTACACATAAAAGCTAAAATATAAAAGATAGAAATATGTTGTCGCGGACATTTTTGTAGAACTATTCAAAGCGGACCAGGTTGCAATACATTGTTTTCAATTATATACAACTGTTAAGGCTTGTATATTTGCCAATGACCTTGTGCATACAAACGGAGCTAACTACACCTCGGCGCGCCACTCCGCTACCCGTGTTTTTATTTTTTCATAATATAACAAATACATATTTTCAAAAAGTAACAAAACCAAGTTATTTTCGTTTGTATTGCACAGCAGTAGATATTTTTTTTCTTGTATTTTGTTGAAAAATTAAGCAGTAATATGGTTTCATCTCAATGATTCGGAGGTGATTTGGTGTTTTTTTTTCTTATTATGTGATACAAATACATAAATTCTGGCTAAACCAAGTTACGTGCAATATCATATAGATTACTGCCTATTTTTGTCAGATGTAATTTCTCAGTAAATGTAGACGAAAAACTGCTTCATCTGCACGCTATTTTTAAGCCTTTTCGAGAGAGCACCCTTAAGGCAGCGCATGCAAATAACTCTGTTGTAAGAGCTATTTTTTCCGCCTGGCTAAACAAAAATTGAGATATTTCGGCTAATATGCATGATATCTTTATAATGTATTGCCTATAGCACTCACGGATAATGTAGCTTTCTACCAGTGAAACAATTTTTAAAATCGGTTCATTACTTCCGAAGATTACCCCCTACATACAAACAAAAAAAGTACCTCTTTTTAATATTATTATAGTATAGATTAACTTAATAACTTCCTTTTTATTTATTTTAAATATTGCAATATCCTGTTCAATTTAAATACATTTGATTTGACAACTTTCTTTCTAATATTTAAATAAATATTGTAATTTCCTCTTGAATTTATATAGATATAAGTTGATCACTTCCTTTCAAATTATTTAAAGAAATATTGTAACTTGCTGTTGGATTTCATAAGGATTTAACTTGATAATTTCCGTTCAACATTCATTTATGATTGTCATTTTGTGGGTTTAAATACCGATGTAATGTAAATCTAGAGGCATTGTTCTTCTTTGGCTGTTCGTGGAATAAACACTCTGGACTTAGGTAGGTTATCTTGTGCATATACTTTTCTACTTCGTGTGAATATTGTGTGATTTCGATCATACGCCGACGTTGAGACGAGCGCTAATCCCGTTGACAAACTGTTACCCATGCAGTTTGGTGAATATATAAAAAGTATGACATGGTTCAGAATAAATGTTGTTTGTTTTTTATGTATAACAAAAATGTTAGGTACACGTAACAGGTCGCCAGAATCCTATCCCACCGCTTTTCTTGTTGTTCCCGCCCCAAGATATCTCAGATCTCTTATAACCGTCTCGCGAAAGTAGGTACCTATAATCTGGGGTGTGAGTTTTAAGGACGCAACAGGTGTCGGGACGTATTTTCTCCGAACCGTAAATCTTTTTCCCCCGTCTCTCGGTGGCAATACGTCTTTGGGCCGAATTTAGCTGAGCGAGCAAGCGGAAAACTCGCGGGAAGAGAGCTAACGCGAAGCCTGGCAGAGCTAGAATACAGATGTTGAAGTGCGAAGTCGATGATATTTCGAGAATTGATGTTTTACGTATAACGGTGCCAACGATTTTACTAGCTTCTGCCGGCGGATTCACCCGCGTGGATGTCGGAAATTATCAAATGTCGGCAACATACTCCCATGATAAAAAGTAGCCTATGTGCTATTCTTGTCTATTTTTCGGTGCCAAAGCAGACGGAACAGCTTTCATATATCAATTCTTGGGCCTAGACGTAAAAGGATGAGAGTGGTGTCAATCAATAGATTTTTTATTATCAACTAATCTCTGATAATTCTGCGGATTTTGGTAATCTGAGGGTGAAGTTATTAGTGATTAAGTATAATTTGCGCCTACATTATAAAACGGAACATAGCCTGAAAAAAATATCGGTCGTATCGTTTGCGCATAGTTTTACTTGTATAAACGTGGATGTTGGTTCTGTTTTTTTGGGATTCAAGACATTTGGGATTCGATTTGTAGTAGCTCTTGCTCGGTTATATCACTATTACATGCTAGCTGCAATAAATCGGACTTTTATTTGTTGCTCAGCTGTAAGCTTGTCCGTACGTTAATTAATGCTCGATAAGTTATAACATAACACAAGTCTTGCCGTATTTGTGACATGTTGTCGGACTGAGTTTTGAGATATTTTTTTTAAGGAAGCTGTTTGAGTGTCAAGCTCCAGGTGTGCTGCTGGTGGTCTTGGCTATTGAATAAAACTACTTCGCTATTTAAATGGACTGTTTTATAGGTACTGATTTCAAGTTAAAGATGACCAATAAGTGTGCGCGCGTTGAAGATGTCGGCGAATGAGTGGCGGCCGCGGCTGCCGCGGCGACGACGATCGTGGTGTGGCGTACATGGCAATGTATCGCCGTGTGTGGTCCGATGTGACGTCAGGAATAAGCCAAGATATCCTTACGTAAGTTGGATATTATTTCCGTAAATTGAGTATACATGGTATTTATTACCGTATTAATTTTGGTAACTTCCTCTTTGAATTCATGGTCAAGCTTAGTACGTCTACCATGAGTTTAATCAATCTATACTCGCTAGCGACTGTAGTTAAAACCATGTATGATAACTTAAAAAAACAAGTTTTCAACTATTTTTTTTAGTTAACTACAATTTAACTTACAACTTGCTTGTTTGTTAGTTAACACTCCTTCAAATAAATTATAATCTTGTTTTTTTAAGGTCCTCATACATTTTTTAACTACAGTCACTAGCGAGTATAGATTGATTAAACTCATGATAGACGTACAGGTATTTTTCTTTTGCGTAAAGTAAGTGATTATAACTCATTATTCTCGGCCAATTTACAGTCCGAGTTTTATAGTCCAAGTACGATCACCATCATCACAATGTACTCGTAGTTATGGCTACCGCAATTGGTGTGTTAAATTTTTCGTTAGGTAATAATCGCACTACACTTTGATTAGGAGTTCTAAAATTAAAAAGATGCGAAAGTTGAAAATTGCTTGCGTCCGTTGCTAAAGGTGTTATGGACTGCGAGCGCGATAAAAAAAGTGAAAAGAAAGGGAGCCGTTTGTTGGCCACGCATTGTGCTGCTGCGAGAACTATGCGTACTGGAGCAGTATACAAAAGTCCTTTTTGCTCATAAATAAGCACGATATTTAGCACTGTGAATTTTCAATTTTAAGGTTCAAACTCGGGTGAAAATAGTATTTGTAATAAATAAACTAAGTTTTTATAGAGAGTTTGACACACGTCTGGTCGCACTGGCTAGGTACTGGACTTTGTCTTCTCAAATCAATAAATTGACAAATGTAAAGCGTATCAAAATTCAGGAGTGGGGCGCGCGAGTTAAAGTATTCACGTGTGAAATGTTGTTTCGCTATCAAATTCGGGGTCTATACCCTATATTTACTCTGAAACATACCTTACTGTGAGGAATTGTTTTCATCAGAAACAAGCGGCTTCCGGGAATGGCAGGTCATTGGCGCCACAGAGATTGTGACCTAGATAGGACGAGCGTTCTATCCGCCATATTGATATTGATGTTTCCAGGTACTATCAAAATATGCATACGTGTACTTAACTGAGAGGTGGTCCTAGAATAATACGTTCAGTAGAAAACATTGTAAAATTGGTGAAAAATACAGATATTATAAATATGCTTTTTAAAGTTAGTCTTTTATCCTTGCCACGCAAAACGTCGTTTGTTGTGGATATCGCAAATACGCTATGATGTGACTTGCTGGTGTCGTCACGCGCAATTAGTACCAGCTTAGTTAATCATACGTTTTTAAATGCTCACAACATCGTAACTTATCGAGATTTTTTTACTTCGTCTTGTCTTTAAAGAGACTTTTTTAGAAATTTGAAGTGAAAACTTCTCTAGCGACGTTGTGCATTTCTTTTGTGATGGGTAGAAAATGTTAAACTCGCGTCAGGACGTGATCGAAAATTTGTAAGACGGAGAAAGAGAATAATGTATTCAAGTTTTAATTTTTGCCGGCACTCCCGGAGTGCAACCCGTTGTTTTTTTATTAAGGTCATGGCACATATACCAGCAGCACAACGGCACCGCTCCAACCCGGCAATTTACTTGTTATTTAAATTAGAGCACAAAATCGTGAGTCGTAAAATATATATTTCATAATGTCAATATGAAATAGCCAACGGCGGGCAGTCAGCGCTCTGTAAGCGAGCTTACATCGCGCCGACTGTGTACTTAAAGTGCACCGGTGGCTATAGTTGTGGCCGTGCTGCTTCTGTGCCGTTGCAGTGACGTTATAATGTGTCATGACATGATATACAATGTGTAACAGTATAAACGCAATACCTGAAAATGAGTCAATAGCTCATCAGATAATGATGAGTGCAATGTCCCCTTTAACAACTTTTAAAATTACGAAAACAAAACCGATTATCCTTTAGGTTTCTATGCGCATGAAGGTCATGGCACATATACCGGCGCACTGCTCCAACCCTAAGCAATTTACTTGTCATTCAAAGGAACCGGTCCAAGTGGCGTCGGTGATTGAGACCCATATTTTCTGAAAGCGCATCATTTTTATTATGGAACCAAAATAATTCCTCCATGGAAAAAAGTTAATGATCATTAAAAAATCAAAATGTAAACGATGATTGGAGGCATAATAGAAAGCGTCGGAAAATAAAACATCTCATTTAAAAGCTTGTTGTAAGTGTCTTGTTTTTCATTATCAAGACAAAAAATCGGTTCATGAGAAAAAAGTTAGAAGCCATAAATGTGTTTTGTGAGAAAAGAAATCGAATGCACGAGTTACAAGGAGCGTAAGGAGCTCGTGAAAAATGTGTTATTTTTTATTATGGACACAAAAATATCGGCCTATGAAGAAAAAAGTTAGAAGGCATAAATGTGTTTTGTGGCTCGGTAGCCGAGCCAAGGGAAACTAGTTTGTTCATTTGATTATTTCATTTACGTAAAATTATTCAAAAAAATGTTGTATCAATGAACACAACATTTTTTGGAAAAAAATTACACTTAAAAATCGGTAACAGTGGCATGATAAAGATTTATCGATATTTGGTTATACCCCTCACTAGCATTTTGTAGTTATTTAATAGCAAATAAATAACGTGGCGTAGTGAGCATGTCTTATGCTCCGCTGGGCGGTCAAAAGGCATTTTATTTATTTTGTAAAAGTACGGCTGTCGGAAGCGGTAAAAGCCTCCTCCATTCGTTTCTATGCTATTATATTTTGGAGTTGGTACATCTTTTGTGTACCTAATCTACATAATCTATGTTACGTCACTGGCGGGACCTTGTACTCGTAAGTATGTATACTTATTTTCTCAAGCTCAACAACACGACACACAAATATGAAAAGACATTTCTCGTAAACTATCGCACCGCAACTGGAACAAAAACAAAGCTAAGAGTTTATATAAATTGTTCAAATGACTTAATAATCCATTCAAGTTGCATTGAAAAATAAATCCAAGCCTGACGTAATCGTTTTGCGTCGATGCTGTTAAAAAACAAGTGCAAGTCAGACTCGCGCACCGAGGGTTCCGATCGAGTCTCCAGAAGGGGCTCTCAATTGGGTTGTATTTTTTTATGTTTGTTACGTCATAACTCCGTCATTTATGAACGTATTTGAAAAAATCTTATTGTATGTAAAAGGATTCTCACCGATTGGTCCCATTTAAATTTCATCAAAATCGCTTTTAGTTTGGCTTCTAAATCAAAATAGCTGGAATTCGTTTACTTAGATGACGTATTGGGTTTGTCATCCAAGTTATTTTGTTTTCCTGTGACTTTTCAGTGGTGTTGTTTGGTGTGGCGTACCACTAAAAAGTAAAAAAAAAAAAAAAAAAATTACTAAACAAAAACTGACTTACGATAGTATAAAATAACTCTAAAGTTAGAGTGAACTGGCTCCTTCTGGGTAGGCTCGCTCCATCGTAGACTTTAGTCAAGAGCAAACACATTACAAATAAAAAAAACGTCCGTTTTCAAACCCGAAGAAACAGCCAAAACACGACATCCAAAATTAAAGTTATTTTATACTTTGTTTTTATTTTTTTATTTGTTTCGAGTATACCTTACCTACAGAGGTTACAGGTGTAGTGATAGGAAGAAAGTGTTATACTGACCTTTGGAACTCAGCTGCTCATATGGATCTCCTGGCTGACGACTCTTCAGCTTGATGTCACCTCCCTTCATCATCATAACTGCCAAATGACGTCCTCTGCTGGACATTGGCCTGCCCCCAAAGGGGGGCTGGTTTGCCATAATCGCCACGCTTGGCAGGCGGGTTGGCAATCGCAGTGTATGGTGTAACGTTTTACAGAGAACGCTGCTGCCCATTCTCTGGTGAGTCCCTAATTCGCTTCTTACGACACTCACGGTTAATGATGGGATGCCGACACGTCACGGTTTCCTCACTTCACACGTGGGTTCTAAATTGGGAGCTGAATGATTCACGCTTATTTTTTATTTGGCCTGTTTACTGATAGAAAATATAGCGGTCAATGAGTACTAGCCAGCAGTAGCAGGTGTATACTTGTACAAAGTGGGTCTGAGGTAGGAAGTGCCAAATGAGATAAATTGTGAAGAATTCGTATCGTAGCGCCTGGAATCCACCGTTCCAGCGTATTAAAAAACAGCCTTATTAATTTCCGTGCTGGGGTAGGTACCACCGAAGATAGCAAGAAAGTACCTATCTAATCGTAGTAGTATTGCCGTGGCACCTTTCAGATCGGAGTTTATAATATTCTTAGCAAGGTTTGCTCTTGATTCTAGTCTAGGCCACTTTTTACTCTTAAAAGTATTCTGTAATTTGTAATAAAATAGTTAAAATACTGTATTTTATATTTCAAATACATTACATAAAGATATTTTGTATTTCGTATTTTAAATACAGTAAATCATGTATTTTGCACAGCCCTGATTGTATTTGGGTATTACATGGAAATTGTCGGATGGCATTTAATATAATGCCTTGTTGGAATAAAGGGCCAAAGTCATGCGGTGCCATGCATACAGAATACATGACGGACAAACGTGAGTACTCGGGTTGCCCGAATTATTAATTCCGCTTATAGACTGTATGCGACGTGTTACGAAAGGTACAATGTAACAAACTCTTTTGTTTCTGGTGTACATTCTATTTGCAGTTTCAGTTCAAAATTATTGTTATTCGAGTATAATAGAATTGGTGTTGATGGTAGTGTTATCTACACTATTGTATAATATAAGAGGAAAGATATATTTGTTTGTTTGAATTTATTCAATTCAAACAAACAAATACTGGCTCCGAAACTACTGTACCGATTTGAAAAAAACCTACTTTTACCTTGATGAAGATACGCTGTATAATATTTTGAAACAAAACATTGAGATTCTTAAGAAAATTGCAATAATGTAACCCAATGTTGCCAGTAAAATTCATTATTTGGCGTGCGCTAAGAAAATTATTGATGATACATAAAAATAATATATTAAAAATTTGAAGTATGTACTCATTATAACCTATAAAAAAGTTCACGGGGTATGTGTCTAATTATTATGGTTAAGTCGCACTGACTGCTTTTTGTTCCAATAATTCAATCGAAACCCGTGCGGAATAGAATAGTGGAGATTTTGGTAACATGATATTAATCCTTATCCATTTTAATGGATCGATAATTAAGGTTAAATAGATATGTATTACACTTTAAATAATTCAAACCTGACTTTTCGTTTAAAAGTTAATACGAGTATAAAATGCTCTAAGTGAGAAAAATGTTGAGTATGTTGTTTTTAGATTGAACTGCCCTACGTTGAGTCTATTAATAAATAATTTACACATTACCATATAAAGAGGGAGGAGCGACGTGAAGTACCTACTAAATCCACGCGAACGAAGTCGCGGGCGAAGTGCTAATAATTCGTCATTAGAAGTGGAATTATAAACTATCAAGCTTCCATTCAGTTAGCCAAATTTCTCTAAAATAGTAATTTGGCTTTATCTAAACATAAAATTATATTTTTATAACATTCGAGATAGTAATATGCTTCTGAATTCAAAAACTTGCGTACTGGCCGCCATTGAACAGCGCACGGCGTCATTCTATAACATTCTAGTATTTCAATTCATCGTTTGAGCAAAATTGGAATTTAAATAAACACGTATGAAGCTCGAAACAAAAACTTAAAATGCGAATGATAAAAAGCGCCAAATCAGTCTATCATATAATTGTATAATCTTTACATTACATTATTTATTACACTTTATGTAATAAAATATATAATATATTTCTTAAAAGAAAAATAAAAATAGTAGCCCGCCGATCTCGGGAGCAGGTTCCAAGCTTACCGGTGGTAAGGGCTCCAGAGAAAGATTTCTCACAATACGATCCATAAGGATCGTATTTACATACATAGGATTACTGCCTTCCGTAGCAGACCCTTTATCCAACCGTGCAACGCCAGCTTCGACAGATGGTTGTCAACCGTCCTTCCTAACATGCCTCCGGTAATTGTTCATCAAGATAACTTCGTCTATAATTACACAAACAAAAGCTTCACTTTACCCGAAGAGTTCGTAGAAACGTAGACGGTTGTATAGTTTAATACAATGTTTAGATTCATCTCGTTTTCTATACCAAGGAATAATTAAACTTGATAAGGATTTATTGTACAGGTAAGGTATCTGTTTTCAATTCTCGTTGTTTAGTGAGGTATCAGAAGTCAAAATTACCCGTAGTAAATAAATTATATGATTCTAACTACCTCTATAATGGAACTCGAACTTTAACTTCTATGGAATCTGGTGGAATTATTTGGCAAAAAAATAGAAAATGAAACTCTTAACTATAAGTCTATAATATCGCGTTAAAAATTCGTCCGCATCGCTGTCGACTGGAAGTGAGCGAAAAAGACTGGCGGCATTTTCACGCAATGGAAATTAGCATTTTGGTAATGGTTTTATTTATTTATTAAAAATGTGGTTCAAACCTGTAACCATGATGTGGAAATTGCTTTTTTTCTGTAAGTATTTAAATTGGTGTAAATGTAGGTAGTAGCTTTTAAAATTTGATTTAAATTATGAGTAGTTTATATTTAGTTTCTCAGTGGCTCCCAGATGTTGGTAAGTGAGCGGTTATTGCCCTCGGGCGTATCCGCCCGAGGGCAATAATATATGTCACTTTATTCCGCACCCTATGACAGCTAATTTTAGGCTCTGCCTCATGTCTCTTGTCTATTATCCTGAGCTGCTTTCTTTCATGTCGGTTTACCGTCCCATTCGGTTACTAGACTAATGGAAGAGATAATCCACGAGTGTGTGCGCTATGTAAAAGCCTATTATGTCTGAAAAAACAAAAAGCCTCTAATGTAATATAGACACGCGGCAGTGTGACCAGCCAATAAGTTCAAAGAAAAAATGAACTGGCGACGTGGCAGCCGTTTGTAATATTACACGAACTATTTCGAACTACTTTTGACCCTTTCAAAACTGCAAACCTATTTAAACTACAAACATGAAATTTGGCATATTTTTAAAGCTTGTCTAGAATCCAAAATTTTAACGATTAAAAACTGGCATTTTTGTTACTAACTTACTGACATATAGATCAAAAGCCTAAACCACTTCCAATGTCCTAGAAAGTTGAAATTTGGCATGTAGCTAGGTAATTGTGTGTATATAAAGAGAAAAATCTGAAAACCGGGGATTTCTAAGATTTTATTTTTTTCTAATCAATCGATTTTGTTAGGTAACACTCAGCGCCTTTTAAAATTGTAAGAGCAACTGCTTTCTTCTTCGCAAGAGAATAAGTTCCATCATGAAAGGTCGTTTTTATAGGTACTTACGAACTATTTATAAAACTAAGATATTCGATAATAATACTAACTGCTCCTGTAAGCACTGGCTCAGCCTTTCGACATCATTGCGAACAATTGCTTATATGTGTTATACCAGAAAAATACATCCGTAAACCATATTGAAACTTATATTGGCGCAGGAACGCAGGGGTACGTGTTGAAAGATGAATAATTATAGTTTTTTTACAAAAAGTAAATGTGAAAAAGGGAGCCAAAGTTCATTAATAATATCCGTGATTGTCGACTTCAGCGAAAAAAGAGTAGAGAACAAAATGGGTGTCAAGTTCTGTAGATAATCCTGAAATAAGGTAAATAAAGGTTTAAGATTTGACTTGTCCAGTTTTCACCAGCAAATCAAAGAAAAAAAAAGAAAGATAATTTATTTGTCAAATATGCGTTTACATGAACTGTCGAATCAGATATGCAAGGTATTAACAGTATATTGTGAGCGTCCATATTTTGCCAATAGTGGCGTACAAATTTTGTAGGTATAACAATTAGTCATTTGGAATTTACACAAGAAACAAATATCAAGATATAAGCGTTCACACTAAATTATGGTTATGGTTGGTTATGGTTTTAGAAGAGTGAGATATAAAAACTGTACCTTGCGTATAACATAAAGATGATAAGTAAAGCCAAATAAGGTTACATGTACCTCTGTAAAAACTAGCCTCTCAGGAATGACTGATTCGAATTGAAAAAATCTTTTACGGAAGGATAGCCCACAAATTTAACGCTACGACCAATAGGAGCGAAGCAGGCGCGGGTCAGCTTCGGGAGCTTAATAATATTCAATAGTAATAGTCATATAGTATAGTGTAGAAGTTAAGCCGTTGGTCCCGGCTGTCATTTGTGGATCTTTGGCAGTCGTTACGGATAGTCAGAAGCCAGTAAATCTGACTCCAGTCTTGCCATGAAGTACCTACCGTGTTACCCAGTTAATGGGTTATAGAGGTCTGGTAGGCAGCCGCTCCACGTAAAATATTGGTCTTCATCTAATTTTGGCTGTCAGGCGGACCCTGGCAATAGCCGGGATTAACGCCAGGTAGAAGAAGAAGATCTAATTCTGGGTTGACTGCAAGCCGACGTTTCATATATGTACCTACCTAGATGAAAAACACTAGGAAAAAATCTGATATAACTCCAACATTTTGTTAAATGTCAAGTTACATACAAAATACGTATTTTTCGGATTCTGTGTGCAGACTCTGCTTTTAAAAATAAATATACGCGCAATTCATATCGTTTTGAATTTTGCAGCAAAACTTTCAGTTTCACGTAACGGCTTTTGTTTGACTCATTTGTTTATCTGTTAGTTCATAAAATAAATAAAGTTTCGTAAAATTTTATAGCTTTTTAATTCAATTTCAACGACACATTTGAAAAATATTCGGAACACAGTTACGGGATCAATCGTATACTATTCCAGTTATACCCGAGGGCTGATTTTTTTATTCATTCTGTTTTATTTTAGTTCCGTTTTTTTCACAATAAATCCTGTCAAAGCACTTTACACAACGTATTTGTTCAGCGATGTACGGACATCAGTGAGTAAACAACTTCTCCACCCATTTGGTGAACGTATAGTTAACCGATGATAGCTGGTTACTCCGTGGTCGAGTGGTTTAGGCATTTCCCTTGTGACCCGGTGGTCGTGGGTTCGATTTCCACGATAAGGATACTTTGTAAAATTGTTTCTAGTTTGGCTAGGACTTTGCAGGCTTGAATCATCTGATTGTCGGATAAAAATATGATTCTGTGTTTCGTAAGGAACGTATAACACGGTGGTCCCGGCCGCCAAATGACGGTCGTCAAATAAACCATTTCAGAGGGCCTTTGAGGCGGTTTAGAAACTCTGACACATTAAGGTTTGTAGGGTCGTTAGATCATACTGCCTACACGTTAAGAAGAAGACCGATGCTTCCGTAGTTCTCTGAACCGTTATATAGGTATTGGATCTATGTTATAAGCTAGTTTTAAATACTTGAAATTGTAATCTTTTAATACGTAGTGGTAGCATAATAATTGATACTTAAGATATTATAACTGTTTCTTATTGTGCTAATGTTTGTTTTACCTTAAATAAATAAATGAAAATCCAATGGTTTCCTTGCGAAGAAAATGCCTAACGCATACCACATCATCCGAGGAGACGACGTGGTGATGTGGGATTTGCACCCACTAAAAACTTTGCCTGTGCACCTACATTCGCCTTGATGGGTGGGTCGCGAGGACTGCTACGCATGACATTCGCGGTCCATCCAGCGTAGCCCACTTCTGGGCTCCCTCTTCTATGCCTGTTCAGGCGCCCTCTTCTTTCCTCTTCTTTCAGCGATGTCCGGGTGCACTGGGACATCACCACGATTCCAGGGGATCCTATCCTACCCTACCTAACCTACGAGACCTACCCTACTTAACCCTACGCAAGTATGAAAAATAGATAGTAGCCGATTCTCAGACCTACTGAATATGCAAATAAATTTTCATGAAAATCGGTCAAGCCGTTTTGGAGGAGTATAGTAGATAGTAACTAACATTGTGACACGAAAATTTTATATATAAGATAGTTATTTATCTCGTCAGTGGTCAAGCCAACATTGGTCGTAAAAAGCACTACTGGTTAAGTACGGATTGTGGAAAAATGGTGGGTTTCCATTAAAAGCATTTATAGATTAACTATTGGGTTGACCACACTACAATATACGCTGAACTAGACTTGACTATTGTTTTAGTTAACTATGGAACAAAAAAGCTACCGATAATTTCCCAAGAAAGTGTTAACTGTGGAGTTAACATTGTGGCATTATGAAGTACGTTAGAGAACGAATGCCTTGGTCGTCATTGAAACCAGCCGGTCTCCCTACAGAAGCAGATCAATCATCAAACTCCTTTGTGTTCAGGATAAAATATAATTCCTAGAAATTGCCCCTGTGAATTACTATATCGAACGGCATGTTCAGGAAAAATGGAGCGATGGGCTTGTGACCCACATTCGAACTCTGGCCCCGATAGTATAAAAAGCAATTTTGTTTCTCTTCAATTATCTAGTAGTATCCAGAATTTCGTATAGATATCAACCTGGTTTTGGACAAAGAACCTTTTAGCTTTATATAATTGAAGTCGAAAATAAAAATCAGAAATCGTTGGTCTTTCTTACATGATAGTCTTTAAAGGTATGTATGTAGTGTCTGTTTTAAAATAACCAGTGAAACTAATCGGAGGTATCGACTTACCAGAGTCGGAATCTAAACACTTTTACTTGCTTAGTACATTTATTTCATTAGGTACGAGTAACTTGAGCAATGAGATTTATTGCAAAGTGGAACAAAAATCTAATAGATATGAAGTCCGACCGGGAAGAAAAAAATATACGTACTAATAAATTATATAAGTTTAGATATTTGAATGGATGAATGGAAGTTTGTTACTTAATCACGTCAGAACCTACAAAGGAACGGATCTTCATGAAATTTGGCACAGAAGTTTGGAATAACACATGTGATAATTTATACACTGTGAGTATTTTCCCTTAAAATAATTCTCGACATTGCCACGAACGGCAGTTAGTACGTAAAAATATACAAGATATTTTTAAAAGCTTGTTAAAAAGAAGTATTCCGGGAGCATTTTACTTTGCAGGGCTCGAAAAGTTATTAAAAGTTTCATTACAAAAATTCATTACGATTTTATTAAAACAAATACAACATTCCATTTTGTAAAAGTGGTATTTCTCCGAACTCTAGTTTTCAATTAAATGCAGTAGGTTCCAAAAGTGGACTAACAATCTCACAAGGCATAGATTGACACTTCGGTTTAACTTAAGACCTTCTTTTAATAAGTACCTTCAATACTAGAGATACACACACTTATTTTTTTTGCTTTGATTGTATTTCATATTATATTCAACCATTAGGATACATGCTATGATAGCCTAGCGGTTACAGTAGCTGAGTACCTAAGCACGATCATGCGCATTGAGCCGCGAGTTCAAATCTCACTCATGTGATGGTTGTTTTTATGTTTTTTAATGTTTAATGGTAATTGCTCGAATAATTAAGCTATTGAATAGTTCCTTGATACTTTCGTCTAGTTCAAATCAAATCAAATCAAAAATATTTATTTGTCAGAAAATACATAACAAATTACAAGGAAAGATCTTACATCCTAAAAGTCATTGTATTCTGCCTGCAAGCAAGCGTGCAAATTATTTATATGTCAATTTTGTCATAATTATTGTTATCATGCAATTCAAATTATTACAAAATATTATTATTACAATTATATTATAAAATCTATTTTCATATATATCCATCTTTAACATTCAGTTTTAAATTCCATAAATTCCTTAATACTATAGAAACATTTATTTTGTAGCGGCGACAAAATAAATGTTTCTATAGTATTCAAAAAATATATAGAAATTATATTAATTATAGTATTAGAAAAAATACCCTGCAACAATTTCAATTCATTTGGAATATTATTATAAATCAGTACACACATATTAAACACATTTTTTTTATAAATATCTTTATGACCAGGTGGGTGATATAATAGGTTGAGAAACTTAGCCTTTTTTTGTCTCGGTAGAACCTCACTACGCTGCTTAAAGTATTGCATGTGATTCTTGGTAAATATGTCGGAGTCAGTCAAGTTTCCCCACATAATTAATCTATAGCTTAGGACAGATGACACATAGCCATGATAAGCCGTAAGAGCAGCTTCTACGGACACATTTAGTCTTAACTATTTCCACACATGGCATTTCCAATTTAGATTTTTATCTACATTAAGTCCCAAAAAATTTAATTCATCCACTTGTTTTACCCTTTCGTCTTTACAAATAACATCTAGAGCCAACTGTTTGGTATTATATGGGTTAAATTGTATTCATTTTGTCTTGCTAATATTTATATTTAAATTATTACTTTCCATCCAATTTATTATAAAAGGATACATTTTTGCAAAGTGGCCTCCGGAAGATCATTTATATAAAGCAAAAAAAGTAAAGGGCCGAGAATGCTACCCTGAGGCACACCACTCTTATTTATTATTGCTATTGATGTAAATTTCTCTTTGGTGTATATTTTGTCATTTTTCTTTACAACTTTGGATATCTCGGTGCACTGTTTCCTGTTTTTTAGATAACTAGATAACCATTCATGTGCTTTTCCCCTTATGCCATAGAAGTCTAGTTTGCTTAACAGTTTAGAATGATTCACAAAATCAAAAGCCTTGCTCATGTCTAAAAATAGACACACCGCTGGATTACCTTCGTTTATGCTCTTCTTATTCTTACATTCTTCTGTTACAATTTTTACCAAGTTAAAGATTGCAAGAGCAGTAGGACTGCCTTTACGGAAACCAAACTGCTCTTTGCATAATATGTCATGTGTACTGAGAAAATTATTTAACCTGATTAGCATTGCCTTTTCAAAATTTTTTGACATAATGGGTACTATGATGATAGGACGATAGTTGTAAGGGTCTGATCTATTTCCGATTTTAAATAGTGGTTTCACGATAGATATTTTTAGTTGCTCAGGAAAGACGCCTTCCAAAAAAGATAAGTTTATTAGATGTGCTAATGGATGACATATCCTAGTAGCACAAGCTTTCAAAACTTGCGTGGCAATGTCGTCATATCCACTAGTTATGCTATTATTTAGAGACATTATGATTTTATAAACTTCTGTTGCATCAACAGGGTGAGTAATTTAGCTTAATATTAAAAGAATTTACTGGCTGATTGGATGTCAAACTAATAAAATAGTTATTAAATAAATAGAAAATGTCAAAGGATTGTTATATGTCACATTATTTAAATTAATTTCGTCAATGTCATTTTTAAATAAGTCATTATTAGTTAATGTTGATGAAATAGCGTTCCAGGTAGCTTTAAATTTATTTTTATGCTTTTGTATACGCCTTGTCATCATAATTTTATGTGCTTTCTGTGCACATCGTTTAAACAATTGAGTATAAATTTTATAGTTTTTCTCATTGTTTTTTTATTTATTTTACTAGTTATGAATTTTAGATATAGCTGTCGTTTCGTTTTGCTGGACTTTTTAATGCCTTTCGTTACCCAGTTTTGTGCGACTGGTTTATTATTAACTTTGACCTTTATTACGGGAAAGCACAGATCGTAAAATAACGTAAATGTTTCATGAAATAAATTAAAAGCTTCTGCTAGAGTGTCAGAGTCAAGCGTTTCTGAAAATGAAAGAGAAGACATACAATCGCAAAATTTGTCGAGATTATCCGAACAGTAGTCACGTTTCAATTCAGACCAACAAGATATTGTTTTGTGTTGTTTTGCTTTGATGGTAATCGTTTGTGCTGTTTCGTGATCTGACAGGCCAAAGTGATGAATCTCTGACTGAACACTTTATACGTTACTGGCGATGGAGTTCGCCCGAGTTGGTGATCTTATGTGAGCTTCAAAATTATAGTTATGAAGTATGCTTAAGAGTTCCTTCGTTGCAGAGTTAAATGATTATTATCTTTCTTTTAAATTGCTCCGTCAAATAATTTAACAAAATATCAAGTTTATGAGGAAATGTGCTTATTTGTGCTTTTCTCTGATCAGGTATTCTATACACATTAAAACTATCAGGCTCAAACCAATAATCTCTATGCCACAGCATTCAAAATAAAATTCTGTGGCTAGATTTGAAGAAATTCTTAATGTTTCGGTGTTAAATGTCTCATTAGTTAAAATACAAGTTCCCCCTCTACATTTATTTCGACTAAATATTGCAGCTAATTCAAAATTATTAAGTTTAATGTTAGCTTCCGAACCTTTTTTAATAAAAGTTTCACTAAAACATATATATCAACCTCCTTGTTGTTTTCCACTAATTCAGATAACGTTACTTCTAACATGGCTAGTTTGTTGCAGATGCCGGCTATATTTTGGTGTAAGATTCGCACCTTACCATGTCGGCAATTCTGTTTCGAATTGTCGTTATTTACTGAAGTATTATTAATGGGGGAGTTAGGAACGTAAAAAATTATTGTTGTTTTTAGTGGTCACATGAACTGAGTTTTTATCACTTAAACTTAGTTTTGAGAAACCATTTACGTATTGCATAAAATTAATTTCTATATTAAGCTTATAGGTAATTAAATCTACTTCCGAGAGCTTCTTATGAAAATATAAATCTAACTCATTAACTTCAATAAACTTACAATTTTTAAAGTTTATTGTAAACAATCTGATTTCTTGATTAAGTTTTTTAACATCAAGATACATATTTTGTGAAACATTTAACAACAATATTGTACAATTGCTTAAACTACACAGAGTCCTACACAGATTAGTTAACAACAAGTAGGGATTTTTATCATGTTTGCCAACTGAGAGTATGAAAATATCGTTGGCAGATAGGGTGCTTGACAAATCGTCTGGATTTCGAAGGATCTCGCATGATCAAGCATAAGGTTGGACTTTACCCTCGATGGTGTAATTGTCATTCCATTTACCAGTCTTTGTGTTTATTAGTTGTGCTGATAGACCTCTTACTTTTTCGTCTCCAATTATGTAAATATTTCTTTTTGAAGTGTGTTTAACTTGAGTTGTACATTTTAAGTTTACATGTCGTTGTTTATTTGGGCAGTCCAACACTATCTTTTCTGTCTTATCATTGTCATTTTTATTTTCCTGGATGGCACCCTGACAATGCGGTCTCTGCACGTCGTCCTTTGTTTGCGAGCATTGTGCGCTAGGACCAATACGTTGCTCTGAGAAGACTAATTTAGTTTGGATGGGACTTTTATTTCTTTTTTCTGCTGTTCTTTTGGGGGTCGATTTACAAATATCTTTAAGTTGATTAATTTGAGAGCCATACATAGACATTTGTTTTTCTGATAAAAGGTCAGCAATTTCATTTTCGGAAATTTCTAAGTTCTTCGTTAGTTTATATACTTTCTTTTCTAGTTCTTCTATTAAATAAAAGTTGTTAGATCTAATATTTGGGCAGCTTCTAAATAGTTGTGGATCTCTTTTCAAAGTATGAGACAAAACATTGATATCTTCATCTAGTAGCAAAGATTCGTAAGAGTTTTCTTTAGAGATATTTGCCTCGAATTTATCATAATTGCTTGTATGATGTACATGTAGTGGTGTGGTCGGTATTTGAAAAATATTCTCGCTTATTACAAAATTTTCTTTGGGAATCATCTCTGGTTGTGAAGAAGGTTTACTTGAAGAATTTTGTTTTTTCCTAAGCGTTATATTAGAAGTAGCAACATCACTATTTGTGTCTGTTTTGTTTTAATGCAAAAATTACATTTCCACTTCTTTCTTGCTTCTATATCTTTTAGGTGATAAGTGGATTTTGGATATCCCCGTCAAATTCGTATCTTTTTTTGCAAATTGAACATAGAGCAGTGTTTTTAATATTAACACATTTCTTGCAGATGTTATAAGTAACTTGTGTTGTCGTCTTGTGGACACTGCTTACCACCTTATTCGAACTAGACGACATTTCTAAATTAACAAAAAGTGCTGTCGTCGCTTGGGTTCGAACTTGCGATGCGCTTGTCACAATGCAGTCTGGCGTTGTTACCGCCAGACCATATCAATTTAATACTTCGTGTTGAAATAACTTCTCTCAAAGTAGTAATTTACTCAATGACTGACGCAATCGACTCAGGACGTTTTGCCGTTACAAGTTTTGAACTTTTTTCTGCAACCCTCACAAAAAAAGTTGATTTTGTTTAGTTTATTTTTTGTTAATTTATTTAATTATTTTCACTGAATTATAGGTTGTTGTTATTGATACATACATATGTTTAAGTTTTTTCAAAGTAATCAATTTTATACACTGTTTGTTATTTAATTGTTATATTTTCACTAATCTTGTATATAATTCTGAGATAACACTCTTACTTGTTTATTGGGATGTTTTATGTAAACTTTTCGGTTTTTTAATTATCACACACGAAACTGATATTGACGAGATGACGTCGCGACGATGATCAGATCAGAGTTCACAAAACTCTTAAAATTTTATGATAATACTCTCAGAAAACTGAATTGATTGATGAAATTATGAAGGTAGACGCAACTTGTTCACCGCGACAAAATAGAACGTTGTTGGTTAGTTGATATTGTGGGTTAGTGGCGTGTGTGTCATCTAATATCGGTGTTGTGGTTCTTTTTGAAATGCAAGAAATTTAAATATTGAAATGAAACCGAAAATTATTGCGCTGCGTATAAGTGGACTTAATATATTATCATATCAGAGATATCTGATTAAACCAGACTGAGTGTGAGTATTATAATTTAATTATTTTATCAAACATTTATCTTTTTATAGTGTACTGTACTATAATTTATTATAGTGTACTGCTGATCCTGGTAATGATTTTTGAAACGTTTTATATTTTCAGTAGATCTAAACTAAATAGAAGAAAATATATATTTAATTTCTAAGTAAATTATTTACCTAGATTATCGTATGATCATTATATAATTATGAATGTGACTGACTGTTCTATTTTCACTATAATTTGGTTTGTATGTATGTATGTATGTAAATCGGGCTGGTTTCCGCAATTTCACGACTAAGTGCGTATTTTGCGTGCAGGTGGGACAAATGCGTCATTCGATCCACCCCAGCTCCCCAAGGAAGGCCAGCAACGCCTTGGTGTTACTAACTGTCTCGCAGAGGGTACCTGGGTTTCCGAAGTACTTTGCCCTGTAATCCGCAACTACCGGGCAGCTTAGAAGCAGGTGTGCTGCTGTCTCATTCTCCTCCATGCAGGCTCTGCATAGCGGGCTGTCAGTGACTCCTATAGCATAGAGGTGTTTATTAAAAGACCCGTGGCCAGTTGTTACGGCTGTGACTGAACGCAACTGTTGTTTAGTCAGTCTTAGGGCTTGTTTTGTGAAACGGCCATTTATAGAGGGAAGTGCCTCTTTGGCCTGCCTACACTCACTATGGTCAACCCATAGCTTGTGATGTTTATCTCCGGTGCGTTTTCTTACCAGATTGCGTAAGTACCCGAAAGGCAGCGGCACGATGGGCTCAGGTCCCATTGCTGACAAACTCGACCCCCTTTGGGCGAGTTCATCCGCAGCGTCGTTGCCTCGAGATTCACTGTGTCCCTTGATCCATTGAATGGTTACTTTGTTGTGTCTACCAACCTGGTTGAGACGATGGTGACACTCGAGAATCAACCCAGAGTTCACTGTGTGGCTGTTCAGAGCTTGCAGGACGGCCATGCTGTCCGAGAGTATGCGTATTGAGTGGTCTTTAACTTCCCTGGTTAGGATGGCTGATGCCGCCAGAGAAATGCCCATGCATTCAGCCTGGAACACTGTGTTGTGGACCCCCAATGGTGTGGCTACTACATGTGTTCATGGCTCTGTTAAGAGCCTTTCTTACCTTACCGCGTTTGCACTCTAGGTCTGCACCCCACCAGGGTTGTTTACCCGGTGTGTCGCGCGGAATCGTTTCTGGGCAGGCGATTCGGTAGCTGTTTATCAGCGATTCGGTGAGTAGTGTTACTTGCGCATCGATCTGTGCCGTGTCCGCAAGCAACTCCGAATCGCATGATGGTACAAGCCTTGAGGTAAGGTTGCGTGTGTACACCGATATATCCGTGTTGCGAGGATTACGCCTAGGTTGTTTGGGTGGTATACAGACCTGGATGTTGAAGCGGATCCACCTGTGGTCTGAGCAGGAAGCCTCATTCGAGACTTGCCACCCAGTGATTAGTTCCGCTGCTCCCTCCGTAGCCAGAGTCAGGTCTATGATTGTACGACTGCGTCTGATCACGAAGGTTGGTTCCGAACCCGTGTTTAGTAGGGATAGGTTAGTAGTGAACAGATAATCAACTAATGTCTTACCCCTTGCGTTTTGTGTCTCCATCCCTCACAGTAGATGGTGTGCGTTTGCGTCGGTCCCAATGACAATCTCATCCCTGCTGTTTTCACAGTGCGTGATGAGGCGGACCAGGTCGTGCGAGGGCGGTTCCTCCGCCTCAGGCATATATACCGAGGCGAAGACGGTCGGAACTTGGTCCTCGGGGATACCCAGCACCACGAACCAGCAAGCCTTCTGCTTCTCGGCGTGCAGCACTACCCACCTCCTTACGTCGATCCAGCGATTCTGGTACCAGAGGGCTCGTCCAATAAAGGTTGAGTCCTCGTAGACTCCCTGGTCGTCGGGGATGGTGATGCCACAGCGCACCCGCTTCTGGATCTCCGTCTGGCTCTTGACGACTAGCGAGGTGCCAGCCGGGAGAGCCAGGCTGGAGACTGTTTTTTCAGCCAGGCTAAGGTGAAGTCGTTACCGCACCACAGCTTGAGGACTCCACCGGTGAACAGCGGCTTCGCGTTGAAGGTTGGTCCCGGTGTATCCTGCATAGCAGAGCAGGCCTCGCTGATGATCCGCTTGTGGATAGCAGCCAAGACCTGGTCCGATACTCCCTGGCTTATGATGCCCCTCCGGTCGCAGGTTATTGCGACGTTTAGGGACGCACTGGCAGCTTGGGCGTAGCTTCTGTTAGCAATCCTCTGGGATTGGTCAAGCCGCGGCCGCTTGTGCTCTCCACGGGGCGAAATCGTCTCGTTGAGAGCCCGCTTGGCCGCAGCCTGGTCACTTCCATCGGATCGCTGCGTTGTGGAAGGGGTTTAGTGGGATATGGGATGGGACTGAGTGGAAAGCCCTCCACTCTGCGGGTCGCGCGGTGGTTTCAGTTACGTCTATTTCGTAAGGAATTAGACCAAAAACGGGGTGGCAACCTCGAGAAGGAATATCCACCGGACTTGCCTTGAGGATCTACACGACCGTTGCGCTCCCCCTCAAGACCACGCCACCTTCCCGTCTCTGAAGGAGACAGCAAGGTAGGCCTGCATCTATACTACCAAGCAAAGCAAAGCAAAGCGTGTCGTTGTGCAACCGTAAAAGCATACATACAGACCCCCCCTATATATATAATTTGGTTTTTTAAACAGTAGGTAAATTATATTACTATTTCGCTTAGTAGCCAAACAGTACTACTTTTTTGTTTTCGAGAAATAAATACTGTAAGTCGGTGGGTCAAAAGTCATGAGAAGTGGAACATCCCAGCTCATACAAGCGGCGCGAGCAACGGCACATGGTCAGCGAATATGAAACGAGTGGTTTCATACCGACAATATACGAGTATATTCCGCCACGCGCCAACAGTTCGATTTACGTTACGTTAAGTGATGTCATGTTACCTACTGTGCGCAACGTTTACCCTGCTAATGAGCTTAAGCTGATAACTTTTGCCCAGGACAATTGTCCAATTCATCGTGCGAGTACTGTGCGTGAGTGGTTTGAACACCCGGAGATAAAAGATATTCCATGGCCAGCACAATCTCCTGACCTCAACCCTATTGAAAACTTATGGGGTCTGATGATACAGCGATGGAAAGCACGGAATGAGCGATCTGATGAGTAGTTGAAGTTGCATTGCATAGAAATGTGGAAAAATTTAAGTGAACACGGGTAGTGAATTAGTTTCACGAGAGGGTTGATGTATTGTGGTGCAACTTGAGTGAATTTGCAGAAGTAGCATTAAATATACTAAGTTACTTAAATTAAGAATAAAGTAATAGGTCTTTACATATGAAATTGCCGTTTTGTATGAAAAAAATTAAACGATTTTTTTTATGTATTTTTTATTTGTATTAATCGAAGTAATCACCCATGCAATCAATGCATCTTTGCCAACGCAGTGGCAGTTTATTGATGCCCTTCTTAAAGAAATCAGCTGGACGGGAGGCAACAAATTCTTCAAAGGCATTTTGTACTGCCTCTCGGGTATTGAATTTTTTTCCCGCCAAGAAGTTATCCAAATTCTGGAAAAAGTAGTAGTCTGTAGGCGCAAGGTCTGGTGAGTAGGGCAGATGACGGAGAGCTTCCAACCCCAGTTCTTGAAACTTGGAGACCGTCTGCTGTGCAGTATGAGGTCGCGCGTTGTCGTGCAGGAGCAGCGGAGACGAGCGATTGACCAATGCTGGTTGGAGATGTGCCAGCTTCTCCATCATTGTGTTCAGTTCTTCACAGTACACATCTGCAGTAATGCTCACCCCGTTTGGTAAGAAGCTGTGATAAATCACACCGGCACTAGACCACCAAACAGTGACCATCACTTTTCTAGGGGTAAGTTTTCGTTTAGGGCATTGTTTAGGTGCTGAACCAGGATCCAACCAACTTGCTGAGCGCTTGCAGTTATCAAACAGAATCCATTTTTCATCGCAAGTAACAATGCGGTTCAAAATTCCTTCATTTGTGTGTCTGTTGAGCAGTGCAAGGCACGTTCGACGCGTACTTCGCGCTGGCGATCATTGAGTTCGTGGGGCACCCATTTGTCAAGCTTTTTTACCTAGCCAATTTGACGCAAATGGGCCAATATTGTTTTGACGCTAACGTCGAAAGCTGCTGCTAATTCAGCCGTAGATTGTGTATCATCAGCTTCCACAATCGCCTTTAATTCGTTATTGTCGACCAAAGTCTTCAGACGACCGCGAGGTTCATTTTTCAGGTCGAAATTTCCAGAACGGAAGCGAGCAAACCAATAACAGGTGGTGCGTTGGTTTGTAGTGTTAGCTCCGTAAACGTTGTTGATGTTGCGTGCCGCTTGTGCCGCGTTGCTGCCACGACGGTATTCATATTCCATAATTACTCGAATTTTTAACGTATCCATGATGACGAAAAAGATTGAAATGCGATGAAAATGTAACAGTAATCAATAATCAAATGACTACTTTTGGAAAAAAAAACCATGTTTTTAAAATAAAATTAATTTGAAATTAGAATTCTTAGCCAAACAAAAATTAGTTTGATTTGAAATGGCCAGTACTGCAGAACGGCAATTTCATAGGTAAAGACCTAATATATTATTTTATAAGATGTAGATGTAGGATTTAGTCTGTAAGGCCAATCTATCGCATTGGAAAATGATAGGTTTTGTGTCATATCCGTAATAAGGATTATTTTGAGGTTTAGTTTCAAGCTGTAACCTCAATAAGTCCTAGTGAATACGATTTGTCTACTTAGAGCAGTGGTTCCCAACTTTTATTTGACACGGGACCCCTTTAATTTCTTTGTTGCAAGCAGGGACCAGAAATCAAGGAAACAAATTAAACTGCGTTCATCGGAAAATATTAGTATATTTTTAAATATATATATATATTAATGAGAACCCCTCTGTTGGGTAAAGTAAATTATATAAAAATACACTAATGAGAATCATAAATTATTAAATCACATTACTAAATAAATAATGAATACAGGTTGCTTTTATAACACATATAAAAATATAAATAAATTGAAATTCATTTAAATTGATTTGAATTATATAGTACGAGTACCTAACTGCTGCATGGAAATTTAATAATTTTGTTAAACTGCATGGAAAAATGAGAAATAGTAAACGGCTTATTTATTTATTGATTTATATTATAATCGGAAAATAAACTTAATCATAACTATTTATAAAACTTTTAGCATAACGCTGTATTCTTTGAAACTAAATGTAATTCACAATAATGTAAACTTAGTCAGTTTGCATCAACATTACTTTTGACGTGAACTTATTGAAATTTTATTTCTTAGGCGAGCCACAAGTACCACCAGTGATCCGCGGACCCCAGGTTGGGAACCACTGCATTAGCGGAATTACTTCTGAATAATTTAATTGTATTATGACAAAGAGTTCGCACTTGTTATATTTACGTGGTGCGTGGGTAGATTTGCGCAAATTTGTTAGTTGTAATTACCACTTAAGATTAATGTTATTTACCTGATTGTCATAGTTAATAAGCTACTTACCTTCAATCAATTGTTACTTATGAGAAAATAAACTGTTTTTAACTGACTTCAAAAAAAGGAGGAGGTTCTCAATTCGGTTGTGTTTTTTTTATGTTTGTTACCTCATAACTCCGTCATTTATGCACCGATTTGAAAAACTTCTAACGCAATTCAGATATTTGTGCCTGGTGATCATCATCTCATGTTGCTGAGCTGATGATGAAAGGTATAAATTAGGATCTGATGATAAGATCCCATGAAAAATGTTTGTTCAGCGATACTTTCGCCAATTGTCAGCCGATTTGGATGATTATTTTTTTGTTTGAAAGAGTATTTTCCTGGACTGGTCCCGTTTCAATTTGGTGTAGATCTGACGAAGAGCTTCGGAGGTAGGCAACGGAACTCTTCAATAAATGATAGCAAAGGGATCGGGATTGCTGAAATCGCATGTTTTTTACACTACAAGGTACAAAATAACTTCGGAAGAAAGAAAAAAACTTTAATTTCGGAAGTCGGTGTCAAAAAAACGAAAAAATAACTAAAAACACCGACTTCAGAAATTAAAGTTTTTTTCTTTCTTCCGAAGTTATTTTGTACCTTGTAGTGTTTTGATTTTGGAAGTCGGTTGTATTTTTTGTGAAAAAGTTTTTTATTTTTTACTTTTTAGTGGTACCTGCGTACCCATTAACAGCGTACCAGCGCAATTTTATGTTAAGAACTGGTGCATGCATCCACGTGGAAAGTTCGAAATATCGAACCTGGCGCCAAAACATCAAATTAATTCAAACCGCCAACTGATTCAGTGTTGCTCGCACACAAACTTCATAAGTTTCTGCTGTCAAAATATTAACAAAAAGCAGCTCTCTTATAAACAGTAATTAGACGTAGAATAAAGTAAGATATTGAACGCCGACAAATAATTATTTATTTTAAGATTTATTTTTTACAGTCGTTGATAAATTATATCATGTTTTGTATGTACCCAAATTATTTTGAAAACTATTTATTCAGTAGATTTTTTAAGCACATGACCACAATTGTGCGATAGAGATAGCACTAGAGACTTTAGCACGCGGAAACTATGGAGTAGATCAGTTGTAAAAAAAAACAGTTAATCATAATTTAGTTCAACTATATTAGTATGATATGGAAACGAATGAAGTGATAAGTAGTATGAGATGTGTAGATAGGTAATTTGTTTCTTTTTTTGCCGTCTCTTCGAACACGTATACTCTGTCTCAGAAACCGTGCATTTTTCGGATATGGTTTTTTATCTGTGAAAAAAAATTGTTGCTATAAACAGCACTATTGCTGAGAGATACGTGTCCGACGCACGAGCTCGTAGGTCACAGATCCGGTCTCTTCCACTCCATCACATCTCACAATTTCACCCAGCTTCATCTTTCCGAGGTGTAACCATGCTGATAACCAACCAACTTCAGCTTCTTGGTGTTACGTAAACTTCTACCCTCAATTTTGGCCCTTTCATAGAAGTAAAAGCTCAAGTGGCTGCCAGAAAGTTGGGATCCTAGCAAAGGTGACGATACTTCACGCCGAAACAGCTGCTCAAACTCTATCAAGCACAAGTTCGATCGTGTATGGAGTACTGCTCTCATCTTTGGAATGAATCTGCCAGATATGAGCATGAGTCAATTGAGATACGAGCCAAGAGGATCATCGACAATGATAAGCTCATCGAGTCGAAGCTCCAAAGTCGGCTGCATCTTGAGGAGTGTGCGACTGAATTGCATAATTTAACTGGGGCAAGCCCGTTCCATCAACGGACCAAAAGACGTAAGGCGATGCGCCACCGGTACGTGGTGGACATCCCACCCACACGAGCAAAACGATTTGGGAACAAATTCATAATGCGTGCAATTAAGGAGTGGAATTCCCTGCCAGAGTCTGTTTCCTGATTGCTACAACCTGAGAGTCTTTAAGTCAAGAGTGAATAGGTTACTTCTAGGCAAGCGTGCTCCATCTTCAACCGCATCATCGCTTACCGTCAGTTGAGATAGTGGTCAAACGTATGCCTACAATAGAAAAAAGAATGTATATTTTCTTCGCCGACGTTATAAAAATACTATCAAAACTTGATTGACATACAGTTTTGTAGATGATATAATTATCTTATGAGAAGTAGAAAATACGACAAAGCGAACATAAGTTTTTCAAATGACAGCATTGTCAATTATTTTGTTTTTACAAAAATATGTCTGTGATAAAGTAAGGCTCGAACAGGGTTGGGCAGTATTTGAATTACTTGTAATTAAAATACAAATACGTATTTGGTATTTGTATTTAAATTACTTGCCTTTACCTGACGCCGAGGTATTTTGTAGTTAGTATTTCAAATAGTTGTGGCTTCAAAATACTTTCCACTTATTATTCGTAAGCAAAATGGCGACCGCTAAATATGTCGAACACTGAACCTGTTACTGTACGTCAAATTGTCAATATATCATGTAAAAATCTATATGAAAGGAAACTCTGGTTTTAGTGATCAATCTACTTTTACTCTGATTTGAAGCCCATGATGGTTGCTGTATAGTGTTTTGTATTTAAAATAAAAAACCTGGATGACTGTATTTTTTTATTTTACATTTCAAATACATTACTTAAAAATATTTTGCATTTCATATTTTAAGTACTTACGAGATAGTATTTTGTAATTTGTATTTCAATTAAAGCAAAGTATGTATTTTGCCCAGCCCTGGACTGTAATAAGGAGGGGTAAAGACTTACCAAATATCAGGACGTTAAAATCACGATGAAGTAAAATTGGGGCTAACAACTATTATCACTTAATATTGATTTAGATTCATAATATTAGTAGGATTACATATTTTTCATTTATTTCTGGAACTTCTGAAACCCACGCAGACCAGTCGGGGGAAAAAGCTAGTATTTGCTTAACACAATTCAAACTCGACTCTTTTCCATCTCTAGGCTTGTAGCCTTTGACATTTTATAAAATTCTTGACACATTGGTGTTTGACATATATCAATCCTAAAATGAAAACATTTATTTTAGCGTGTATCTTGAGATAAAATGTGAAATTAAGGTTGTAAAAACAGACACTCCAATTTAGAAAATAAAGTGTTTACCCAATATTGCTTTGTGAGATTTAAACTTTAGAGGATCCTGTACGTAAATACAAATGAAGGTGATGACTTGGACTCGCTATTTTCTTCAAGCCGTAGCTATTTAATTCCTGGAAAACGCGTCCAATTTCGCCTTCAGGTAAGAACTACCAACGACGTTGTACTTTATTTTGTTTGATCTTTTATTTCATACCAATTTTATACATAATTCAAAAGTTGGCGTGGATAGAAAACTATTACGTTGTATATTGTTCAAGGTCATAAAATATACGTTCACATGGTTCAGGCACTTTTTTAACACTACATTTTATTTTAATCTGCTAAACCACCAGCATTTACTGTTTAAAAATTATTTAATTTACGAAAATCTGACAGTTTCAATTTGAAAAAAAAGTGACGCAGTCCTGCAAGAGCTCCACGGAGCATCTGAAGAACTGAACAAACGAGAGAGATGCAAATCTCAACTTTTGCTAGGCAAAAGATGAGATGACGACAATAAGAGACTAGCTCGGAATAAAAAACATAAGTGCCAAAATACATTTTCGGATTTAATAACATAAAAGTATTATTAAATTAAAATATGTTCAGTTGAAACCTCGATAAGTTTATTTTATCTATTTTAAAGTAATTTTCATAGGAACAATCTAAAGCGTGGCATCTTGTAGCTAAAAAAAGTAAAAAGATATTTCAAACTTTATTTTTTTCTATAGAGAAAATGTCTTCATACCGTGTATTCCTTCAGTTGAATACTAGATCATGTAGTCAAAAAACATATGCCACAATTTCACATTCCTGTTTCAGGAACCTGACAAGATACGCTATAACGAAAAACGGCCTTATACTGATTGAATCACCTTAATACACAAGAGCAAGACTGACCGAAAACATTGCTTCAGTGAATCTATTACTGCAGATAAACGTTGAATCACAGACTTTAATTCGTGATTTTGTTTGGTTTAGTTTTATTTCATAAATATTTCTTCGTTGGGTTCAATTTCACTTCATAGAAATTTCTTCTATTTACAATTTATTACATTTTCTGTAAAAAGTAAATAAACATTCAGTTTGCAATTGAAAATATTTACTTTTATTACCTAGTTATGTTTAAAAATAAATATAGCTCGTCATTTTTATTTTATTTTTTATTAAAGTCTTTATTTATTTTCTATTTATTTACTTACATACAAATATTCTTACAGGCTAGACCCAATGCGATATTGTAGCACACTTAAAACTTAAACAGTTCCCCTGTTTTTAATATAACAAATTCTATGAGTAGCTATTCTTGTAAATTCACCCAAAGTGCAACAGAATATGTCTATGTCCTCAGCAATGAGGCTAGTAAGCTATGTTTATTTTGCACTTTCCGCCTAGGTATTTGCTTCATCAACATTTTTACAGTCGATGTTAAAGTATCGTTGTTTTTTATGAAACATCGCTTGTTCGATGGTTATAAATTTAAACCATCGACTTTACAATGTTGATCTAATTTTCCAAAATCGCACATCCCTAATGGCATCCCTTTTATCCGAGTGGCAATGTAGGTGGGAAAATTCCATCAAAGTCCGTCACCTCCACCAGTTTTTTCCATCTATTCGTAAGCGGCTGGACAGGACATGGCTGGAGGTGGATCACTGTGTTGCCCAATTTCTCACAGGTCATGGCAATTTTAAGAGTAAATTGTTTTCCTTTAAGCTTGTGGCCTCGCCTTTATGACAATGTTCTACAGCTGACCATGAATACGAACAATCCGCACATCACATCTTATGGGAGTGTAGTCTTTGGCAAACTGAACGCAATATTATGTTAGATAGTATTAAGGTTACATCTGGGGTAGTTTACTGTACGGACCTTGTTGAAACCAGAACAAATTTCCGTGCGTTCAAGCGATTTTGCCATACCTATTACTGGAATCAAAAGTAGCTTACAATTTAGGACCCATTAGTTTAAGTGGTAAGATATAATCCGTGGTGCTTGGCAACTGGGCTTAACCCAGTTGTATTTGTCCCTTGGTGCCTATTGGCCTAGTTCTATTCTGTCTCCTGCTTGATACGGAGGGAAGTGGAAATTATATATATATTTTTTCCTACTCCTCCGATGTACTTTTCTGATTAATTTCGTTGCAGGATCCAAGACAGTTGAATCGTTTCTCCGGGACTCGTCGGGTTTCATTGGCTCGGCGTCTTTCTGGTGGTCGCCACTGTTGATTCTGGCTTTCAGGAGTTGCAGTGGTTGGGAATGTGTGGCGGGCTTGTCCAAAAAAAAAAAAATCCCTAATGGCGAGGCGACCGTAACGATGCGAAGCCAGTTAGAAAAAGATGCCACTTGCGATACTTACTGTGGGTCTAAAAAGGCCAATTTAGCAAAATCAGAAAGAAAATCACGTTACCAGTCACTGACAAATTTTCCCAATCAACCTTGAACCTAATGCGTTAGCGATAAAGATGAAAATGAAATTTGACAGATTTTTGTGTGTTTAGTATTTTGATTCTCCTATATTTTGATTCTCCTAAAGTGGCCTTTTTAGTCCCCCTGAACGGCGATCTATAATTTTATATTTTTCTGTCTGGCTACGTATTTCAGCTAGTCTCAAACATTTTTGGGGCCTTATTAGAGACATTTTTTTAGAAAAATGCCTGCCAAAACAGTGATGTATTGAGTGTGAGTCAAGTAGTGGAATGATTTGATATTATTCTGTGAATGTAAGCAAGGACTCCGTGATTAAGTAGTATTTTTGTTATTAGCGCTTCAGTCAGTTTGTTTTTGAGGTTGTGGGAGTTTAAATACATTATTATTATTTGGTTATTAGTTTTCATGTAAGGGACCAAGAATGTAGAAATAATAAATTAGTGTCGTATAGTCATTTATTAGCACAAACAAGAACACAAATTACATTGGTCGTGGAGCACTGGTGCCTGTGCTAGGTAATTAATACCTTGTATCTTAAAATTATATTGCTCTTTATCGTTATTGTAATAAGGTTGCTGCTTGGTTTGCTGTCAGAGGTATAATAACTGTGAACTGTGTAGTCCAACTCGAATGAAACTCGAACGTGAATTTGTATTTCAACACGGAGAAAGATCAAATGTTTGTTTACCACAGTAAAGTACAATGTCGAGTTATATTAAGGATCACCGCGTTATAATAATATACAAATTGGAAGTAAAAAAAGGGTGTAATTGTGTTGATGGAACCAACACAATTACATCTTTTTTCTCAAACACGCTTGGACATTTGAACATTATTTTGACAATTTTATTCGAGATAAATTGACAAAAGCGGTCGGCAAAAGTTATATGAAAATCCATATCTGTCGTGGTTTAGCGGCAAAATAAATTACACAGTTAACTCATATCTGTTCTGTAATGAAAATGAAACGATCTTTTACTCCGAAACATCGCAACCACGGAGGTAGCTTATCGAAGGTTTTATTTCGAACTGGCTTGCAAATATTGAAAAAAAAAAAACAAATGAAAACTTTAACGCGATTGTTGTCTGTCATTGATTTTGAAAAATAATTGTATTTTAATTTCCGCGCATTATTTCCTAAAAGTTTATTGGCCACAACTAGGCACGTGTGAATAGCAAGTGTGGACGTGTGAATGTGTCTCGGCTACGCTTCGACCCACATTTACACGTTCATCCGTCAATGCCTCTCTTGCTGGCCGCTCTAGTAATGTATTATTTGAGATTTTTAGTTTTCTTAAGTTCATTTTATTTTACTGTTTATTGCACATAACAAACACAGCCTTTTAAAATTAAATCAATTGAAGGAAAAAGTCTCAGATTGATAGTTTAACAATTATCACATTTACAAAGTTCATTCTCATGCAGAACAAAACTGTTGCATAACTCCTTAAAAATTTACGATAAAAAGAATCTGCCGGCGGATCATTATATGAACTCATCTATCTAAGTTTCTGAATTTTATATTTTTCCGAGAATGCTAAAAAAATTAAACAAAAAATCTCTTGTTGACTAGACTAGTAGCGCCTCGTCTCGATCGTGCGAAGGTAGGTACCTCACAGACGGTTCAATTTGTGCACCGTTTTCATATTAATCTAGTTCCAGGAATATACAGTTAGCTTCATTTTTCTGACTGACTGATTTCATGACAAGGGCCGGGAGGGGGGTGCAAGGGGGCGCGCTTGTTTGTACTTCCCTGGTTTTTAATAAAACATACGAGATTTGAGGAAATTAAAAATAAAATGTAAGAGTGAATTTATGATTAATATTTAAAAGCTGAAGAATTTGTTTGTTTGGTTGAACGCGCATTTAACGTGAATTATTTTAGTGTTGGATAGTTTATTTATCGAGGAAGGCTATAAGCATGCTATTACATCACGCTACAATCATATGGAGCGGAGCATTAATGAAAAATGTGAGGCAGACGAAGTTGCGCAGGTCAGCTAGAGTATTAAACGAGAAGAGAAGACTTCGGTAGTTCCGAAGCTTTTCTGCAAAAGTCGACAAAGTTAGTTCTACGAGTATCTACCCCCTGCAAACGGTCCTGCCGGCGACGCCCATGCTGCTTGACACTTCGTGACACTTCAGTGGATTAATACTCTTAGAGACCCATAGCAGAACGTATTCAAAACAAATCAGTAAATAACCTAGAATGTTTTATTTCATACAAATTACCTTTAGTTAACATCAATCACATAGGCAAAAAATAAGTACATATGATTATATAATACAACTCTAATCAACACTATAACATCCCTTAAATATGTCCTTTGCATCCGAAAGTCAAGCAGACCAAGCGCCCGTTGACAGCACGCCGTATCTTTTTTATCCACTTCCACTCGGTCCGAGTAGGTTGGATACTCCTTGTATCTAAGAATAAAATTGATTCAGGAAAACGAAATACGGCCGAACTATGCCGCTTGTGTGTAGCGTCCCCAAGTGTACCTCAAAGTAGCACCATTTCAAATGCAGTGCATAAAATGTTTTTTCTTGGCTGTAATTTCTTTTGCCTCGCGCAGCTATGAAAATAAGTCTCAAACGGTAAATGTGCCGTGGAGCCATTTATAACGTGGTTCACAACACGATTTGGTATCTGGAATTTTAAATGAAGACGGTTCTACACGTGCGTTGATATTCGTAACCAAGGATCATCAATTTATTATGCCACATGAATCTTACTCTTCAAACATTTTCGCTCGATTTCAAACAACAACTCATAAGTTATAACGATGTATACGCACGATCTTGCTAAAATTAATGAAAATGCGTCAAGCATTTACGCGAGTGTGGACTTAGCATTATGTTGCACCGATCCTACGGCACTTGTCTCACCGCCAGCGAGGAAGCGGTTAGCTATCGACTATTTTCTCGCTGAAGAAAGGAAAAAAAGATATAGATCTCGTGTGAGTAACAGAGCCACACATTTGTCGTCGATAGCTGGCTGTTCACACTGCCGGCGAGCGGCACTAAAAGCGGGACTAAAGAAAAGTGGATGTATTTTCATCGCATAGTTAACATGAACGATCGTTAGCCAATTAGTACGGCTCCTTAAGATGTTATTATATTTAAGCGGCTTTTCTGCTTCAAACCGTTCTCATAAATCTAGGTCGAAAAGGTATTGGAGAGATGTGCACTGGAACGCTACGAGAGTTTTCCCCGAAACACTCAACGCTTGTATTGGATTCTGATCCGTATATCAGTTATTCAACAAAGCCCTTTGGTATGCAGGCAGCTAACTTCCAAGTACTTTAATTTAACAGTATTGTGGATGTGCTATAAGTGTCATAAGCTATTAGTCTGGACAGCCTTGTAATGCACATATTAAAAATAAATATTGACAGAACAGTGGAAAAAGTAATATTATTGCGTGTACATCAAATAGCTTTGTTGACTATACCTACTACCTACAGTAAGAACATTGTTCAGAATACCAAGGAATATTTTGTAAACCAAAGAATATTAGTTTAAAAAATCATGTCTGAACCACAAATGCTTTGTTTTCTGTACGTATATTATTATTTTCATAAAAAATAAGTTAATTTGCTGTAAAACACAAAATAATTTTATCCTGAGTGTGTGTGTCCTGTTTGTCTGATTATTAAGGACTTTAATAATTGTTATTTTAATTATTGGTTTTGTAATAATACCACAGAATTTTAAGATACCAAAGTAAATTAACCATAAAACAGAAACACCGTAGTAACAGATCAACTAACGATTTCAACATGTTGGGTGTCAACAATGTGATGTTAAACAGTTAAATAGAAAAGTGGTTTTAAACAATCCAATAATACTGAAACCTATTTTTGAATATCAATTAGATAGGCTATGGTGGCACTTACACAAATTGAATAGTGATTCCACAAAACCAGTGGTGGGGAGGCAACGCAAGCCTGATGTTCATTAGTTTCCGCTACCCATTCACTTGTGAAGCTGCTAGTGCTAACAATATTCAATGAAATTTGAATATAAGTGGAAATCAGGGAGTATGTATGTAGGTATTGTTGATAATTTCTCGGTATCGGTGTAATGTCTCTCTGTTGAGCTCGAATTCAATTTTCTGTCATGGTTTAGATACAGAAAACTTTGAAACCTTACATTGTGCGTGATCTGACACGCCTTTGGCCTGTTTTTTTCTGTTTACTATGTCCATATAAATAATACGCTACGTTAATTTTGATATAAATAGATATTCTTCAGCCTTTGATCCCTAAATTTATTCTAGACAAACTAAACTTCCTCTAGAACCACTCTATCCATTGGTGAAAAAAAACAGCACGAAAATCGGAGCAGCAGTTTTTGAGTTTATAGCGAACAGACGGACAGACGCGGCGCAGGATTTTGTTTTATAATAATTATGTAGTGATTACTTTCCATTTCATTTGAATTTTCGTTCGCTGTAGGGTTTCACGTTTTAAACGCCCCAGGTATTCCACTTTATGGGAAATGCAACGCTGACTTCACAATTCAGTACGTCGAACTATTTGCTGAAAACGGCTTAAAAATCATAAGCATACAAAACATTGTACTAGCAATAGTACCGGAGTTAGAATTTAAAATTATAACAATGTGTGACCCTATGTGATATTTTCCTCATGTATATTTAATTATCTGTAACTCATATGGTGTACACAATAAAGAGTATTCTATTCTATAGAATGCATAAAATCAGAATCAACCCACATATTGCCATTATAAAATGCCTAGTTGTGTCCAAGGCTTGTATAGTACTTTTCTCAAATAATGCGCGGTAATTAAAATTAACTAACTTTTTATTAAATAAAGGAAAGTAAATTAACTTTTCAGAATCAATGACGAACAACGAACAGCAATGATTTTTCCGCGTTTAAGTGTTTATTTATTTTTCAATAAACAGCGTTATATTTACAAGCAAGTTCGAATAAAATATTTGATTAGTTACCTCCTTGGTTACCATAATTGTAAATATCGTTCCATTTTTAAACTACACGATAGGTATGAGTTTACTATGTAATTTATTTGGCCGCTAATCCACGACAAATAGGGATTTTCATACAAATTTTGCCAACCGCTGCTCGCATGAATTTGGCCAGTACACCAATTTTGATTTATCTCGAAGAAGGTTAGAATAGAATAGAATAGAGTAAAAAAAATAAAGCTCAAATTTCCAAGTATGTTTGAGAAAAAATATTTATTTACGTAACACGTCCGTGTTTTGGTCACAGAAGTCCATATGTATATCAAAGCAGATGGCTAAATGACTGCCTCAAGCATCTATAGGAATCTCACATTAACTCGGAATATTTATATATTCATTAATGAATCGTTTAGTGTTTAATAATTTCCTAGAGGTTACCTGAACTGTTTAATATAAAAAGTATCTTAATTGTTTTTCAAGCATTTTCTGTGTGACATGACAAAATCAAACAAGCTAGGGAGGGTCATGTCGTATTTCCAGAAAGTCCAATTGAAACTGTACCTACCTATATCGATATGTCATTTGATATGTCACATGATATTGTTCAAAAACTTTTTTTGATTTTTTATAGTTTGGCCCCCAAACGTGACTCCCATACCTACTAAAAAATATATTTATTTACGTAACGCGTCCGTGTTTGGGTGTAAGAAGTCCAAATTGTATACTAAATTTCAAGAAAATTGGTCCAGTAGATCCGGAGAAAACTGGCTGTGACAGACGGACAGACAGACACTCGATGATTTTACAAGGGTTCCGTTCCGTTTTATGGATGTTCGGAACCCTATATACTATTTGATCGACAATTACATTACCAATAACTTAGTACTCTAGTTTTTCTTTTGTCAAGTTTTTTATTTTTTGTAGCGCTAACAAAATGAAGACGAAACAGTGTGTTGAATATTCGCTCAACGTCGCACCGCGTGGTACATTTTTACAACAAGCAACATTATGAGCAACTTATGGACTTTTATGTGCCTTATTTTTAGCCGTTTAATTGATTTGAAAAGGCAAAAAATATATTTTTAATGAAACTGACTGAAAATAGAATTATTACTTAGGAAAACATCCTATACAACAGTAGGTACTCGTAAATGCTTTAACGTAGGAACGTTTCAAAATACATTGAAGCATGCAGGGGATCTCAGTGCAGAAACCCATAAATGATAACCCATCAAACTATGTTTGTATAGAAGCGATCTGGCTGCAGTAGCTTGCGGATTGAATGAAAACCGCTAGTTTGATGTTAGGCACTCCTTGAACAAAAGCCTATGGATTCCTCGAAGCAATCCGAGAATTAATACAGAGTATTAATCTTAAAATCGCAATCTCTTCAATATTCAACGTAGAATTATTGCTGCAATACTTTGATAGTGATTTTCCGAAAATAATATTCAAACGGAATTGATACCTGAATAAATACGGGATATTATAATTTTTTCAACCTGTATATTTTTTTTCCGAAGTATTCTCGGAACTCTGCTGCTCAAATTAACTGGTTTTGTTCGAACTAAGTCATTTTAGATCTTGTTACATGAAATTATTGTGATTTATTATGATGGACTTTATAACGTGGAGTGGAATAAAATTAATACTTTGTAAACCGAGGAGCTATTTTGATTAAATATTTTAGTAGTTAGGGAGTATTGCATCCTGTTCAATGGTATTGGCTATCGTAAATGAGTTCGCTATAATATGAACTCACTTTGTCTGTACAAAGTGAGCTGATATTATAGCAAACTATAACCGATGATAGTGTACCTATGTACACTCTACATGTATTTCATGGTTGGCGCAGTGGTTGAGCGATCGGCTGACGCGGGTTACATTACGCGCACGGATCAAATATTTGTATGACCTACAGGGGTCTGGCTGTTTGTGTATTGTAGGAATTCATAATGTGGAGAAAAGTTAAAAAAAAAAAAAAAAACGAAAATATTCATTTCTTTACAGACATGTGTGGCATGTAACAGTAGCTTGGCAAAATTCTAAGGGTACCGTGGAAATTTACTACCACCGGGGCAAACAAAATATCGAGCTTACATATGTGACGTAAAATCATGCATTTCATTGGTTTGATTTTGAAATATTGACCGATGGTCGGCACGGGGCGGTTTCTAAGCTTAAGCAACGCTTGCCAATAAAACTGACTACAATCTCAAGAAGTACCGTGTCAACCTGTGAATGGGTTGTGGAGATATTTTTGTCAGTATGACGTTGGTCCAGCAGTGGATAAGATCAGCGTGCACCACATTGAAGGCCTAGTTATTTAGGGTTGATATGTTCCTACATTGGTATTCTAATATTAGTTTTTTAGGCTTTATAAATGCTCCGATATTTTTACTGCGCTGTTTTGAATTGTTCCTAATCTGATGTACTACCATGATGTATGAAAGAATATGTTGGAAAACCTAAAAAAATGTAGAAAGTGATGGCGAGACGTCTTAGACATGCCACTGCAAGGATTTGTTTGAGGTGGCTCGGGACACAAATATCTGGAAAGAGTTGGAAGAAGCCTTTGTCCAGCGTTGGGACCGTGTAGTGAAGGCTGATATTCTAAAGAAACGCCACCAAACTGAAACCGGCGCGAGATGAGTAAACTGCAGCCGAGGCCAACACACTTGACTGTCCCACTGCTGGACAAAGGCTTCTTCTACCTATTTTGTTTCTTTTATTATTTTTTTATTTGTGAAACTATGATAGTTAAAGTGAAATGTATTATATTAGGTATTTATTGCTTTTACAACACTATTACATTATTTGTATTTTATTCAACATACCAGCGAAGTCATTCACTAAACCTATCTTAAATATTCCGTAAAAACAAAATGTTCAGAAATAATAAAAATGAGCGATTGCCATCTAGCCACGGGAGTCGCAATACGTCATAGGGACTCGTATGTGAATACTGCGAGAGCTCGGAGTCAATTAAATGCTCGTTCGCGTAATAACCGCTATAGGATTTCTCTGTTAGCTATTTATATAACAATAAATCGCTGAAATGTTTGTACGCGCATAACTTGAGAACTACTTTACCGATTTGAATAATTATTTTTTTGTTGTGTTCGTAATATTTAGGCCGAGGTTTGTATGAAAGAAAATAAACGTAGTCAAGCGAGGCCGGGCCACTAGTTACAGTAATATCTAAATTCACGTTACATGCCTTTCGAATAAAAAAAAAGTTTTAGTCGCTCAAATACAGGAGTTAAAGAAAACCAAAATCTTAACCAATTTTAGGTGGTACGGGTTTTACCCGTGTCTAGTATTTTCTTTATAAAAACGGACCTGTCAGTTTTTTATAAGAATTTATTTGTGTTTTTAATATTTACTGAACTGTTTTGTTCCTAAACTACTAAATAATTTATGATGAAATAAAATCTTTACACTTCCTAGGTAGATCATTAGCACTGAATAGAAATATAGAAAATTCATTTTTTTAAATGGAAAAATTAAGTGAAATCGTTTCTTAAATTACTAGACAAAAATCCATAATTAAATAGCAAGTTTTCTAAGTAAATATTACAGCTTCCGATTTCCTTGTGATGCACCCACTTTTCAAACAAGTTCTCATTCGAATCCGCTATCTGATATTAGCTATTCCTCCATTTTTAAATAAAAAAAAAATTGTGATTATTATATACATTGTTTTTCTTTCTTTCTTATTATAAAAAGTACGATACCTATAATATTTCAATGATTTAATATAACACACAGTTATAGCATATATCATATTAATACAAGAGTTTAATTACGTGTGCATTTTTAGTTACAGTAGACCACACTGTGCACTTATATCTAGGTTTACATGTCAAAGAAAATACATTGAGGATGTTTAATTCAGAACGCATCAAACTTTTAAACGAGTGATAGATATATTAACGCAGCGAGTAAACGACAGAGTATGTGTGGGAAAGAAAAAGGGAGAACTAATAGATACGACATACGAAACACATTGTAAATTATAAAGTTAGAAATATTTAAAAATAAGAAGGTTTCAAGTAAACTGTCTTTATTTCGGTCTACCACAAAGCCCTTCATAGAAAATTAAATTAAATTTAAGATAAACATTTTCCACTAAATAAAATTAGATTCAGTTATACCTAACTACATTATATTTGTTTGATAGTAAAAATAACAATAATAATAACAAAGGTTAGCAAACACATAAAGCTTACAACAAAGAATTTAACAAATTAAATTAAAATTCTGCCAATAAAATTAAATTATTCCACAGGATTAATTTTAATCCTGTGGATCAATTGAACACTCTCGATTCTTCGAATTATTTTCATTATTTAAAGTTTAAAATAATGGAAATAATTCGAAGAATCGAGATAAAACTGGTTGAACGCATTTGTTCCTGCTATATTCAGTTTTAAATGCTGATATCAAAATATTGAATTTAATCTTTCCTAGTATAGTCAATTTTGTATTAAATACTTAACTATATGGGTTGGCTGGTCTCGATTCGCCAGCCGAACCTGACTCGAAAGCGAATTCAAAGTACCCATACTTTTTAGGAAATTATATAGAATCGAAAGGTCGAATCAACCAAACAAAACTGGGCACGTGACATTTGGACTCGTATATTCTTACTAGCTTTTGCCAGAACTTCGTACGCTCAGATCCCGTTTTTTTTCCGTTCCGGTGTGAACTTCGGAAAATCCTGTCTTAGTGCTCCCTTACACTCCCCAAGGAACCTACATGCCAAATTTTAGTTTTCTATCACCAGTAAGTAGTTTCAGGTGTGCGTTGTCTGTCAGTCACTCAGTCATTTAATCAGTCAGTAACGGAAGAATTTTATACATCAGGATTACGATATGATTTTATATGACGTCCATTTAACCCTAAACTTGGCATGCAACTTTGGGCACAGTCTTACTATGGAGCTAGTCTGGAGTCGGAAGGTGGCCATAGCAACCCCTCAACCAAACAAGTTGGCACCATCTTGTTTGGGCTTATATGTATTGAATAATAATAATAATAATAATCTGTGGCTCGGCTGTCAACTGAAACGTCATATTTTTTGCTCAATCCGCAATTTTCTATACAATTTAATTCAATTTCTTTCATCAAAATGGCAAAAACTAACAGTAAAACAAGAAAAAAAACAGTGACGATATAATAAAACCAAACACGAAACGAATTACCTCTTTTTGGACCGATAACATGACCATTATAAAATGCTGACAAGAAGCCGAGCTCGAAAACAAAACGCACCAATTCCATCTTCGGGTTCGTCGCTCAGTTCCGCCTCGCAGCCGCCGGGACCAGCGCCAGCCGTGAGTCCTGAGATTCCGGTAGCTGCAGTTGCGTCGAGCTCGAGCGACGAATACTTCTCGCCGCCGACGACACCACCACCTGCGCGTCGGCGCGGGCGAGGCCGACCACCGGCCAGCTTAGGACCTCGAGGCCCACCGGTCTCTGACAGGGTCCCCGCTATCGGTGGAAGTGTGCAGCGTATGAAATGGACTCAAGCCATAAATGAGAATGCTATACGCTCATACTTTGGGGCTACAGAGGGGGGAACTAACCTGACTGCGTACCGTGGTCGGATGCTCTCTCTGTTTCAGGTACTTGAACCAGCTGTCAGCGTATCGGCCCAACGACTGTCGGATCAGGTGCGCGTCATCCAGCGGAACCGTATGTTGGATGATAGTGTGCTTGATCGCCTCCGCACTGAAATGTGTAGCCATGTCATTGCTCCTCCGTCGCAGACTGTGGCACCAGCACAGTCAACCCAATTGCCCAGCCACGCTGACGAGGAGAGTAATGACAGGGTTACAAACGTAAGTACCCAGTGCAATGACGAATTGAGGAGTGCTTTGGAGTGTGCTATTCGGGAATACCGCTACATGCCGCCTGAACTTAGACCACGATTACCTCGTTTGCCCATGCATAACAAGAACAGGGCGCTGGTGGCTGCTCTGGATTCGCAGTTGTCAAGCCATTTTGATAACTGTGATAACCTCACCGATGCACATTCGATCATGTACTGCGCGGCTGTAGCGGCATGTCGTGTAGCTCATGTCAAAATAAAATTACCAATGACAGAGTTACACGACCAAAACCAGTCGTACCAGCATGGCAGTGCAGGATCGAGCGTCGTATTGGTGAGGCCAGAGCGCTAATCGGCAAACTGATCTGCTTCAGGGAGGGCAACACACGCCCTAGAGTGATGCGCTTTGTGAGACGGGCGTTTTCGGGGACTGATGTCAATCCCCGAGATTATATATCTCGTGTCACAGAGCGCATCGACTTCCTGAAGCAGAAGGTGTATGCATGGGCAAGCCGTATTCGTAGGTACAGGCGGCGAGTGGAGCGATACACCCAGAATCGCACATTCCGAAGTAACGAAAGGTGGGTATATAGGGATTGGGAGCGACCGGACCAAGGTGTGACTGACACGCGCTTGCCGGATGATGATGCTATGTGTTCATTCTGGCGCAACATCTGGTCGGTTCCTGTCAGTCATACTGAGGGTGACTGGACTCGGGAGGTCGAGCGTGTGTGCGATCCGATACCAGAAATGGGGGCAATTTCCATCAGCCCCCAAGATGTAGCTTGTGCAGTCCGCCCGTTGCCTAACTGGAAATCTCCAGGGCCGGACGGGCTGCACAATTTCTGGATTAAATGGTTTACGAGATCGCACGCTTGCTTGGCGTCTCAATTCCAGTCTGCCTTAGAGTCTGGGTCGCTACCCCAGTTCTTAACGACAGGAATAACCCACCTGCTCCATAAATCAGGTAGTACTGCGGAACCTAAAAATTATAGACCGATCACGTGTTTACCGACGGTCTATAAAGTTCTTACATCCATTTTGAGGGCAAAGATTAATAGTCATATTAACAACAACAACATCATGTCTGCCTCTCAAAATGGATGTAGGAATGGGTCCCGCGGTACTAAGGAGCTACTCCTTATTGATATGGCCATTAGCCAACAGGTTCGGCGTTCCCGAAAGGATCTGTCAACATGCTGGATAGACTATAAGAAGGCCTATGACTCGGTGCCTCATACATGGCTCATGAGGGTGCTAGAATTGTATAAAGTTGATGCAACGCTACGCACCTTCCTGATGTCGTGTATGGGGCAATGGAGGACAGTCCCTCGCTATCCAGGATGTCGAAATATCCAGAGGAATAGCGAACCGGTAAGGATCGAGCGGGGTATATTTCAGGGCGATAGTTTGAGTCCACTTTGGTTTCGTCTAGCCTTGAATCCTCTTAGCACACTGCTGGAGAATTCAGGGCTAGGCTATCGGTTGAAGAGAGGTGGTCAGGTTATATCTCACCTCCTTTACATGGATGATCTGAAACTCTTTGCCCCCACTAATCTGCAACTGATGGAGCTACTGAAGGTAACTGAAACATTCAGTAACGCCATCAGGATGGAGTTTGGTGTGGACAAATGTGCGGTCATGCATGTAAAGCGTGAAGAGATTATGGAATCCGTGGGAACTCAACTCTCGGATTCCATAAACCTGAGATCCCTCTCTCCAACTGAAACTTACAAGTATTTGGGTATGTCGGAAGCGTTAGGTATCAATGTTACTGACATGAAGCAATCGTTGAGGGAGCGCTTCTTTGGCCGCCTGAAGAAGGTATTCAATAGCTTTCTATCGGGCGGAAACAAGGTGCGCGCCTTCAACGGTTGGGTCATGCCAGTATTGATGTACTCTTTCGGCGTACTCAAATGGACTCAAACGGAACTTGACGCCCTGGATAGGCGGGTCCGTACACTGCTTACTGCGTATCGAATGCATCACCCACGGTCGTCGGTAATGAGACTGTATATCCCGCGAAAGTGTGGAGGTCGAGGCTTTTTAAATGCTAAGACTCTCCACAATCGCGAGATATGCAGTCTTAGGGAATATTTCCTAGCTGTCGACGTGGGTATGCATCGAAATGTAGTGGCGGTGGACAAGGGACTCACCCCGCTCTCCTTGGCAAATGAGAACTGGCGCAAACCTGCAGTGCTTGACACTAACGATCGCAGGGCGGTATGGCAGAGTAAGGAGCTTCACGGACGCTTTTTCCGGGCCCTACATGGGCCTGACGTAGACCAACTAGCGTCCGTAGCCTGGCTGCGTTTCGGTGATCTTTTTGGAGAAACCGAAGGTTTTGTTTGTGCAATTATGGACGAAGTTATCATGACGAATAACTACCGGAGATTTATTGTGAAAGACGGCACGGTCGACATATGTCGGGCATGTCACCGTCCGGGAGAATCAATTCGCCACATTGTCTCTGGTTGTTCTCGTCTAGCTAACGGAGAATACTTGCATAGGCACAACCTTGTAGCCAGGATTATCCATCAGCAACTTGCTCTGAAATACTCTCTTGTGGAGTCGGAGGTGCCATACTATAGGTATGCGCCCGACCCAGTTCTCGATAATGGCAATATCACATTGTACTGGGATCGGTCCATCATCACTGACAGGACTATTGTTGCCAATAAGCCTGATATAGTGGTGGTGGACCGAATTGTGAGGCGTGCAATGATTGTAGACATAACCGTCCCGCATGACGAGAACCTCGTGAAAGCCGAGAAAGACAAACAAATCAAGTATATTGACTTGGCTCGCGAGGTTGTCGACATGTGGGAAGTGGACTCCGCAATCATTGTACCGATAGTCGTATCGGCCAATGGCTTAATAGCCACGAGCCTCGACCAACACCTTAGGAGGCTCTCGTTGGGCAGCTGGATCAAGGGCTTGATTCAGAAAGCGGTACTTCTGGACACGGCTCGCATTGTCAGGAGGTTCCTATCTCTGGAGCCCTGACCACCGGTAGCTTGGACCCTGTTCCCGATATCGGTGGGCTACTATTTTTATATTTTTAAATGTTTTTTTTTTTTCTAATGTATATATTGTATAAAAATGTTTAAAAATATATAAATAAGTAAAGAAAATAAATAAAGGAAATAATAATAATAATAATATTCCACACAACTATCACACAACGCCATCTAGAAATAACATTTGTATTATATTCAGTTTGTTAAAATAAATAATACTTTTACTTATTTTAAAACAAGAATTGGCCTTCTGCGTTTTACGTGCATGCTACATATCTACGCCACTACGGCGTAGCACCCGGCTACGGCGTAGCAACGAGCTACGTCGTAGCACCGAACCATAGCGTAGTACTGAGCTTCAACGTCGTCGACTTAATTTGACTTGTCATATCATGGAATCATTTATTTTTTCCCATTTCTCAGTTTTTCTATGGTAAATATGGTCAGACATGCAGACAAATTGTACCTTTTTCTATATTACTATATCGAAAACTTTTAGTATGAGCTGCATCGACGGTAAAACACAAAAAAAAAGCCGGATAAATGCAAGTCGAACTCTTACTCGAAGGGTTCCGTAAGCCTCCGTACCATAAACCGGAAAAAACGTTTACCCCCTTTAATTTAACTTATCAATTAGTAGAAATACACATTGTAAAAATTTCAACTGTCTACCTATTACGGCTCTTAAGATACAGCCCGCTGACAGGCAGACTAACGAACGCACAGACAGCGGGGGCTTAAAGGTAACAAGGTTCAGTTGGATACCCTTTGGGTACAGAACCCTAAAAACCAATTTTTAAAATTATAAACCAAGTATCAAGATAAAGTAATATTCTACTAGCGACAAAACATTTTGAAAGGTCCAAAGTTATTGAAAAGCACTTTCGAAATGTCAAGAGGTTAGTGACCCAAATATTATCAATTTTAACACTTTCTTCTCGAGCTTGAATGGAATCCAAAAACGTAGCCTCCGTAAAACAGGCTGAAATATCCCATGACCGTGAACAACTTTCGCAAAGGGACCAACCATGAAATCCTGAAAAAATTACCTAAAAGTCACCCACTACCCTCTTCACCGAGTACCGTAGCTGCTATTCAGTTTGTGTGCAAACTGAATAGCAGCTACGGTACTTCGTATTTCAATCTAAATATGGCCGGCTAAACTATGTGCAGGCCCTAAAGTGAAAGTTCAGTACTAAAAAAATTATTATGAATATTTGTGCTCAAACGCCAATACTACATCTAAAGTCCGAAAATAAATAACTGTTATTGACTAAGATTCCGAATCTAGGGTCCACCAGTAACCAAGAGAACTTAAAAAAACAGCATCAAACAATTTAACCTCCCCTTCTCCGTGCGCTTAAAACGGCCACATCATAAAAGACCTTGCATTATTGTAATAATAGAGACTAAAACCGTGCGAGCGCACCGTCCCACATGTGGGACGCCGGTACCGAACGAAATAAATAAAGAAATAGAATAACAAAAACATTTTTAGGCCAGAGTAAGCACTTTTCCAACAGCCCTCTAAAACGACTACTCGTCAACTACAAACATTGCTCCTGTATAACAAAACGAACAATACAAAAAAAAAACAAAACAAAATAATGATATTTACTTATTTCCATTAACTATTTCGGGTTTGTCCCACCAATTCATTTTTATCAATTAAATGAATAATTCACAGTAAATAAAATTATATTTTCTTTAGAAAATAAACCCTCGAAATTCCGATATTCGAACCGAAACCGAACGACCAAAAACCCTCGTGTAAAAAATAAATCCCAAACCTATCGAAAGTTTTTTTTAGAAAACAATAAGATATTGTACAAAGGACTGGCCTTTGTACATTTTTATTCACGTCATAGTTTTTCTCTCATGTAATAAAACAATAATTTCCAATCAATTGTAAAGAAAAACAAACATTATTACCTAGACAGAAGCTCTGAAACTGTACCAACATGCAAATCACTTACCAACCTTTTGGTACTGGAGTCTATGTATGCAACAATTAGGTCAATATGTCGTTTAAAAATTTACTAAATATTTTTTTTTCCTAAAAACTCAATTTTTCAGAAACCATTTCGACAGCCGTGGCCAAAGATACGAAAAATCTTTAAAAACCATCGAAAATGTTCTAGGTGTGAGTGTACGGCCCCCCCAGTATAAAAGGCGTGTACTAGATACCAAAAGGCATTATGCACCTAGTTGCCGTGGTCGTGGTATCCGTAGTCTCGTTTACGCCGGACCGTATAACAGACGTGGGGTGCAACGTAGCTATCGGTAAACGCGTGCATCTGTGAATCGCGACTGTAGGCGGAAAAGTCTCCAAACTGCTGAAAAACTTAAGAAAACGTGGTAAGTTTATTTAATATATTATTTAATTAAAGTAATACTTTTTTCCAATATTTTAAGTTTTTTTTTATTAATTTCCAAGTTTTGAAAATGTGATTTTAAAAATCTAAGTAACTTTTAACCGGGAAAATGCTGGATAACTTCGCGTAAAATAATCTAGCGGATATTTTGATGGATAATTTACGGGATTTCATTAAGAATTTTAGCCGAAAAATATTATTTTATAGTGATTACGCAACCTGTCGGGATTTCTTTGTCACAAATCCATTTGCTACTACCTGTCCCTACTCTCCTGTCTTTTTGCCCAGCTCCTAAAGTGTTTCAAAGCTCCGTTAAACGGAGTTCAATGTGAAATTTGCAAAAGTTCATTTATTGTATTTTTTCGTGATTTTTTTAATACTTTTCTATTTTCATAAAGTGTCGTGAAAACAATCTCATATCGCTTGAATATGTTGGTAAACGCATAACATTAGTTTTTTTAAATTTTCGTCTCCCGGAACTCTAAAACTAATATACATAATTTTCCCCGGGGGGTAAAATACCACCGAAGACAGATACTCTGGCTTTCGCAAATCACGTCTGCTTCGGGAACTTTTGCGTCGGCAATTACTGGATAGGTGAATGAACAATAATCCGCCCGCAAAAAAATATCCTGATCTTTTAAAACTTATGCGAAAGTTAACTAACAATTTTTTCTGCTTGATGAACATGAACATTGCAAACTGTGTAAAACTAATAATAATAGTGTTAAACTATAAATTTGAGATTTTATACCTTCAATGGTGCAATTTTCGAGTAGATACTCATTGGAAAAAGAAAATAAAATGTTTTCCAATTTTTTGTTAACACAATCATAAACATGCTCTTCTGAATCGAATGACACCTCATTCATATTTTTCCGGGACAGCTGACAAAAGATGAACAAAAATGCACTTGTAGACTAGAACAACACATATTTTCCAGCTTTTCCTTCGTAATCCAATTTGCTGCGGATGTGACGAGATTCTTACCATTAGATAATATTATACGTTGTCCGATATTAATTTCACTCTCAAGTTTCTTTGCTGCTGGTTCGAAACGCCTACTCCAAACACTTTGTTATTTCAAACGTAAGAAGAAATCAGAGGGCCAACTCTATTGACTCAAACCAACTTTCACTGTCACATTTCCGTCGTAATCTGTCAAAAAATGGCAAAGTAGAGTCAGACTCGCGTGTAAAGAGTTCCAAACGAATGTATATTTTTTTAAGATGTTACTTTAACATTATAGACTTCCGATAGATTTTCCTGTAATCTTGAGCTAATAAACTATTCCATGCATTTTTTTTTTAATTTCGGGCTCAGTAGTTTCGGAAATAAGAGGGTTATGGTCGTTTTTCATCTAATATCTTAAATAATTTCAAAACTGTATTTTTTAAAATTATGAAAAAACTGGCCTAGTGTAAGTCAATTTTATTTTAACATGTTATTTTAGTACTACAAACTTCCTATAGATTTTTCTGCAATCTTTAGGTATAGAACTACTATCTATTTTTTTTTTTTTGGAAATTTTAAGTGTTGTTACCGGAGAGTTATCCGGTAAGTTGTTTACCGGACACGGTTGTTTCGGGTGATACCTGTTTCGGATTTGGCGGGAAGACACGCCCGGGTGTCAACATTTTGAGGGTCACCCGGAGGACACGGTGGAGCATACGGTGGAGGTCTGTCCTGCTTGGGCGGAGCACCGCCGGGTTCTCGTCGAGGCGATCGGCGGCGGCGACCTCTCGCGACCGGCCTTGGTTCAATCTATGGTCCGGAGCGAACCTCCTTCTGCGAAGCAGTAATGCTAGCAAAGGAGGAGGCCAAACGTGTGAGAGAGAGGGAAACCTCACGTCCCAGTCGCTGCAACAGAAGGAGACGCCCCAGGCGTCGGGAGTCGCAGGGCGATTTCCGGCCGCCGTAGGCGCGGGCCTGCGGTCGGCGAGCAGTGGGTGGCTCGCCGTCTGATCAGAACTAGGCCCGGGTCGGCGGCGCGCTGCGATCCCAGCGCGCCTCAAAGAGATGTCAGCGTGGATGACGGGGCCCACTAGGGCAGGTGCCTGCTGGGGCTGCGGAATCTGTTCGAAAGGGGTGCCGTAGCCTTGGAACACAAAGAGCACCAGGAGGAACACGGATGGGTTTTAGTCAGTAAGAGTCTGACACTCCCTCTTGCTTTACCCAGAGCTGGAGTCATTTGATGATTTCCATCCTTAAAAAAAAAAAAAAAAGTGTAGTTGTTTCAGAGATAAGAGAGGGTTGGTCATGTTTGGTCTTTTTTCTTGAATAACTTCAAAACTGTTTATTTTAAAATTATGAAAAAAATACAGTTGAAACCCCCACAGTCAGCCCTTTCATTTGATGTAACACACGATACAGTTTAAAAACTTAGTTTTTAATTTTCTAGTTTGACCCCATACTAAAACTTTATTCATTTACGTAACGCGTCCGTGTTTGGATCACAACAGTTCATATGTATACCAAATTTCATCATTATTAATTGGTCTAGCAGATCCGGAGAAAACTGGCTGTGACAGACGAATCTTATAAGGTTTCCATTTTTTACGGATGTTCGGAATCCTGAAAATGTTGTCAAAACCCTCACAAAAAGCCTTTCATTTGATATTCCACACGGTACAGTTTTAAAAACTTATAATTTAATTTTCTAGTATGTCCCCCAAAAGTGACTGCCGTATTATTTAATTTTGTTATGCGCCCGTATTTGGCTTCATATGTGTACCAAAGTCCAATAGATTCGGGGAGAATTGGCTGTGATAGACGGACAGGCGGACAGACACCCGAGTGATTCTATAAGGGTTCTTCAATTCCCATACATGCGAATGCGAGCGTTGCTCAAAAATTAGTAGAATTGGCACTCGGCTCTCGTATTAAAATAAACTTTTTTTTTTAACTTTGGTTGTAAAAAAAATATATTTTATTTAGAGTACTACAACGTAAGCTATCTATTTAGTCAGTAAAAGTCTGATACTCCTTTCCGCTCCGCCTAGAGCGGAAGGATGATTTCATTAACTTAAAAAAAGCCCGCTCTTAAATCTGTTTAACAAACTCGCTATAAAGTCACAACGCTATCGAATTTGACAAACAAGGTTTGGAAGTTAATTCCACAGAGAAATGTAATTACAAGTAGGTGTTTTTTGAAAGCAACGCGGGTTTTTTTATTGGTAAAATAACTGAGTTAAATGCGACGACCGACGCGACAGTATCGACGGCCAGTTTGAATATTCTCACCACGGCATTATGACCATAAAAGAGGTCTTTTGTTTCTTTGTTCTTTCAAAATGAAGGGAAGTTAGCGGTATTTGACCGTTTGCTTTACCTGAGATGCGAATGGAAACGACGTTGCTTAAAAAAAAGAGTGGAATTGGGCTTTTGTTCCCTGAAGTCAATGAGCGCAATTTTTGTATTCAAAACTAGTTGACCCGCGCAACTTCGTCTGCTACGCTCCTATTAGATTTAGCGCGGTGATAAATAGCCTATAGCCTTCCTTGATAAATGGGCTATCTAAAACTGAAAGAACTTTTCAAATCGGACCAGTAGTTCCTGAGATAAACTCATCAGCTTTATTTATACTAATATTAAAAAGTGGAAAGATTTGATTGTTTGAATTGAATAGGCTCCGAAACTACTGGACCGATTAGAAAATTTCTATCACCGTTATAATCCTACATTATCCCTAGAATATTTTCAAAAAGTTAGGGATCTGTTGAAAACTTCGATAGTGTAACCCAAGTTGTGAAAAAAATACCAAAACAAATCCTTGTATCGCGTACGCTGCGGTAACTATTGACAATAGAGCAAAGTGATGTACTACAGTTTTATAGAGGACATCAAATTCTACAAAAAAGTCAAGGGAAGGGCAACATATATCCAACTATTATGGTTAAGTCAGAATAACCGTTTTTTGTTCAAATTATTCGATCAAAACCCGGATGGAATGGAATAGTGGTGATTTTTGTATCATAATATTAATCCTTATCCATTTAAATGGTTTGGTAATTTAGGTTGGTTATGTATACGTAAATTACAATTTAAATAATGAAAATCAAATCTTTCGTTTAAATGTTACGACGGGTATAAAAATATGTACTCGGTTGAGGCGGTTTAGAAACTGACACTAGAGGGTGTGCCACTAGGGGTCAGCTAGCCTCTTCTAATAAAAAGGAAATAAGTTGAAAGCAGTAAAAGCGACTTCCGACTGCAAGATAATTACTTACTTTAAAATTGATTTTTCTTAAACAAAATATGAACAAAGTAATAAAATACGTTTGTTTTATCAATAGTGATTTATTGAAGTTTAAATATTAATAAAAAAATAGTAAGTTTCCGTTGATAAAACTGGATTCCCAGAACGCCCGCTAACAATTACAAGGAAATTTGCGCTCCATAACGATGGAGTATCTGACTGAGCACGGTTTAATATTGCAAAGAATAGCGATACTGGAACAAATTTTAAAATATAATTGGAAAAAATGGATTTTATAGAAAAAAAAAAGTGGTTAAAAAGAGCTTTTTCGAACGAAGTTCCTTTAATCCTTTGTTTCCGACAACGCGCAAGCAAAAATATGTTTCTTTAAAAAAAAAAAATTAAATTATAGAACAACTATTTGAAGGAATTTTCTTAAAAAATACTGTCATTCCGCTAATTAAATTGGATTAAAATAGCGTTTTCAATATCTCGCAGAGTAAAAATCAGCTCTTAAACAAAATTAAAAAATTACAGCCACTATATATTGGACCCTATAGAACAAAAATTTGAAGAAATTTTCATATAAGTGACTGTCCATCCGCCGGTAAAACTCGGATTAAGGTAGCGTTAAAAAATAAGGGGAACTCACTGAGGGCGAGTTTTGTGATCCGTAGTTCAAGAATATATGGTTAAACATTCTGGTTTACAAAATTCAACTTTTTAGCAGCTTGTTAAATTTTTTTTTTTCTACTTATTTGAAAACTTCAAAAACAAGGTGTTTTTAGGTCTCGTTTAAAAAAAAAAAAAACATGCTTCGTATAGTTAAACTCGACATAAAGTAAGATGTTCAGAAACAAAATCCTTTGATTTAAAAAAATCATAGATTACTACTTATTTCCTTTTTTTTACTTTTTCCATGAAATTTGAAACATAAAGGAAACATTTAACTATTCAAATAAGCTTTATCTCTTCTCCTTTGGGGGTCACTTTCAAGAGTTTCTCAGCAGTCAGGAAATACGTCAATATTATTTAAAAAAATCGTTACTTATTCTATTTATTTTTTTTACTTTTCCCATGAAAGAACAATGGGCAGAATGGGCCCAGCGTTGTAGCACTTTCTTACTTATCTTAAAATTAAGATCCAAACAAACTCAAAATTTTATTCTATAGCAACATTACTCTAATAACTCAATAAAAAAGGTATGGCGGTTCCAAAATTTCAATATTTACAGTTACAAGTGCTAATAATATGACCTAATGATTATCATCACCTGCAGACGTTCACTGCTGGACATAGCCCCCCCCCCGAGTATTGCCACAACCACCGACCCTATGCATCTCGCTCGGCTACCGGCGCGGCGACCCTAACCAGAGGTTCTAGACAAGTGGCATAAAGTAAGCAGGCGATTGTCGAAACGTCAAAAACGTCACAGACTCCTTCTGGGTAGGCTTGCTCCATCGTAGACTTTGTCTCTGTCATCTCTGACATAGACTAGAGTCAAGTGCAAACCTATTACAAATAAAAAAAAAATATGGGAATGTCGGTCGTTGACGACATGTCAAGCGATCAATTTCCTACATTTTTGAATTTTATTTATCGCATTCCCTAATACAATGGCGCTTTGTCTAGAGGGTTTGGTCTACCTTGTGGGATGCTTCTCAACGCTGCTTCTTCAGGTACGTGGTCACCACTCCCAAAACTTTTCAGCCTCATCGATCATCTGTTCTGCGAGCAATGTGCCTTGCCCACTGCTACTTGGCATTGGTTTGGCGATCCTTCGGGCTATGTCAGTAACCTTGGCACTCTGGCGGATATTATCATTCCTGATTCGATGACGCAAGGAAACTCCAAGCATTGCCCTCTCCATTGCTCTTTGGGTGACTTTAAGCCTTCTGATTAGGTCTATTGTGAGCGACCGTTTTGGTTCCATAAGTCTTCACTGGCAACACACTCTGGTCATAGACTTTCGTCTGGAGACACCGTGGTATGTGAGCGCAACTTCCCGAACGCCGCCTGGCCGAGTTGGACTCGATGGTTGACCTCTATCTCGTAGGTCGCGCTACCTATCTGGACCGTTTGTCTCAGGTAAACGAACTGGTCTAAAACATCGAGTGTAGAATCGCCGATCTTGAAATAAGTGAGTTTTTTTTTACTATTGATAGGCACGCGTTTTACCACTATCTCAACTGATGGTAAACGATATTGTGGTCGAAGATGGAGCACGCTTGCCTAGAAGTAACCTATTTACTCTTGACTTAAAGACTCCCAGGTTGTAGCAGTCAGGAAACACAGACACCGGCAGGGAATTCCACTCCTTAGTTGTACGCATTATGAATGTGTTCCCAAAACGCTTTGTGCGTGTGGATGGGATGTCCACCATGTACCGGTGGCGCATCGCCGTTCGTCTTGTGGTCCGATGATGGAACGGGCTTGGCGGAATTATACAATTCCGTCGCACATTCCCCATAATGCAACCGGTAGAAAACCGACAGGCTATCAACTCGTCGTCGATGCTCAAGACTTTGGAGCTTTATCGTGACGAGCCTATCATTACCGATGATCCTCTTGGCTCGTTTCTCAATTGACTCAAGAGCATCAAGCTGATACCAGATTGATGCCCTTGAGTCAATTGGCAGATCCGTCCCAAAGATGAGAGCATATATGACGCTTGATGATTGATTTGATCAGTCGATATATGACGCTTTAACACGTCATGGTAGGCCCTCTGAGGGCCTACCATGACGTGTTAAAGCGTCAATCTTCCGGGCGAGAAAGAGGGATGGAGCTATACACCTTTTATAGCTCCATCCCTCTTTCTCGCCCGGAAGATTCACACTTTAGCACGTCATGGTAGGCCCTCAGTATTCTATACACGATCGAACTTGCGGTTGTTAGAGTTTGATTAGCTGTTCGTGTAGCGTGAAGTACCGTCTAACCTTTGCTAGGATTCCTAACTTCTTTGCAGCCACTTGAGCTTTGGCCTCTATGAAAGGGCCAAAATTGAGAGAAGATTTATTGTAACCGCAAGAAGCTCAAGTTGGTCGGTTATCGGCACGGTTGCACCTCGGAAAGATGAAGAAAGCTTTTAATTCTGCCGCGAAGTTCTGCAAGCGGCTTTTTCGTAGGGCACGTTTTGACCATGTCGGACGTATCGGGGCCAAACTAGCATCGCACCCTCCGGGTAGTAAGCAGTTTTGGTCTCTGTCGAAAGCGGTTGAAACGAATTTCTGTCGACCCACTTTGCCTCCAATGCTAAAACCTGATGGTTCTCTGGTTCACTCTGCAAGAGAGAAAGCAAATTTATTTGCAACTCTCTTTACAGGCAATTCGCGTCTGGACACTGGCTCCAAGCAACCACCAACTTTACCTCGATGTGACTCATCGATGCCGGAGATCGCAGTTCATAACAAAGAGGTCTGTAGAGTATTGTGCAGTTTAAACGTGAATAAGGCCAGTGGACCTGAAGGCATTCCAGCAAGAGTATTGAGGCAATGTGCACCTGAATTGTCTCCTGTGTTGACACGCCTGTACCGCCTCTCTCTTGTAAAAAGAACGGTGCCAAGATCATGGAAGCCTTCGAATGTGCAACCGGTGCCCAAAAAGGGAGACCGTGCTGACCCTGCGCAATACCGTCCGATCGCCATTATCTCCATCCTATGCAAGGTTATGGAAAGGGAACTGAACAGGGGACTGAACAGAACTGCTGACCTACCTTGAAGACAACGATCTCCTCAGTGACCGTCAATATGGCTTTCGCCGGGGACGGTCAACTGGTGATCTTCTTGTGTATGTCACGCGCTGCTGGGGCGAAGCCATTGATAGACACGGCGAAGCACTTGCTGTGTCGCTTGATATCTCGAAGGCTTTTGACAGGGTCTGGCACGCAGGTCTACTCAGCAAGCTTCCTGCTTATGGCATCCCAGCTGGTTTTTGCTGCTGGATATCAGACTTCCTGAGTGAACGGTCAATCCGAGTAGTCGTTGACGGCTGCTCCTCTGACCTCATGGCTATTGATGCCGCAGTTCCTCAAGGGTCTGTTCTCTCTGCAACTCTTTTCCTGCTGCACATCAATGACCTACTTCAGCCTGGTCTTGTGGGTACGCAGATGACAGTACGGTTTCAGAGAGATACTTGTCTAGCGCAACAAACAGTGGGGTTGAAGTTTGTTCCTTGAGAGAGGCCATGGTAGAGCGGACAAATTTGACCTTAAGCGTTGTCTCCCAGTGGGGTAATGACAATCTGGTCACTTTTAACGCCACTAAGACACAGGCGTGTCTTTTTACCGCAAAAAGGAGTCGTTTTGACCAAGCTCCTACTTTTCGGGGTGCATCTGATCCTGTGACTGATCGGCTCGAGCTCCTAGGCATGGAGTTGACATCGAGTCTCAACTTCGGCGCCACCATCGAGTACAAAGCCCAAACTGCAGCCAAAAAGCTGGGCATCCTAAATAGGGTGAAGCGATACTTTAGGCCTGGACCTTTTTAACCCTTTACAAAGCACAAGTCCGATCCTGCATGGAGTATTGTAACCACCTTTGGGATGGCTCAGCTAAGTATCAGCTTGCCGCGCTTGACTCGGTGGAACGCAGAGCTAAGAGGCTCATCGGCGACGTAAAACTGGTGGATGCCAAGCTACATAGCTTGGCTCATCGCCGTAAGGTTGCCTGCTTGTCGGTCTTCTACAGATTGTACTTCGGTGAGTGTGCCCAAGAACTCCACGACCTCATCCCACCGGCCCCCTTCTACCATCGGACATCCAAACGCACTGCATCTTGTACCATCCCTACCTTGTGGCTATTCCACCAATTCGCACTAAGCGTTTTAAAACGTCTTTTAAAATGCACACAGCAAGCGTCTGTGTTTTCAAAAGCTTACAACCCTAATCTCTTCAAAGTTAGAGTGAACAGGCTCCTTCTACAGGCTCGCTCCATCGTAGACTTTGTCTCTGTCATCTCTGATATAGACTAGAGTCAAGAGCAAACCCATTACAAATAATAAAAAAAAAGATGAAGCTGGGTGGAATTGGCTCTTTTTGGCGGAAAATAGACCCAAGTCTTAGCAGCATTGAACTTGACCGGATTGGCATCGCCCCATTCATAGACAGCCTGTAAGGACACATTCAAGCGCTCAATTTGCAGATTCGGTCTCTCCGGGAGGCATAGCCGAATCTGCGACCCACCAGGTCGTGCGTTGGACACGTATCTCTCAGCAACAGTCCTGTCGTCTGCATATCCAAAGGTACCGGGTTTAAGCAGATCATTAATATGCAGAGGAGCTTGTGGCTATATAATAACAGCCGCACGGGTCGATCTTTAAGGTTAAGCAACGCTTGCCAAGGTTGGCCTGTGGATGGGTGACCATCTTAATATACCGAGTTTCCTCCGTGCCTCGGAAAGCACGTTAAGCCGTTGGTCCCGGCAGTCTTTTGTAGATCTTTAGCAGTCGTTACGGATTGTCAGAAGCCAGTTAATCTGACTCCAGTCTTGCCAAGAAGTACCGTGTTACCCAGTTAATGGGTTGTGGAGGTCTGGTAGGCAGCCGCTCCACGTAAAATACTGGTATTCAGCTGAATCCGGTTAGACTGGAAGCGGACCCCAATATAGTTTGGAAAAGGTTAGGCAGATAATGATGATGATTAATATGCAGCAATAACAGTGTTGCAGAAAGCACCGACCCTTGAGGAACCCCGGCATTAATATCCAGCAGTCCAAAAGAGCAGCGATCTATGACCACTCGGATAGACCGATCTCCCAGGAAATCCAAGATCCTATCACACAAACCTGCGGACAGACAGAAGGAAGGAAGCTTACTACTAAGGCTAAAGTGCCAGACCCTGTCGAAGGCCTTCGAGATGTCAAGGGAGACCGCTAGTGCCTCCCCGTGCTTCTCTATGGCCTCACTCCAGATGTGAATGTCATACGCTAGAAGATCCCCAGTTGACTGATTTCGGCGAAACCCGTATTGTCGGTCACTATGGATATCATTCGCTTCTGGATACGCCAGGACTTATGATTCAGTACGCGTTCCATAGTCTTACACGGACGGGTTAACTCGACTACCCTTCTTGGGCTCGAGCTTCACGTTAGCTTGCTTCCAAGCCTTCGGTACTTTTCCAGTCTTAAACGCGAGGCAAAATAGGCGTATCAAGATCGGAGACAACTCAGGCGCACAAGTCTTCAAAACAATTGCCGATATCCCGTCGGGAACACCAGCCTTGTTCACGTCTAGGTTTTGCTACGGACGTCCTTCTGATGAATGCGAATTTTTGACATATTCGACTCGCATCCACCAGGAGAAGCAGGGCCCTCACGCCACCAGGATCTAGACGCGAAGATTCCCCGGAAAAAGAAACAAACAAGTTTGCTTTCTCCCCAGCGGAATGGGTCAGCGTCCCGTCGGGTCTCAGCAGTGGTGGCAGTGAGAGGGCAGAAGTACGATTCGACCCACTTAGCCAGGGACCAATAAGCCTTACTACCTGCTGGGTATGATGCAAGTTTGTTCCCTATTCGGCTAATGTGGTCAAACCGAGCCCTAGCAACATCTTCTTGCAGGACTTGGCTGCCCTGTTGAAGGCTCTCTTTTTCTGACTCACGTCATTAGCTTAGCGCGTACGAGTGTCGACCCATGCTAGGTACGTCGCGTGCTTAAGCGCATCAGCGCGATTGCACTCGGCACCAAACCATGGACGAGCTTCGCCAGACATTGTTATGTCAGAGAACGGAATGTGTTACTCTATTACCCTCCGCAACACATCCGTTGGGTACTGCATAGGTATATACAATGTCCTTGGTTATTTCCATGTTCATTTTAAGACCCACTCTACTTAGGTCATCGAACAATAAACGTAGGTCTTCATCATCGGATCTATGTCATCGGCCAAATGAAGGTGGATGTCCTCGCCATTGTCATTTTTATGCCTAGTCTTCTTCAATCCATAACCTTGAAGACATCCTCCAATACGGCCGTAAAATTTTCGGAGAAATGACGTATATCTGCCTTACGTCTCGATTGAATTGAAGGCTTTCTCGTAATCCACAAACGCTAAATAGAGGGGCTGATTTTACTCTTCGGTCTTCTGTGTAACCTGCGGCAGCGTATACATGTAGTCTACGATGCTGAAGCCTTTTCGGAATCTGGCTTGTTCGGGAAGCTGGAAGCCGTCAAACCTGCGCACGAGACAAAAAAACTTGTAGGCATGGCTCAGAAGTGAGATGAGCCTGCAATTCTTAAATAGGGCATTTTCTCTCTTTAAAAAAAGATTACCACCACAACTCTGCTCCATGCCGGTAGCGTTTTGCCCTCGAGTATGACTGAATCTCACAGTTTCTAAAGGGCCTTAAAGCCCGGTTTTCCACCAGCCTTCAGGAGTTCGGCCCTCACTCGACGCCTTGTTATTTTTAAGCTGTTTCAGAGTCATCTTAATCTCATACAGGCTGATGTCCGGGATGTCCTCGGTATAGTGCCGGGTCAATCTAGCTCTTTGGTCGTTAGCTAGATTCGTAAATGGTTTAGACATTGATGTGTATAACTTTCCATAGAATGTCTCGATGCCACTCAGAAGCTTCGATTTGACGGATATGGTTCTGCCATTGTCGGTCTTTACCTTCGTGAGCTGGCTTTTACCAATAGACAGATCTCGTGCAAAGTCTTTGAAGCCCTAATCCCGCTTTGATGACCATAGAGCGGATTAATCCTTTCAGTACTAAGGTGGCGGAGGTCGCTTTCAAGGACCTAATGATGCGCGCCAATGAAGAATTTGCAAAGATAAAAACGTATTTTGACTGGCAACATGTAGATACAATAGGAAAGATGCAGATTTAATATTTATCAATATTTTGTGACTAAAATTTAAAAAAAGCATAAGAGAAGGGCCAGTGCAACGTTTTTGTTCCAGTTAATATTGATTTTTAACAATAATTACAAATTTAAAGTAGCGTAAACGGAACTTTTTTAATACACCAATCAGCGTCTGGTGACGTCACTCGCGTTAGTTTATAGTCCAAGATCCGAGGGCTCCCAGACGTCACTTATTTCGTAGTATCAAAATATTTGAATAGAGTAGTGGCCAGAGTAATTTCAACGTACGCATAATAAGTATTTGCTAGCTCCAACCAATGGATTTTTTTTAGTGATGTATGTAGGTATGACATATTAAGTAAGTCTATAGGAGGTAGTTTTGCAGTTTTCTTTTTATACTATGTCCAAAAGATACTTGTGAATAGAATCTCAATCCTCAGTGGAGATAGCAATCAGATCTTACACTATTACAATGACTAATTAGTATTTAAATTTTTACTAAATTATTAATATTTTAAGAATATGTATTTTGTAAAAATCGTGAAAATGATCTAGTCGTGTTATAGCTAGCATTTGATGATGATACTTACAAACTATCGGTCCCATCAACTTAAACTAGCCGGTAAGCGAATGTTCAAAGTACCTACATACTAACACTATTCTATTCCACACATTTTGTTACTGAGAAAATAAGTATGTTCTGGAAGCACTGGGACCAGTGACAAACATGAGTGACGTCATCGTCCGTTATGGCGCGAAAATTTAAACTGTCTGTTTAAAAACGCAATTTTAACAATAAATTAAAGTGTTTTCATTTTGTATTTATGTGGCGTTCTATTCTAGACGGAGTTCTTTAAAATGAAAGCATTTGTAACTGTAATTTTTGAACTTTTGGAACCACTGTAACTTTTTTTTCAGTCATTCGGATCTTCATTTTAAGGTAGGTAAGAAAGTGCTACAACGCTGGGCCCACGATCCATTTAAAGTTACCCATTGTTCTTTGAAACATTTAACTATTCAAATAAGCTTTATTTATTTTCCTTTGGTCACTTTCAAAAGTTTCTCAGCAGTCACTGCTGTAAGTCCCCTGAAAGTGACCCCGCAAACATTGAGGCATTCCACCGTCCCAGATATTTTGATGGAATCGTACATCATGTTTGTCATTAACACAGCAGTTCCACAGACAAAAATTAAGATGAGAGAGAAGATAATGGGGACGTATTTCCCAGCTGGGGAAATAAAATTACTGTCATTATGATTTATCAGTCCTCATCAACAAAAATTAATGCTCCCCTCGTTTTCACCAAGAAACAAGTTAAATACTAGTTTGATACAAAACTTGTAGAATACTTGTCAAAACATAATTATTTGTTTTATACATGTATTGAGACTGTCTCAAACATTCTTTCGTTCACACTGTGTTGCCAACACGTATATATACAAGTATAAAACACATTTGCGTTTACACTGGAGTCTGTGACATGTTAGATCTTGTCTGATACATTGATAGCGTTCTCACCTACAAAATACAATCGTGTTTTGGACAAGTATTGTTTATTTTATTGCAATTTATGTATAATACTAATTACAAACAAGTTTTAAACTTTATCCATGCGTGTTGGATAAAGTTTTCAACATACCAGACAGACCGCGTTTTTTGTCCTTTGCGAAAACGAAAGAAGAAGAAGTATGGAGTGGTCAAAGAAACAAACTTTAGAACTCATTGAGCTTTTGCATGTACAAGAATGCCTGTGTAATGTGAAAAATGAAGTTTATAAAGATCTTCGGAAGAAAAAAGACGCATTGGCAGCAATTGCTTCGCAAATGGACATTAATGTTAATGATGTTGATAAAAAGGTAACGAACCCCAAGAACCAGTTTAATAGGGAAGTAAATAAAGTGAAAACTAAGTCAGGGTCAGGTGCCGGAAATAATAATTTACCTAAACCAGCTAGGAGCAGTGACATTATTTCTGAGGTAAGTGCTTTTTACAAGCTTTAATTTAACTAGCTAAGATAAAGTAAGTAGTAAGTAGTAGATAGTAGGTAGGTAGGAAGGTAGGTAGGTAGGTAGGTGGTAGGTAGTAGGTAGGTAGGTAGTAGGTGGGTAGGTGGTAGGTAGGTAGGTGGTAGGTAGTAGGTAGGTAGGAGGTAGGTAGGTAGGTAGTAGGTAGTATGTGTATGTAGTAGAAAAAGCTGCATTGCAACGTACAGCTAGTCTAAAATAAAGTATCGTCTTTTGTAATTGTAATCTTTTATTAAGCATATTGATTTTACCAAGACACTTTTCCTAAATCTGTTAATAAATATGCAGCAAATTCATCCCTCACTTGTCGACTAGAAAAACTTGCTCTTCTTGCAACTCGTTGAAGAGGGGTAATGAATTAAATCTCCAAGAGCCAGGATTGACAACACCACAATTAACATTTTCTTCATCAAAAGAGCCTTGTGGTGAATATGTCTGTTCGCCATTGACTCGCAGATAATTATGTAAATGAACACACGCCAAAACAACGCTTTCTGCCTTTTTAGGACATAAGTGGATAGGTTTAAGCAAAACTCTGACACTGCTGATAGAATACCAAACGCATATTCGACTGTTACCCGCGCTCTGCTTAGGCGGTAATTATATATTCTCTCTGATGAACCACGTATATGTGTACCAGGATATGGTTTCATTAACATGTTATCAAGTGCAAATGCATCATCAGCTACTATTACGAAAGGCGAGTTTACTGTCCTGCCAGGCAATGGTCTTGGTTCTGGAATATTTAATCTCTGTTCTTTGAGAGCTTTATAAAACGAACAGTTTCTGAAAACTCCTCCATCTGATATCCTTCCTTGTACACCAACATTGAAATATATAAAATTATAATTTGCATACACTAACGCCATTAGTACTATGCTGTACGTCTTTTTATAATTAAATTATTCACTGCCACTTTGTTCTGGCTTTAATATCTGGACATGTTTGCCATCTAAAGATCCAATACAATGAGGGTACTTCCACTTCGTTTCAAAGTCTTTACTTATTTTTAACCATTCTTGTGTAGTTTCTGGTATCTGAAAAAAGTTAGTTTTATAGTAGAAATAATAAAGCAAATTCAAATAAGAATAACTATTTTCAGGAACATAATGAGGACGAAGAGTCAAACTTTTTGAATTCACTTCCCATAGAAGATCATGATATACCTAGTGTATCGGGAGCGTCGACCATCAGTGAGAGGAAGGGTTTGAAAAGAGTCATCCATCAGGTGATAAGCAGAAAGAAGCGCTGTCTATATTAAAGGAGGCTCGTGACAATATCATTAAACGCCCAGCCAAAGATGAGTTTGATGTGTTTGGCGAATATGTCGCTTCTGAGCTACGAGGTGTTACCGGCAAAAGAAATATTTTGAAGTTGAAGAAACAAATACAAGATTTAATTTATTTCACTAAACTGAATCAAATGAAATGTGAATCTTCACGGCCGCCAGCGAGCCAGGAGCAACTGAGTGAGCTAAGAGTTTCGACTGGAGGAAACCAAGACATGGAAGTTGCCGCAAATTTAGTACTGAATTCAGAGACCGAAGCAATAAGTGATACATATGAGATACGAGATGATACCGGCAATATTTTAATTTCATTTAATAAATAGTTTCTACATATTGGTCGGACACATCCTTGAACTGAACATGAGAAGTCAAGCGCGTTAAAGACATTTTGAGAGAAGAAATAGTTTTCTAGGAAAATTGAAACTATTATTTGTATCAATAAAAAATATTTTTTAAATCCGTTGCTTATTTAATCTGCTTCTAATTTCACGGATCTACTAGTTATGTCACAAAAAACTGTACTATTTGCAATAGAAAACCATATTTTTATTAAGTTACATGTTAACAAGAATACTAAAATTATTACAAAAACATACTCTCTAAATGTCTCGAAAAAAAAACAAGTTAAAGGCACTGTTTATCTTTCGGCTTACCTTTAGATATACTTTCAATACTTTTATAATCGCCTCGCAAACTTCAGGAATGCATTGGCTAATCTTTGTCTCCGATATCCGATTAAAGAAGAATACGATTCACCAGTAGCTAGAAATCTCAGACAAACAGCTAGTTGCTCTGGTGGAGTGATGGCATCTCGAAAATGTGAATTCTGTTTAGAAATATATGGTGCAACTCTTTGAAGCAAATTATTGAAATTTACTTCTAAATCCACTTCGGTCTTCTATTCTTAAATCATTTAATATAGAACGGTTGGCCTCTTCTTGGTCTCTTCTTCTCAAAGATGATCGCGACCAGTACTTGCGTCTTTTCCTCGAATTTGCTTCAGTTTGCATGTACCATTATACTGCACACATGAAGTAAAGTTCTTCAGCATCTTCTCTTTCCATTGTCACAACAGTTTTTTATATTAGTTGAAATTATAAAACTACGGAATGAATTTGTCTCGAATTCTACAAGTTTAGTTAAGTACAACAAAAACATGAGATCATAAACATGTAGATACCTAGGCAACTAGAAGTTTTCAACCAACAAGTATCATACAAGTTTTGTATCCTTACAACAAGTTTTATACGTAATATACATAGTTTCATACAAGTTTGGTATACTTACAACATGTTTTATACATGTATACATTCAGTCAAAAAAGTATCGGGAATGGATGATTTGTTTATGGTTCCAAATTCAAATTTTTGTTTTTTTGTAGTTGTTAGATTGGCACAACTGTTTTTCATTTTGGCGCGGAGTTTGAGTTGCATCTGTTATTTATATTAAATACAGTGCTGGTTTTAGTAATATCATATATAGTGTGTATTGCGAATTTCATAATGGACAAAAATATCGAACAAAGAGTTTGTCTTAAATTTTGCATCGCCAATGGAATTTCGTGTTCGGAGTCACTGAAAATGTTACAGAAGGCTTACGGTGAATCGACTTTATCAAAAACTCGTGCTTATGAGTGGTTCAAAGCGTTCAAAAGCGGTCGAGATGTGATGGAAGATTTGCCTCGCTCTGGTAGGCCGTCAACGTCTGCAACTGAAGTTAACATCGCAAAAGTGAAGGAAATAGTGACTGAAAATCCCCATTCAACTCTGAGAGAGATAGCCGCCGAACTTTCTGTATCTCACGAGTCGATCCGTACCATTTTAACTAATCATTTGGGTATGAAACATGTTGCTGCTCAGCTAGTCCCAAAAGATCTGAATTTTCTCCAAAAATTCAATCGCATGAAAGTCACTGAGGACATGCTAGAACGAGTCAGTTCGAACCCAACATTCATGAAACGCATTGTTACTGGTGACGAAACGTGGGTTTACGAGTTTGACATGCAAACTAGTCAACAAGCTTCGGAGTGGCGCCTTACAACTGAACCGAAACCGAAAAAACCACGCCAAAGTCGATCAAAAGTCAAAGTCATGTTGACTGTTTTTTTTGACTATCGCGGTGTTGTGCACTCTGAATTCTTACCGGAAGGTCTAACGGTAAATAAAGAATATTATTTGAGCGTTATGCGGCGTTTAAGAGAGCAAATTCGACGAAAAAGGCCAGATTTGTGGAAAGAAAATTCTTGGATTTTGCACCACGACAATGCGCCTTTGCACAAGGCTATCATTGTGAACGAATTTTTAACCAAACACTCAACAAATACCATCCAGCAACCACCATATTCACCAGATATGGCTCCTGCTGACTTTTTCCTTTTTCCTAAACTCAAATTACCACTTCGTGGCACCCGTTTTCAATCGATAGAAGACATAAAGGAGAATTCGCGGCGAGAACTGAACTCAATTCCGGAAGCAGCGTTTAAAAAATGTTTTGATGAATGGATTATTCGTTGGCGCAAGTGTATCGTTTCTAAAGGAGCATACTTTGAAGGTGATAAAATAAATTTGGATGAATAACAGACATTTTGTGTATTATTGATCTTTTCCCGGTACTTTCTTGACAGAGTAGTATGAGAAACGAAAACATTGTTAAAATTTGTAAAATACATGTATTATACCTTGGTGAAAACGAGGGGCTAGAAGTTCAACATTACCTTGTTCTTAAGTTGTTAATCTATTTATTATTATTATTTTTTAGTTATGTTTAAAAACATTGTTATGTATTATTTGATTTTGTGTTTAGGAAATTGTGGATGATTTCGAGGATAATAAAATAACGTTAAACACCTTTTGGGTATAAAACTATATTGATTCCCTAAGTTCATAAAAAGTATATGACAGCGTAGAGAGAACACACACAATGTTTTTAAGAAGGTAAAGATTTGCTAATGGTAGTCATAACAAACAGTTTTATCTGGTACAGTCAAGCACTAGCACATTAGTAAACTGTCTAAGCATTAGCAAAACATACAAGACAGTTAAAATGTAGCACCACCCAACTAACACTAAAGCGTTAAAAAACCTATATAAGACTCATATATCAGTTCCATTTGAGTATAAAAGTGTTAACGCATACCTGTGCAACTGAATTAGAGCATGCTCTAATAAAAATCACTTATACCACGAAAAAGGCCCACGGTATTACAGGTAAAAGTTATAGAAAGCCTATAGCACGACGTTAAAAATAAATTAAAGCTGCACAAGAGCGTTTATTCATCGTCAGCTACTACTTTAACCGGTATTGTCGTTGTAATACTCGGTTGTATAACACTACAGGTGGTAGGAATCCTATAGTACGGTGTTACAAACATATTACAGTTGCACAAGAGCATTTATTCATCGACAGCTACTACTTTAACCGGTATTTCCGTTCTAATACCATGTTAGTAAACACTACAGGTGGTAGGGAAAAATCTAGAAGAAATCTAATAAGAATGCTTTGCCACTAAAAACTTCTTGAGTACATTATATATCAAATTATAACTTTTAACGTACGTCAAGATTGAAAAAGCCTTAATTAAATTAGATCTGTTCGTAGTGAAAGTGTTATATCATCCATTATTCAACGCAGCAGAATTATATTATAGAATATTAAGTTATTTAAGTTTATGAGTGAAAAAATGAATGCCCTTAAGATTTCACGGTAAATGTATACCATGTTTCTCATCTCAATTATAACGCGCCTAGGAATTGTTAAAGATTTAAAATAAAAGTTAAGATAATAAAACAAAAACCTCAAGCTTAACATTTATTAATTCCTGCTTTCTGAGCAGTGGTATGTAAAATGAAGTGGTATTCATGGAACGCTACAAATAATGTAAGAAATTTAGTATATTGTAGTCAAATGTTAAATAACTCCTAATAATATTAATTTTTATGTTATCAAAACAATGGTGCACTTTACAAAAGTGAGGTAAGTCTTATTAACGACCCGTACATGCGTTGTTTGACAATACCTTTAGAAGGTCTTTAAAAGAGTACTTCCTAAAACAATAAGCTTTAGATAAATCTTTTATTATAGGTTAACCCTAGTTAGAGGAGTTTTGACACTTTTAGTATCTCGTGTTATTAAACTCTCGACAAAATCTTTTTTACCACCTAGGTCTGCTACAATAGCCAATTAACACCTTAAGGGATATAAAACATTAATTGCAATAACTATACAATAATAAGTGTTAAAAGGAGACGGCGATCACTTTTATAAAGACTTGGGTGTCACAGACAGGTTAAAGCTATAACACCTTAAGTATACTCGCTGCTACTAGCCCCATTATAACTCTCAAAGCTGTATTATGTCGTCCATTAAAGTTTTAGTGCCGCGTTTGGGACTATAAATTATGTGTTAACTGACACCAAAATGTTATTAGGGCATATAACACGAATCTTTTATAAACTGTCAACCAAACTTCTGTTTGACACAAAAACAATAAACTTATATTGAGTATATGTCATAATACATTCAGTCAAAAAAGTATCGGGGAATGGATGATTTGTTTATGGTTCCAAATTCAAATTTTTGTTTTTTGAATTTGTTAGATTGGCACAACTGTTTTCCATTTTGGCGCGGAGTGTGAGTTGCATCTGTTATTTATATTAAATACAGTGCTGGTTTTAGTAATATCATATATAGTGTGTATTGCGAATTTCATAATGGACAAAAATATCGAACAAAGAGTTTGTCTTAAATTTTGCATCGCCAATGGAATTTCGTGTTCGGAGTCACTAAAAATGTTACAGAAGGCTTACGGTGAATCGACTTTATCAAAAACTCGTGCTTATGAGTGGTTCAAAGCGTTCAAAAGCGGTCGAGATGTGATGGAAGATTTGCCTCGCTCTGGTAGGCCGTCAACGTCTGCAACTGAAGTTAACATCGCAAAAGTGAAGGAAATAGTGACTGAAAATCCCCATTCAACTCTGAGAGAGATAGCCGCCGAACTTTCTGTATCTCACGAGTCGATCCGTACCATTTTAACTAATCATTTGGGTATGAAACATGTTGCTGCTCGGCTAGTCCCAAAAGATCTGAATTTTCTCCAAAAACTCAATCGCATGAAAGTCGCTGAGGACATGCTAGAACGAGTCAGTTCGGACCCAACATTCATGAAACGCATTGTTACTGGTGACGAGACGTGGGTTTACGAGTTTGACATGCAAACTAGTCAACAAGCTTCGGAGTGGCGCCTTCTAACTGAACCAAAACCGAAAAAACTACGCCAAAGTCGATCAAAAGTCAAAGTCATGTTGACTGTTTTCTTTGTCTATCGCGGTGTTGTGCACTCTGAATTCTTACCGGAAGGTCTAACGGTAAATAAAGAATATTATTTGAGCGTTATGCGGCGTTTAAGAGTGCAAATTCGACGAAAAAGGCCAGATTTGTGGAAAGAAAATTCTTGAATTTTGCACCACGATATTGCGCCTTCGCACAAGGCTATCATTGTGAACGAATTTTTAAACAAACACTCAACAAATACCATCCTGCAACCACCATATTCACCAGATATGGCTCCTGCTGACTTTTTCCTTTTTCCTAAACTCAAATTACCACTTCGTGGCGCCCGTTTTCAATCGATAGAAGATATAAAGGAGAATTCGCGGCGAGAACTGAACTCAATTCCGGAAGCAGCGTTTAAAAAATGTTTTGATGAATGGATTATTCGTTGGCGCAAGTGTATCGTTTCTAAAGGAGTACACTTTGAAGGTGATAAAATAAATTTGGATGAATAACAGACATTTTGTGTATTATTGATCTTTTCCCGGTACTTTCTTGACAGAGTAGTACACCTAAAAAACCAACGTTGTTGCAGGTTTTCGTGACCTAAACTGTTATTTTAGAAAACTCTTCTTCTGGATTGTGAATTGGGCTAATTTGTACATTTTAAAGTAATAAGCATTTTTTTATGCTATATCTCAACCACTTACATTTGGTCCCATTAGTTTCCGACTCCTTTACTCAAGTGATCATTTACAATTTTGATTTATCATCATTAACATGATGAATCTATCGAGCTGCCTACCCTCGCATTAAGTATGGCATAAATATAAGAGCCAACTATTGATTTTAAGAAGTAGTGAAATACTTTCAATAATGTACACTTTCATGTAAAATAATTTTAAAAGTAATTTTGATGTAGAAAAGTGGGGTAAATTTCGTTGTTTTACGTGAACAATATTTCGAACAAATAACTAACGATATTAGTTAATTACCAATAACTGATCGAAAAATGTATTTTAAACAAAGGAATCCACAGTTTTTAACCATGGTTGAGTTATGGTTGCCGCTACCCAAATAACGTTACAGGCTTTTTTATGACTTTAAATAATATAGCAGGGTTATAATTATCTCAACTAAAACTCAAGACGATATAGAGGAGTTAACAAACAATTTTCAGCCGAAATCGCGGCACTAAACTTTAATGGACAACGTAATACAGATTTGAGAGTTATAATGGTGCTAATAGCAGCAAGTATATTTAAAACGTTATAGCTTTAACCGTTCTGTGATACCCAAGTCTTTATAAAAGTGTTCGCCGACTCCTTTTAACACATATTGTTGTATAGTTAATGCAATGAAGTGCTTATAACACTTAAGGTGTTATACTGAGTGTTGAACAGTGTTTGTCGAAATTTAGTAACACGAGGAACTAAAGGTGTTAAACAACTCCTCTATCTAAGTTTACTCTCTTACTCTTTAAAAGACGTTCTAAAGATGCCACATACATGACTCATGAGGGCGCTGGAGCTGTACAAAGTTGATGCAGTTTTACGCACCTTCCTGATGTCGTGTATGGGGCAGTGGAGGACGGTTCTTCACTATCCAGGGTGTCGACAGACCCAGGCGAACAGCGAACCGATAAGGATCGAGAGTGGCATATTTCAGGGTGACAGTCTGAGTCCACTGTGGTTTTGTCTGGCCCTCAACCCTCTCAGCACATTGTTGAAGGGTTCGGGCCAAGGCTACCGGTTGAGAAGAGGTGGTCAGGTCATATCGCACCTCCTTTACATGGATGACTTGAAACTCTTTGCTCCTAACAACTTGCAACTGATGAAGCTACTGAAGGTAACAGAAACCTTCAGTGGCGCCATCAGGATGGAATTTGGTTTGGACAAATGTGCGGTCATGCATGTAAAGCGAGGGGAGATTATGGAATCCGTGGGAACACAACTCTCGGATTACATAAACCTTAGGTCCCTCTCCTCAACCGAAACTTACAAGTATTTGGGTATGTCGGAAGCGTTAGGCATCAGTGCTACTGACATGAAACAATCTTTGAAGGAGCGCTTCTTTGGCCGCCTGAACAAAGTACTTAACAGTCTTTTGTCGGGCGGAAACAAGGGGCGCGCCTTCAACGGTTGGGTCATACCGGTTTTGATGTATTCTTTCGGCATTCTCAAATGGACTCAGACGGAACTTGACGCCCTGGATAGGAGGGTACGTTCACTGCTTACCGCAAATCGGATGCATCACCCACGGTCATCGGTGATGAGGCTGTATATCCCGCGGAAGTGCGGGGGTCGTGGCTTCTTAAATGCTAAGACCCTGCACAACCGCGAGGTATGCAGCCTTAGGGAATACTTCCTAGAGACCGATGTGGGTATGCATCGAGATGTGGTAGCGGTGGACAAAGGCCTTACCGCGCTCTCCTTGGCTAACGAGAAGTGGCGCAAAACTGTGGTATTAGATACTAACGACCGCAGGGAGGTATGGCAGAGCAAGGAGCTTCACGGACGCTTTTATCGGGTCCTACATGGGCCCGATGTAGACTTCTTAGCGTCTGTAGCCTGGCTTCGTTTTGGTGACCTCTTCGGGGAAACCAAAGGTTTTGTCTGTGCAATTATGGAAGAAGTTATGATGACTAATAACTACCGGAAATACTTTGTGAAGGACGGTACGGTTGACATATGTCGGGCATGTCACCGGCCCGGGGAATCCATCCGCCACATTATTTCCGGTTGTTCTAGTCTGGCTAACGGAGACTATTTGCATAGGCACAACCTTGTAGCCAGGATTATCCACCAGCAACTTGCTCTTAAATACAGTCTTGTGGAATCAGAAGTACCGTACTATAGGTATGTGCCTGACCCAGTTCTCGAAAGTGGTAGTTGCACATTGTATTGGGATCGGTCTATCATCACTGACAGGACTATTGTTGCCAATAAGCCTGATTTAGTGGTGATAGACCGACTAGAGCGTCGCGCAATGATTGTTAATTTAGCAGTCCCTCATAACGAGAACCTCGTGAAGTCAGAGAAAGATAAACAAACGAAGTATCTTGTCTTGGCTCGCGAGGTTGTCGACATGTGGGATGTGAACACAGCAGTCAAGTCATTGTGCCGATAGTCGTGACGGCCAATGGCATTGTTGCCGAGAGCCTCGACCAACATCTCAAGAGGCTCTCGTTGGGCAGCTGGATCAAGGGCTTGATCCAGAAAGCTGTACTCCTGGACACGGCGCGCATCGTTAGGAGGTTCCTCTCTCAGGAACCCTGACCACCGGTAGCTTGGATCCTGTTCCCGATACCAGTGGGCTACTATTTTTTATATTTTTAAATGTTTTTTGTTTTTTTTTTTTAAATATTTAAAAATGTAAATAATATGTGATTATATGAATAAATTGAATAATAATAAGTTTTCGTCTGGCTAACGGAGAATACTTGCATAGGCACAACCTTGTAGTCAGGATTATCTATCAGCAACTTGCTCTGAAATACTCTCTTGTGGAGTCGGAGGTGCCATACTATAGGTATGCGCCCGACCCAGTTCTCGATAATGGCAATATCACATTGTACTGGGACCGGTCCATCATCACTGATAGGACTATTGTTGCCAATAAGCCTGATACAGTGTAGACCGAATTGTGAGACGTGCAATGATTGTAGACATAACCGTCCCGCATGGCGAAAACCTCGTGAAAGCCGAGAAAGACAAATAAATCAAGTATATTAACTTGGCTCGCGGGGTTGTCGCAAGAGAAAGAAACACGTAATAACTTTAAGTTGCTTCGGAATTGACTTCCTTAGCTAAAAGCCAAACAATTGAAGGTACTATAAAACACATTCAAATAAACGTTACGTCGCGCCAAATCAAAACCAAAAACTTGCCAAAATAAAGGATATAAGAGAAGATTAACACATTAAGACTGCGATGAAAAACGACTGTTTCCCTTCTGTCTGAAATCCCTTTCCACAAAATACGCTGTACTTACGAGTTAAACCCTACTCGCACAGTTTAAAGGGTGCTTATAATGTTCCCTTGTTTTGCAGACAGAAATTTCATAGAATATCGTCTTTAAGAAAATGTTTCACATATTATTTTGTCTTATAATTTTACTAACTGTTGCCCGCGACTTCGTTCGCGTAGAAAGGAGTTCGAACTTTTTTGTTGCTGGCTTAGCCATTTTGGTATGTTTTCAAAATCATGTATGTACTGGTAGTGGACATTAAAACCAATAAAAATTGTTAGCATCATGGTGCCCTAAAGTGTCACGTTGATTATATTTGAAGGTAAAGTCACCATGTGAGAAAGATAAAAATCATTAAATGAAATTATTTCTAGGTCTGATTTAATTTACATAAATTAAACACTATTCTTTTGCGAAGTTCTTAATAAAGTGATTTTCAAGTGTTTTATTTTTACTTTCTTCCAAAAAATGTTTTAATCAAGCTGGGAACTATCATTTGAATTTAATCTAATGCGTAAAGCACATAATTAAGTAATTTTAATGATAGTCATGATGTGACATAGTGACTTTACCTCGAAATATCTCGGCAACTGATACTTTAGGCCACCATGTTGCTAACAGTTTTTTTTTTGTGGCTTGATAATAACAGCCGCACGGGTCGATCATCAAGGTTAAGCGACGCTTGCCAAGATTGGTCTGTGGATGATATCTTCGCCTGAAATAAAAGTATTTTACGTGGAGCGACTGCCTACCAGACCTCCACAACCCATTAACTAGGTAACACGGTACTTCATGGCAAGACTGGAGTCAGATTAACAGACTTCTGACTATCCCAAATTTTGGCTGCTGAGCGACAAAGGACGGCTTCTGACATAGTCGCGTCCCAGTAGTTGTCAATTTCCAACAAATCACGGGCCACACGTGTTTCCCTAAACGGAACTCTTTCTTGACCATCTACGGTTTTAAGCAACTGGAAACTGGTCGGGCCCCGCACCTCATTAAGAAAAATTCAGAACATTTAAAGTTGCTGACGTGCACTATATATCCGACCCAATACGTCTCCCGCCTTCACACCTGGCCAGTTTTCAACCGGAGTTCCCTTTGCACGACGCTTCTATTCCTTCCTAGATGCACATGTAGAATACCGCGGTACTTCAGAACGGAGCAGGGTTTTTGAAAATTTGCCATTTTCGCACAGTTGGAAGAATGCAGTCAGTATTGTTTTCGGAGGCGTCGCCACTGTCTCGGAAATTCTGGTCAGTGAAATATACTCGCTCGCCGGTGGGTAAGTGGACTGCCAAGTGAGTAACAGTGGGGTGTCTTTCACGTAGCGGTGAGTGAAAATCTCCAGGCTGCTTAGTTGCTGCTGACGTAGCTATCGAACTGCCCTAATTTCTGGGGTTAATACCGGCATTACCTTGTTAGACACTGAAACCATCTTTAAGACGAGAGTGCACAGGGAGAAGTGAACAACAGCTGGATTGTGCCTTATTCACCCCTATTGTTGAAAATATTTAACGCACACTTTAGGTGATACAATCAGTATAAGGCCTTTTTTCGTTTTAACGTATCTTGCGAGGTTCCTGGAACAGGAATGTTAAATTGTGGTATATGTTTTTGACTATATGATCTAGTATTCAACTCAAGGAATACTCGACACGAAGACATTTTCTCGATGGAAAAAATTACAAACTTCGAAATATCGTTTTACTTTTTTTAGCTACAAGACGCAACGCTTTAGATCGGTCCTATGAAAATTATTGTAAAAAGATTAAATAACCTTATCGAGGTTTCAACTGAACAGATTTTAATTTAATAATACTTTTATGTTATCAAACCCGAAAATTTATTTTGGCACTTAAGTTTTTTTTATTCCGAGCTAGTCTCTTGTTATCGTCATCTCATCTTTTTCCTTGCAAAATTATTGGCATCTCTCTCATTTATTCAGTTCTTCAGATGCTCCGTGGAGCTCTCGCAGGCAGGACCTGCGTCACTTTTTTCCAAATCGGAGCTGTCAGATTTTCGTAACATAAATAATTTTTTAACAGTAAATATTAGTGGCAGTGCAGTTTAAAATTAAATTTAGTGTTAAACAAGTGTATGAACCATGTGAAAGTTATTTTTTATGACCTTAAATAATTTTTCTAACCGCGCCAACTTTTGTATTATGTATAAAATTGGTATGAAATAAAAGGTCAAACAAAATAAAGTACAACGTCGTTGGTAGTTCTTACCTGAAGGCGACAATGGACGCGTTTTTCAGGAATTTAATAGCTACGGTATTAAAAAATTGCGACTCCAAATCATCACCTTCATTTGTATACACGTATAGGATCCTCCAAAGTTTAATTACACAAAGCAATAAGAAACAAACAGACACTCCAAAATAGAAAATAAAATGTTTACCCAAAACCTTTTATTTTCTATTTTGGAGTGTCTGTTTGTACAAAGTTAATTTCACATTTTATTTTAAGACACGCTAAAACAAATGTTTTCATTTATTTTAGCGTGTCTTAAGTTTGGATTTATATACGACAACAATCTATTAAAATACGTCAACATATGTTGAATTCTGTAGTTCTGTTCAAGTCATTAAATACATTGGCAAAGGATGTTCATTTCCTTTGCAAATAAGAAAAGAAAATATCGCTCATCACCATGTCTTGAACAATCTCGGAAGCCTGAGGTCCCGGTCTTTTGGTAGGCGTACGAGAGGCCGACGAAGCTAACTCGCAGAGGCCCTGTTAGATATGTTTAATGGAATGGGGCTCCAACCGACGATTATACCTGTATGCACCCAAGGACAATCCCCGGTTGGAGCAGGACTATTGTAGAATATGGTTTGGCTATGGGTTTGGGTGGTTTAGTGGACTGATAATCATTTGAGGAGCTCGTGTCTAGATAATAACAGCCGCTCGGGTCGATCTTCAAGGTTAAGCTACGCTTGCCAAGGTTGGTCTGTGGATGGGTGACCGTCTTAACATACCGAGTTTCCTCCGTGCCTCGGAAAGCACGTTAAGCCGTTGGTCCCGGCTGTCATTTGTAGATCTTTGGCAGTCGATACGAATTGCCAGAAGCCAGTAAATCTGACTCCAGTCTTGCCATGAAAAACCGTGTTACCCAGTTAATGGGTTGTGGAGGTCTGGTAGGCAGCCGCTCCGCGTAAAACACTGGTATTCAGCTGAATCCAGTTTGACTGGAAGCCGACCCCAATATAGTTGGGAAAAGGCTAGGTAGATTATGATGATGAGTGGACTGATAATCGTTTATTATGAAAGAACTGTTGGCCCCTGCCTGACCACTGACAATTAAAACGACTTTAAAATGGCACGGAGTGACTTGCACACTCAATAAATGGGCTCCCTGAAAACGGTCGCTAGCACAAAGTGACGTTGCGCCATCAACGTTTACTATTATGATATGAAAATCGTACACGGTTTAGAATTTCTTGAATATGTTAATTAGGTAATTCTAGAATGTAGAGAACAATAACTTTCCTTGCAAAAATATAGCATACGTTCTGAAGTGCGATTCTGTGAAGAGCAGCTAGTTGCCGATAAAAATTGTTTTCCGTCGAATTTTGTTCATTACAGCTCGATTGTGTGGTGTAAGTGTAGAAAAATATTAAATTTTGTGAAGTGTTGGTACCTGAACTTTGGGATATAAAGTACTAGCTCTACCAGCGGCTTCGCCCGTGTGAGTTTAGTAAGTATAATTATAGAGTTCATCATCTCGAGATAATAGTAGTATACTACTATGTCATAATCCAGGACACAAACTAAAAGTTTTCCGAGTTTTATTCAAATCCGTTCTGCTGTTGAAGAGTGGAGAAGTTGCCAACAGACTGACTGTATTACTTTCGCATTTATTATATACTAGTAGATTTATTATATACTAGTAGATGTAAGAGGTTTATAAAGTTACATAGTTACTATAAAATAATTAGTCAGTTCTGTGCCACTACCTTCCTTCATTCTTTCTTTTTATTTATATTTGTTATTGGATCTGCGTCAAGTAACAATTTTTTTTTTGAGGTGGGCTCTTGGCTCTAGTCTAGGTCAGAGGTGACTGAGACAAAGCCAACGATAGAGCGAGCTTACCCAGAAGAAATCTGTTCACTTTAGCTTTGAAGAGATTAGGTTTTCATCACATAGAGACTAGCAACCGCTCTATCTATCCAACAAAAAAATAGATTTTAAGATTTGAACGTTACCCTACGTTGAACGTACGTGCATAAAAGAACTTGAAAGTTGTTAACGAAATATTAAAATCTATTTTAGTTCTGGCCTATGGTAGACGCCTGATTAATATGCAAAAACTGTCACTCTGTGCAATAACTGAACCACAGATTTATTGACTTTCTTTATATCAAAAACAGAAATGAAGACCTAAATTTGTCCTGTCGACTTCTATCGTGTTCTTTTACATAATTATTTGTTCGGGTATCTACGGAGACGTAAAATAAAAGGGTCAATTAAGTAAATGGCAAGTTTATCTAGTGCCAATTGATACCTATTATAAACCTTTTCCCGGACTTATTGACACTTGTTGATACTTCAGGGAAAGTGTATAATTGTTCTTTAACCTTAGTCATTCCATTGTCAATTTGCATTGCTTTCTCTGTTTAATATAACTGAACATGTAAAAAATTGACACTAACTATCAAAATTGTCCCAATTTCCTGACAGGTGTTGCTTAAAAAAAATCAGATAATTATATTAAATAAACGTACAAAATACGCTTGTCCGTTTTAAAGGTATATTGAACGCATGGAGCAGTGTATATTTATCACATTTTGCATAGTGCGGAAAGTTGCATTTTCTTTTCAATATAACACAATAAATTCAAATTAAACCACCACCATTTTCTTACTTTTTTCTTCTCTATTGAACTAAAGTGTCTTCTACTGGATCAATAAACAGTAGAATAATTTGTATGTCGTTAAAAGAAAACTAATGACAACGCACAAGGTGCGTGTATGTGTACATAATGCAATATTAACAATATTGCTGAATATTGACGTTGTCTTGACGACGAAATGTATCAGTTACAGTCGAAACCATAGCCTAAGGGTATCAAAATTACTCAAACGTAATTGATTTGTGGAAGGCAATCGTCGTCGTCGACGGGACAGAGTGGGGCTTCCCAAAATGGCGAACTAATAACTTAACTTAAACCATAATTCAATGAACCAAAATGAAAAATACAGTGGCTATTTTGTTAAATGAATCATGTAAAACAATAAATTAAAGAAATAATCACGAAAATATATTTATTATTTGAGATGAAAACCGATTTTAATAGGCAACAACTAAATAGACTCGGTGTTCCCTTGTTCAGATTGTGTATGACAATGAATGGCGCCCCGCTTTGTCTAACTTTGGGCGAGTGCTGGTTTGAAAGTAGAAGTTAGGTTGTTTTAACTCGACTATGGCAAAAAAAGAATAGAACATTTAGTCAAACGAAAAGAAACAAGGAACTTTAATAGTCTGCATCATAGTTCGGTTTCGTTTAAAAAAATATGACACCAAAAATCATAAACTTTTGAACATCGAGAAGTCAAACAAAATGTACCAGCTAAGCTTTATTTTTACCACATATAGTCGACTAGTAAAGAATGCCTTGACTATTTTATCCTCTCAATTGTGTAACTACTTGTGTCATTTAAACCTGAAAACAAACTAAAAACTGCCATTAAAAAACTCCTCCGCATCGCTGTCGAGTGGTAACGTACCCAAAAACTAGAAAATGCCGCGTTGTGTACTATACTTATGCCAGAATAAAAGGCAGCCCCGTATCATAAAAAGACGGAAATTGTCAACAAAAGTGAGCCCAAGAGAGCATAAAATCATGTAATACACATTTCAATACCATGTAATCTACTTATCCCGAACAATGATCATAAAACCCGAACAAAAATGCAATTTACTTCGATATTCCAGTACTGCTAACGCTAAGAGTAACTCTTGATTGTACCCGCAGTATTCATCGATACTGTTTGTGAACTAGGCAAATTAAAGCCTTTCTAAGGAGAACCTTTATCCTCGGAAGCTATTGTTTATTACTTCATCGACCAAACTGTTGGCTATTAGACTGTTCAATCACATAATTCATTTCACGAAAATGGGATATTAAAAGACAAATAAAACTGGGTTATCATGTTCTTACTAGCTATATTCAAATGTAAACAGCTCTTGCCGAATCGATAATCTCATATGGACGCGCATTTAAACTTACCTCGATAAAATCATACGTATTATATTATATCAATATCATGGTTCTATTGCAACCATAATTTGCAAATATGTTAGTTCAAACTATTGAACTCTATCGCGCACTCGTATTGAGTGCATTAATCCTCATGAAACATTTTCATTTCAAAGTCCAGTTCAATATGACGCTAATATTATACGACAAAACACAAACAATATAATTTCAGGTGCCACGTAAAAATAACTTTAATAGCAGGCGCACTTCTTTCAAAAAACCTAATATATTAAACGATTTTTTGAAGATATTAGTGACTCAGTTAATAGTAAAAACTTAAGGCGTACGTTGAAAGAACATTACATCAACTAGATTATAACAGACTCAACTTGTAAGGACAAAGTCAATCAGTAAGAAAAAATAAAAGCGCGTTGATTAAATCTCAGCGTTCTAGGTCAGACCCTACTTTGATGCTAGACTGGTTAGGAAAGCAAAGTTTGGGAAATACTCAAGTTGAAATCAACATGTATAATCTCTTCAGTTACTGGTGACTATCTGCTGACAGAGTGATTGGCAGACAACGCACACCCAAAAATACTGGTCGCAGAAAGATTAAAGGAGACTGTTTTATTTTGTATGCGTAGTGGTATGTCTGTCCGATGTCTCAATTACATCCACGTACAAAGGGGCACCAAAATCTAACCTAGCAGTTTTGAGAAAAAATATACTTTAGAATTAATTTTTCTTGCTAAATTCTCCTGGATTCCATCATCAGATCCTCAAATCTGGTGACGATAGGAGGATTTTTTGTTTTTGAAGTCGTTGAAAAACAAAAAAAAAAAAATACTGAAAATCGTTACAATGGAAGTGGCAAGTGACTTAGTCTAGCAGAGTAACACATTCATTATTTTAAGGTCAGAAATGCCCGTTGAAACGTTTTTAAAATTAAAATTTAGCATTCAAATCGTGGCTAGATAATAACAGCCGCACGGGTCGATCTTCAAGGTTAAGCAACGCTTGCCAAGGTTGGTCTGTGGATGGGTGACCATCTTAAGATACGCGTTTCTTCCGTGCCTCGTGCACGTTAAGCCGTTGGTCCCGGCTGTCATTTGTAGATCTTTGGCAGTCGTTACGAATAGTCAACAGTGAGTTAATCTGACTCCAGTCTTGCCATGAAGTACCACGTTACCCAATTAATGGGTTGTTTAGGTCTGGTAGGCAGCCGCTCCTCGTAAATACTGGTATTCAGCTAAATCCGGTTTGACCTCAATATAGTTGGGAAAAGGCTAGGCCAGATGGATTCAAATGTATTCTAAAATCTTATACTTGTCAAAACTGTCAGGTCAGATTTTGATCCCCCTTTTGCACTAGGTTATATTTAAGATATATCCACAACAGTATCGCAAATGGTTCATAGACCACTTTTGGTTTGTCTCTTTTGGCATGTAGGGGAGCACTAAGAGAGGATTTCCCGATATTTCTAAGGGAACGGGAAAAAACTGGATATGCGCGTACAAAGTCGTGGACAAAAGATAGTGCTTAATAAAAATAAATAACTCAGTAAAAAATATGATTTAATCGAGACATTTTTTTGCTTAAAAATGTATGCGAACCATATTGTGTCAAATAATCTATACTAATCTATAAAGCTGAAGAGTTTGTTTGTTTGTATGTTTGTTTGTTTACTTGAACGCGCTAATCTCAAGAACTACTGGTCCGATTTGAGAAATTCTTTCAGTGTTAGATAGCCTATTTATCGAGGAAGGCTATAGGCTATATATCATCACGCTAAGACTAATAGGAGCGGAGCAGTAATCTATTTATATAAAAATGAATCACTATTTCCCTTGTTCATCGCATAACGCTTGAACGGCTGGACCGATTTCGATAATTCTTTTTTTTGTTGTGTGCATTCTGGTCACAAGAAGGTTTTAGGCTATATATTATCACGCTGTGTGCTTTGGAGATTGAGCAATATTCAAAAATGTCCATCGATTTAGAGACTTCCTTTCTAACGACTTAGTGTGGGTTCGATCCAAAGTCATGATTTTTTTTAAATTTTGTACATATTTTTAAATTGTCATTACCCTTCTTTTTTATTTTTGCTAATATTTTTATACATTGATAACATGTTATTATTGTATTTTGTGTCTTTTTTTTGGCTTTTCGTTTCGATTTGCGTTTGCGATTCGAAATAAATTGAGAATTAACTTGATTCATCAAGTAGTTTCTTAACTTAGTTGTTTGAAGAATAGCGCCATTTATACAGCGCAAAATAATATTAGCATACTGAAGATAATATGCAAACCAATGGCATTTTTTAAGGCCCGACGCCATAAAGAAGACAGGTAAAGGCAGCATGCACAGAGCGGTCCACGCTGCAGAAGACCGCATGGATATGCGTCGTGTGTGGTCGCGATCTTCAGCATTGAAGCAATGACGGAGAAGAAGAAAAATGCGAACATGATAAATAAGAAGGCCATTCAAATGCAAATTATTTTACGAATAATATAAAAAATTGCCGATGGCATATACCACAATCAAGAGATGGTTAGGTTATTTTAGAAGATAAGCCTATGTTGTCCGTTTCTTCGACATTCATTCATTATTTCTGTGAACGGGGAATCCACCGACCAGGCAAATCATTAAAACGGATAATATTGATAAATGTTTGTGGGAAAAAGAAGGAAAATATTTCCATGAAAACGCAAAGGAAGAAAATGATATTACCATCCGATTAAATTTTGTGATTTCTATTTAAATAATTAATTTCTAAAAAACTTTGCAAAGGCACTTGGTTGAAAGTCACATGTATCTAACAAACTGTTATAGAAGCTGAAATAAGATTTCGGTTGATTGCTCCAGCATGAAGCTTAAAACAGTTCAATCCCAAGTGAAGCAACAGCTCAGGGCCAAAAACTATCCGTTGCGGGTTTCACCCCTCAGTGGATCATGGGAAACTGTAAATCCCCAGGCAATGATGCCAGAGACGAATTTTGCAAAGAGAGTTTCCGAGACGGTACTGCTGGACCTGTACCCACTTCTCCTCTTACCTTTCTCACTGATTTGTACATGAATTTGCCAGAGATCGACTTAACTTCAAGACAACAGATGATCATGGTCAACAAATTACAGTGCAGCATATACATGCGACTAACTACGCGACTTCTCAACCCAAGTATAAATACCTTTCGAATAATAATAGGTATAATAACGAGTCATTGCTCCCTAAAAAAATGTCTTATATAAAAGATATTTTTTAGGGGTCATCGTGCAGTCAGCACGATGGAACCATGATTTAAAAAAGTTGGCTGACAGTGGATGGACGTGGACTGCACAAGACCGGGATGGTTGGCTTTTTGACAGCCCTATGTACAGAGGTTGCTTCGATACCGAGAAATGAGTCGCCGACTTTATTCTGGAAATGAGGCCTGGGCTACCCAACGTGCAATAATCCCCGGAAGAATGAGGACGCACAGCAAAACCCATGTGCGTAGCTTCCCTGGCTAACCTAGCCAGGACTCCTAAGCACAACGGCGGGAATGAGAGTCTAAGTGTTGATAACGGAATCTCAACTGTACTCTATCCGTTGCGGGGTTAGTCTTTTCTTCCGGATAGAGTGTCAGCTCTATTGCGTGTTTACAACCCTAGCAACTTTTTTTAGCATCGTGTATAGAAAAGCGTTATCATTAAAACGAAGGGCTGTCAGCTTTTTAAATAGAAGAGGCGATACAGCCGATGCCTTGCATTCTAAGGGGGTCAAGCAATGCTAGAAGTTGACTGTTCGTATATCTTATGTCACAATGGTTTCTGTTCACTCACAATGGGCCTCATCAGAAGGCTTAAAGTCACTCAAGGGCAATGGAGAAGGCAATGCTTGGAGTTTTCTTGCGTGATCAAATTAGAAATCAGGAATGATGATGAAGGATCGCTAAACTAAAGTCGCAGTGGGCAAGGCATATTGCTCGCAGAACAGATGGTCGATGGGGCTGAAAAGTTCTGGAGTGGCAACCGCGTACCGGAAGACGCAACGTTGGAAAGCCCACAAGGTGGACCGATGAAGGTCGCGGGTAGCCGATGGATGTGTAACGCGTAGAACCGGTCGTTGTGGCAACGCTTGAGGGAGGCCTAGGTCCAGCAATGGAGGTCTTTCGGCTGATATGATGATAATCTTATTTTAGCGATCTTACTTAGCGACATCATTTAACTATACGACATACACGCAAATGAAGTCGCATGCATCTTTTTCTAATCTTCTAATGTATCATAATCACAGTGTTTGTTATCGAACTTGACCGATATTTATGATTTTTTTGTGTTTATTTATGGGGCAAAACAACGTTTGCCGGGTCAGCTAGTGAAAGATATGGCAAAAAGAAGGCAAAAATAAAAGAAAGCAAGCCCGAATGTGGAAGAAAGACATTTCGAAATCATCAAGATCTGTATGTTCAACAATATGTCAGAATGAAAGTTTCATATTTTCAGGACGAGAGGAATGTCCTATAAAAAATTAAGCCCAAAATCGTAATAAATACCTGTATAGCAATGAAACGCATGTTGATTTGTTTCCTAAAAAAGGGGCAATTCTCGTATTTGCACACTGTTCAAAACATACGAGTGTCATTATTATTATGACTTGAATGAAACTTGTCCGTCTATCAGAGTCAGATAAGTCGATTAAGTTTTTGTTCGTTGTATGTTGTATCAGTTCTAGAGAAAATACTCGTTCGCTGATCTTTATACAAATTATAAGTACGGCTTAGTTCTCGGAGTTTCTTAAGTCTTTTTTAACACGATGCGGGACGGTAGTGACTTTTTCATATTATGCGCAACGGCAGTAAAATTGCCCATACAAATTACCACCACTGCTATATCAGTACTGCTCTAAAGCAATACCAAAGAATAATAAATGAAGACAGTACTTTCATAGCCGTAAGCCGGTTATAGCCGTAGTGTCATATTATTTAAAATAAATATATAAAAAATAAAATTTAAAAGAATTTAAACTTGTACGGTGATGCCCGTACTGTCATTTTATATTATCGAAAAATGTGCTGCTAATGCAGTGCGTCCCGCATTGTGATAAGCATGTAGGATTTGTAGTACATACATAGACATGTCTTAGGTAAGAGACAGCTCATGTCTATTATGTCATGAGAAAAACGGATTCGGTACAAATTCAAATCAAACCAACCAAATACACACATAAATCCAGGAATTATAGCAGATGAAACGATCACTTCATTTTGAATTGACGGCAAGTCTGACGCTTCAATTAAGTGAAATTGAACGTTCTGAAACTACAACAAATTACATTTGCACCGGGAGTCTGGTCGAAGCAAATTTAACGCGAAAATCAGTGATATTCGTTATCATCTGACAGACAGATCACGTTCAAAGTAACTCCTTAATGTAAATACTTGTCATAATAACGTAAACTTTGTGTGAGTGGACTAATTAAGTGGCTGGCGAACTGTGGTAATATTGGTTGCAACTTTTAAAGAGTGATTCGTGGAATAAAACATTCAAAACAATTGACTCAGTGAATAAAATTTACATCAAATTGATCAGTTACCCTCAACTATCCGAACATTTATCAGCAACGCCTAAAGCAGTAGTGTGGGCAAACTCTAGTTGCCTATATTGCTTTTTAATTCTATCAGGCGTTATAAAACATACATCACTAGGAGCTAGGATTCCTTACAAAATAAAACTAGCAATGAGTAGTCATTGCTAGTTTTATTAACCGACTTCAAAAAAAGGAGGAGGTTCTCAATTCGGTTGTATTTTTTTATTTATTTTTTATATTTGTTACCTCATAACTCCGTCATTTATGAACTGATTTGAAAAAAAATTGTTTCTTCTAAAAGTGATAAAAATACAACCGACTTCCAAAAACAAAACACTACAAGGTACAAAATAACTTCGGAAGAAAGAAACTTTAATTTCGGAAGTCGGTGTCAAAAAACGAAAAAATAACCAAAAACACCGACTTCAGAAATTAAAGTTTCTTTCTTTCATCCGAAGTTATTTTGTACCTTGTAGTGTTTTGTTTTTGGAAGTCGGTTGTATTTTTGTAAAAAAGTTTTTTTTTGTAAGGAATCCTAAACTGCGTTAATAGCACGAAATAACCAAGCTCTATGAACTGCAGGGAGCTCCAATGAATTTTTATACTCGTATTGTGAAGCATTTACGCAGAGCGAGCGGCAATGCCTCGCACTATACGGTCGCCCCCGTCGAAATCCGCCATCGCGTTGCTTGATACTCATTCAGAGCCTGATTTGTTCTCTGCCGTATCTATTCCGGAATTGAATATCGGATATAAAATGGATAACGTCACAACACGGCAGAGCAAGAAACGCTTCAGAGGTGACGACGACTGCACGGAGACTGACAGATTCGAAGATTTGACGAATATCGTCAAATCTCCGAACAATCATGGAAAAATGATTAAGATGTTGTCCTCAACAAAATAGTCGCGGAAGTGTCTGAGTTGAAACAACAAAATTTCAATACCCAGAAGTCATATTCTGAGATTGAGAAATCAATTCAATTTTTCAACTTGAGCTATGAGGAGATGAAGTCTCGTCTGGAGGTCCTGGAAGTTGAACACAAGGAGAATGTTAAGCGCTTGAATGACATGGCTAATGGTGTGAATGTGCAAGCGGTCGCTTCACTTGAGGCAAAGATTGAAGCAATGGAGCAGCAGGCACGTTCATGTAACATTGAAATCTGTAATTTACCAGAAAAGCAAAATGAAAATCAGTTCGTCATCGTGGATTCTATAAGCTGCGCTATTAGTTTACATGTGTCTCATAATGACATCATATCGATACACAGAGTACCACACGCTCAACAACATGATCGCATACCTAAAAATATCATCATCAAATTCAAGACACGTATTATACGTGATAATATTCTAAGTGCCTATCGTCAAAAAAAAAAGGCCTGAAGTCTGATCAGCTGGGGATCTCTGGTGCCTCGGTACATGTTTATTTTAATGAACATTTAACCCCAAATAATAAATCGTTATTTCGAGAAGCTAAGAAGATTGCTAATTGTCTAGGGCTAGACTATATACTTGTGGTGTCAGGTAAGTGTGCGGAGCTGAAAATAAACTCGGACTGCCAAAATACTACTTATTTATTTCCTTTGTAGATTTTACAAACTGATTTGTTCTTTATGCGTAATAATGAATATAATACTAGTGGTCGTTCGCGATGGTTCTCATAAATGATTCGGCGCACACGTATATATAGGCCCGGCTCGCGTGGTAGGGCCGAGCGGACCCCCCACGCATCTCAGGGCTAGGCGTTGACATCCTCCCGCCTTGAAGGTTGCTCCTTCAAACAAACATCTGGGTTGAACAATGGGCACAAGCGATTGACTGCACGACGAACGATACCATTCACCGTCCTCACGTCTGCTACTCTGGCCACTTCATCGTTGCCTACGTGCAAGGCCTGTACTCGTCCTATTTTCCATTTGAGAGGAGGCAAGTTGTTATCCTTGATAATGACCATATCTCCAATTTGTAGTCTTGTATCCGCCTTACGCCATTTGGTGCGATGCTGAAGCTCAGTGACGTAATCATGCTGCCATCTCATCCAAAAACATTGTCTCATCTGTTCTAACTGTTCGTATCTGTGGAGTCGATTGCAATGAATATTTGACAAGTCAGGAGAAGGAAGAGCTATCAGTGGTTTACCGACGAGAAAATGCCCAGGAGTCAGGGGTTGGAAATCATTAGGATCGGATGACATGGGAAATAAAGGCCTGGAATTCAATATGGCTTCTACTTGAACAAATAATGTGGAAAGTTCTTCATATGTCAAGTGCCTATTCCCTAATACTCTTTTTATATGAAATTTGGCAGACTTTACCCCTGCCTCCCATAACCCTCCAAAATTCGGGGCATATGGTGGTATGAATGCGAATTTCATACCTTTATCTGAACAAAAATTATCTATTTCTCCCTTGTTTACCAACAAAAATTTATTTAGTTCATTACTAGCACCTAAAAAATTTGTCGCATTATCGCAATATAGTGTGTTAGGTTTTGAACGCCGCGAAATAAATCTTCTTAGTGCCAATAAAAACGCTTCAGTACTAAGGTCACTGACAACTTCTAAATGCAGAGCCTTGGTTGTGAAACAAACGAATAAACACATATAACACTTACTGATTCTACAACCACGACCCTTTCTATCAGTGATGACATAAGGACCAGCTAAGTCGACTCCAGAAGTTTCAAAAGGTGTCCCTGGACTCAAACGCTGTTTGGGTAAGTTCCCCATAATGGGCGATATTGACTTAAATCTAAATCGCTTACATACTATACAACTATTAGCTACGCTCCTAGCTACTTTACGAGCATTAATTACCCAATATTTTTCTCGAACAGCTGATACCATTAATTGACATCCACCGTGAAATAACTTTTTATGCTCGTTATCAAAAATAAGCCTTGACAATCGGTGAGTGGAATCTAAAGAAACGGATGTCTTTTATCATAAGAAAGAGGTGAGTTACGAATACGACCTCCTTCCTACCCGCATTACCTTAAGTTCAGAGTCCAAAAACGGGCTAAGAGATAACAATTTACTTTTATTACTTAAAGGCTTATTCGTTAATAGCTGATGATACTCGTTACTAAATGAATCTAACTGCGACAATCTAACTAAAATAAGCATGCTATCATTTAACTCGTCAACAGTTATATAACTACAAGTAAGTCTATTTTCACGATTCTTAATTCTACAATTCTTAATAAATCTAAGTACGTAGGCCATTGTATTTTGTAATCTCTTCAGCTTAGAATAACGATCAAAATCAATTAAAGTATTTTTAATATTTACATTTGTTACCAATGAACCTACGAGTTTCACTTCGGGTAACTGTACATTTTTTAATTTATTCTTATCTACCATTGGCCAATCAGTTTCTGATAACGATAGAAAAGATGGCCCGTTCCACCATAATTTCTGCACTGAATCCTTCATTTGGTCTACCCCTCGTGAAATGTAATCAGCTGGGTTCACATCGGTTGGTACGTATCGCCATTCACTATCCTTTGTTAAATTTTTAATTTTAATTATTCTGTTCGCAACAAACACCTTTAATTGTTTTGAAACTGCGCGATCAGTACGCAACCAGCCGAGCACGATCATCGAGTCTGTCCAGTACACACAACGAACTACATTACAACGCAAGGACTGAGTCACCCGTTTTCCCAACTCGGCGGACAATAACGCGCCGCACAACTCGAGTTTAGGTATAGTTAGACTTTTTAATGGAGCGACCCTTGATTTAGCGCAGAGTAATTGTACATGAATATCTCCGTTCCGATTAGTTGAGCGCACATAGGCACACGTCCCATATGCACACATGGAAGCGTTAGAGAAGATATGAATTTCAATATGTACGTCATCTTCACACATGACATGCCTAGGTACTTCAACACAAATAAGAGAATTCATGTTTTTAATAAAGTTGTGCCACCAAGTCCGTATTTCATCGGTTACGGGTTCGTCCCACCCATGTTTACATAACCATAACTTCTGTAAAATTAATTTAGCCTTAATCACAAATATACTTAAAAGACCTAAAGGATCGAAAATCCTTGCAATAGAAGATAATATACTTCGCTTGGTAATTTTTTCATGGTTGTCTATTTGTACACAAAATTTGAATACATCAGACTGAGGAGACCAAGTTAACCCTAAAGTGCTAGTTACCGTTTTGAATTCCGTTATTGATTGCACTTCATTAGATTTGTTTTCACAAAACAACTTAGTAGCGTTTGATCTAAACTTTCGTAAACTAAATCCGGCTGAACTTAAGATTTTAGTAATAATTCTACAAATTCGATTTAACCCTTCCTCAGTCTGATGCCCGGTAATTAAATCATCCATGAAAAAATCCCGCTTAATTATTTCTTTTATTTCTAAATCATCACACTCATTTGACAACTGCAAAAGACAACGAGTACTTAAAAACGGGGCAGACGCGGTTCCGTATGTAACAGTGTTTAACCTCAAATACTTAACCGGGTCGTGCTCATTATCCCTCCATACTATCATTTGCAAATCTCTTTGACTTTCAGATATTAATATTTGCCTATACATTTTTTCAATGTCTGACGTAATAACAAATTTATGTTGCCTAAACCTGGTCAATAGACTGAATAAATCATCTTGAATCACTGGACCAACCATTTGTATATCATTTAACGAGTACCCACTACTTGATTTCTGTGATGCGTTAAACACGACTCGAAGTTTCGTAGTCTCACTTTTTTCGCGTATTACGGGATGATGCGGTAAATAATATGCAGAGGCAGGCTTACAAGTCTCAGACAAGTGATTTAATGGTTCATATTCCTTTATAAATTGTGTATATGAACTTTTTACACTAGGTTGCTTTTTAAACCTTTTTTCTAAATTAATTAAACGCGATTTTGCTATCCCTAATGAATCGCCTAACACGGACGGAGGGGTGTGAAATGGCATCTTCACACAAAACCTACCGTCACTCATTCTACAGGTATTTTCTACAAAATGTTTTTCACAAAATTCTTCTTCAGTGCTATACTGTTTTTCGTTTATATTTAATACTTCTTCAATTTTCCAAAATTTCTCTAATTGTTCACTAATACTTCTAGTTAAATTACATTTCACTTCAGATGGTGGAGCATTTCTACTATACACCGGACCAGTGACAAGCCAACCTAACTTAGAATTCTGCAATGCGGGTAAACCCTTACCTAACTTTACTTGTTGACCGGTCACTAAATCCCAAAACAAATCTGCCCCTATTAATATATCTACGTCGGCAGGTTCATAAAATCTACTGTCCGCCAAATCCCTGAATATGTCACCCGGAATATTCAAATCATTTACATTTACCTTTACATTGGGTAACCTATTCGTAATTTTTGGCAAGACCATGTAGTTAACTTCTACCGAAAAATCGTTTCGCAGTGAGTTTATTACTAACTTACAGCTGTTTGCTACTTGTATCTTACTATTTCCTATACCATAAATATTCAAATTTTGATCAGTTCCTTTGCACGACAACCCTAACTTATTACATAAATCTACAGTTACTATCGATATTTGGCTACCAGAATCCAACAATAAGCGTGCTACATAATGTTTGTTATCTATTTTGCTAAATACCTTAACTAGCGCGGTTGAAAGAAGTACGTGTTTAGTGGCGATCGTCGATAAGGAAACCGGTTCCGCTGCGAGCTGCGCCGGCGCCGCCGGAGCGGGCGCATGTTGCTTAGGCGCAGTGATCGACTCGGCGGGCATTGAAGTCCGCGCCGGTTCGATTATCGCCTGATGCACACCGCTGGTCGTGTTTACATTATTATTTATATTTGCTGTTTGAGGTTTACTTCTATGCAACAGAGAATTATGTTTATACTTGCATGTTTGACAGCCAGAAGATTTACAATTATAGGCTCGATGACCCGGTTTGAAACAATTGAGACACAGTTTATTTTTTGAAACTACTTCGTTTCTTTCTGCCAAACTCATAGAAAGAAACCTCGTGCATTCAAACAAGCGATGATCTTGATTACAAACGACACAATTCGAAGGACGATTACTGCTAATTTGAGCAGACGCAACCAAGTTCGTGGTTCTTTCATTTTTACTATTTCCACTTGTTTTACACGACCGGCTCGCTTCGATTACGTCCGCTCGATCACGTAAAAATTTAAAGAATTCTTCGAGGGTAGGTACATCTCCTAAGGTACTTTTATATTCCTCCCACTTTCTAGAAGTTACATTATCTAGTTTATTTACGGCTAAATGAATTATCATGGTATCCCAGTGTTCTACCGGTTGTTCTAACGTCTTTAAGCCTCTTAAATTCTTAGTTATATTGTCAATCATAAAACGCAAAGATTTTTCAGACTCTCTTGTAACACCTTCTATACTAAATAATGCCTTCATATAATTACTTATTAAAAGTCTTTTATTGTTAAATCGTTGACACAGTAAGTCATACGCAACGAAGTAATTATCTGAACAAAACGACAATGAGTTAATTATTAATGCAGCACTACCCTCTAATGATGATCGCAAATAATGAAATTTATTTATTGTGTCAATATTCTCATTTTTATGAATCAATGCCTCGTATTTATCTCTATACTCTAACCATTTGCTATAAGTCCCATCAAACGTAGGTAAATTAATAGTGGGTAATTTTATAGAACTGGTAAATGCATCGGCACTTTCGAAACTTCCAGATTGTCTAAACGATTGATGGGCTATACTTTTTCGTTTAGCATGAACTTCTAATTTATCTAAAATGCATTGACCTAGAGAAATTAAAGAATAAAATTGACCTTCGATCTCGGAACGAATCTTCATCTGTTCGCTTGGATCTTCAGATTCAATTTCAATGTCAGACTGTAAATCATCGAAAGTTGAAAAACACGCTTCTAATTTAGATAATCTTAATCGTAACTCTGAAATTTGCTGATCTGATAGTTTTTCTAAATCGTTAATATCTTCTAAATACGATTTAAAAATTGTCAATCTACCCTTTATGTAGCTGCGCCGTTTTATTGGCTCGGCACTTTTTCTGGCCGTTAAAGACATGATATAATACGACAAATTTTACGTTGTGCAATTAAAATATACAATACCCAGGTTCTACACAAACAAACACCAGAATATCAGAAACTTTACCACAAAATCTATCGAAAATCGGCACTAGGAAAACGTAGGTAGTCAGGAAAAAAGGAATGGGCTCACCAATTATAGCGTAAATGTCCCTTTGGTATACTCTCTCTTTCCTTTATCCTTTGCTTTGTCCTTCTATTTGTTCCCTTTTTGATTTCCACAATTTCCAATATCCTGATATCCTGGTCACGGCACCAAAATGTCTAGGGCTAGACTATATACTTGTGGTGTCAGGTAAGTGTGCGGAGCTGAAAATAAACTCGGACTGCCAAAATACTACTTATTTATTTCCTTTGTAGATTTTACAAACTGATTTGTTCTTTATGCGTAATAATGAATATAATACTAGTGGTCGTTCGCGATGGTTCTCATAAATGATTTGGCGCACACGTATATATAGGCCCGGCTCGCGTGGTAGGGCCGAGCGGACCCCCCACGCATCTCAGGGCTAGGCGTTGACACTAATCAAATCGGTTTTAAATATGTTTGGGTCAGGAATGGGACAGTACTTGTACGGGAGCGGGATGGATTATCATCAATTGCTATACGTTTTGGGGAAGATCTTAAAAGGATTGTTATCAGTAAGAAGAAGTGTACTGAAAACCCAGGTTCATAGCTACAACTTTCTTCACACAGTTTGTTTGTATATTTATATAAAGCTTTGTCCTTGTGATCTCTGTCTTTGTGACTTTGCGGTTGTACCGAAAAAGAAAGTGACCGAAAAACGCAAACCCCGCACAAAGTGGTGGTTGCTTGATGGTCCTAGGCAGTCGGACTTCATCGCGGAGGTCGAGCATCTCGAGATCAGTGCTCCGCATGAGTCCGCTCAAGAGATCTGGAGTAGGATCCATTCAGCAATCACCGATGCGGGTAAGCGCGTCCTTGGCACTTCTCGTGGTGGCCGCACCATAGAAAAGAAGACGTGGTGGTGGGATGACGGGGTGCAGGAGGCGACTCGGAAGAAGAAGGTTTTATTTAAACAGTGGCAAGGGTCCAACTCTCCGGATGACAGAGAGGCATATGGAGCGGCTAAGCGCGCTTGCAAAAAAGCTGTAGCCAGAGCCCGCAGCAAAAGTCTGGCGCCCTTGTACGACAAGCTGGAAACTGCGGAGGGGCAAAAGCTTATTTTTAAGCTGGCGCGTGCCCGGGAGAAAGCTGCACGGGACATTAGCAAATGTCTCTGTGTAAGGGACGCCCAGGGTAAGCTGCTCTACGATGCCCCCTCTGTTAAGGAGAGATGGTGTACATACTTCGCGGAGCTGTCTAACAAACAGCATCCCCATAACCTTCCTCCCGAACCGCCTCCTAACCTTAGACTTATTTCCCCTATTTCCCCCGACGAAACCCGCATTGCTCTTCGCCACATGAAGAACCGGAAAGCGGTCGGGCCTGACAATGTGCCAATTGAGGTGTGGAAGGCGATGGGCACACACATGGCGTGGACCTTCTGATGGATCTTTTTAACCGCATCCTGATCACCAAGGAAATGCCGAACCAGTGGCGATTTAGCCTGATTATCCCTGTATACAAAGGCAAAGGTAGCGTACAGGATTGTAGTAGCTACCGCGGTATCAAGATCATGTGCCACACCATGAAGCTCTTCGAGCGCATCATTGACACACGGCTCCGTAGCGAGTGTACTGTCTCTGAGTGTCAATATGGCTTCCGGGCGGGTAACAGCACCATGGACGCAGTATTCGCCTTACGGAATCTGGCTGAGGCTTACAGAGAGAGAAGGAGAGCTTTGCATATGGCCTTTTTAGACCTGCAGAAGGCCTTCGACTGTATACCTCGGCAGTCCATCTGGTGGGCACTGCGCTTCAAGGGCGTTCCCGAGGCCTATATTGACATTATCAGAGACATGTACCGCGATTCCGTGTCCTCTGTCCAGACCGCTGTTGGCGAATCGAATGGCTTCCCAATATCTGTTGGCGTTCACCAAGGCTTGGTTCTTAGCCCGTTCTTGTTTAACGTACTGCTCGATGTAGTTACGGCAAACATCCAAGATAAGCCCCCATGGCTAATGATGTATGCCGATGACATCGCCCTCGTTAATCAGAACAAAGCCCATCTTGAGCGCAAAGTCAACATTTGGAAGGACACGCTTGAAAACGGTGGTCTGAGACTAAATGTGGCGAAGACTGAGTACATGTCCTGTGGCGGCACGGATTCAAATAGGTTCATCCGAATAGGTTCGGACCTGATCAGAAAGTCCGATACATTCAGGTACCTTGGATCCGTGCTGCACGAGTCTGGCAACGTGGACGACGATGTCCAAGCACGTATAGGCGCGGCTTGGGCGAAGTGGCGCGAGGTAACGGGCGTTGTATGCGATCGCAAAATGCCTCCGAAGCTCAAGGGGCAGATATATAAATGCATCATACGGCCTGTCCTACTGTACGGCGGTGAATGTTGGCCAGCACTAAGCAGACACACCCAGGAGCTTCGCGTCACGGAGATGAAGATGCTGAGGTGGATGAGTGGCGTAACGCGATCCGATCGCATACGCAACTCTTTCATCAGAGGTAGTCTTGGTGTCCGTGACGTGGGGGAAAAACTGCAAGAGTGTCGTCTGCGATGGTATGGCCACATCATGCGCCGCCCTATGGAGTACGTTGGCCGGGGATGCATGAATATGGCTGTTCTTGGGGCTAGGTCCCGTGATCGCCCTCGCAAGCGCTGGTTGGACGTCGTTAAGTCTGACATGAGAGCCAATGGCCTAACTGAGAAGGATGTTCAAGATCGGGCAAAGTGGAGGAAGCTAAGTAGGAAGGCGGACCCTGGCAATAGCCGGGATTAACGCCAGGTAGAAGAAGAAGATAAAGCTTTGTCCTTATTCCGTTTCTGCTTGTTTATTTGACAGAGTTATAAGTCTTGTTAATAGGTATGTCAGTCTCAAATGCTATCTCTTGCCTACTAGCTTACACCATTGGTTGTCAATGCTTTTATTTCAAAAATTCATGCATTTAATTCTAGGTTTTCTATAAAATGTCTTTGTGCCATTTAAAAACTTTTGTATAATATTGGAAACTACCTAAAAGTACAAACACTGCAAACTTAAACTAATTCGTAATTCTGCAACTTATCATATAATTACTGTAGACAACGGGCTTATGTATTATCTATTGGGTATTAAGTGTTACATAATACAAATTTATTATATTACTGTTATTAATGGCTACTAATAACATTACGATTTACTACCAGAATTACTCGTACAAAGTTGCAAACGCTTTATATGAATTCTCGTATATTGAGTAATTCTTATGATGTTATCGTTCTGACCGAAACTTGGCTTATTCTAGATATCCGTGACAGTGAATTTATTGATGAAAGATATGTTGTATTCATATGTGATCGTGACCGTGTCGCGACAAATAAAAAAGATGGAGGTGATGTTCTAATTGCTGTGCTTCGTAAATTGCGGGCGACAATATTGACAAGCCAATTATTTAATTCTGAAATTGAACAAATATTAGTACAGATGCCTGCCACACAGAATCACACACGCCATATTATTGGTGTCGCATATATACCTCCAGCATCTCGTGCAGAAGTATATGAGCAATACTTGGACGTGTTACAAGGCTTAGCCAATAATCCTAATGGCCATAATATTTCTTTGGTGACTATAACTTGCCTGAGATTGACTGAGCGCAACAAGGTAACCATTGCGCAACACACGGACTTTACGGGACGTATATTACTTAATTTTATAAATATAATAAATGATTTACAATTTCACTACACAAAAAATTGTTTAGGTCGTGTGCTAGACTTGATAATTTCTAACGCTGACCCTCAAATCATACCATGCAATATCCTGGTGAATCCCGATAACCTTCACCCCCCTTTTTCTATATTAACTCACCTAGATGTGCGTTTCAAACCGATGAAATGCCATCCGGTTCGCAGGTATAACTTTTACAAAGCAAACTACGATGGCATTAAACACGACTTAGACAATGTAGATTGGGAAGAGTCACACTCTCATCGTTCTACTGAGATGGCTGTTGATTTTTTTTTATGAAACTATTTATAGAGTTATCAGGTAACATATTCCATTAACTTATGCTAAGAACTCTAAATTTCCGATCTGGTTTTCACTTTCTCTAATAAAAATATTTAAAAATAAAGAACATGCTTGGGTTCAGTGGAAGAAATATGGTAATCGCTCTGATTATGTGCATTTTTCAAATTAACGCAAATTGTTTCAAAGTGAAACCGCTAAATGTTATAAGAGATAATAAATATGACATCAGTTGAAGACAGTATTCTCAAAACTATTAAGTATTTCTGGTCGTATGTCTCTTCCAAGAAAGGCAAAGCTAAGTACCCTGCTAATATGTTTTACAAAAATGTTTCTTCCGATGACCCCAAGGAAATATGCAATTTGTTTTCAACTTTCTTTTGTTCTGTTTACGAACCGTCTACCTTTGACCCAGACTTATGGCAACCATCCAATTGTTATGAAGACAATTCGCAAAAAAGAAAAAAAAGAAAAAAAAAAATCCTATTATAAAACAAAAAATAAAAATATTTGTGACTGTTGTCATTTACAACAGGACCTTGATAGATTTTATGAATACTGCCCCAAAAATAAGCTTTTTCTTACCCTTCCCAAATGCGACTCAATTTCTTTTACTAAAAATAAAAATCAAATTTAATTATTCAATAAATAATATAAGACTTAATGAAGTTCAATCTGTCCGTGACTTGGGTGTTACGCTTGACTCTAGTTTGCATTTTGATACTCATATTGACAATGTAATAAAAAAGGCCTTTCAGATGTATGGACTTGTGATGAGATTTTCAAGTAACTTTGTACGACCTTCTACATTCTTAATATTATATAAAACCCTGATTCGAGCGCAGTTGGAATACGCCGTCCAAATTTGGGATCCTCTATATGATAAGTACAAGGATAGGCAAGAAATTGTGCAGGAAAATTATTTACGTACTATGAGTTATAAATGTCATCGTCCTAAAGTCTCCTATGAACAATTAATAAAACGGTATAATATTCTTAGTTTGGAATCTAGACGATTTCTGCTTGGAGTAATGATGCTGCATGGTATATGTTATAATAGATTCGACTGCATTCCTTTATTAAATAGTCTACACTATATAGTACCTAGATCTGTCATGCTTCGTGGGGTACGTGTTCCTCGGCTATTCCACACAAACTCATGCAGGACTAACGCAGGGGTGCGAGTGCCTCTTCGTCGACTTGTTGATGCGTACAACACTCACTTTATGGAGATTGACATATTTACTCTCTCCAAACAAAGTTTTAAGGCAATAGCAATAGAGTTACTAAATTCTTAAGTATATAATATATATATATTTTCTGTCTTCTTCTTCGTAATAGTCTTTTATGGTGTATACTGTAAGTCTGTTTTCTTTTAATTTTATTTTTTTCGTGAATTCGTGGACAATAGTGTGGGTTACATGTGTAGTAACATAAACGTGGAATAGGTTATGCATAATTTTATTTCTAAGGCTAATTTAAGACTCTTTTGTTATTCCTGGCATGTAACTGTTTTTTGTCCCAAACAAATAAAATAAAAATAAAAACGTCCATTGCTTTTTTTAAGGACGCTCTGAATGCAACCAGTCGTACTTTAGCGCAGTGGTGCAACTAATTCTCGAAATAAATTATGTTTTTTTTTTATTATATTTATAGAACCTCCTCCTTTGGATTGAATGTTTGTTTTTTTTTTCCTGTTGTACTCGTCAATTTGAATAGAATAGTTCTTTATTTGTACAGAAATTAGGTACACGTTCCAGATGTTACGAGTAAGTTTATAATGATCCTTATACTAACTACCTCATCCCCCCTTTCTCCTCTCTCCTCCTCTCTCTTTTGTTTCAAGTACTTGGCGATTTGTTGTTAGTAGTAAGGCTGTGGGCAGATTGTTCACGAGCAGTGGAACTTTTGATACTAAGCCGTTGGTACCGTCTGTCATTTGAATATCTTTGTCAGTCGTTACCTAAGGATAGACGGAAGCCAGAAAAATTGGACACAATTCTTGCTAAAGTTCTCTTAATTCCTGGGTTGTGGAGATTAGATAGGGAGGAGCTCTATATAAAAAACTGGTACTCAGCTGCATCCAGTATAATTATAAAATTTTGATAAAGCGAACCGTACTTTGGTTCTTACTTGATTTTGTAATACCAAAGACAAATAAAATATATGGTTTTAATGCTACCTGCTTGTGGTCGCCTAGTGGTCAGCATTATTATTTAGAATAGAATAAAATAGAAAAACATTTATTCAGCACAGACACAAACGCACAGCGACAAAGAAAACAGCCCTCCTTCTCCATATAAACTTTAGCTGTGCATAGGTATACCAGGCTTCTGGTGTCAGTCAAGCTTCACCGAGCACGCAAGACAATTGAATGACAATACGTCTTGTACAATTTGGATCCAATTGGGGCTTATAGTTTGAGAGGTTGACTGGTTCGTCAGGTCTTTACAAAGAGTCAGGACAAAGGACTGAGAGTCGATACTCTCAGTCCTTTGTTCGAGCATTACAGACTGTTAACGGGAGTCGAGTATCGGCGTTTTCGCGGAAGTTCCGACCCAACGTAGCAAATAGATTTGTGTGGAAGCATGGGTTAATACGCATTAGTTTATGTTTTTGTGTGTTTAATCTGTGTAGTTTATCTATGGGCATTAGTTGCAATTCCATTGGTTAATTTTTTTACGTTTTCCCGCTCCACTGTCTCGCTTCGCGCAAATGGACATTCAACCTTATGGACAGGCACCCTAAGTTTATATTGAGCTGTTACCCGAGTTTATTTAACGTTTGTGTGGTAACGTTAGTCGGCGGGCGTGAGCAAACACGCGGCGGCCGCTAATTGCCACAATATCGGTGATGCGGCACTAGTGTTGGGATTTTATCCGAGTAAATACTCAAAATAGATAAATACTCAATAAATACCCGTTTTTACCCAAGTAAATATCCAAATCATGGATAAATACTCCCTACAGTTTGGATTGCGTTATTTAGCTTAAATCTTGTAATTTCACCAACAAAAGGATTAAAATAATAAAAATACGGAAAATACAGATTTTTAACGTGCTTTTTTAATCACTTTTAAAATAAAATAAAGCCGTTCAATTATGATAATCGGCAATAATGTTTAATCTTGAATATTTTCGTCAAGCATTATCAAAGGTAGAATTAGTATATTGAATTGTTCATAGCATAAATGCACAAAATAGTAGATTCTTCTTCATCAGTACTTTTAATGTTTACACTGCTGCGACACAGTCTTAAATTCAATTCAATACAGTTCAATCAATTGCTGAATTGTATGGTCGAGAAATGGGATGAAATGTATTTATTTTTAATATGTAATTAGTTTTATATATAATAAGTTACTAAAACTAACAAATACAGATAAAAATACGATGCTATCAATGCCTGGAAACTCGCTTGTCCGAATACTGACCTACCTGACAAACCATTTTCCCAGAGGCGGTGGGACGAGCCGTTCTGCAGAGTAGTTCAGAATAACTTACTGTCCACGTCTGCTACTACTACTGAGCGTGCACGCCTGCTGGCTGTGGGAAAATGGGAGTCGGATCTTTGGCTTCATGGACTACCATCGTCGAACCTAGGCACTATGTTCGACGACACCACTTTTCGTTGTTCTCCTCATCCCTGTTACTGTGGTGAAGTTGTCAACAGCCTCGGGTACCACGGCCTTTCTTGTAGCCGCAGTGCAGGCCGTTTTGCACGACACGCTAATTTAAACGACATAATCCGTCGAGCTCTCGTCATTGTCGGTGTTCCAGCCGTTTTAGAACCCAATGGCTTGGCACGAGACGATGGCAAAAGACCGGACGGCATGTCTTTGTTTCCTTGGAAGATGGGTAGGCCTTTAGTGTGGGATGCAACCTGTGTCGATACTCTTGCGCCATCCCATCTTCCTAGTTCATCGTGTTGTGCTAGCACTGCCGCTGCGGCTGCAGAAAACCTCAAGCGGCGGAAATATGGTAACCTTATTGGTAATTATATTTTCGAGCCGTTTGGGGTTGAAACCCTCGGGCCGTGGGGCCCTTGTGCTCACAGCCTTATCAAAGAAATTTCGAAACGGCTGGTTGACACATCCCGTGACCCAAGAGCTGGCTTTTACTTTGGGCAAAGATTAAGCATTGCCATTCAACGTGGCAATGCCGCCAGTCTCTTGGGCACATTACCAGCTGACAGCGTTGAGGATGAATTTTTTGATGCTATATTTTAGTTTGTTTTTAGTTTAGTGTATGGGATGAATAAATTTATTTTATAATACGTGGATATATCCGACGCAGGAATATTAGATCGATTCAACTGCCTTCTGACAATACGTGGCATAAGCAGTATACCACCATTTTCTTCAAGCAACACCTTTGCTTCTTCATAGAGATGGAGGTACTCTTCGTCAACTTTATGCCTCAAAAGTTGCAAAGCATTAATAACATTATCCACGTGGCTGAATGCTGTTATGATGTCTGTGTTAATGGCCTGCAGAATCACTAGGCACATAACAAAATTCGAAGATCGAAGTGTGTTAAGTATTTGGACGGCTTGTTGCGATGTTTCTTTATTGTGGCTAGATTGGAGTTCTTCAAGAGCATGCACAATTGCTGAATAAATTTCTTTAAATCTTATAACGGCTTCATGCTTATGAACCCACCGTGTTTCGCACATTGCAAGCAAACTTTTTTGATGATCAGCCGGTAACAAATCCCTATTTTTTTCTTTCAGAACGGCAGTGCGTTGAGCCGAATGTCTAAAGTAGGAACCAACAGACTGTATGACCCCAACGCAGTTTCTTACATCTGCTTGTGAACATGAGTCAGCAATAGCGAGGTTGAGAGAGTGTGCACTACAATGTACATAAAGAGCAAGAGGACAGTCTTGACGAATATATGCTTGGGCACCGTGCAAATACCCACTCATAGCTGCAGCCCCATCGTAACCTTTACCAACCACATGAGAACATTCAAGTCCATGTTTTTTCAGAGCTGTAATTATGAGATTTGCTAGGCCGGATCCTGTCACGTCAACAGTTGGAATATACTCTACTTGAACATTTCTTTAACTTTATGTTGTTTAGCATCTTTTAAATCAACATATCGTAAGCACAACGAGACTTGCTCCATACGCGCAATGTCAGTCGTCTCGTCAGCGAGAATCGCAAAAAAAATAGCTTCCTTTACTTCATTGATAATCTTATGTTGAATAATTTCACCACAAATGTCAATTATTTCATTTTGGATTTGTGAGCTCGTGTAAAGGGCATTCTTCTGAGAAGTGACCAAATGCTCAGAAAGATCTTTATCCCCAGATTCAGCTGCGTACCGCAATAGTGCTCGAAAATTACCCTCATTCTGAAGTGGTTGTTCACTTTGTCCCGAATCAGTTTTACCTCTTAAAGGTATACCTTGTTTGCCGCAAAACAATATTCCTTTTACGATAGGGATTAGTTTCTTTTGGTTTTCTTGTTGCTGTCTCTTTTTTTCAGAAGACAACTGCTCATCGATTGAAACCGCCTGAGAAGACATTACTATTAGGAAGGTATCTACGAGTTCCGAATTTCGTTTGTGATATCCTGATTTAGCATGAGTTTCAAATATTTCTAGTGCATTTTTCCACTTGCAAAAAGGATCGGTTACAAGCTGGCCGACCCGCTGATGGCCCCCTTTACCTTCATCAGGCAAACGTCTCACTACGACGCAAATTCTACAGTATGCTCCACTTTTATATTCAGAATATGCCAACCAGGGGAATCTTTCCATCCATTTCATTTGAAAGCGCACATTTCGTTTTGTAGAAACGGGAAACTTGTAATCTTCAGGTGGAGTCCAAGGCTCTTTTAAAATTTTGGCCTTTAGATATTCATCCTCGATATTGTCTTCAGTCGCATAGAAACCAACATCCAATTTAGCAGAACGTAAAGATGACGTAACAGGTGAGCTGGTGTTGCTGCTGGTCGGTTCCTGGCTAAGTGTAGGCTCGGTAGTGGTAGGCATGAAACAGGGCGCCGGCGACACCACCGACTCGGTCTCGACATTGGACACTGCAGACGAAGTCGAAGGCTCGCTTGTCATCACAATTTTATTGTCAGCTTGCAGACTAGTTGTTGGTTCCAAAAACTCTTCTTTACGGGTAGCCGCTTGACCGCACCACTTTTTCCAATACTCCATACCTTTAAGCTTATCGCCTTTTCTTTTGTTTTTCTCCATTTTCTTGTAACCTAAAATAATAATAAAAATACTATGCTAAGAGGTAAAGTTAGGTTAGTATTTTACAAATTTAGTTATAAAATCCTTTAAACATATTATGTAGTGGAAATTCTAAAAACACTTACGTAGGTTAAATCACAAAAATTACAAAATAACTTTTAATACTCTTCTTGTCACTTGTTTCAAAATAACTACGTTCACAGTAAAATATGCAATCTGCTTTACTAGTCACGCTCGGTAATCGTTGACCGTAGGTAATTCAAATTCAAAATTTGTCTATGAACGCGACAAGTGCGCGTGGGATACGAAACGGCACGAAAACATACGAAGGTTACCGAATGCGATCGGTTAATCGACGGTGGCGAAGCGCGCGGCGCGTGGGATGATAGGAAATGCAAACCACATATTTTATTTTAGTTCAGGAATAATAATGAATGAGATATGCCGCACGCCTGTCTTTATTTTAATTTTATGAATGTTAATATTTAAACTTTTCGGGGGGAGTTTGAACCCCCAACCCCCCCCCCTGGCTACACCCGTGCTCCTTTCCAGGAGAGGGAATGGACTAAAATATAATCCGCCACGCAGGCCCAGTGCGATTTTGTAAATGTCACACATCCTCAAATCACGTAGTAGATATTTAAATCATTGTCATCATCTGCCTAGCCTTTTCCCAACTGGCCCAGTTTGTAAATGTCACAACATCCTCAAATTACGTAGTAGATATTAAAATCATTGTCATCATCTGCCTAGCCTTTTCCCAACTATATTGGGGTCGGCTTCCAGTCAAGCCGGATTTAGCTGAATACCAGTATTTTACGAGGAGCGGCTGCCTACCAGACCTCCACAACCCATTAACTGGGTAACGCGTTCTTCATGGCAAGACTGGATTCAGATTTACTGGCTTCTGACTATCCGTAACAACTGCCAAAGATCTACAAATGACAGCCGGGACCAACGGCTTAACGTGCTTTCCGAGGCACGGAGGAAACTCGGTATATTAAGATGGTCACCCACCCGGTTAAGCGTTGCTTAACCTTGAAGATCGACCCGTGCGGCTCGTAGCTAGATAATCACAGCCGCAGTCCACTAATAATGACTTCACTACACTTATCACTTTATCAACTACAGCCACCAGAATTTGGTTTACAACAATAATAAATATTTTCAAATTTGAAATTTCTTCCCGGAGATATTCACTTGTTTGGTGATTATGTTCTGTGTATTATACTCTCTACAAAGAATGCTTTTGGTTTTGAAATTATGAAATTAATAATATCTTAATTTTTATATTACTTCATCCGTCCAACTGAAAATGCAAGTGGTTTACAGCAGAAAGTTCTTCCTTCACTTTTTTCTGCATTTTGTTGTAAATTTTATTTATATATTTGATTGATAAGGCTTTTCTGGAAGGCAACTTTAACGATGGTTGAAGATGATGACCAGGACAGCGGGGCTCCTGATACAATTATAGCTCTGGCAAGCTTTTCAGCCAGAGCAGATTGATCAACATTTGAACAAAAACTTTTAGAAAGCATATTCTAGCTCTGGAAACTCATATTTAAGTAATTACTAGTTTTACTAGGTGTTTCATAAGAATATTACAACACTGATGATTCACCGGAGTCACGTTTTCTGAATTTGTTTGTAACGGCATTTCTTTCAAACACGAGTTATTTTCCTTCATTTCTGTTCGAACGATTTCAGGGCACTTAAAGCACATTTGCTGTGTGCACATTTAATAAAATATTAAATGTGCACACAGCCGGTTAACGTTGCCGAGTTTATATTTCTTTTCGCAATTGCGACTTGCATTGTACAGATTTCGAATCAACAATGCGATAGTGTTTCCAAACACGTTCATTTTTTGGTCTCCCAGGATACCTAAAACAACAAAATATTAAATTAACACAAGAAAGAAATTTAATATGATATTGTCATATTATTCTAGCTATGTTCAGAGTTACAAGCTTTCAGCTTATTGGGACGCTACAGGTATGTTAAAAAGTGAAACGTTTAAAAAAAGGTGTTATGTAAAAAAATAGGTTATCAATCACGCAAAAACAAAAACACTAAATTTTTAAATTCTCGATGTGTCCTCCATTCAAATTAATGCACAGTTATACTGACGGAGAATATTGTTATTTATTTTTCTAATTAAATCCCTGTCCGTCGCCAAGCACTTTAATTTGTGGGCAATTGCGGATGTCACCATAACTTTCTCTGTACGTTCGCAGAGCTAAAGCGCCGTTTCCACGGCATTCGCTGTAAATTGAATTCATGTCAGTGTAAGTTACAGTTAATCCATGTAAGTTCTGATGCCGTGTAAGTTACACGAGGCATTGTTGAACACTTTAATTACACACAAACAACCAAAGTTTAATTACGTGTCTTTCCACCATAAAAAACAGTCGATCACAAAAAGAACACTAATACTAAATAATAATAATCCCAAATTACGTGTCCTGTCACAATAAAAAAAGAAATACTGTCTTAAACTTATTTAGTGTCCTATCACAGTAAAAGAAAATCACAATTGTCAGCGCGCGAATTTGACAAATCGTACGTTCCGAAAGGACAGCGTCAGCGCACTGAAAAACCAATTATGTCAGAGGCCCCACTTACCGATCGCAAAGATCTAGGATGCAACAAACTGACCTATTCTTTTGCGGGATGTTTCACTCTGTTTGTCACTCTCGTAGTGAAAATGCACGTGCACGCGGCGTGCCTAGCATACTTCCACTACGAACAGATTTAATTTTAGTAAGGTTACAGGCTTCTTCAATCTTGACGTGCGCTTTTTTACCACCTGTAGTGCTCAGCAACGCGGTATTACAATGGTAATACCGGTTAAAGTAGTAGCTGACGATAAATAAACGCTCTTGTGCTTTCTAAAACTTTTACCAGTAAAACTGTGGGCCTCTTTCGTAGTTATAAGTGAGTTAGAGCATGCTCTAACTCAGTTGCACAGGTATGCGTTAACACTTTTATACTCAAATGGAACTGATATACGAGTCTTAAATAGGTTTTTTTAACGCTTTGGTGTTAGTTGGGATGAGTCGACACTCATACGCGCAAAGCAAATGACGTGAAACAGAAGAAGAGAGCCTTCAACAGGGCTGCCAAGTCCTGCAAGAAAGTATTGCGGAGGGCTCTGTTTGACCACATTAGCCGAATAGGGAACAAACTTGCTTCATACCCGGCTTTTTGGTCCCTGGCTAAGTCGGTCGAATCGAACTTCTGCCACCCCTCACTACCACCACTGCTGAGACCCAACGGGACGCTGGCCCACTTCGCTGAGGAGAAAGCGAACTTTTTTGGTTCTTTGTTTGCGGAATCTTCACGTCTGGATCCTGGTGGCGCGACGCCCCCTGTTTCTCCTGGTGGATGCGAGTCGAGCATGTCAAACATTCATCAGAAGGACGTCCGTAGGGTACTGCGTAACATAGACGTAAACAAGGCTAATGGCGGTGGGATACCGACAATTGTTCTGAAAAACTTGTGCGCCTGAGTTGTATCCGATCTTGACACGTCTATTTCGCCTTTAGTTTGAGATTGGAAAAGTGCCGAAGGCTTGGAAGCAAGCTAACGTGCAGCCCGTGCCCAAGAAGGGTAGTCGAGCTGACCCGTCGAATTATAGACCCATGTCGGTAACATCCATCCTCTGTAAGACGATGGAACGCGTGCTGAATCATAAGCTCCTGGCATACCTAGAAGCGAATGATATCCTTAGTGACCGTGAATATGGGTTCCGCCGAAATCGGTCAACTGGAGATCTTCTAGCGTATGCCATTCACATCTGGAGTGAGGCCATAGAGAAGCACGGGGAGGCACTAGCGGTCTCCCTTGACATCTCGAAGGCCTTCGACAGGGTCTGGCACGGTAGCCTTATTGGTAAGCTTCCTTCCTTCGGTCTGCCCGCCGGTTCGTGTGATTGGATCGCAGATTACCTGAGGGATCGGTCTATCTGAGTGGTTATAGAAGGCTGCTTGTCTGGACTGCTGGATCTTAATGCTGGGGTTCCTCAGGGGTTTAAACCCGGTACCTTTGGGTATGCAGACGACAGCACTGTTGCTGAGAGATACATGTCTGACGCACGAACTGTTGGGTCGCAGATCCGGTCTCTCCGGGAGACAATGGTTGAGCGCTTGAACCTGTCCTTACAGGCTGTTTCTGAATGGGGCGATGCCAATATGGTCAAGTTCAATGCTGCTAAGACCTAAGCATGTCTATTTTCCGCCAAAAGGAGCCAATTCCACCCAGCTCCATCTTTCCGAGGTTTAACAGTGTCGATTACCGATCAACTTGAGCTTCTTGGTGTTAAATTAACATCTACTCTCAATTTTGGCCCTTACAAAAAGGCAAAAGCTCAAGTGGCTACAAAGAAGTTGGGGATTCTAGCAAGGGTGAGACGATACTTCACGCCGGAACAGCTGCTTAAACTCTATCAAGCGCAAGTTCGATCGTGTATGGAATACTTCTCTCATCTTTGGGATGGATCCGTCAGATACCAACTTGATGCCCTTGAGTCAATTGAGAAACGAGCCAAGAGGATCATCGGCAATTAGAGGCTCGTCGCGACGAAGCTCCAAAGTCTTGAACATCGACAACGAGTTGCTAGCCTGTCGGTTTTTTACCGGTTGCATTTTGGGGAATGTGCGACGGAATTGCATAATTTAATTCCGCCAAGCCCGTTTCATCATCGGACCACAAGACGAACGGCGATGCGCCACCGGTACACGGTGGACATCCCACCCACAAGCACAAAGCGTTTTGGGAACACATTCATAATGCGTACAGCTAAGGAGTGGAATTCCCTGCCAGAGTCTGTGTTTCCTGATAGCTGCAACCTGGGAGTCTTTAAGTCAAGAGTGAATAGGTTATTTCTAGGCAAGCGTGCTCCATCTTCGACCACATCATCGCTTACTATCAGGTGAGATAGTGGTCAAACGCGTGCCTATCTACAGTAAAAAAAAAAAAAACAAAAAAAAAAGTGCAAGTGTGTGTGTATTTATTGCTTCCTTTTTTGCATTGCCAACTTTTTTGTGAAATATTTTGTTGTACTTGTGACATGCGTCAGAGCGACAACAACTCATCGTAGATTTATCGTTGTAAGGTGCATGACCTATGCTTAGACATAATCAGCTGTTAGGAAAGATACATCGTGTTCAAACAGTGCAAAAACTTAAAAAATCAGTTGCGATTAAACTACTGCTCTTATTTAATTGATTTTTGGTACAGAGCTTGAAAATGGTACCTAGTATATGCAGTTTAAAGGAGAGCTCCTCTGTCGTAACAACTTTGTATAAAGCTGAAGAGATTTTTTGTTTGTTTGCTTGAACGCGCTAATCTCAGGAACTACTGTTCCAATTTGAAAAATTCTTGTGTATATCATCACGATAAGACCAATAGGAGTGGAGCAAAGTTGCGCGGGTCAATTAATATTATATATTTGAGGGGTTCCCAATCTTTTTATCGTGTGACCCCCTTTAAGTTTTTGGCGAAGCTCTTGTTTTAGGAGATACTTACTTGTGGTAAAATCAATAAATTTGCTTTTTTTATTAAGTCTCACTGAAACATATTTACAAAATTGAATTTTTAAGGTACATAAGTGTTCAACCAATATCAATTTATTGTAGATTGGATCTTCAACAGATTTTGCAAGCAAAAAGGCTTATGAAACAGGACGCACCAATTTTATTTGCCAATCGTAGCATATGCGATTCATTTCCGTGGCGGTTCGCGTTGCCTCTGGGAAAGCACTGCGATGCCTCGGGAGTCGCGATAATATTTCGTAATGTTGATTATATTATGAAAGGATTTGTGGAAGTTTAACATCTACGAGGACGCGGAGGAGGAGGTATCGATTTCCTTTGATTCAATAATGACCTTGGACTATTGGTATGATAGTTAGCATAATTAACCCAAGTAGCACTAGTAATCTGTTAATAGCCGTCTTACGGTGTTCGTGTATTGTTTACGCCATTAAAGCTGAATGTATATTAGCATTATAAACGCTTAATCAGCCACTAAAAGGCTTATTTGGGCACAAATTAAACAGCCTCAAGCGCCATTTTCACGATGCAAGTTTCTCGAACGTTTTGGGGCGAAAAGTTGTATACGATTGTCGTAGGCAAAAATCATGAGACGATTATCGCAACCACACGTTTGCATTCAACCAAATAATAAAAATTCGGTTCGAGTAGGTATGACATACGATAATCATAAGGCAATTTTTCAAGTTCATGCGAGTATTGTACAAATCAGTTGGAATCGATCTGCATGCGAGACTCGCCCTTCGATGTCACATGCCTTGAACTCGTAGTACGATTTTCTTGTTTACAATTTTGTTTACACGGAGAAAACCAGTATTCAAAGGCGAGGTGATTATCGCCTTCCACGTACGATATCTTACATGATCAAATTTTTTTTCTTACTTTTGAGAATCGTATATTCGAGGTAAGAAACTCGCATCGTATAAATTACGCTTTAGGTTCATATCGCTCTGTGACGGCATGACAAAAGTATCTTATCCGCATTAAAATTGATTAAAGCATGATTATTGAAGTTTCCACGTTATTATTTAAATAGGTATGCCATGTCATTTAATTATCATCTTGTAAAATTCATATTTGATCTAACCGCTGAACAAAGAGCAACCGCGCCAACTCAGAAACTAAAGGCACACCGACACGAATAAGTTAGGTTCCTCTAAACCCAGCAGTCAGAAATCGGATTTCCGCCCCGCGGGGCTCCGTCAACTTTCCTAGGTCACGATAGTTATTTTTGCTGAATATGCGTTCGGTAAATTAAGTGATCACTGGATCTGTGGCGTTTCCAAATGCCACATCTTATTCCAGATGGTAACTTGGCCATAAGTATCTACGGAGGACTGACGCATATACGTGCATGTCATGTTGACAAATACACAATATGAACATTATTATTTTTAATCAATAGTTTAAGTATATGTCAACCTATAATTATATGAAATGAAATTTTATCTCATGGATGTATATTAAAAGTTGTGATAGATGATTATAACAAATGAAATAATATTGTTCGTTGTTAAGTTAAAAATAGTTATATCTAACATCACACACACGTTCCAATACCTAAACCGTTTTGTATTTGTTTTACACAGAGCTAGCGGGTACTATCAGGGTGCTTACTCTCGAATATAATTCCGATAGATCGAGATTGGAATCGTCAGTCAAACGTCAGGGATTGGTTAGATTTAGTGAGCCCAGCCAATCCCTGACGTTTAACTCAACCAACTGACGTTTGACCAATGTCGGTCTATCGGAATTATATTCCAGAGTAAGCACCCAGTTCGGCTACAAAATGTCGGTGGGTTGTTTGCGTATATAGCCATAGCCACTTTTAGCGTAGCTACACATCAATCTGCGCCGAACTATGAGCTTGAGCCTGGAATTGGAATCCGTTTTCACACAAAATAACTGTATTGAAATTATTATTTGTATTTTAACGAACTGTACATCAGCTCGCGGCTAAATAATTACAGCCGCACGGGTCGAACGAGGTTCTTTTTTGTAACAAGCTAGCATATATTTTTGTTCATCGTAAAAAGCCGTTGGGTAGTAAAACTAAAAAGCTTAAAATAACCTTACATATTTAGAGGAAACAAAATGATTCAAGGTAAATTGAACATTTTCGCGACAAGAATATTGTGTTAAGGATTTCGCCTCCTTTCCTCCCCCTTCGTGACGATAAAAATAGACGGCGTTGCTGTTCATTGGCGGTTCGATGCAACATGCTTGTCCGTAGGTTTGCTCGGTACACGTGTGAAAATAATGCTTTTTACAGCATATTATCAGACATTTTACACGTGCTGCCTCTGGACAAGTTGTACGCAGAGAGCCATCAATCCCCTTCGAGTCCAAATTCCAATACAACAATGCGTTCAGGATGCTGCTGGGGCTGCCACGTTTCTGTAGTGCGTCGGGAATGTTTGCTGATGCGCACACTGATGGCTTCGCAGTGACCAGACGTAAGCGTGCTGCGTCGCTGCTGCAGAGAGACCGGGGCAGCTCGAACAGTCTCCTGAATGTCATTACGGGGAAATTTGATTGCCCGCTGGTACGCTCTATATTCAACTTGCATTTTTACTAACATATTTATTAAGGTTCATGTACATGCAAATTATGGATTTTCCAAAATTAAATCGTTATTTATTTCTTATATTATTATTATTATTTTACGTGCTTCTGTTTCGTCAAAAGAAAATTTATTTCTTACAAATCGATGTTTTACACGGTTGTGTCAATGACAGACGAAATGTAGTTAGGAATTAATGTGAAAAAAAAGGAAGCATACGCTTTTACATGTCTCGTCTAGTTACAAATTGGAGGCGTTTTGTGTTTTTAACTTTTCCACTAACTTTTTTTAAAATTTCTCATTACTGAATATCGTCTAGAAAAGCTTTGATGGAGTCCTGAGTTCCAATTTTGTCTTTGTTGCTCTGTGAATATCTCGCAGTGAAAATTGAAATGCCATCAATTCATTCAATCAATGTGGAATGATAGTTCCCTTCAGCTCACTGCTTTTTGCTGAAGGGCAATATTGTTCTGGCAAGAAGATCACCTGTTTAATCGACCACAAATTTAACTCCATGTCTAGCAATCTTTTACATGGAGGTGAATACCAGTGTATTCTAATGTATCTAAGGAAGGCGACCCCAATAATGTAGGGCAAATCTAGGCATTCTGTCTAACAATTCAGGTATTTTTGTATCAAACTGGCTGCCCAGAGTTGCCCAATCATGTTGAACAAAATAAAATTATGAGAATAATTTCGTATAGGTAAATAAAAGACAGACGAAAGCAATGCCGTAGCAAAAAAATAAAAACAGACACGACAATATAGTGGAAATTAAAATATGGCATTTTAAATAAACACATTTTGTTTCTATTTTGGTCCATAGTCAGGATGGTTTTTCAATAGAGAAAGAATTTTCAATCATTTTTTTGGAAAAGGGTTTATAATTTTACTAACACGCGACCAAAAAAGAGGGGTGTTATAAGTTTGACCGCTATGTGTGCCCGTGTGTCTGTCTGTGGCACCGTAGCTCATGAACGGGTGAACCGATTTGGATGTGGTTTTTTATTTGAAAGCAGGTTTTCTAGTGGTAGTTCTTAGATATGTTTTATCGAAACTCGGTTGAGCCGTTTGAAGATCATCAGCTCTATTCTAGTAGATGAAGACATTTCATCTGCAAGATACCCAACTCCTCACTGGATTACAGCAGTCCTTCCGTTTTCTAATGTTTAATAATGTTTTCTGTTTCTAATGTGTTCCCAAAACGTTTTGTGCGTGTGGGTTTGATGTCCACCATGTACCGGTATCGCATCGCCGTTCGTCTTGTGGTCCGATGATGGAACGGGCTTGGCGGAATTAAATTATGCAATTCCGTCGCACATTCCCCAAAATTCAACCGGTAGAAAACCAACAAGCCAGCAAATCGTCGTCGATGCTCAAGACTTTGGAGCTTCGTCGCGACGAGTCTCTCATTGCCAATGATCCTCTTGGCTCGTTTTGACACAAATATAACTTTAACTTTATTGACACAAAAATTTTACAACAGACATGTGAAGCCCCTGACTCCCGTGCTAGGCGAACCTGTGTTACAGGAATCAGTGTCCTCCGCCATATATCAAAACACATTTTAATTCTTATGTAATAAAATACCAAGAGTAGCTAAAACTAATAGGTATTGAAACAGAAAATAAAACAATAAAGAGGAGCAAAGCGAACGTGCGAGTGTGTGATTGCGTGAGTGATGATGTGTGGGTGTGTGTGTGAAGTTCAGCGAACGCATGTGTGTGTGCACGAGTGTGTGTGAGTGAGTGTCTAACGTATACTTAATTTATGGTACTGATACAATCAGCTTTTCAGTGTCGTCATAGCTTAAGTTTTGAAGCCATGGTCTTAAAATTAGTTTTACCTCATGTATCGTGAGCTTATAAATTGGGATAGATTTATTTACCCGGTTGTATATCTTGGAACTTACTGCACAAAAGTGTCTGGACGCGAGTGCCGTGCGACCAGAAAACCAGTGCGTCTACTTATCAAATCTAAGCTCATTGGTAACATAGTGTGTCTACGTAGGACAGTACGGAGGATATATAATTGTCGAACTGTAAGGACTTGAGCTTCCGAGTACAACTGTCTAGTGGGATAAATTCGTTTTTTGAAAGTCATCACTTTAAGTACTGCCCGTTTTGCCCGTTCCGCTCTAAGCATAACAGTTTTATAGGGCCCTCCCCATACTGGAATGCAGTAGGTAATTATAGACTCACATAATGAGCGGTAGACCATAGCTGCTGTCTCCTTGTCTGCAGAATGTCGTAGATCTTTAAACAAATAAATAAGCTTGCGAAGCCTGGACCATAAAGTGTCTATGTGTGTTCGCCAGTCGAGCTTTTCATCTATAAATACACCTAGATATTTGATGTGAGGTATCAAAGTGAGGCTCATGCATTTACGTTGTGTAGGATCCGTGCATACATGTGGGATTATATTTGTAGTAGTTGGAGGCTTTGGGCAGTTTGTTGAAGAGAACTGTATGACTTTTGTTTTTGCGATATTATGTGTCAGCATGTTGTTGCTTAGCCAGTCCATTATATTACGCAAAGAGGACTCAGCTCTATCAGTCACCTTAGACCAGTCTCGGTCATAAATGAGGAGTGCCGTATCATCAACGTAAGTGAATATATCACAATGGTTGAGAGGTAATTGGCAGAGGTCATTAATATAAATTTGAAAGAGGGTGGGCCCTAAAATATTACATTATTTCGTTTATTTATTCTTATATACATACACATTATATTAATTACTTATTTATTCTTTTTGATGTAAGATCTTAATCGTTCTCTTTATTAATTTATTTTTCATTATTTGGTCATTGACAACCATAGTTTTGTGTAAAGTAGAAGCATATTTTTCAAATTTTGTAAATGTGAGTACCATGAAACCATTTACATTTTATGTGAGTAGTTATAGTTTTACTTGTTGGACATGAACGAGCATGGTGGTTGAGAGCATGTCATGCTCACTCAAATGTCTCGCTGATGGCGGCGCGTGGGTTTGATCATTCGGTTCCCTTCGAAATGGTTGAGCTGAAGGGTGCCGATACACGCGTCATGTTCGTGAACAGGCGCCGTCGGTTGAGACTGGTCATCTCTTAACTGCCATTGGCTTATTTTAATCTTTTTATTTAAAATTCTTATAATAAGCCCTTTTTTTTCCTTTGCATTGTCCTCACATGCAGAAGCAACAAGTATATGTAACTTGAAATTTTGTAAAACCAGAACATGATTTAAAAGAGTGTCCGTGGAGTTTCTTGCACGTTCTTCTCCATAGAGATCTACGCTTTGGAACGTGCAAATAGCTTCCATGTTTTTGACTGACCGACCTTGACGTTTCAAAAGTGCCTGTGAATGGTTTATTTGAAATAAAATGCTTTGAATTTGAATTTGAATTTGAATTTGATTGCCTTGTGGTATGCCGTAGCAAATCGGTTCCTCTTTACTGATAGTATCTTCAATTTTTACGCACTGACTTCGGCCACTCAGGTAACTTTTATAAATATCTAGAGCCAAACCACGTATTGTATTCCTATATGCTCCATTTTGGCCACCAGTTTAGGAATTGAGACGGTATCGAAGGCCTTGGTGAGGTCTAGAAAGATTCCGTAGCATTTAAAGCGATTATCTAGCTTGTCTACCAAGTTGTTAACAAAGTCTGACACCGCATCCTCAGTTGAGATACCTGTTCGAAATCCGTATTGTTTTGGTGATATAATATTATTTTTAGCAAGGAATTTAGTCAGGGAATTATTAAGAATACGTTCTAGAATTTTAAAGAGTGCGCTGAGTACAGATATTGGCCGATAATTGGATACATCGTCTCTTGCCCCAGCCTTGTATATAGGGTGCACTATTGCACGCTTAAAACCTTTTGGGGATGTGCCCAAATTTATAGCACAGTTACAGATGTGAGCAATTATAGGAGCGAGAGACCTACTGGACTGGCGAAGAATTTTGGCAGGTATGTGTCCCAGCCAACCGCACACTCACTGCGCAAACTATGAATTATGCTTATCACCTGTTCTTCATCAACTAAGGGAATGACCAATGAGTTCAATGGCGATGGGGTTGAAATAGAAGCGGTGCTGGGACTGTCAGAGCTGAATTTTCTAGCAAGATTTTGACCAATATTCACAAAAAAATTATTTACATTGTTAATGGAGGCAACTGGATCGGGTTTCAATTTTAACAGCACACTTGGGGATTGTTTAACTTGATAACTATTAGTTATATTTTTGATTACCTTCCACGTGGCCTTAGGGTTATTTTTCGCTTTCAATAACTCTGACTTCTCATATGCTTGTTTGAGTTTTCTAAGTAAATTGTTGCAGGAATTACGGTAACGTTTATATGAAATTTTAAAAGTTAAATTGTCGGGTTGAACTTTGGCCTTTCTATGCAGCTCATCACGATGTCTTAGACAACGAACTAGACCAACAGTCATCCAAGGTTTCAGAACTGTTTTTCTATTAGATGTGTATTCAGTTATACTATGCTTGAACAGTACTTTTTGCATGTAAGCAATCAGAAAATTTGTTGCAAGGTCCGGATCTTGAATACATAGACCCCGGGAAAAATCGAAGTTATCAATTTCATTTTTTATGGATCCGTAATCGTACCGAATTGAAGATCTTTTTGATGGAGATTTGTTAACTTTTAAATCAATGAATAGGGTAACCGGAAGATGGTCTGTTACGTGAGAATTTAGTACAATGACTCTAGCTGGTGATTGGGTTTTTAATAAAATATGGTCAAGACAGTTATTTACTCTAGTGGGGAATGTATGTGCTGGTAGTAAGCCGAGAGTCGCCATAGTGTTTAAATACTCATTAGAATGTCGATCACAGTTACCCGGCTTAATGTCGATATTAATGTCACCTATTAATGTTATATTGCAGTAGGATTTGACAGATATTACTATGTCACATACGCTAGAGTAAAAATTTGTAGGATCTTGATAAGATGAAGATCGATAGACAGCGATAATCGCTGTATTATTGTAGCAACACACCAAACAGTTGGCATCACGTATCATTGGTTCATAAACGAGACAATCCAGTGTGCTTTTGGCATATATTACAACACCGTCATTTTTAATTGGGTTATTTATTGTGTGATAAGAAGTATAGCCCTGTAAGTAAGGTAGTTGCCCCGTGAGTTGTAGCCAGCACTCAGTCAGAATTATGATGTCAAATTCAATTTTCGTTACTGAAAGCATTGTTACAAATTGGTCCAGGTTCTTTTTTATGCTCCTGATGTTTATATGTACTATGCCAAGTCTTTGATTGCTCTGTCTAGTAACGTTCCGACAATTTTCTGGAGTACATATAAAAGAGTCTGCAACTGAAACGTTATCGATGTCAAGAGAAATTTCGTTTATATTCGTCATTTTTAGTTATATGCAAAGATCTGGAGAATGTGTCACAGTCAGAGATAAGAATTTTATATATAGTCATTTTACAGTTTTTAAGGTCACACAAACGAAAAGCGTAGTATAAGTAAATGTGGAGATTCTTTTATTTTTATTGTGTAGTAGTAAGAACACATGAGAAGTATATTGGGATTTAAGTATTTTGTTTTATATATTTTTAGGGACGTTAATTTTGCAATATGCGAACTATGTGGAATGTATGTATGTTGGAATGATAGGTAGACGAAAATGCAGTGTAGGTGGTTGTCTGACGAATCGATTGTGAGTGTGTTATGAGTGATTGGTTTTGATTTTGGGAAAAAGTATTGATTAAATAATAGAGTACATATTATGGCTAAAAAAATAGGTATCTTAAAAGTAACATGAAAGAGAAATAGTCATTGCTCGACGGTTTCAGATGGTTTCAATTTGTTGAGGCAGAGTTCCGACTCCACCAGTACATGTTTAGAACCTTGCTCCTTCCGCAGGAATACTTTCCCATTTGAGTACCAGCAAAATGTATATCCATGGGTTTTTGCAAACTCTCGTGCCATCAAGAATGTTTTTCTAGCAGATCGTGCCATATACTCTGCTACATAAATGGGCTGCCACGCTCCAGGTAGACCCAATGATTCCGTATTGAGTTTATTTTCCTTCGAACGGTTTTTGTTAAAATTGCGAGCAGTTGCTAGCAGATCATTTTTCATATAAACTATGGAGAATTCCGCAATAATAGTTTTATTAGTGTTAGGCTTACCAGGAAGTCGGTAGGTATACGTCTCTTATGTCTTTGGGGCTGAAATCGAACTGGTCCGCCTTACCAACCTTAGTAATTAGGTTCGTCAAATCAGCCACTGACTCCCGTTCTCGAGCTGGAACATTTCTTAATTCAATACAGGAGGAGCGTGAAGAAAACTGCATATCTTGTATTTTTTTCAAGCCTGGGTATAGTCTTGGCGTTCATTTTCCAGAACTTTTATTTTATTTCTCATTTCTTCATAGTCCTTATTTATGAAATTTATTGATTTTTCAATTTCAAGGTTTGACTTCTTTATTTGTTGATTTTGTAATTTTAATTCACCCACATCACGGACTAACTTTTTTAAAATCGTGTCCTGGTCTGATTTCCAAGATTCCAGCATATTTTTTAGTTGTTTGAATTGGTTGTCAGGACACAGGTCATCCGATCTCATTCGTTTACGAGTCGTTATGTTTAATAAATCGTGATCACTTACTCTCATTGACGATAAATCCGGTTCAGAATGCGCATCACTTATGGCACTGGCAGCCGTAGAAGGAGGTGTTCTTTGTGTGCGTGGCATAGCTGTCTTCCAGTAGTTACCGCAGATATTAAAAATGTAATAAAAACGCTGTAGAAATAATCCACACAGTTAATGCGTTCAAGAACACTCGTAGCAGAGGTGCGTAACAGTTAAAATTAAATATTCGTAGCGATCGTAGCATCCAAACGCGTAGCCGATGCTCGATAGTGACGTAGCGCACGCTCTGTAGCAACGTAGCACCACCCAACTAACATTTTGGTGTCAGTTACAGGCTTTTTTATGACTTTAAGTAATATAACAGGGTTATAATTACCTCAGTTATTACTAAAGACGATATAGAGGAGCTAACAAACAAGTTTTAGCCCCAATCGCAGCACTATAGCGTTAATGGATGATGTAATACAGCTTTGAGAGTTATAATGGCGCTAGTAGCAGCAAGTATACTTAATATGTTATAGCTTTAACCTTTTTGTGACACCCAAGTCTTTATAAAAGTGTTCGCCGACACCTCTTAACACTTATTGTTGTATAGTTATTACAATGAACTCTTTTATACCACTTAAGGTGCTATATTGACTATTATTGCAGTCATAAGCTATAAAATAGAGTTCATCGAGAGTTTAGTAACACGAGAAACTAAAGGTGTCAAACAACTCCTCTATCTAGGTTTAACCTGTAATAAAGGGTTTAACTAAAGCTTATTGTATTAGGCACTCCTCTTTTACAGACGTTCTAAAGGTATTGGTGTCAAACAACGCCAGTATGGGTCGTTATTAACACTAACCTCACTTTTGTAAAGTTCGCCATTGTTTTGGTAACCTAACAATTAATATTATTTCGAGTTATTCAACATTTGACTACAATAAACAAAATTTCTTACATTATTTGAAGCATTCCATGAATGCCACTTAATTTTACATACCACTGCTCAAGAAGCAGGAATGAATAGTAATGTTTAGCTTGAGGTACCTATTTTGTTATCATAATTTTTCTTTTAAATCTTTAATAAATCCTAGGCGCGTTAAAATTGAGATGAGAAACATGGTATACATTTACTGTGAAATCATAAGGGAGTCATTTTTCACTTCACATACTTAAATAACATAATATTCCATAATATTATTCTGCTGTGTTGAATAATGGATGACATAACACTTCCATTACGAACAGATTTAATTTTAGTAAGGTTACAGGCTTTTTTATCTTGACGTTCGCTTTTTACCACCTGTAGTGCTCACTATCGCGGTAATACCGGTTAAAGTAGTAGTTGACGATGAATAAGCGCTCTTGTGGAGCTTTAAGATCTTACACCTTACTATAGGATTTATAGCACCTGTAGCGTTTACCAACTCTATTTTACAACGGTAATACAGATTAAAGTAATAGCTGACGATGAATAAGCGCTCTTGTGCAGCTTTAATATCTTTGTGACACCGTACTATAGGCTTTCTATAACTTTTACCTGTAAAACTGTGGGCCTCTTTCGTGGTTATAAGTGAGTTAGAGCATGCTCTAACTCAGTTGCACAGGTATGCGTTAACACTTTTATACTCAAATGGAACTGATATACGAGTCTTATATAGGATTTTTTAACGCTTTGGTGCTAGTTGGGCAGGACACAAATTTGCTGCGATGACGTCAATGTTCATTTAGCGCTGTCGCTGAGTGCGTCGTCTCGTCGCTCGCTGTCCCAAGTTCAAATCTCAGTAAGCACAGACGTCTTTTCGAAATTTATAAAAGTATTGATCTTGACTCACCAGAAGCCAACAGCGAAGCCCCCGAAGACTCTACGTTCAACCGTGAGTAAGTGAGACGTCCGACACCAACCAATATGTCTGCCGCGGCTTATGGACACTTCCCCAGGAAGAAAAAGGAGGGTCCGAGTTTCGGTATAATTTAGCTTATCAATCTAAAAATATGTTAAAAGATGTTTCAATATTTACTAAAATGATGCAGAACACACGTCCGTTCTGATCGGGCGCTGAGCCCTGCTCAGAATCAAATTTTTGGTTTTTCAACTGACTCAAGGGCATCAAGCTGGTATCTGGCAGATCCGTCCCAAAGATGAGAGCAGTATTCCATACACAATCAAGCTTGCGCTTGATAGAGTTTGAGCAGCTGTTCCGGCGTGAAGTACCGTCTCACCTTTGCTAGGATCCCCAACTTCCTTGCAGCCACTTGAGCTTTTGCCTCTATGAAAAGGCCAAAATTGAGAGTAGATGTTAATGTAACCCCAAGAAGCTCAAGTTGGTCTGTCATCGGCACGGTTGCACCTCGGAAAGATGGAGCTGGGTGGAATTGGCTCCTTTTGGCGGAAAATAGACACGCTTGGGTCTTAGCAGCATTGAGTTTGACCAGATTGGCATCACCCCATTCAGAGACAGCCTGTAAGGACAGGTTCAAGCGCTCAACCATAGCCTCCCGGAGAGACCGGATCTGCGACCCACCAGCTCGTGCGTCGTACACGGATCTCTCAGCAACAGTGCTGTCGTCTGCATACCCAAAGGTACCGGGTTTAAGCAGATCATTAATATGCAGCAATAACAATGTTGCCGAAAGCACCGACCCCTGAGAAACCCAGGCATTAATATCCAGCAGTCAAGACGAGCAGCCATCTATGACCACTCGGATAGACCGATCCCTCAGGAAATCTGCGATCCAATCACACAGACCGGCGGGCTAAGGCTATCGTGCCAGACCTTGTCAAAGGCCTTCGAGATGTCAAGGGAGACCGCTTGTGCCTCCCCGTGCTTCTCTATGGCTTCACTCCAGATGTGAATGGCATACGGTAGAAGATCCCCAGTTGAGCAATTTCGGTGGAACCCGTATTGTCGGTCACTAAGGATATCATTCGCTTCTAAGTACGCCAGGAGCTTATGATTCAGCACGCGTTCTTTATAAATTTTCGTACAGTGTACTCGCCCTGTACACGCGAAATAATACTTTTCTCACATTTTATAATAACAATACCCGGCGCCTCCACCACTTGTAAGGGATCGAAGTTCGGGGCGTAGCAGGAGCTACTTTAAAAATAAAAATTTTGGATACTTTCAAGCATTATTATATTACTCCTTTTTTTATTGAAAAAGCAATTAACAGAATCCCAGCGAAAAAACCAACACATGTCACCACATTTGAATTCAAACTTAATCTCTTTCTTCTTAAATCTTTCAAGGCTCATGACTTTGAGGTTGCACCTTCCAAAGAGTAAATTCTACAGTACCTAGTTCCAAGCGAGGCACCGATTTTGTAAATTTTATTTGTTTTTCTTCCAACCCTTGTTTTCTTTTCAGTTTGGGCACGAAGAGAAAACTTGTATTCATTTTGAGTAACTAACTCACGTCTCTTCAGGAAATTATGTGTAAAATTCTCCTATCAAATAATTAAACGTCCCTAACACTTTTATTTTCTACGCTACGGTTTGCCTTATTGGCCGAAATAAAATTTAATGATAAATATAAAACAACATTCGTCGACACATCGAGTTGTGTTCCGTATTGAACCATCTCCTTTTGATCGTCTTTCGCTGAGGCAGCTTCCTCAACTTCCATCGTGGCGTCTGCATACTGGTCACCCTCTCTGTAATCCACTTTGACAGCATCCACATCAGAGTTGTCAGTGGAACAGCGCTCTGGTTCGGACATCAGAATCGCCTCGCTTTCTGTAAGGAGTTCAGATATAAATATTGGAATGGATACACCAGCTTGTACACTTTCCTCTATTCTGTCCAGTTCAGTTTCGTCCTTGATTAGGCTGCTCTCTCCACAGCTCTGCTCGACATCGTCATCATAGTTATCACACTTCTCATTGTCATCGGTTTGAATTTGTGGATCTTCAATCTCAGTACTGGAATATAAAGGTGCATCATTATCGACATTCACAAAATCTTGCTGTCCGCATCCATCGGACACTTCAGTATTCGTCTTTTCGACATAAATAGAACATTCAAATAGCCGTCGTTTACAGAACATGCATTTGCACGGAAATTCTGTCCTTATTTTGTCGCATAGCAACGAAAAATTGATACCATCATGGTATATCGTATTATAAAAGTATCTTGCTGCATTTTGTAAAAATGCGCTTTAAATTAACGAATAATCGGCTTCTCGCCACTCGCTTTCGATAGCGACGAGCCTGAATTCGGCTAAGAAAACTTCGAAGCATACTCGGTCTATACCGGCATATAAACATAGATATTTTGCATACATATAAATTCTTTCTTTTAACTATAAAAATCACTTAGCTTTTGTTTCCAGGCGTCCATACATCTAGCGCCTGAACATCGTTAGCATCTCGTCCTTTGCAAGATGTCTTTATAAATTTACATACAGTGTACTCGCCCCGTACACGCGAAATAATACTTTTCTCACGTTAAATTATAACAATACCCGGCGCCTCCACCACTTGTAAGGGATCGAAGTTCGGAGCGTAGCAGGAGCTACTTTAAAAATAAAAATTGTGGAAACTTTTAAGCATTATTATATTACGTCTTTTCATTGAAAAAGCAATTAACAGAAGCCCATCGAAAAAACCAACACATTCTTATGTCACCACATTTGAATTCAAACTTAATCTCTTTCTTCTTAAATCTTTCAAGGCTCATGACTTTGAGGTTGCACCTTCCAAAGAGTATATTCTACAGTACCTAGTTCCAAGCGAGGCACCGATAGCCAAGGGACGGTTTTACGGTTTTTACCCTTTGTTATTCAAATATACGGATTAACAACACGGGAAGAATGCACAATAATAGGTCCCGATAGTATTCGCTTGCATAAACTTTTGACGTGAACTGACACAGCAACAAAGAGGCATCATATGTAAACAGCCTGAAGTGCTTGAGGATTGAAGAAATATACTTCCTTCTTCATTGGAGATTGCTTTTGAGAGTCTAAAGATCTACAAATGACAGTTGGGACCAACGGCAATGAAGAAGGAAGTACTCGTATATCTCTTCAATCCTCAAGAAGAGATATTCTTCCTTCTTCATTGGAGATTGCTCTTGAGAGTCTAATGATTTACAAATGACAGCTGGGACCAACGGTAATGAAGAAGGAAGTATATCTCTTCAATCCTCAAGAAGAGATATACTTCCTTCTTCATTGGAGATTGCTCTTGAGAGTCTTTTCTAAAGCCGTCAATAAAGGCTAGAGAGAGGTGGGATCTTAATTCCTCGACAATTTTGAGGAGTTTGAGTCCGGTCAGTTAAGGAAAACAGGTATGAGGAATAAGACTTCTCCAGGTAGATCGAGAGGTAACCTAACTCATCTGCCTAGCCTTTTCCCACTATATTGGGGTCGGCTTCCAGTCAAACTGGATTTAGCTGAATACCAGTATTTACGAGGAGCGGCTGCCTACCAGACTTCCAGAACCCATTTACTGGATAACACGGTACTTCATGGCAAGACTGGAGTCAGATTTTTACTGGCTTCTGACTATTCGTAACGACTGCCAAAGATCTACAAATGACAGTTGGGACCAACGGCTTAATGTGCTTTCCGCGGCACGAAGGAAACTCGGTATGTTAAGATGGTAACCCATCCACAGACCAACCTTGGCAAGCGTTGCTCGACTCTCTGCTTCTTATTACCAATCAAATATGTCACCAGAAAATGGCAGACTCCGTAAGATTGTTATATAACTTTATTAGATTATGATTTTTCGATATACTCGTATTATGAAAAAATCGTTTTGTATGTTATATTATATACCATCCAAATTCAATAGATTCAAATACATTCGTGTCTTATTAGAGCATAGTGCACCGAGTGATCAATAAATAGGTACCTCAAACTAGAATCGACTTTCAACAATGAAGGTTACGACTAAGAAGAAGAAGTCGACCAAATATAACAGTACCTAATAATAATTTATTAAAACTACAAAGGTCCAATTGTTAGAAAAAAAAACAAAAAGAAGCGTAATCTACGGCTTAGTGACTTAATCTAGAACCACACGCAAAAGACAACAAAAACTTTATGAGTGACAAGGTTACCCTGCCCTCGTCGCGGCAAAACATTGATAAAATGACTCAGCATTGGGGTATCATGCTGTCCGGCTAGAGTTTTCAGAGTGAAACAGCATTGCGTGATCAATCAACTGCCAAACACTTGTGAGCACAGATTGAAGCTTTGAATAGCATAAAAGTCATCGATTCGCGCATCCGCCAAGTCATGGATTCAATACGGGAACCCAATTCCAGCTACTGAGGTCCCACTAATGAAATTGGACGCTAATCCTTCGACCCGCCAGGATTTAAAACAAAATGATATATAATACAAAAACAATAAATATGATATCAACGCATAATCCTGACAAAAAGAGAAATGGTAAAACAAATTTTGATGATGCAGACAAATGGGATATGCGCGTACATTCACTAGTAATAAAAAACTGAGGACCTAGCACGAATACTTTGATGTATAGTAACGTTGACGCAAGTGAATTTTGATTATAAAGAACTACGACCCCATAGTGTTTTGATTTAACTTTACGCAACATACTTACATAATTTATATCATACAAAAACACGAACATTTATCCATCATCTGCCTAGCCTTTTCCCAACTATACCGGGGTCGGCTTTCAGTCAAGCCGGATTTAGCCGAATACTAGTATTTTAGTATTTTTTGAACATAGTATCCAATTCAAATAAATATTTAGTGTGAAGCGAGTATTGTAGGTATGGTAAAATTTTGCTATTCGTTTTTTTTTAATATTCGAGCTAGTCCCTCTATTCATAAAATTTATTGTTCGGGTAAGGATATTAGAGAAAGGTCTATGTACTTTTGCGAGTATATCTGGCGCCCAACTGGTGACAACAAGTACCAAGAGGACAATTTTACAATTAGAAAATGCGATGCGAATGCGAACGATCCTCAAAAATGGACCTTCCATTGTCCGATGTTGGCTGGGTTTACTTTGGGCGTGTAATGTTAGGTATAGGTATATTAGGTTTAAATTACGATGACGAGAACCGACGGCATGCCATACACGACGTATGAAACTAATTTTGTGTCATACGTTTGATACACAGTATATCTGCATAAAGCTTCAATCGCATTCCCAAATATCGACAGCAGTATGTTCAATCAATTAAAGGCCTCAATTTCAAATTGTGAAACCATGTGTACCTATATCGACAAAGGAATTAAGTAACATGATTGCTGATATAGTTCATATTCGAGCGAATTTACTTGATATTTGTACAGTCATTATTTTAATAAAGACGTACGAGTATGTCCAAAGTTGCTTAAAAATATGAATAGGGAAAACGTCGTGTGAGTTTTGACATGTTTTTGAACCGAAGTCAGAGTCAGAGTTTTTAATTTTGGTTTTTCAGAGTCGGAATCGGATTCGGAGTCGGAGGAGACGGATAAGAAAGATGTGTTAAGGGCAGGCAATAATAAAATAGTACAAACATTAATCAGTCAGCCTGTTTAATTTCAATTAAAATAATAAACCTATATAACACAGGTATTACAAACAAAAATAATCACATTTTTATGACAGTTAGATAATTAAATCAAATTGATTGACTCCAGAAATTGCAAATTATATTTAATAAATCTCCGATTTAAAAATATCGGAACCGAAGTCGGAACGGGAGGTGTAACATCAATCGGAAGTTCCGACATATCGGATTCAGAGTCTAAGCTCCGTACCATCCCTGGTTTTAACTATGATTGTATTTGTAAAAGTCGGAAGACCTAAAGCTAAAATAAGATATCCAATTATCCATGTCAACGAGCATGGGGTACAGGGTCAGGGTAGTTGCCATTATTTAGTCGATAGTAGTAATATCCGATGCATTTATAGCTTATCATCATCCCATGTCGCTCGATTAATTTTTGTTAGTAATATTACATGAGCGTAGAGGCTTATTCAAGTTGACTCTGTGTCTCTTATCTATGTGGTACATATAGGTATGTCGGAGATGAGTACATCTCTCTAGCCAATTTCAATTTTCAAATATCTTTGTTTGCTATATAAAAGCACTTCTTACCCTAAGATACAATAAAACATAATAACAACACTTTATGAGGCAAACACATAGCCTTTCAAAGTTTGCAATAGATTGCTTAGAACTGATCACAACATAAACTGAGCATTCAACTTCATGGAAACAATGTTATTATTACAATGTCATCATCTGCCTAGCCTTTTCCCAAACATATTGGGGTCAGCTTCCAGTCAAACCAGATTCAGCTGAATATCGTGTTTTACGTGGAGCGGCTGCCTACCAGACCTCCACAACCCATTAACTGGGTAACACGGTACTTCTTGGCAAGACTGGAGTCACATTTACTGGCTTCTGACAATCCGTAATGACTGCCAAAGATCTACAAATGACAGCCGGGACAAACGGTTTAATGTGCTTTCCGAGGCACGAAGGAAACTCGGTATGTTAAGACGGTCACCCATCCACATACCAACTTTGGCAATCGTTGCTTAACCTTAAAGATCGACCCGTGTGGCTGTTATTATTTAGCCACGAGCTCCTTGTTATTATTACAATGTATTTAGTTATAATTTTGTTATTTTCATGTGGGTATGACTTACATAAATAAAGTAACAAAGATATTAGCTGATCGCACGGTGTACCATAATAGTAGTAAGCTTGCATCCAGCCAATGAACAGCAGACGGAGCCTCCCTGCCGCCCGGAGGCCGGTAATACAGTGGCCAGGGCCGGGGCGGCAGCGAGGCACATCTCTCTAGTAACATCAGCCAGGATATCGGAACTACTGGACGTACCATGGGAAGTGCTGGTTATTGCGTAATAGAAAAACCGTTTAATAAATCAAATTATAATTCATATTCGAAATCACATTAACAATATTTTTACACAATAGGCACACAGAACAAGCGTTTGCTGCGGCCTCATTCGTTTGTCAGTATTTTGGTCATTGCATGGAATAACGTGGAGAAATTACAGGCATTATTCGGTACACAACTTTATACTGTTGACCACAGTTTACAAAACAAAAATATCAAACGATGAAAGTTATAATTTCTGATTAAGTTTAACATCTATGAAATGTAGTGAGGTTAGTCATAACGTCCAGTCAAATCATCACCTCGTGCTCAATTTGAATGCGTCAACCTGGCCACTTTCAAAATGGCAAACATTAACTGTCATGGAGTATCGACTAAACACACTCAAGCATTACCAGACCAAAAATTAAACAAATCTAAAACTAAAACTATCGATATAATCGATGCTTGACATTCCATATTCTGTGACATATGTATATATAAAAGCGTTTAGTAAAAATAAAAGGGAAATAAACTGAGTCACATATCAACAGACAGCTGAAACAACTAGTAAAGAGCCGTGCTGCTTTGTTAATCCATATAAATAATAAACGTCATGGTATAACAAAGGTATAACGCGTGTCTATCAATAGAAAAAAAAGGTTAGTCATTTCATCGATCCACTAGTGTTATTACGCACGTAGTTTTTGTTCAATTCTAAACGAAAATCAGGTCGACGAATTTATCGGTGAGGTTGAGAGTCATCCAGCAATATGCGATTCGAATTCAGTGAGTGTTATAAGGAGGCTTTGTTCAGCGCAAACAGTATATTTGAAAGATGTATTTTGTTTTCCAATAAAAGGTTCCAAACGGGGAACAAATTTGTAGATTTTTTTTCTTGATAATCGTATTTCTGAAATTTTTGGTCACACTTATTTGCCTTTTACTTTATGATATTCAGTTCGTTGATTTATACGAAATAGCTGCAACAGCACAAAATCTTTTTCGTTTTAATATTAACACTACTGCATTGTTTTGTCGTCAAAGTCCATCGTGAAACTAAAAATGTACAACACTACGATGCTTAATCCTAGCGGCTGCAGCGCTGCCACCGCGCGGCACTTTGCAGCTAATTTGAAGGCTTTAACAAACAAAAACTCAAACCATAAAATTACATATACGCACACATGAAACAAAAAAAAAACACGTGAAACTAAAAACCCAATAGAAAAGCAAAAATCTGTACTAATATTTAACTCTCACTATCCTGCATAGCTATTCCCTAGTCCTATTGGGGTCGGCTTCCAATCAATTCGATTCAGCTGAATACCAGTATTTTTCCGATGACCTTATATCTAAATAGTATAAAAAAGTCTCTGCCTACCTCTGTCCCACTAAACTGATTCATAAATCGCACAACCACGATCCTTTATGAGGTGAACAAGAATATCTGATAGGTCATGGCCGGTTGAGTAGAACTGAGCCGGTGAAGGACGGGAAATCCCTCTGGACGTATAAATAGCTCAGGGCCGTTCGTTGTGTCAGCGCTTGCGGCGAGCTCGCCCGAGACCAAGGCCAGACAGGCAGACGTCCTTCGGCTGTATGTGTACGGTGTATGTTTCTCTTCTCTCATCTATTATTATACACAAATATATTAATAATTTTTACATTTTAATAAATCTATTCGTTATTGTGTGCTAACTTGCATCATCATCATCTGCCTAGCCTTTTCCCAACTATATTGGGGTCGGCTTCCAGTCAAACTGGATTTAGCTGAATACCAATATTTTACGAGGAGCGGCTGCCTACCAGACCTCTACAACCCATTAACTGGGTAACACGGTACTTCACGGCAAGACTGGTGTCAAATTAACTGGCTTCTGACTATCCGTAACGACTGCTAAAGATCTAAAAATGACAGCCGGGACCAACGGCTTAACGTGCTTTCCGAGGCACGAAGGAAACTCGATATGCTAAGATCGTCAACCATCCACAGACCAACCTTGGCAAGCGTTGCTTAACCTTAAAGATCGACCCATGCGGCTGTTATTATCTAGCCACGAGCTCCTTGTGTGCTAACTTGCATAATATATGGGTATTATGCAAGTTAGCACACAAGGAGCTCGTGGCTCGGTTCCGATACTTTTAATCTCCGATTTAAAAGTATCGGAACCGAAGTCGGAACGGGAGGTGGAAGATCAATTGGAAGTTCCGACATATCGGATTCAGAGTCTAAGCTCCGTACCATCCCTGGTTTTTACTATGATTGTAAGACTCTCAAGAGCAATCTCCAATGAAGAAGGAAGAATATCTCTTCTTGAGGATTGAAGAGATATACTTCCTTCTTCATTGGAGATTGCTCTTGAGAGTCTAAAGATCTACAAATGACAGCTGGGACCAACGGCAATGAAGATGGAAGTATATCTCTTCAATCCTCAAGAAGAGATATTTTCCTTCTTCATTGGAGATTGCTCTTGAGAGTCTAAAGATTTACAAATTACAGCTAGGACCAACGGCAATGAAGAAGGAAGTATATCTCTTCAATCCTCAAGAAGAGATATACTTCCTTCTTCATTGGAGATTGCTCTTGAGAGTCTCTTCTAAGGCCGTCAATAAAGGCTAGAGAGAGGTGGGATCTTAATTCCTCAACAATTTCGAGGAGTTTGAGTCCGGTCAGTTAAGGAAAGACAGGTATGAGGAATAAGACTTCTCCAGGTAGATCGAGAGGTAACCTAACTCATCTGCTTAGCCTTTTCCCACTATATTGGGGTCGGCTTCCAGTCAAGCCGGATTTAGCTGAATACCAGTATTTACGAGGAGCGGCTGCCTACCAGACCTCCAGAACCTATTTACTGGATAACACGGTACTTCATGGCAAGACTGGAGTCAGATTTTTACTGGCTTCTGACTATCCGTAACGACTGCCAAAGATCTACAAATGACAGCTGGGACCAACGGCTTAATGTGCTTTCCGAGGCACGAAGGAAACTCAGTATGTTAAGATGGTAACCCATCATCATCATCAAGTCACTCTATTTATAAAAGAAATAAACATGTAAAGTTGATATTACGGTAACTAAAAATGTTGTTAGCTAACAAGGTGTCAGTTTATGACAATCGCACAACCACAATCCTTTATGAGGTGAACAAGAATATCTGATAGGTCATGGCCGATTGAGTAGAACCGAGCCGGTGAAGGACGGGGAATCCCTCTAGACGTATAAATAGCTCAGGGCCGTTCGTTGCGTCAGCGCTCGCGGCGAGCTCGCCCGAGACCAAGGCCAGACAGGCAGACGTCCGTATGACGTACGACGGCTGTATGTGTACGTTGTGTATTTCTCTTCTCTCATCTATTATTATACACAAATATAGGAATAATCTTTACATTTTAATAAATTTATTCGTGTGCAAACTTGCATCATCATCATCTGCCTAGCCTTTTCCCAACTGTATTGGGGTCGCCTTCCAGTCAAACTGGATTTAGCTGAATACCAGTATTTTACGAGGAGCGGCTGCCTACCAGACTTCCACAACCCAATAACTGGGTAACACGGTACTTCACGGCAAGACTGGTGTCAGATTAACTGGCTTCTGACTATCCGTAACGACTGCAAGCGTTGCTTAACCTTAAAGATCGACCCATGCGGCTGTTATTATCTAGCCACGAGCTCCTTGTGTGCTAACTTGCATTATATATGGGTATTATGCAAGTTAGCACACAAGGAGCTCGTGGCTCGGTTCCGATACTTTTAACCTCCGATTTAAAAGTATCGGAACCGAAGTCGGAACGGGAAGTGTAAGATCAATCAGAAGTTCCGACTTATCGGATTCAGAGTCTAAGCTCCGTACCATCCCTGGTTTTCACTATGATTATATTTGTAAAAGTCGAAAGACCTAAAGCTAAAATAAGATATCCATGTCAACGAGCATGGGGTACAGGGTCAGGGTAGTTGCCATTATTTAGTCGATAGTAGTAATATCCGATGCATTTATAGCTTATCATCATCCCATGTCGCTCGATTACTTTTTGTTAGCAATATTACATGAGCGTAGAGGCTTATTCAAGTTGACTCTGTGTCTCTTATCTATGTGGTACATTGGTACATATGTATAGGTATGTCGGAGATAAGTACATCTCTCTAGCCAATTTCAATTTTCAAATGTCTTTGTTTTGCCATATACAAGCACTTACACTAAGATACATTAAAACAACACTTTATGAGGCAAACACATAGCCTTTCAAAGTTTGCAATAGATTGCTTAGAACTGATCACAACATAAACTGAGCATTCAACTTCATGGAAACAATGTTATTATTACAATGTCATCATCTGCCTAGCCTTTTCCCAAATATATTGGGGTCAGCTTCCAGTCAAACCAGATTCAGCTGAATATCAGTGTTTTACGTGGAGCGGCTGCCTACCAGGCCTCCACAACCCATTAACTGGGCAAGACTGGAGTCACATTTACTGGCTTCTGACAATCCGTAACGACTGCCAAAGATCTACAAATGACAGCCGGGACAAACGGTTTAATGTGCTTTCCGAGGCACGAAGAAAACTCGGTATGTTAAGACGGTCACCCATCCACATACCAACTTTGGCAATCGTTGCTTAACCTTAAAGATCAACCCTTGTGGCTGTTATTATTTAGCCACGAGCTCCTTATTATTATTACAATGTATTTAGTTATAATTTTGTTATATTCATGTGGGTATGACTTACATAAATAAAGTAACAAAGATATTAGCTGATCGCACGGTGTACCATAATAGTAGTAAGCTTGCATCCAGCCAATGAACAGCAGACGGAGCCTCCCTGCCGCCCGGAGGCCGGTAATACAGTGGCCAGGGCCGGGGCGGCAGCGAGGCACATCTCTCTAGTAACATCAGCCATGATATCGGAACTGGACGTACCATGGGAAGTGCTGGTTGTTGCGTAATAGAAAAACCGTTTTATAAATCAAATTATAATTCATATTCGAAATCACATTAACAATATTTTTACACAATAGGTACACAGAACAAGCGTTTGCTGAGGCCTCATTCATTTGTCAGTATTGTGGTCATTGCATGGAATAACATGGAGAAATTACAGGCACTATTCGGTACACGTCTTTATACTGTTGACCACAGTTTACAAAACAAAAATATCAAACGATGAAAGTTATAATTTCTGATTAAGTTTAACATCTATGGAATGTAGTGAGGTTAGTCATTACGTCCAGTCAAATCATCAACTCGTGCTCAATTTGAATGCGTCAACCTGGCCACTTTCAAAATGGCAAACATTAACTGTCATGGAGTATCGACTAAACACACTCAAGCATTACCAGACCAAAAATTAAACAAAACTAAAACTAAAATTATCGATATAATCGATGCTTGACATTCCATATTCTGCGACATAATTATGTATATATACTCGTAAAAGCGTATAGTAAAAAATAAAAGGGAAATAAACTGAGTCACATATCAACAGACAGCCGAAACAACTAGTAAAGAGCCGTGCTGCTTTGTTAATCCATAAAAATAATAAACGTCACGGTATAACAAAGGTATAACGCGTGCCTATCAATAGTAAAAAAAATGTTAGTCATTTCATCGATCCACTAGTGTTAATACGCCCGTAGTTTTTGTTCAATTCTAAACATGAACGAAAATCAGGTCGACGAATTTATCGGTGAGGTTGAGAGTCATCCAGCAATATGCGATTCGAATTCAGTGAGTGTTATAAAGAGGCTTTCTTCAGCACAAACAGTATATTTGAAAGATGAATTTTGTTTTCCAATATAAGGTTCCAAACGGGGAACAAATTCGTAGATTTTTTTTCTTGATAATCGTATTTCTGAAATTTTTGGTCACACTTATTTGCCTTTTACTTTATGATATTCAGTTCGTTGACTTATACGAAATAGCTGCAACAGCACAAAATCATTTTTCGTTTTAATATTAACAATACTGCATTGTTTTGTCGTCAAAGTCCATCGTGAAACTAAAAATGTACAACACTATCATGCTTAATCCTAGCGGCTGCAGCGCTGCCACCGCGCGAAAACTCAAACCATAAAATTACATATACGCACACATGAAACAAAAAAAAACAAGAATATCTTTTAGGTCATGGCTGGTTGAGTAGAACCGAGCCGGTGAAGGACGGGGAATCCCTCTGGACGTATAAATAGCTCAGGGCCGTTCGTTGTGTCAGCGCTCGCGGCGAGCTCGCCCGAGACCAAGGCCAGACAGGCAGACGTCCTTCGGCTGTATGTGTACGGTGTATGTTTCTCTTCTCTCATCTATTATTATACACAAATATAGGAATAATTTTTACATTTTCATAAATCTATTCGTTATTGTGTGCTAACTTGCATCATCATCATCTGCCTAGCCTTTTCCCAACTATATTGGGGTCGGCTTCCAGTCAAACTGGATTTAGCTGAATACCAGTATTTTACGAGGAGCGGCTGCTTACCAGACCTCTACAACCCATTAACTGGGTAACACGGTACTTCACGGCAAGACTGGTGTCAAATTAACTGGCTTCTGATTATCTGTAACGACTGCTAAAGATCTAAAAATGACAGCCGGGACCAACGGCTTAACGTGCTTTCCGAGGCACGAAGGAAACTCGATATGCTAAGATCGTCAACCATCCACAGACCAACCTTGCCAAGCGTTGCTTAATCTTAAAGATCGACCCATGCGGCTGTTATTATCTAGCCACGAGCTCCTTGTGTGCTAACTTGCATAATATATGGGTATTATGCAAGCTGGCTCGGTTCCGATACTTTTAATCTCCGATTTAAAAGTATCGGAACCGAAGTCGGAACGGGAGGTGTAAGATCAATCGGAAGTTCCGACATATCGGATTCAGCGTCTAAGCTCCGTAACATCCCTGGTTTTTACTATGATTGTAAGAGTCTCAAGAGCAATCTCCAATGAAGAAGAAAGAATATCTCTTCTTGATGATTGAAGAGATATACTTCCTTCTTCATTGGAGATGGCTCTTGAGAGTCTAAAGATCTACAAATGACAGCTGGGACCAACGGTAATGAAGAAGGAAGTATATCTCTTCAATCCTCAAGAAGAGATACTCTTCCTTCTTCATTGGAGATTGCTCTTGAGAGTCTAAAGGTTTACAAATGACAGCTGGGGCCAACGGCAATGAAGAAGGAAGTACATCTCTTCAATCCTCAAGAAGAGATATTCTTCCTTCTTCATTGGAGATTGCTCTTGAGAGTCTAAAGATCTACAAATGACAGCTGGGACCCACGGTAATGAAGAAGGAAGTATATCTCTTCAATCCTCAAGAAGAGATACTCTTCCTTCTTCATTGGAGATTGCTCTTGAGAGTCTAAAGGTTTACAAATGACAGCTGGGGCCAACGGCAATGAAGAAGGAAGTACATCTCTTCAATCCTCAAGAAGAGATATACTTCCTTCTTCATTGGAGATTGTTCTTGAGAGTCTCTTCTAAAGCCGTCAATAAAAGCTAGAGAGAGGTGGGATCTTAATTCCTCGACAATTTCGAGGAGTTTGAGTCCGGTCAGTTAAAGGAAAGACAGGTATGAGGAATTAGACTTCTCCAGGTAGATCGAGAGGTAACCTAACTCATCTGCCTAGCCTTTTCCCACTATATTGGGGTCGGCTTCCAGTCAAGCCGGATTTAGCTGAATACCAGTATTTACGAGGATCGGCTGCCTACCAGACCTCCAGAACCTATTTACTGGATAACACGATACTTCATGGCAAGACTGGAGTCAGATTTTTACTGGCTTCTGACTATCCGTAACGACTGCCAAAGATCTACAAATGATAGCTGGGACCAACGGCTTAATGTGCTTTCCGAGGCACGAAGGAAACTCAGTATGTTAAGATGGTAACCCATCCACAGACCAACCTTGGCAAGCGTTGCTCGACTCTCTGCTTCTTATTACCAATCAAATATTATGTCACCAGAAAATGGCAGACTCCGTAAGATTGTTATAAAACTTTATTATATTATAATTTTTCGATATATTCGTATTATGAAAAAATCGTTTTGTTTATAATATTATATCCCATCCGAATTCAATAGATTCAAATACATTCGTGTCTTATTAGAGCATAGTGCACCGAGTGATCAATAAATAGGTACCTCAGACTAGAATGACGTGCTTTTCGAGGCACGAAGGAAACTCGGTATGCTAAGATCGTCAACCATCCACAGACCAACCTTGGCCAACCTTGTAGATTGACCCGTGCGGCTGTTATTATCTAGCCACGAACTTTTATACCATGTGCAATTGCTAAGTCACTCTATTTATAAAAGAAATAAACATGTAAAGTTGATATTATGGTTACTAAAAATGTTGTTAGCTAACAAGGTGTCAGTTTATGACAATCGCACAACCGCAATCCTTTATGAGGTGAACAAGAATATCTGATAGGTCATGGCCGGTTGAGTAGAACCGAGCCGGTGAAGGACGGGGAATCCCTCTGGACGTATAAATAGCTCAGGGCCGTTCGTTGTGTCAGCGCTCGCGGCGAGCTCGCCCGAGACCAAGGCCAGACAGGCAGACGTCCGTATGACGTACGACGGCTGTATGTGTACGTTGTGTATTTCTCTTCTCTCATCTATTATTATACACAAATATAGGAACAATCTTTACATTTTAATAAATTTATTCGTGTGCTAACTTGCATCATCATCATCTGCCTAGCCTTTTCCCAACTATATTGGGGTCGCCTTCCAGTCAAACTGGATTTAGCTGAATACCAGTATTTTACGAGGAGCGGCTGCCTACCAGACCTCCACAAGCCATTAACTGGGTAACACGGTACTTCACGGCAAGACTGGTGTCAGATTAACTGGCTTCTGACTATCCGTAACGACTGCAAGCGTTGCTTAACCTTAAAGATCGACCCATGCGGCTGTTATTATCTAGCCACGAGCTCCTTGTGCTAACTTGCATAATACCCATATATTATGCAAGTTAGATCCTGCGCCGCAATTTAGAGGACACTTTAACAAATAAAAACTTTTAGGAACATGGTGCCCTAAAGCGCTACGTCACTCGGCCGAGATATTATTACCATGTGTAACGGTCACCCGATTGCCAGCCATGCCAAAGCCATGCCATGCCGTGTCGTCATGGTGCAGCCAAAGCCACAGCCTCAGCCAAAGCCATAGCCATGACAACCAAGTACGCCATGGCAGCCACAGCAAAGAGAAAGTCAATTGACTAGCACGTCACGTGTGCTTGTCAACCTAACGCAATGGGCGTTACCGAGCGGCGATCCCCTCCTCGATTTAGAGTGGGGGTAAACTAATAAAATAGGTCGCGCAGCGCATTTGGGGAATTATTCTGATCTAGAACCTAGCCTAAGCCGAAACTCTGTTCGATTATAATTTATACAATTAATACCTAAAATCGAGAAAATTGTTTTCGCTATCCTGTGTTTCTTATGTGACAATTAAGCCTATCATTAAAATGACATAATTATGTGTTCCCAGCTTAATTTTAATCATTTATTGGAATACTATAAAATTAAAAACACGTGAAAACCACTTTATTAAGAACTTCGCAGAAGAATGGTGTAGTATGCCACCTCCTAAAGGAAAATGTTTGTACCCCGTTGACAATATTTCACGCAGCCCAACCTTTGTAGTATATGACTCAGGCTAACCTACACTCTCTTTATAAATATTTTACGTTGGAAAAATACTGACTGGTAATCCAGTATTGGAAAAGTTAAATAGAACAAAAACCCCATACTGCCCTTCTCGCCACATATAAGTGCTCGTCCTTATTAAAATCACTCCTTAAGTCTGCGTTTCCACCAGAAATGTGCGAGGATGTGAAGCGAGGGATGTGTTTGTTAGGAACTAATATAATCGCCTCATTTACCTAGCCTCGCTCAGCGCAAGCGACTCTATTGGCTCCTTCCAAACACATCCCTCGCAACTCATCCTCGCACATCCTTAATAGAAACGCAGCCTTAAGCTTGTTTGGCTACCGTCATCCAATATACAAAAGAAAAACATCCTTTCGAATGAAATGTTTCAAATGGAACGGAAAAATACTCTTTACTATGGCATCAGACGGACCTAATGGAATAAAAAGTTTTTGCTAACACAAAAATGTACTTACGGCTTTTAAAACATAATGTGAGATTCGAATGGAAGTCTGTTTTAAAAATTTAGAATCTAGATATTGTTTGAACAGAATTTAGCTTGAGAAAAAAAAACATGAAAATTACAATCAGCCTATCCTTTTCTTTACTATGTTTTTTTATGAATGGGATCATCAAGTGACCTTCCGCTAAAAAAATATATTAGACTGGAGAAAGGCCATTTGCAGCGTGTACGCTGCGCAAGCTCGACGCTATCACCGCGACAAAGCGACGCTAGCACCGCGGCAATTTGCGCACGCGCATGGGCAACGCCTATCCTGAACACAATAGTGAGATGAGAAGAGACGTTTATTTAAAAAAAACTTCTCGTTATTGTCTAGTCAACAAGTGCTTTATTGTTCATCTTTTTCAGCAGTCTTGGAAAAATATGAATGAGGTGTCATTTAATTCGAAAGAGCCTGTAGATGATTTTTGGAAAAAATAAAGTACCGCTCGATAAATCTGCAAAAGTTATAACTAATTTACAAAAAAACCAAATACTACAAAGTAAAAAATAACTTTAATTTCGGAAGTCGGTGTCCAAAAAAGAAATAACCAAAAACACCGAATTCCGAAATTAAAGTCGTTCTTTACTTTTTAGTGGTACCTGCGTACCAGTAAAAAGGGAAAAATAAATAAAACAACTTTGAAACCACAAGCACAGCGTGCCGGCGTGATATTATGTTATGAACTGGTGAAAACAATCAACAGACATGCGATTACAGAAATCCCGATCCATTTGCTATGATTTATTGAAGAGTTCCGTTGCCTACCACCGAAGTTCTTCATCAGATCTTCACCAAATTTAAATGGGACCAGTCCGAGAAAATACTCTTCCAAACAAAAAAGAATCATCCAAATCGGTTAACAATAGGCGAAAATATCGCTTAACAAACATTTTTCATAGGATCCCATCATCAGATCCTGACTTATACCTTCCATCATCAGTTCAGCAACATGAGATGATGATTACTAGGCACAAATATCTGAATTGCGTTAGAAAGTTTATGAAAAACAGTGTATGTGCATATAAAATTTGAGGGTTTTCCTCGATTTTCATGGGATTCCATCATCAGATTCTGACTTAGTATAGGCTTTTGAATAAAAAAAGATTTTTTTAAATCGGTCTAGAATTGGCGGAGAAATCGGTGAACATACTTACATAAAAAAAGATACATACAGCCGAACATAGAAACTCCTCCTTTTTGAATAAGTCGGTTAAAAAAGAAAAAGTGGTTTGTTTTTTTTTCAAATATCTCTAAATCGAATTAAGATTTATGAAATCTGAGAAAAGATGCGAAAAGAAGAGGAAATTTCCTAAAAGGAGTCGGCCACCAACAAAATTTTTTGTAACGTGTTATTTTAACAGTACGGACTTTTTATAGATTTTCCTGCAATCTTTAGGTATATAACTATTATCTGCAAGCTTCAAATCCGAAACAATTGGCATCAGCGAGTAGCGAGTAAAAAGTTTCGATAGTTTTGACGCTCGGCTTTCAGCGAGTGCTTTTACTCGCAATACTCGCACTACTCGCTTCAACCAGCCGAGAGATACAGTTAATAATAATAATAAGCCTTATATAGTGGTGATAGACCGACTAGAGCATCGCGCAATGATTGTTGATATAGCAGTCCCTCATGACGACAACCTCGTGAAGTCAGAGAAAGATAAACAAACGAAGTATCTTGACTTGGCTCGCGAGGTTGTCGACATGTGAGATGTGAACACAGCAGTTATTGTGCCGATAATCGTGACGGCCAATGGCATTATTGCCAAGAGCCTCGACCAACATCTCAAGAGGCTCTCGTTGGGCAGCTGGATCAAGGGCTTGATCCAGAAAGCAGTACTCCTGGACACGGCGCGCATCGTTAGGAGGTTCCTCTCTCAGAAGCCCTGACCTCCGGTGGCTTGAACCCTGTTCCCGATACCGGTGGGCTACTATTTTTTATATTTTTAAATGTTTTTTTGTATTTTTATAGAAATATTTAAAAATGTATGAAAGTAAGTATATATAAATGAATAAATTTAATAATAATAATAACAATTTATTTTCTTCTAAAAATAACATACCTACAGACCTTTAAATAACATACCAACAATACGCTTAATTCTAAATTTAGATGTTGAATATCTGTGTCCGAACTAGATAGAATATCTGTATTTCGGACATCAGCGCTCTTCCCCTGTTATAGTCGACACTTGGGAATTAAACTTTAATTAGTACTTATACACATTTTATATTTAATACATTATTTAAGGAAGTGACATATGTAAAAGAACATTTAAAAAAAAAAATAAAAACAAAAAAAAAAAGATGCGTTATGATGACAACTTTTGAACCGTCTTCAAAAAGGAGACTTTTCAATTTATCGGAAACTTTTTTATTTTATTTTTTTATGTTCCCTGATTACTCGAAGATGCCTGAACAGATTTGGAAAATTATTTTTTGTTTGAGAGGGTACTTTTCAGGTGGTCCCATGATCATCAGGTCAGGATCTGATGATGGCATCCTGGGAAAAAGAAGGGAACTCTTCAAATTTTATTTGCCTACTTGAAGCGATTTGGGTAGTTTTTGGAAGAGTACTTTCTCGCACTGGTCCCTTTTCAACTTGGTGAAGAGGTGATGAAGAACTTCGGTGATAGGCAACGGAACTCCTCAATAAATGACCGGGATTGCTGAACTCTGATGCCTGTCTACTGTTTACACCAGTTCATAACTTAACATCACGCCGGTACGCTGTCACATGTGAATATCAATTTAGATGTAGAGACCACACCACCTCCACACCACTAAAAAGTGAAAAATAAATAAAAGTTTTTAGTCAATATGTGTAAATAAATACTTTTTTCAGTTGTTGACAGATGACATTGGATTTGAATTTTTTTAATTTTCTATTTTGACCCCCAGAAGTTCATATGTACTACTCTGTCAAGAAAGTACCGGGAAAAGATCAATAATACACAAAATGTCTGTTATTCATCCAAATTTATTTTATCACCTTCAAAGTATGCTCCTTTAGAAACGATACACTTGCGCCAACGAATAATCCATTCATCAAAACATTTTTTAAACGCTGCTTCCGGAATTGAGTTCAGTTCTCGCCGCGAATTCTCCTTTATGTCTTCTATCGATTGAAAACGGGTGACACGAAGTGGTAATTTGAGTTTAGGAAAAAGAAAAAAGTCAGCAGGAGCCATATCTGGTGAATATGGTGGTTGCTGGATGGTATTTGTTGAGTGTTTGGTTAAAAATTCGTTCACAATGATAGCCTTGTGCGAAGGCGCATTGTCGTGGTGCAAAATCCAAGAATTTTCTTTCCACAAATCTGGCCTTTTTCGTCGAATTTGCTCTCTTAAACGCCGCATAACGTTTAAATAATATTCTTTATTTACCGTTAGACCTTCCGGTAAGAATTCAGAGTGCACAACACCGCGATAGTCAAAGAAAACAGTCAACATGACTTTGACTTTTGATCGACTTTGGCATGGTTTTTTCGGTTTCGGTTCAGATGGAAGGCGCCACTCCGAAGCTTGTTGACTAGTTTGCATGTCAAACTCGTAAACCCACGTCTCGTCACCAGTAACAATGCGTTTCATGAATGTTGGGTCCGAACTGACTCGTTCTAGAGCATGTCCTCAGCGACTTTCATGCGATTGAGTTTTTGGAGAAAATTCAGATCTTTTGGGACTAGCCGAGCAGCAACATGTTTCATACCCAAATGATTAGTTAAAATGGTACGGATTGACTCGTGAGATACAGAAAGTTCGGCGGCTATCTCTCTCAGAGTTGAATGGGGATTTTCAGTCACTATTTCCTTCACTTTTGCGATGTTAACTTCAGTTGCAGACGTTGACGGCCTACCAGAGCGAGGCAAGTCTTCCATCACATCTCGACCGCTTTTGAACGCTTTGAACCACTCATAAGCACGAGTTTTTGATAAAGTCGATTCACCGTAAGCCTTCTGTAACATTTTCAGTAACTCCGAACACAAAATTCCATTGGCGATGCAAAATTTAGGACCAACTCTTTGTTCGATATTTTTGTCCATTATGAAATTCGCAATACACACTATATATGATATTACTAAAACCAGCACTGTATTTAATATAAATAACAGATGCAACTCAAACTCCGCGCCAAAATGGAAAACAGTTGTGCCAATCTAACAACTACAAAAAATAAAAAATTTGAATTTGGAACCATAAACAAATCATCCATTCCCGATACTTTTTTGACTGAATGTATACTAAATTTCAATTAAATTCGGAGCAAACTGGCTGTGACAGACAGACACCCGAGTGATCCTATAAGGGTTCCGTTTTTTACGGATGTTCAGAACACTAAAAAAGGCTTTGCTACCGAAACTGCTGGACCAATATTTATAACTTTCCCAGAGGGATGAAAGTATCACCGAAAACGGTTACTCTGGCTTTCGCAAGCAACGCCCGCTTCGGCCACTTTAGCAACCAAATTGATTTAAACATATAAATATCAAAATAAAGAAATGAAAAAAATCATGAACTTACTATTTGGATGAATTTACAGTAATCCACCGGCAGATCTATTCATGGTGAGTTTTCAATTAGTTATGCCACAGTTAACTCACAGTTTTGTTCTGCTTGAACATGAAAATTATGTGGCAATTGCTTATATCTATCTATACTAATATATAAAGCTGAAGAGTTTGTTTGTTTACTTGTACGCGCTAATCTCAGGAACGATTGAAAAATACTTTCAGTGTTAGATAGCCCATTTATCGAGAAAGACTATAGGTTATATATCATCACGCTAAAACTAATAGGAGCGGAGCACTAATGTCAATAAAATTGTGACGCAGACGAAGTTACGAAACTACGAAAATCTGAGATGTTTTTCCTTCAATGCAGCTATTTTTAAAAGGTTTCAGATTGTATCCCAGTTGGAAAAACAAAAAAAAAACATATTTTTCTTATTTTTTGTTAACAATTTACGTAGTTTAAAAATGAAATTCTTTAATACTTTTAATGATTAATTTTTATATTCTTAATAAATAAGCACGTTTTGAGCACTAATATTTTTTTAGGTGCAACGGTTTTTTTTCTAAAACGTTCATAATAATTCTTTTTTTGTTAGGTTCGTCAGAATACAGGGAAAGTTTGAAAACAATAAAAGGGTAAGTAGATAGGGTAGGTAGGGTAGGTAGGGTAGGTAGGGTAGGTAGGGTAGGTAGGGTAGGTAGGGTAGGTAGGGTAGGTAGGGTAGGTAGGGTAGGTAGGGTAGGTAGGGTAGGTAGGGTAGGTAGGGTAGGTAGGGTAGGTAGGGTAGGTAGGGTAGGTAGGGTAGGTAGGGTAGGTAGGGTAGGTAGGGTAGGTAGGGTAGGTAGGGTAGGTAGGGTAGGTAGGGTAGGTAGGGTAGGTAGGGTAGGTAGGGTAGGTAGGGTAGCCAGTTGACGGGAGCGAAGCCGCGCGGGTCAGCTAGTTGTTAATAAAAAAATACAAATAGTTTTGTTTTGTTTCTCCAACGAGGACATACTCTGAAGCCTTTTAAAAATAGCTCCATTGGAGGAAAACAATTTTAACTAGTTAACCCACGCAACTTCGTCTGCTCCGCTCCTATTGAACTTAGCGTGATGATATATAGCCTGTAACCAGCCTCAATTAACTAATTGAAAAATTATGACACAGATTTTTATTTTTATGTATAGTTTAAATCAATTTTATTTTTAAATTGGCCGAAGCGGGCGTGGCTTGAGAAAGCCGAATACCCCTTTTTTTGGTGTTATTTCACCCCTCTGGGAATGTTATAAATATTGGACCACAAAGAACAATGGCGAAATCTTAGCTGACATAAATTTGAGCGTCTAAAACTGACTTATTTACGAAAGAAATTCCACAATTTGTCTACGATTTTTCAAATTATCACATTAACTAGTTAGGGCCGGATAAAAAAATATACTAAAAGAAAAGTAATTTGACTTTTTATACGTTTAGTTTCGCCATTTTAATTATTGATTCTGTCAAGTGACAGTAAGTGCATGGTTATTGACGAGTGTTGATTAGTTGATAGATAGTGATTCTCATGTTGTAGATATCCGTTGTATACCTAAGGTAAGGTCTACGAAAGAGTATTTTATAACCATTGTGATAACCTACCTTTTATTAAAACTCACACTTTCAGTTGACTGAATCACAGACCCATAAACAAAACAGTTGTCAATCACAATAATAGATGGTGTGAGTTGTATATATTTTGTTTTTAAACTGACACGTTTAACAATATTTTAACAAGGCATTTCATTCTGAAATAACTAGGTTAGGCAAATACAAATGCGATACTGTCCTTTAAATTCCTCGAATTTGAATATAAAAGTTACCATAGACATAACCTACAAAAGTTCATGACTGAATATCTATTATTCTCGGCTTTCTCCAACAAAATTTTTTATTCAAACTAATTCAGAAGGTGACGATGAGTTGAGCAAGATATTTTTCATTTAAATACGTAGGAATTTAATCTCAGCTAAAACAATGCATGGGTGACTGCCATTGTTCTTTCCGGTAGCAAAAACTTTTTTTAGAGAATTTCCTCTTCTTTTCGAGACTTCTTTTTTAGATTTTAAAAATCTTAGTTAATTTAAAGAGAGATATATGAAAAAAAAAATTATGAACAACAAAAAACAGACAAAGTCTTTTCTTCAGTTAATTGTATTTAATTTTTGCAGTTCTTTAGACCGGTACAGTCTGTTGTCAACATTATCTGACCCACCCTAAAAACAAAACGAATTTGGACCCTCTGACAGTAACATTAAGGTTTATTCAATTTATACGAGCTTATCAGACAAGTACTCGAGGACTTGATGAACAAATACAATAATAATACAGACACGCAAATTTGATCTTTAAAACGTTAGCATTAGGTTTTAAGTTATAACTACTTGTTATAATATAATTAGTGTAATAATACTTGTTGCTTGTTTTAATAATTGCGTTCAAGTAATTCTGGTCTCGTGGTCTGTGTATAAGACTGAGAAAAACAAGTTGCGAGATCAAATCCTGCGACGAAGATGTTGTTTTGCTTTCAATTAAGAATTTATTCCAAAACTATTTCTTGTATTATTGTAAAGAACTATAGACGGATAACCTTCAAATATAAACTTTCTAAAATGGTAATATTTTCGCATAACTTGTAATAAGTGTGAAGTTGAAAAATAAATATTTGTATTCATTATAAAACTGGTATACAAATGCTACTAAGGTTATGCAGTGACTACGCGCAAACATATTTTACCCTGCCTTACTAAATTGCAAAAACAACGTCTCTATACAATTTTTAATTTTCTTTTTTATAGGTTGTTTTTTTTATTATGATGTCTCAATGGAGTGATTATTTAAAATACAAAATAATCTATTTGCACGAGGAGAAGGTTGGCTGCTTGTGCTGTGCAAGAATAAACTTTATGAAAGTTTACTATATGGTTCAAATTGTTTAGAATATTGCGTCTAGAAATTACAACTAAGATCAAATTTTAATGCGCCTTATAAGAGTTGAGTTGGTCTTGCGGTCACTAAGGTAGTGCGATGTTCATCATTATCTACGTTTGAACCAAGTTTAACCTAAATATAGCTTTTTGCTCAGCAATTTTTTTTTTAATTATGTCATAACATTTATTTTACATTTCTTTAATGGACGACGTAGGGTCTTGTCTTTTTAAAAGGGCAGTTTGTATAGAAATAAAACTAAACAATTGCAAGTTTAAAATGTTTATTTTTTCATTAAAACACTTAGTTAAGATAAAGTAAGTAAATGCTCATATATTTCCAAATTAATATACATTTTATATTAGTATGCCATAATCAAATCTAACCATTTATAAACATTAAAAAAGGTGTGTTTATGCTTAAATGTTTGTTATCGAGAAAATTAATTCTTCTGTGAAATGCTTTACAGATTTATAGCTGCCTATATGTAGTGAATAAACATGTTAATTAAATAGAAAAATCTATTTATAACAATAACATCACCACATAATCAGCAACATTTTAATGGTTTAACAGTCAATCCATTGAGCATTTACTTACATGGTGTGTTTAAAAATGCCTAGACACTAGATTAATTAGTAGCGGATTGGCGCACCGTCCCCTGCTATAACTTGCTGTAAACGGCTACGCATACCACGCACCATATTCCAACACAAATCTTTGCCTCTCATGTGCTCCCAAGTCGATGTCACGATCTCAGCCAAGTTGTGTTTGTTTCGCACTTCCGTTGTGTCCCAATTTAAAACCATTTGACCCCATAGATTTTCTATTGGGTTCAAATCAGGACTTTTAGATGGCCTATTAATAACTGTCACACATTCTTGAGCAGCTAACCAATCCTGCACAATGCCTGCACGGTGGATGGAGCAGTTATCGTGCATGAAATAAATATGTGATGTTGGATAGGCAATTCGCACAGTCGGCAGCATGACGTCACGAAGAATCTCCAAATACAAACTACTATTAAACCTACCACCAACTTCACCAATTCACCAGGTCCCATAGACGACATCCAGCTCCAGTAGTCCAGGGTTATTCTACCGCTGGTTCTACAAGGTAGCAAGCAATTCTCATTGTAGCGTTTTTCTTTCCTTCGCCATAAGATTTTACGTCCATCTTTGTCCGATTTAAATGATTTTTCATCAGTGAAGATCACAACATTTTCTTCCCAATTAAAATTTAAATATGCCTGGCCAAAACGGACCCTTTCTTCGCGATGAGCAGGTGTTAATGCAATTTTCAGTGTCGGTTTATAATTCCTTATCCCAGCAGCGTGTAAATGCCTTCTCACTGTTTCCACTGAAATATTGTGGTTTATTGCGGTTACACGAAAGGGCAAAAATGGATTATCAACATGGCTTGAAACAATAGCCCGGTGGCGTTCGAATTCGGGACTATACTTGATGGCTTTTACTCCTGGACGAATCCGCTGAATATTTCCATTGTCTTCATAACTTCTTAGCCATAGCCTGACCGTGTTTCTCTAAAACAAAAAAAAAACATTTTTGGAACGGTGTATGTAACTTTTAAGGAGTAAACTACGTGTTAATCACAATCAATAAAATAAAATAGGTATAAAAAAAAACACTTACTGCTATATTAAGTCGACGACCAATCTCTCTAATTCCAACATTCTGCTCACGTAAAAATATGATTTTATGTTTGGTATAGTCATCAAGTTGCGACACGATGCTTTTTTACACCAAATTGCTAACGAGTTATGTGGAACGATTTACAAATGTGTGTGTGCAGTCACTGCTATTAATCGTAGTGTAACTTTTGTCACTTATATGAATTTATTATCTACCTCACAAAGCAAATGTATGCTTTACTTCATATCCAACCATTCTTGGTAAATTTAAATTCTCTAAACTTAAAGTTTTTTTTAATTTACCCACCTGTTTACAAGATAAGTTATTAGGCGTAAATCATATTGGTCGTTCTTTAATAATGCAAGCAATTTTGTAGTTCCTTTTTTAATTGATTATTATTACAACTAATCAAAAAAGGAACTAATACTATGTGGAATGTGTTTTCGAACCCACATGTTGTTCGTCGCCAATCCAGCATAAAACCGCTAAGGCACAAGAACTTGTCGAGAATACGCGAAATTAAAGATTGGGTTGTAATTATATAGAGTTACTTAAAAGCTTTTCAACTTTAAAGTCGACGAGATAATGATTAAAATAGCTTAACAAAATTATACATAATGCCGGTGGCTCCGACAATGGTGGGTTTACCTTAACGTTACGTGTTAAAGATCAAATTTGCGTGTCTATATTATTATTGTATATGTTCATCGAGTCCTCGAGCACTTGTCTGTTAATTTCATATAAATTGAATGAACCCTAATGTAACAAGCAGAGGGTCCAAATTCGTTTGTTTTTAGGGTGGATCAGATAATGTTGACAACGGACTGTACTATCGATTGACACAGAATTTATATTTTTCCGAAACTACTGATAAAAGTTAAATAAAAATGCACTTGTTGACTGAGCTACCAAAACCACTTTAAATTTAATCCTCTACTTAAATAACTCCACTTATTGAACAGCTAAAACAGAATAAAATGAAACCATGAACGAGGAAAATGTAGCCAACTAAATACCTACGTACACGGGCGCGCGCGCGAGGCTACAACTCTCGCCTAGCTTACACAACGCGCCGCCGGTTGTGAAGGTCAGGTCCACTACCACCCTGTCTGCTAGCTCTGACGAGCTGTTCACCCCAACGCAACAAGTGGCTGCTGAATTACGTATCGTCTCTGAAAGAAATTCACGAAATGTCATATTTTTACGTAAATACCGTTTTTCGTGTCCAGAATTGGTAGGTTGTTTTTTTCGCTTAGAAGACTGTTTTCGGTATACCCCGAGTGGTTTTGGTGTCAAATGGTCTCCGTTCGACTAAGAAAAAGAGTAAGTGATGTGGTGATGTCGTTAGTCAAAAATTTTGATGCAATTTGTCTAAAAAGTTTCGCGTGTGTTTCACGAAGTTTACAAATCAAAAGCACGAGACGTAATTTACTTTTTTTGCCATTCTGGAGAGGTATGCGTAAGCGCAATTTATGTAAATGTTTTGATAAATTACAAGTGACATACCTAATATACTGATAACTAAGTATAAAAATGCAAGCCTAGCCGTTTACACGAAATGTAAGCGAAATAAAACAATTCCTGGCTCACTGACTGACTTAGCAATGCCAAATCTAAAACCATCTGTTTACATAGTAGAAAGGTTTTCAGTATGACATAGTTTATATACGAGTAGATAAAATACAAGATGGCTATGTCAATGGTAAAGTGGTAATAAAAATATAAAAATCTATACAAAAAAACTTAGTCGATCGTCCCATCAACGTCATCAAAAGGCAAGGAACAACAAACATTTAAATGGATTCCAATGGTAGTTACAATTTGACTGGAACCGCTATACTGCGCCTTGTGTTTGTGTGTGACTAGATGGAGGGGCGGTGCGGGCAGGGCTGATCGATCTGTCAGTTCGCCGTCAACGCTCACGGCGGCATGTATTGTTTTTTACTGAACTATCCATGTCAGACGCACATGAGATATATATCCAGAGATAGGACGTTCGTTATCTCATGATATCAAGACCGTTATACTAAGTTACATCACAGATTTTAATCCCATGTCAAAATTACCAAAAATAGTAATTTAACAATTAATAAAGACTAAACTAGAAATAGCATTTTATTTTTCACTTACCATTATAATAATTAGAGAGACAAGGAGTTCAACAGGCCACTATATATTGCTTTTATCGATTACGTCAAAGTGTTTGACACTATTTCTCATGATGATAATTATTAGGGAAGCTCTGAATAAATTCCACATGGACAAAAAATACATAAAGACAAGTCAAACTTGAGAAACGAGGTACTGATATAATGGCCACTTCAATCCTAACTTCGACGTCGGAGCCCCGCGCAATCGAACCTAAACTATCCGTGTCGAGGTGCCCTAAGTTCCCTCAAATTTAACGTATACTAATGTTGCAAACAAAAATATACAAACAAAGTAGACGTTTTAAAATTATATTAAGGTGGAAGCGCCAGGGTAGCCCGCGAAATTCTAATATTTTATGTTTTTTTGTGTTAACATAAAATATTTGAATTTCGCGGGCTACCCTGGCGCTTCCACCTTAAACGTTACTTTTACGTTACTAGATTTTGAATATTTAATACTAATTGTATATTGTTTCAAATTTGAATTAAATAAAATTTTCATTATACCATAAATTAGGTGAAATGAAATTTTATCAATAATATATTGTATAATTTTTATTAATAATTTATTATTCATTTATATTATGATCATTACAACTTTTGTTATTATTTTAAACGTTACATACCCGACAAGCAGGCCGGGGTCTCACCCAAGTTTTTCATATTTCACATTTTTGATAACTTTAACCAGCAGTCGGAAGGGATTAGAGTCAGCCGAGACCGACATAGCTCAGATCTGCGGACGATATTGTTTTATTTCGCTGAAACAAGAAACTATTTAGAAAAAAAAAGAGAAATACTTTAAACATAGAAAGCGAGATTTTACAATGAACGAGGATAAAACAAAAGTATTGACAAACAGCCACACAATTAATACTATGAACGAAAAATATGTGAGGAACTACATATACTTAGGGAAGCAAATATCATTCGAAGACCAAAATGAAGAACAAGAGGTCGGGCCGTATTAACATGAGCTGGTAAATGTTTTGGTCCCTAAATGAAATCTTGAAAGGCGAATTTCCCCTTCACCTAAATAAAACCGTCTTAGATACTTGCATTCTAACTACCCTCACGTACGGATGCCAAACATAACATAACAAACATATAGTTTATTTCTCTCATAAAGGTACATTAGGTAATTTACTGATAACATACATTTTTTTTTGCCTTACGCAAGAACCTTTGTGAGAGCTGGAGTCTGAACTAGGTTCGGGACCTGTATGACAGATCTCCAGGCTCACACCCTTAAAGATTTAACAAATTATACGGCATCAATCAGATTATACATAATATTATTAGCAAACAATTTTGATAGAGAGGTAAGTCTATGTAATAAAAGTGTGGTTGGTGAAAGTATTTGTAATGTTAAGTGATGTTTTTAGTGATGTTGTTACTGTTGTTGTTGTGTTATTGTTGTTGTGGTAGTGTGTGATGGAGTGGTGTGTATGTGCATGTAAGTCTAGTGTTTCGTGTTTATCAGTAAAAATGATAAACACGAAAAACTAGTTCTAAAATGAGAAAATAAGAGGGGAAAGTTTGTTCAAAAATCATTTAATGGTTTGAATAATATTTTCTGTTTCTTCATAGTCCAAATCCAGCAACCAGTTCCTTACTGTCGTTTTGCATTTCCATTTAACCATTGAGTACATATGTAAGATTGAGTTAACTGTGTTGTACACATATGGACCAAGGAAATAAAAGAAACGTTGAGCTGACTTTGAATGGACAGAAATGGACGAACACACTGTGTGTTTTCGTCTCAAGGCATTAAACTTTTCGGGATTAAAAGAATTTCAGGAATGGACTGTTAGAATTAAATTTAGAATGAACAATTTTCGAATAGAGAGGACCTCACAAGTTTTATAAAGTTCGGTAGTAGGAAATTGATAAGGAAAGGACCAACCTACTTTTAGAATCGCTCTTTGAGCACGTTCCAGTTTTAGCAAATGTGTTTTTGTTGCCCCACCCCAAACAACTATACAGTACTGCGCAACAGACTGACAGAGAGCCAGATATACTTGTCTAAGCACCCGTTTATCGGCCACATGGCGGAGATTCTTAAAAATAAAAATCAATTTGCGAAGGCGAGAGGAAAGTAGATCTATATGATTATAAAAAGATAATGAGTCATCTATCTGAACGCCTAAGTACCTTACACTATCTATGCGACTTAAATGAGGACAGCTGCAAGATGTTTGTAGTGATGCATTACAAGAATGTGCAGTCAACGAAAATTGGGATGATGAAGGTTTACCAACTTTAGACAGAGAAAAGGTTAGATATTTAGTTTTGTCTACATTTAGAGTGAGTCGGTTTAGCGACAGCCAGTTAGTAACAATGACGAGTCCTAGTTGTGCGAATTGAAATGTGGACTCCCAGGAATACCCATGAAATATTAAGGCAGTATCATCAGCGTATGTAAAAATGGATCCATTACAAAGTTCGTGACGACAAAGGTCATTAATATAGATGAGAAACAAGGTCACTCCAATGATACTACCCTGGGGCACACCGTAGGTTATAGGGAGTTCGTCGCTCATCCAATCACCTATCTTAACACATAGGCGTCTTCCCGTAAGATAACTCGTGAAGAGTGAAAGCTGAACGCCTCTGATACCAATCTTCTCAAGCTTAGCAATGAGGGTAAACGTGGACGAAGGCAATGGAAAGGAGCGTACTAAAAATAAAAAGAATACAAAAAGTATAAAGTGAACAGATGAGACGGAAAACGAAAGTTATATTTACTTTATGCTCTAAAACAAAAGTGGCGGTGGGTAGGACATATAGCAAGATATACAGACAAAAAGTGGACAAAAGAGACAACAACGCGAGAAGGACCATCGGGAAAAAGAAGAAGAGGGCGTCCTAGAATAATATGGATAGAAGATATCAAAGCGATAGCAGGAAGCGAATGAAGAAAGAGAGCAATAGACAAAGAGGCCTGGAACAAGCCTTTATCTGAGAAGGGGTTCCAGTCAATGTTGATGAAGGTCGTTGCATAGCACATCTCTAGTGTAAAAGCAGCCTAAAACTATGTGACAGGTACCGCACAGCATAAACAAAAGGGTCTGTTAACACGAAATTTTGGCCAAATTATTATTACAAAATCAATATTAAATTCAACCTGAATACCGATGACAGGTATGAAACTTTGTATGAGAATTCGTCATTAATGACGATGGGAATTCATATCAAAATGATAAAATAATTCGTGAGGTTTATATGTTTAAGTCCTTTCCATCCCAATGAGCTTAAAATGTTCAATGATAAAATTGTAATCATCATTTTCATCAGATTAAAACACGACTGATATTAAAACAGACTTTGAAAATTAAATAAGAAGTTTGTCGAACACATTATTATCCGAAAAATTAGACATGAAAATTTTATGAAAATGAAAATTCATACTTCATTATAATATGGACATTATTTTTCTCAACATTGCTTTATTATTTTTGGTGGGTCATCATCATCTGCCTAGCCTTTACCCAACTATATTGGGGTCAGCTTCAAGTCAAGCCGGAATTAGCTGAATACCAGTATTTTCCGAGGAGCGGCTGCCTACCAGACCTCCACAACCCATTAACTGGGTAACACGGTACTTCATGGCAAGACTGGAGTCAGATTTACTGGCTTCTGAATATCCGTAACGACGTTTTATTTTTGGTTGGTGAATTATTTAATTGAACGATTCATTCTGATATCGTGCCATTCGCATATGTTATGGCTATTGACGAGATTGCTTCGTTGAGCCAAGTCTTTGTGTATGTATAAATGATTGAAATTCATCATCTACATAAACCCGAAATATTAGTAGTTTCTGACTTATTCATAACAATATCCGTGGTAAGTAGTGTGATGCTTCCCGTAATTAAAACTATTGTTCAGTTGATGCCGCAGGTACTCGAGAAGACATCGCGGAATGCCGTAAGACCGCACATTGTATGTATTTTAGTTTCCTTTTGTTTTATTTTTGGTGTACAATAAAGTATACAATAGGCAGAGATGGTAGAGACAAAGTCTACGATGGAGCTAGCTTACCCAGAAGGAGCCTGTTCCCTATAACTTTGAAGAGATTAGGGTTGTAAGCGTTTGGAAAAACAGACGCGGGCAGAGAGTTCCACTCCTTTGCTGTTCGCATTATAAAATACGTTTGGAAACGCTTAGTGCGAATTGGTGGAATAAAAACAAGGTAGGGATGGTAAGGTGCAGTGCGTCTGTATATCCGATGGTAGAAGGGGGCCGGTGGGATTAGCTCGTGGAGTACTTGGGCACACTCACCGAAGTACAATCTGTGAAGACCGACAGGCAAGCAAAGCAACCTTAAGGCGATGAGCCAAGCTATGTAACTTGGCATCCGCCAGTTTTACGTCACCGATGAGCCATCCCAAAGGCGGCTACAATACTCCATGCAGGGTCAGAATTGTGCTTTGTACAGGATTAAAAGTGGTCCAGGCCTGAAGTATCACTTCACCCTATTTAGGATGCCCAGCTTTTTGGCCGCAGTTTGGGCTTTGCACTCGATGGTGGCGCTGAAGTTGAAACTGGATGTCAAATCCATTCCTAGGAGCTGGAGTTCGAGCCACACATATATATATACAACTTCAGTTTTTATCAGTCAACGCCCTACGAACACAAGATAAAAGAATTATCCAATTTGGGTCAGTCGTTACGAAGTTATATGCGTACATACATTTCAGCAACTCATTTTTATTTATATAGATAGTAGTAGTAGGAAATCTAAAAATTTGAAACCACAATAAACATGAACAGCTTTTGATTAATTTGATAGGTACCTAACCAACGCTTCATAATATTAATTTGCTTTTGTCGGAAATAGGTAGCGTCGGCCGGGAGCAATTCAATTCCGTAATAGATATTAAATATCACAAATCAAACAAAATAAAATATTAATGTAAAGCAAATATGGTCGGAAATATTTTGCAGCCAGCTTTATTACGTTGCTGCAAAATTGCACGTTTTTATAGGTTGATCTACTATTACTCGTTAACTAGTAAAGCCTACTTACCTGTGATCGTTTTCCTTTTAAATTCGTTAGTCATATACTATTCCATGATTTTTATCACTTTTTCAAAAACAACCGTTTAGCTGGCAGAAGAGGGACTCTAATAAAAATAAGCTCTTTAAAGCTTTATGTTTCGCAAACGGTTTCTTGGACGGAAACATAGTCTTCCCGCACCCATAATATTTTTAAACGACCTATCCAAAGAACCCCACATGATATAGACGATACAAAAAGCTAGACTTTTTGCTGCGGTCTAAACCGCGGGACAGATAGATAGGTCATGGTGAAACTATGAGGGTTCAAATGACTACGGAACCTTATAAAAACAAAAAACTTCTGAATTAAATGTTAGCGTCTACGTTTGTCCTGTTGCTGTCCTATATGAACCGTCCGACTAGAATCGGAAGTAGTTTCTTTGATAGAAATATCAAAAACACAATTTCCTAACGGGATCCGGGTTCCTCTTATGACGTTTTTAGACGTCATGGTTTTAAAGTGAGGCAAAGACGGAGGTATGTAGGACGAAATGCACTATTCTCGTTTTTATAAATCATAAATATATTGCACATTTCTTCTCAAGACATTTTGTTTTCGGTTTTATTACTGTACTTGTCTGACTTCGAATCCTTGGACTCACAACTCTCAACTTCATAGATAAATTCTTCAACCTCTCAACTTCATCGATAAATTTTCGTTCATATTTAGACTTGAACAGAATCTACGTGCGCATCGTCACTTGTCGATCGATGAATTGATGTGCGGCCGCAGCGCGTTTATTATTTACTAGTTGACTCGCGCAACTTCGTCTGCGTCACAATTTTCACTACCGCTACGCTCCTATTGAGAATTTTTCAAATCGGACCAGTAGTTCCTGAGATTAGCGCGTTCAAGTAAACAAACAAATAAACTCTTCAGCTTTATATATTAGTATAGATATGGATTAACAGATTAACAAAGCAGCGCGGCGGCAGCACTGCTATCGCGCGGTTCTTTGTGGCAAAATTGAAGATATGCTCAATCGAAATCAGACCCGGACGTTATTGAGCCGAGTCAAAACATAACTGCCCGACATAAACACCGACGCATCTTTAGTTCTCCTACGAATGAACATGACCCCTTGAAGGCGTTTTAATCAGTTTTAAAAATGACTTGCCTGCAATGTTCCATCATCCAACTGTCTAATGCTGAGCTTAACAGGTCGGTTATATCTTTGAACAAAGATTATGAGGATGGCTTGGCTAAGGTAGCTCTGCAACTTGAAAAACAAGTTTAGGAACTTCAACAGAAGTGTCGCCCTACAGCAATTGAAATAAGGAACGTAGGTACCTGCGATGCCAAATGAGATAATAGATGAAACCGCCTCGAAAACCTGGTCAAACAATAACCATATTTATTGAATTTTCTACGTAAATTATAAAAAAATATTTGTAAATGCTATACCTAACTACAACAAAGGACGATGTGTCGAGGATAAATACGGAGAACCTGGGCTTTGTGGGAGAACGAAAACCAATTTATGTTGAAGAACACCTGACCCCAACATTCAAAAGGCTGTTATACCTTGCTGAATTTCTAACGTAAAAGTCCTTTTGCGCAAAAACCCTGATACAAAGGAATCACAGATGGTAAAAAGCGAACAATGTTTCATGTATTTAAAATGAAATAAAAATGTATTGATACGAGCTTGGGGTTCGTTACAATAAAAAAAAGACGTGTGGTACTCGGAGACTGCCGCGGTAAAGCTATTGCATAGCATTTTTATCAACTTATGCAATTATAATTATATATTTATTTTATTTACGCAGTTTTTTTTTCTTTGATATTAATTCAAGTTACACTTTGAGCGTGGTGACCGATAAAAAAACTAAAAAGTATATCCGCTGTGCCGGTCGGAGTGGGGGGTGTTAGGTTTTTCTCGTTACGGAATTTCTGGATTCGGTCTCCACGCTCAAGGCCCGCGATAGAAGCTATGCAATAGCTTAAAAAGCTGATTAAACCACCAAAAATAACACTTTAATTTACAACAGTAATTAACACTCTAAACACTCTAATTAAAACACACAACCGCACCACTACTGAATACTTCACTTCACTTAATTCGCTGTTGAAGATCGCTTCTGAAGTTATCGCTTGTATCGCCAATTCAATACTGACTCAGTCGCTTTTTTTTTTGATAATCACCACTCGCAGTTCACCTCTAGAAGGGTGGTTGCTGCTTAACCGGACTAGCCTGTGGTGACCTTAAATTACTCTAAGGCCCCCAGCCAACAAAACTTAAAAACCTACAACTCCGCTCGCTGAGGTCACCCCCTATGGGGTACGGACCTCGGCTCAGGAGCGTCGTTACCGGGGGGACAGCAAGGGACAAGCTGGGTCATGGTTATATTATTTAGGGAGTTTAAAGCTAGGGGCTCAGCGGCGCGAGCTGGCTCGTTAGGCAAAAGACGGGGAATATTAACATTACTGGGATGTCGCGGTGGGCCTCGTCGGCGAGGCCGGAAGACGGTGGGTTGCGGTCTATGTATCTGTGAGACTCAGTCGCCGGTTATCCGCCCTTTATATACGGCGTCAGTTAATTCTCGAACCTTCTAGTATGTAAACTTCTGGAAAGTGCGGGTACATACCGGTCCCGACTGACCAGGTGTCGAAACATCTAGAATGTTCTAGCATAGAAAATTCTAGAATCACCTTGACCTCAGTAATTTCGCTACTGGATACCAGATGGCGCCAAATGTACGTAAATGTCGTTATGTACCTAGCATTAATTCTGGCGCGTAACAGTATCTTCCCATCACCTATTTGGCTACTGTATATATTTTGCTAGCTTTTGCACTCCTATAAGAATAAGAATAAGAATAAGAATATTTTTATTTGTATAAAACATGGTACATTTTTAGGTCTTATTAAATATAGGGAGATCTGACATGTTTCGCCATTTACTGGCGTACAAATATTAGTACAATATGTAAATCGCTCTTTTTGACAAAATGTTAAATGTAAGACTAACTCTAGCCAACATAATTAAGTACCTACATAAACTAAATTAAATTATTATATTTATTTTCTATTAGAACAAAGTTTACGTTTTAAATTCGAATTAGAACTAGATAACATATTTCGTAAGTAATCAGGTAATTATACTTTCTTACACTATTTTATGACACTATTATTTGATATCCTATTTTTTGACACTATTATTTTGCCAGTAATTTAATAAATTCATTTAAAATAAATAATAAAAAGGGCACTTATAAGACGTCTGAACTACTCAGAGATCCGCAGGGAAGGAGCATTTCGCTTAATTATCTTAAGAATTTTTAAAGATATATGAGACAAAATCATGTTTATTTGAAATTCAGCTAAACTTTAACCAATTAAGCTTCACATCAATATAAATGTACCTGTAATACAAATCTCATCAAAAACATAACATGTACAAAAATGCATAAGACTCGCAATGCAGTTCTTCAGCCGTAAAAAGCTATGAAATAAAATGTAAACCAAGTCGGTTAATACAGCCTATACTTCCCCCATCGGACCACAGATATGGGAGCAGCTATCCAACCACTTTGTCATAAACTGACACCTTGTTAGCTAACAACATTTTTAGTTACCATAATATCAACTTTACATGTTTATTTCTTTTATAAATAGAGTGACTTAACAATTGCACACGGTATAAAAGTTCGTGGCTAGATAATAACAGCCGCACGGGTCGATCTACAAGGTTAAGCGACGCTTACCAAGGTTGGTCTATGGATGGGTGACCATCTTAACATACCGAGTTTCCTACGTTAAGCTGTTGGTTCCGGCTGTCATTTGTAGATCTTTGGCAGTCGTAACGGATTGTCAGAAGCCAGTAAATCTGACTCCAGTCTTACCATGAAGTACCATGTTACCCAGTTTTGCTTTAAATTTAAAATAAAGTTAAATTAAATTTAACGTTTAAGAGCCAATTCTGACAATTTCAAAGACGCAAAAACAGCAGTGAAATGCAGCTTGTTTTAAAATAAATAAAATAATTATTTTACATCACAGTTCGCTCTTATTCAGATTCCCGCGAATCGTTGCAATTGTTGGGTTTAGAAAATAGTGTATTATGAATTATGGAATACGATTCTATTGACCTGCAGGACTAGCCTCATGCAGGTCGATAGATATTGCTGGTATAGGTATAGAATGTGATACCGACAATTAAATTGCCACAACTCGACAGTTCATTGTAGAGCTAGCGTTTGATTTCAATAGAGTATTGAATTTCTATCATAAAGGAGATTTATGGTCATTGTTTAATTTCAAAATGTTTTTGTTACAATAGTCTATTAGTTTCACTAATATTTATTTTCAAAATATCCAAAAAAGCATTTCGGTAAAACGGGGTGTTTAGAAACGCATGGGTGAGTTGAAACAAAACTTTGAATGGTATTTTCAATTAAATGTCACATTATTGGTTCCTATAAAATAATCAATCCTTTAAAACAAATATTTATTAAAAAAATGGAGTTTTTAAATACTGCAAGCAGCATATTAATGAAAGTAAAAATCGTAATATTTATTTTAAAATTGCAGTCCTTAAATGTTGTAAGCAGAATAAGTTGAAAATTCCCTTCAAAGTTTTGTTTCTCAATCATATTTCACGGCCTTAAGGTGAATGCTCCAGGGTAGCCCGCGAAATTCAAATATTTTTATGTTTTTTGCAATTTGCCGGTCAGTGTGAAGCTGTATGTGGACCAAATGCGATCTGCGACCGTAACGCGTATTTATCTAAAGAATTATAACCATTTTAATCATCAATATATCATTATTAAGTTCATGTAGTTCGAAAGAATGAATATTTCAGAAATAATCATTCTATCGAACTACATGAACAAAGAGGGCAATATAGACGATTAAAATGGTTATAATTCTTTAGATAAATACGCGTTACGGTCGCGGATCGCATTTGGTCCACATACAGCTTCACACTGACCGGCAAATTGCAAAAAACATAAAAATATTTGAATTTCGCGGGCTACCCTGGAGCATTCACCTTAAAGTTTGGCGCGATTCCGCTTCGCTCCCGCCTTCTAACCTAACCTATCCGAGTCGGGGTACTCTGAGTCGTTTTCTTTTCTGCATTGCATTACACCAAATGAATATTCGATAAAATACATGTTATACCACCTGAACATTACATCAAATAAACATTATACCTTTTGATTAATAGCGCAAATGTTGTCATCGCAAATAAATATTCGATGAAACGAAAATTATGTTAATCGATATAATACAAATTGATCATTTTCTTAAACGTTGTTCAAATTAATAACATTACATCAAAAGTTGTTATACCAAATAAGGGTGAACCCTTATTCACTTTCGGTACGGCTTTTTTTTTAGAATTCCGTACCCAAAGGGTAACCAACGGAACCCTGCTACTAAGCCTCCTATGTCCGTCCATCTATCTGCCAGCGGGCTGTATCTCAAGAACCGTAATAGGTAGACAATAACAGAAATACACAAATTGAAATTTTCACTTTGTGTATTTCTGTTGCCGCTATAACAACAAAAAATACAAATAAAAGTTTATGGAACGGAACTCTTCGTGTGCGAGTCCGACTCGCACTTTTTTACAATAAGTCTTACTGACAGACAGCTTACCAACTTTCCACAGAACTTTTTAACAGAGGGACGGATTGAAAGCTCTGGCTTATAAATAGGGTTCCTTTAGTGAACCTGCAGGAATGGTACTCTACAAACAAAGTAGATAATACTATCCAAGGATATATGTCAAATTAATATTGAAATCTTACTTTTAGTCGACACGTTGTAGAAATTAACTTTATTATTTATCATCATTTTTGACATAATATGCTAAACTAAAAACAAACTAAAATATAATGTAGAAATTGATATTAAATAATGTCGACATGCAAAGAAGCTTCAGTTCATCTGCCTAGCCTATTCCCAATTATATTTAATGTCGGCTTCCAGTGAAACCGCTGCATAACTGATCTCCACAACCCATTAACTAGGTAACACGACACTTCTTGGCAAGACTGGAGTCAGATTTTCTGTTTTCTGACAATCTGTAACGACTGCTAAAGACCTATAAATGACAGCCGGGACCAATCGTTTACAGTGCTTTCCGAGACACGATCTCGATAGATTGTTAAGACTAGTCAACCCGCGCAACTACGTCTGCTCCGCTCCTATTGATCTTAGCGTGATGATATATAGCCAATAGCCTTTCTCGATAAATGGGCTATCTAACACTGCATTCTTGCAGTGTTAGATAGCCCATTTTCAAATCGGATCAGTCAGTCGATTCTGTAAACATGTCGAAGCGAACGCTTGGTTTGAAGTGATCACGAAGTGAGCTATCATTCAAGCCTTCGTTTCGACTCGTTTACAAAATCGTACTGCTTGTAGTTCCTGAAATTGGCGCGTTCAAGCAAACAAACTCTTCAGCTTTATATATTAGTAGTATAGATAGTCACCCATCCACAGACCGACGTATTACCTGTACAGAATAGGGGACAGTGTTCTGGACATGATAATTTCACAATGCGAGACGAATCTTCGTAAATTGCTTTTAACCATCGATGCGACGAGAGCAGTCTGGGAATAATGTCGAAACAATGGTTGGTTGGTGAAATTTGTTGTGATTCTTTTTTAAACGGGGGGAAATCCTCATGGATGTCCTCCGCCCTGAGGTGGGCGGAGGGGTCTGTCAGACTCTTACTGACTAAAACCACCCCGGTGTTTCATCTCTCACCAACGCCGGGGATCGCAAGAGCTTAATTGGCTTTCCGTAATCCTCGACTGGTGCCGGCCCGCCTCTGCGGGCCACCTCGGGTCAACGGCGGGAGTGAAGTGTTTGACTCCCCCCGCGACGTCAAAGAGGGGCGCACGGGAACACTACGCGCCGCCACCTCGGGTCCCTATGAATGGGGGGTGACGGCCATCCCCAGGACCGCCACTCTTGGACCCAGTAAGGAGACCACCGCGTCCCAGGACTCCTCACCGTCGACCATAGCACGAACTACGGTCGGCAGTGAGAGATAACTGCCGACCACAGATTTGATTCCCTGTACCCTAACCCAAGCTTTCACGTTGAAAACGCAGCTGAATTAAAAATCACACTGTTTTTATAATTTTACTGAATTCATCTGGTTGTTTTGCATCGATGATATTCTAGTAAATTCACGCTCCATTTGAAGTCACTCATTCAATAAATTGACACCTTTGCGTTGGTACTTCCGAAAATTCGTTTCGTTATTGTTGTTCATTAATTAGCCAACAAACCGGAACAAAATAATGAGTAAGGTTTTAATTTATATTATTATCATTTCAATATTATCAGACTCTTGTGATAATATTGACTGTGGCTCTTATTTCAGTGTACTACTGATCATGACTCATGCTAAAAAGAGTGAGCGTCATAGCTAATTAGAATGTCCAGCACCCAACAGTCTTAGTAACCGGTGAATTCGATTGAATCTTTTCGAATCGAGACAGGACCACACGTTCAACAATTAGCCCACTAGAACGTGGTTTAGTGTACATATTTACTTAATTAAGTATATATAAATAAGTCCAGTAAGCCATCCAGCTTCTTCTGCAAGTTTACGATGTCGTCTGCTTATTTCAATTGTGAAAAATTAAGACTTACTTTTTCTATTTTTCCTCTCGAATTGAAAAAGTCCGCTTGCTTTTTAGACATTGGTTTCCCAATAGAGGTCACCAAAACACAGGCTACGGACGCTAATTGGCCCACGTCGAGGCCATTTAGGGTCAGGATAAAGTTCGTTACCCTGCCATACCTCGTTAGTGTCAAGCACTACAGTTTAGAGCCAGTCCCTTGTCTACCGTTACTATATTTCATCCATGCTCACGTCGGTTTCCAGGAAATATTCCCTAAGACAAATCTCGCGATATAAAGAGTCTTAGCAATTCACCTTTTGTCGGCTTATGTCAAAGATTCGGACTTCGAGGGAAATACAGTCCCACTGATGATCGTGGGTTTAGCATCCGATTTGTGGTCAGCCGTGTTTTCATCTTATTATGTGCGCCAGATAAGTGTGCAATAACGGTCATTGACCCACATACATTTATTGACTTTATTAATATCAAAACAGAAATAAAACATAAAGCTGTCCTGAATCGACTTGTATCGTGATCCTTTACGTTCTCTAGTAATGAAAACCGGCGAAGTGCGAGTCGGACTCGCACACGAAGGGTTCCGTACCATAAACTTTCATTTTTGGTATTTGTTGTTATAGCGGCAGTAAAAATATACAATCTGTAAAAATTTTTACGGTCTGCCTATGACGGCTCTAGAGATACAGCCCGCTGACAGACAGACGGTTGGACAGACGGACGGACAGCGGAGGCTTAGTAATAGGGTTCCGTTGTTTACACTTCGGGTACGGAACCCTAAAAATGGTTAATTATGTATTTTTTCGGATATCTATGAAGGGGTATTAAGGAAAGGTCAATGTACAGGCGCGGTCTAAAATCTTGTTCCAGTTCACAAGTATATCGCGCGTAGTAAGAGATTAAGGGAAGAAGACCTACCGGAGGAGTTTTCGAAATTTAGAAAAGAGATCAAAGAAATGCTTTCTTCATTTATCTCAACTCAGCGAGATGAACTAAAATAATTAAGGATATTCAGCTAACCAGCAATAACATTGAAACCGCCATAGCTAACTTATCTCATCAAAACGAAGAGTTCCGTAAGAAAATAGAATCTCTTGAATTATAAGGAAAAAGGGACCGCGAGTACATTGCAATTTTAGAGGATAAAATAGAAGATCTACAAAGAACCAGTAAAAAAACCTGCATCGAAATAAAGAACTTTCCTAAGAAGCCTCAAAAGAAAATGACACTGACTTGATAAACATGTTCACGAACTTAGGACAACATCTAAGTCTAAGTCATCTAAGTAAGAAAGACGATATTAAAAACACACCCATAGTTGTTGAATTGAACTCCAATATGCTGAAAACTAATCTACCAAAGAAGGCAAAGTCGTATAACATCAAAAACACTAGTAAGCTTCAGGCGAAACATCTTGGAATTACGCGCAACGCGGATGTACCTGTGTTTATATCTGAGCAATTGACCCCTAAAGGCGCCCGACTGTTTTTCTTAGCTCGTGACCTTGCTAAAACTAAGCAATACAAATTTTGCTGGATTTCTTTTGGGCGTGTTTTGGTTAGGAAGGATGAGAATGCTCGGGCGATCATTATAAAAAGTGAAGCACGGGTGCACCACTTATTGCAGGAAGCATGACTAAGTACTGTCATTCGAGTGTTCTTGGTACTAAAAACTTTGTTATTTTTTGTTCGTTTTTTCACGGTTAATGATTTTCCTAACTTTAATTAAACATATATAGATTTATCTCAATTTTTTATAACTGTAAACAAAGTCGGCTCGCTCTTATACATTCAAACACCACAGTTCATAAAAACTATTCTACACAACTAACTCACTCAAAACATTTACACTCATACTCACTCCACTCAATACATATATCATGTCTTGTTGTGCCAATTCATACATTTATAATTAAATATGCTCGTTCTTTTGTGAAGGCAGACGTTACACGAATACTATGTTATTTTCTAAAACTTACGAAACAAAAATGGTTTTCTTTATTCAATAATGGATAACAACTTATGTAATTTGCAGGAATTGGATTCTGCTGAAATTGCTAACTTGAATAATCAAGTCCCTATGTCAAATCTAAAACCATGACTAATCTGGAGAACGCCTATAAACACCTCATAAACGCGGAAACGTCTTTTCTTTATTCATATAGAGACCCTAACATTTTAGCAGATGCGCTGATGTGATTAGGTCATCTCTCCTCCAAAACACAAAGATTGTCTCACTCTCTAGCTCTAAACGTACTCTTAAGCCCTAGATATCCGCAGGGGCCTTAAGATGTATCAGGTTTAGGAACAAATTGCAGTTACAGTCAAGGAGAGACCCTTTTAACATTATTTTGATCATAACATATAAGCGGTATCGCACATTTTGCTCTAATCTTATTAAGAAACTTAAGAGACACTATCATAAGAACCAAATTTTAACTTCTGTGAAAAATCCTAAGCTACTTTGGCGTAAAATCAACGACATAACCCATTATAAGAAATCCAAGACATCAAGTGTACACCTACTTCTAATCACACCAAATCCTCTCTACTCTTTAAACCGTGTAAATCACTTCTTTGGAACTATTGGTTAAACGTTGGCGGAAGAAATCATGACTCTAACTAGGCGAGGAAATGGACCTGCTTTTAACACTGTTTACACATTGTCTCAAGCCAACTCATTTGTGTTGCTGGAGACAGACCCGGCAGAAGTGGATAGCACAATCATAGCACTTGACTCAGCAATTGTAGGCACGCAGTGCTCGAGCCGATACACTAGGCGGTGTCGGCTCTGGCATAGGCGACCGCTTATCTGACTCAGGTTTTGGTATTTCTGAACCTCACAGTCACCGCCCGATGCATCCTCTAACAAATCATCGTCGGCTCTCTTATCGACCGGAGTTTCTGAATTAGGCCCCTGGCTTTCTTCGCCTACGGCTACCCCGCTCATTCGAGATAGAGAGTATCTGTTTTTATTTCTATTTATTGGGATAATTTGGTCGGCATGACGGCGCCATTCTACCCCTTCTCCCACATTAACTTTGTATGATACAGGGCCGGTCTTTTTAACAACCGTAGCTTCGGCCCATTTGTCTCCCTTTGTCGTATAGTCGCGAGCTAACACCGAGTCCCCGACGTCGAAATTTCTGTCGGTCCCGGAGACGCGCGCAACTTGGCGCTCCTGCTTAGCGCGCACCGTGGCAGCTACGTCCGGCCGCAGCGCGTCTAGTCGGCTTCGGAGTCGCCGCCCTTGCAGCGCCATTGCGGGTGATATTCCAGTGGTCGCGTGCTCACAATTACGATATTGGAATAAGAATTTAGAGAGAGCCGCGTTTACGTCCTCATTTTCGTACAACGCTCTTTTGATTGCCTTTTTTACAGTTTTAACGGCGTTTTGCGCAGCGCCATTTCCCTGTGGCCTATAAGGAGCCGACGTTGTATGTTTTATACAGTTATTTCCACAATAAATTTTAAATTCTTGGGATGTAAATGGTGGTCCGTTATCGGTCACGAGCTGCGACGGCAAACCAAAACGCGCGAAGACACTTCTGAATGCCTTTATTGTTGAAGTTGCATTTGTACATTTCATTGGTAACGCCTCAATCCACTTTGAGTGTGCGTCCACCATAACTAAATATCGAACGCCTCCACAATCTGTGAAGTCGGCATGTACACGCTGCTACGGGTACAGCGGAAATTCCCAAGGGTGTAACTGTGCATGCGGCGGCGCGTCGCGAACTACACGACACGCGGCACATGATTTACATAATTCCTCTATATCTTTATCTAAATTCGCCCAATAGACATAGTTTCGTGGTAAACTTTTCATTTTATTTATACCTAAATGACCCTCGTGCACTTCTTCCAAGATTTTCTTTTGTAAGGCACAAGGCACTACAATTCTGTATTTGATAATGACACACCCCTGGTCTACCACGAAATCTTGTTTTCTAGAAAAATATGCCTTTTCCGCATCGCAACTTGGGGCCGACGGCCAACCAAAAAGTACATAACCTTTAATCTTACTTAGTAACGTATCGCGTTCTGTCTCTTTTGCAATATCTTTATAACAAATGGGCAGTGCTGCCTCCACTAGATTTAAATAATCTACGGTTCCTGTAGCCGCAGAGCGACCCTCCTGAGGTAACGGTAATCGTGACAAAGCATCAGCCGGACCGTTGTCCGCCGATCGCATGTATTCTATACGGAAATCATATGCGGCAAATTTTGCCGCCCACCTTTGTAAACGACTAGCAGCCGTTTGTGGAATTCCTCCCTTTTCCAAAAATATACGTCAGTGGCTGGTGATCAGTGCGCAATGTAAATCGCCTACCAAACAAGTATTGATGGTGTTTTGTGACTCCGTACAAAATAGCCAGAGCTTCCTTATCCAATTGACTGTAGTTGCGCTCGGACGCACTAAGTGTTCGCGATACGCAGCTGACGGGCCGCTCGCTTCCGTCCTCATACCGGTGAGCCAGTACTGCGCCCAGTCCGTACGCGCTGCTGTCCACCGATAGCACAAGTTCGCGCCCCTCCTCATAGTGTGCCAGTACCCGTTCACTCAGGAGGGCTCTTTTTGCTTCCAAAAAAACCTTATCACATTTCGAGTCCCAATTCCAGCGGACCTCCTTTTTTAATAAGTTATGCATAGGTTGCAGCAAAGTACTCAGATTTTGAGTAAATCGCCCATAATAATTGACCAAGAAAACTTTTAAGTTGTGTTACATTTTCAGGTCTCGGTGCGCTGGAAATGGCCTCTAATTTCTCCGCATCAGGCCGTAAACCCTCTTTATTAATAATGAAGCCCAAATATTTTACACTGTCCTATAAAAATCGACATTTACTTAGCATGACCGTAAGTCCCATATTACGTAATCTATTGAGTACAGCTCGCAGATTCTTTATATGTTCTACCTTATTTGAGCCTGACACACAAATATCATCTAAAAACACTACGCATCGGGGCACCCCGCGCTGGGTTTCCTCCATGATCTTTTGGAATTTCTGTGGAATACAAGATAAACCGTACGGTGTGCGTTTATAAACATATGTACCAATATGCGTTGTAATCGCCGTACACGGTTGGGAATCATCGGTTAAAAAACATTGTTCATACGCATGTTGTGTAAGATCGATTTTTGTAAATTGTTCCCCACCGCTAAGATTTGAAAATAATTCTTCAATTCGTGGTAAAGGATAATAATCCCGTTTTAATTTAGGATTGATAGTGACTTTGTAGTCACCACCACAAATGCGTATACTGCCGTTTGCCTTGACGACAGGCACGATTGGAGTCCCGTAATCAGAATAATCTACGCGGTAGATGGTGCTGTCTGTCTCTAAACGTTCCAATTCCCTTTCAACTCGTCGCGTAATTTGAGTTATTTTTAAAACGCGCCCCCTTGTATAACGAAAAGACGCAATGATTTCCCTTTTATATGCCCTAAACAGACATCTACTACAATGTAACCTAAAGATTCAATTCGGGAGCCCGAGTAACAACATAACATTAGATTGTCCGCGATAAATTTTTTATGCGAAAACATTTGTTTGTACATTTCTTCACTTATAGCTGAAATGCGGCTACCTGCGTCCACATTTTATGTTAATGTTATCAATGTTTAATTTAATATAATATGGTTTGTTACCCTGTGACTTCGATGTTAAACATACCGTCATCGGACTCCTCTTCGCTTACGTAATTTTGTCGAGAACCTGTACCACGTGTTTGTTTACACATCACCTTTAAATGACCTTTTTGACTGCACTCATCACAATTATAGTTTCTAAATCGGCATCGATCAGCCATGTGCGCCTTGCCGCAGCGCTAGCAAAATGATGCTCCGCGCCTCCGCTGCCTGGTCCTGCGCCTCCGCTGCTTGCCCCTGCGCCTGCGCCCCTAGCGCGTGCCTGGCGCCGGCGCTGGCTGGCTCGTCCGCCGCCGCCGCGTGCGTAGTGCAGGCCGTCGCCCGTCGCGCTGCCCGCCGCCACTGTTGAGTCCGCCACTATCACCGCCGCCGTGGTGCTGCCGCTCACCTTCGCATGCTTTTCTGCAGCTTCTAGAGCCAGGGCTAGTTCCACCGCCTCTTTGTATTGAATTTTCTTTTCTGCAAAGATTCTAGACCGCATCACGTCACTTGATAAACCTGACACAAACTGGTCCCGCAAGTTTTCTTCTAGGGTTGAACATGAATTGCATTTGCCGAAATTGCACGTCGTCGCGAGATGTTTTAATGCTTGCAAATACTCAGTTAGAGACTCGCCGGCTCGTTGTCTTCGTAACCTGAACACATGGCGTTCCGCAATCTCTGAACGTTGCGGCTCCAAATGTTCCGTAACCAGTTTTACCAGCTCGTCATAAGTTTTACTCTCTGGAAAACTTGGTCACACAAATCACACATTAACGCATACGTTTCTTCACCGACCACAGTTATTAACATGGACAATTTCACATCATCCTTAATATCATTTAACTTAATGTACTGATTAACTCGACGAACGTAAGCTGGCCACTGGTTGGAATTTAAATTAAATGGTTCAATTTTTCCGATTGGCATTTTCTTGCCTCTCCCTGTTTAATACTGTAGCAACGAAAAAAAAAAAATCACAGATCCCGTACTCGTCGCCAATGAGACGTCAATAAAAGGCGGTGGTTAGCGACAAACTGTTTATTCGGGTCACAGTACCCGACACTGTTTATATTAACCTAATAAACCTACGTCGGTCGTCACAGTTATGAGGTGTACAATAATGTATATAATGAATAAATAAACATTGTGTGATTCCGTGTGTGCAAAATAAATTAGTTTTTTTTTTCTTTCTTTACCAGGCACAAATATCTGAATTATGAAAAACATTTTATGTGCTTACAAGAAGTCGGTTAAAAATTTGAGGGTTTACCTCAATTTTCATGGGATCCCATCATCAGATTCTAACTTGGTGACAATGGGACCACCTGAGGAGTACAGGCTTTCGAATAAAAAATCAATTTTAAAAATCAGTCCAGAATTGGCGGAGAAATCGGTGAAAAAAATACATACAGCCGAACATAGTACCTCCTCATTTTTGAAGAAGTCGGTTAAAAATTGCGGCTGTAAACAATAGTTATACTACTGGCTAATTTATCTGCATTGTGACAACGCGATCGCACTCTATATCGTCAAGCTGGGTATATCTTCACGCAACTAAGATTTTCGAGAGTACCCACACACCTCAACAATATGTAATTAACTTATATTAAAGTTAGGTTTTATTGTAATCAGAGAAGAGAACTATTAGATTTCATGTTTAAGTTTTTGTACCTACTCAGGTGCAAAATGTAATTTTTTTTTTGAGAATTAAATAATTATGTTTCTACAAAATACATTGTTCATTTTATTTCAACCTTAAGTATCATTCCTTTTATTTATTTATTTTAAATTAAGGTTATTTTATACTTTTATTTATCATCATTTTTGACATAATATGCTAAACTAAAAACAAACTAAAATATAGCATCAAAAAATTCATCCTCAACGCTGTCAGCTGGTAATGTGCCCAAGAGACTGGCGGCATTGCCACGTTGAATGGCAATGCTTAATCTTTGCCCAAAGTAAAAGCCAGCTCTTGGGTCACGAGAAGTGTCAACCAGCCGTTTCGAAATTTCTTTGAAAAGGCTGTGAGCACAAGGGCCCCACGGCCCGAGGGTTTCAACCCCAAACGGCTCGAAAATATAATTACCAATAAGGTTACCATATTTCCGCCGCTTGAGGTTTTCCGCAGCCGCAGCGGCAGCACCAGCACAACACGATGAACTAGGAAGATGGGATGGCGCAAGAGTATCGACACAGGTTGCATGCATTATTTATTTTTATTTTATTTGTTTGGGACAAAAAGCAGTTACATGCCAGAAATAACAAAAGAGTCTTAAATTAGCCTTAGAAATAAAATTATGCATAACCTATTCCATGTTTATGGTACTACATATGTAACCCACACCATTGTCCACGAACTCACGAAAAAAAATATTAAAAGAAAACAGACATACAGTATACACCATAAAAGACTATTACGAAGAAGAAGAAGAAAGAAAATATATATATTATATACTTAAGAATTTAGGAACTCTAATGCTCTTGCCTTAAAACTTTGTTTGGAGAGAGTAAATATGTCAATCTCCATAAAGTGAGTGTTGTCCGCATCAACAAGTCGACGAAGAGGCACTCGCACCCCTGCATTAGTCCTGCACGAGTTAGTGTGTAATAGCCGAGGAACACGTACCCCACGAAGCATGACAGATCTAGGTACTATATAATGTAGACTATTTGATAAAGGAATGCAGTCGAATCTATTATTACATATACCATGCAGCATCATTACACCAAGCAGAAATCGTCTAGATTCCAAACTAAGAATATTATACCGTTTCATTAATTGTTCATAGGAGATTTTAGGGCGATGACATTTATAATTCATAGTACGTAAATACTTTTTCTGCACAATTTCTAGCCTATCCTTGTACTTATCATATAGAGGATCCCAAATTTGGACGGCGTATTCCAACTGCGGTCGAATCAGGGTTTTATATTATAATATTAAGAATGTAGAAGGTCGTACAAAGTTACTTGAAAATCTCATCACAAGTCCATACATCTGAAAGGCCTTTTTTACTACATTGTCAATATTAGTATCAAAATGCAAACTAGAGTCAAGCGTAACACCCAAGTCACGGACAGATTGAACTTTATTAAGTCTTATATTATTTATTGAATAGTTAAATTTGATTTTATTTTTAGTAAAAAAAAATTAGTAACATTTGGGAAGGCTAAGAAAAAGTTTATTTTTGAGGCAGTATTCATAAAATCTATCAAGGTCCTGTTGTAAATGACAACAGTCACGAATATTTTTACAGGTCATATAAATTTTCATGTCATCTGCATGCATCAAGAAATGTGAGTTAGCAAAACAATGTTTAATGTCATTAATGAACAATACAAATAGAAAAGGACCTAATACTGATCCCTGAGGAACCCCGGATGTAACAATTATAGAGAAAACATATGAAGCAAACCATCTGAGTAAATTGCCACGTATACCATTAAAGGCAATTTTTTCCATAAGGAGAGTATGATCCACCTTGTCAAAAGCCTTCTGAAAATCCGTGTAAACAGCGTCAACCTACACCCGTCGGTCCATATTTTCAAAGAGATAGTTTGTAATAACCGGGGTTCAAGTAAACTGATTTGATCGAATGAAAAGCAGGGGTAGTTTACACAGCATTTATTTTACAAACTTTTCCTATGATCTACCAATCAGAAACCAGTACCTTAATATCTATAATTCGTTTTTCGTGCCAGAACAATTAAGCATGAAAATAAAAAAAAAAAAAAAAAACATGAACAACTTGCAAATGATTGACAACAACCTTGTCTATATGAAAAAAAAAAACACAAAAAGATTCCTTCGATCGGGTTCGAACTCGAGATTTAAATTGTCAGTCCGGCGCTATACCGCTAGACCAATCGGTTACTTGATAACTGTAGCGAATATGTCGTTCGTTAATTGGCGAGCTATTAATTGAAGCCGGACCTCATCCACAAAGCGTTTAAATAGGTCTTAGCGATAGGGGCGTTTCCGCAAGCTGAAGACAAAACAAAATGGGAACAGTCAGCCTTGTAAAACATCTCCAATAGTCCAACCTACACTTCGAAGAATAGACGTAAACACTTACCCCGTGACTTCCAGTACTCGCAAATAAATTCACATCATTTAGCCAACTATAATTATATTATGGCGAAATTTTACGCAGTGATGGCTTTATTTTTTAGAAATTAGGCAAATGAACAACGGAGCAACATTACTTTTTCTGTCGCTCGCCAAATGACATTCACCGGTATGATTCTTTTTCTCCCAACGTTATTTGTGCACTCTCTAATAAAATATCAAAACTGCTGTTTCGAGCCTAGTAACACCATCTAGCATTAGACACGCAATTTAGACTATAGATCATTACAATATCCCCTCTCCTCTAAATAATCCAACCGGATTCAAACCAAGCGTTTAAGGTCACAAGAATGCCCATTTTCCTAAATCTTTGCCTCTAAAACTCTTTAACCTATACACGTCGTCTGATACTCGTATTTTTTCTGCAATGACTGCTTTTTCAAACTTAGGGCCCAATTTAGACATAAAGGCCTTGTTCGCATTCTATAGGAGTTTAGTGCGTTTCCGAACCAGATCACCAACTTTATAGCTACAGATGCGACGTCTCTTGTTGTATTGTTTGCTGTTGGTCTCATGTGATTGCCGTATCTTTTCACAGACTTCGTCATAAATTTTACTTCTGAATGCTATATTTCTTTCAAATTTTTCCTTGTCGAAGGTTATCGGTTCGTCTGGTTCAAAACTATAGGGCTTCGTGCATTGGACCGTCGTCTCGCGTCCGAGAAATAAATAGGCTGGTGTTATTCCCGTCACTTCATGAACCGATGTTCAGATCGCGTTACCTCTCGTTGCTTGCCCATTAAATCGGATGGCTTATTATGTGAGTGCTTGTATTTTGCACACACTTGACATTTCCGTACGTAGTCTTTCATGTCCTGGATCAATGTCGGCCAAAAATAGTGCTGTCACCAAAGTGACCAGATGTTGGGTCATCATGACATTCTTTTAGGATACCTTGACGAAGTTTTTCTGGAATCACAAGTTTTCAACTGTCATTTGAAAATGACAGTTGAAAACTTGTGATTCCAGAATTAGGAAATTGTTTTAATTTTACTTATTTCCACAGTTCTCCCTGACTGACTTCCCAATCCAGGTCATTCTTTCCAGCTAGCACCAAATTCTATTTTGATTTATACCATTCATCTTTATCTTCTGGTGTTACCTCTAACATGTTGATTTCATCTTCAATCTCTCTTGATGAGGCATCTGGTACAGTGTTATATTTACTTTTGCAATGGACTATCTCATAATCAAATTGTTGTAAGCGCATAGCCCATCTTGTCAAACGCCCACGCTTATTACGGTGTAGCCACTGAAGGGCACTATGATCCGTAATAACCTTAAAATGATTACCTTCAACATATGGACGAAATTGTTCCACAGCATGCAGGACACTATTATATATATATCTCGCTCTCGCTCAGACGCCGAGTACTTGCATTCCTTTTTCGACAGTTTTCTGCTCGTGTAAGCAATGGGTACCTCCAAACCATCAACTATTTGTATTAAGACTCCACCAGTGCCTCTTTTAGAAGCGTCACATTGAACAGAAAAGGGTTTTGTGAAGTCTGGCACTCTTAGCACAGGCGTAGAAGTCAGGGCAGTCTTTAGATTTAAGAAAGAATCTTCAGCCTCTTTGTTCCATATGATACAATTAGTCTTTTTGCCTCCCTTGGTTAGTTCATGAAGTGGAGCTGCGACAATGGCAAAATTTTCCACAAACCGCCTACACCAACTTGCTAGTCGAGTATGGCTTTAACCTTGTCCAGGTCTCTACGTAATCCTTCCTTGTCTACAATATAGCCTAAGTATTTTAAGGAGGATCTCGCAAATACACATTTCTCCAGGTTAATCGTTAATCCTGCTTTCTTGAGCTGATTTTTTACATGTGACAATGACGATAAATGGCTGTCAAAGCTGTCGTCACATATTACGATATCATCCAAATATGTGAACACTCTACTTTCAAATTCCGGCGTGAACAAGCGATCTATCAACCTTTGTTGTGTTTGAGATGCATTGATTAGTTCAAACGGCATGACTTGGAACTGATAAGTCCTTTTACAGCGAGTCCAAAGACAGTCTTTTCCTTGCTTGTTTCCTCTAATGGTATCTGCCAGAATGCTGATCGTAGATCAATAGTTGACAGGAACCGAGCGTTTTTAAGACTGTCTAAGATGGTGGTAACCCTAGGCAAGGGATAAGAGTCTTTAACTGTCACCTTAATTAACTGACGACTGTCAAGATACAATCGATTCTTACCCGAAGATTTCTTCACCAGTAGTACTGGAAAACGCTATGAACTAAACGAGGGTTCTATTACATCATTTTCCAGCATGTCCTGAATTTCCTTCTCAAGTTCTGCCATATTTGGAGGCGCAAATGGGTGCTGTCTATGTTTAATGGGTAAGCAGTGCCTGGTGTCAATTCTATGCTCAATCAACGAGGTTCTTCCGAAACCTTTACCTATCTCTGCTGCCATTTCCTCTAACAATTTGTCCAAACACTCTTTCTGTTGTATCGAAAGTTCATCGAAATTACTAGTTGCGAGACGTTAATTTCTGCAATGTCAGCAATCGATGTCCCCTATGGCTAAATCAAAAGACTCGAAAAAATTCATATCTAAAATAATGTCATCTTTTAAGCAGTCCATAACATAGAAATCTACCACGTTATATTTTCCCGTAAACACAACAGGTAAATGAACAATGGTATCCATTGAATGATAGGTGCCATCAGCTGTTGAGATCATTTCTTTATCGACTTTATGTCTTAAAACCCCAACTTCATAACTTTCTCTGCAAATCTCTGCAAAATCACTGAGATAAGTAGCTCCAGAATGTAACAATCCTACAAAAGACCTTTCTCCACAAGAATTCTTACCTCCGCATAATATCGATTGTCTTGACGTTGCTTACTAATATTACAGATCTTACCTGTTTTGAAAAAACTTGAAACCGTGTGTAGCCATTGCTGCCAATCATCCGAGGTAGAATGACCTAGTTTTTCATCGACTCCGAAATATCGTTTCCCTTATCGGTATTCCGGTTTGCTCTGGGTTCTCCGTTTAATCTCCTCCAACAGCTCCTCCTGGTAGAACGGTTGCTGAAAACCAGTATCAAATGTAGAAGACCTTTGTAACCTGGATGACGTGACAAAAGACTAGGTCCCTCTAAGGTTGTTCGTGGTATGTCAGTATTGACAACTGTTGACTGCAAGGCACGACCGTGAGGCATTACCGTAGGTAAGGAAATTTTTCCAGAAATCCGGCAATCTCTAATTGTTCCAAAATCTGTATAGCCTCTTCGCCCAGAGATTTCTGTAAAATGTCTTTATCGTGTTCGGAAATTACATCCTCTTCATCATCATCTTCTTCTTGCTCAAGCTGCCTTAGTGACCTCATGGTATCCTGGATTTTCTTCAGCAACGTCAAATGTTCCTCGATATCACTGGCTTCCGCAGGTATAGTAAGTTTGGCACGATTCGACAAGTGTGTCAAACGAGAGTGAATACGTCTAAAAAACGAATGGTCAGGACTGTGTAATACTTCAGATATAAGTGCAATTATTGCCGATAGCTTAGTTCCACAAATTAATATTTCATTACTTGGGTTATCAATGCAGGATTTTGGAATCTTAAAGGAAATTGTTAACTCGCTCGATCGCTCTCGAACTAATATTTCCCGCAAAAATTTTCGCATAGTCGCCACCACGGTCTTACAATCCGAAATACCTCGACAAGCCAACTGAAACACAAGCTCATCTTTATACAGTGCATTAACATCCATGATTTAACAACACAATAACAGAATTGCAACAAACAGTTATGAATTTAAAATGACACGTCAAATATGTGTCAAGTACCAACGTTTGTCTAGAAAAAAAAAACAAATTCACAGAATAACAACAACAGTTATATACCCCAGCTTATCTTTCATTCAGTTAACCCATCGAGTAGCTTACACCATCCGCCAAGCACTAGAAAGAAAAGAATACTGCTCTGCTGTTTTTCTAGACGAGCAACAGGCGTTCGACCGTGTTTGGTATAAGGGCCTCCTATATAAACTAAAACTGTGCTTACCATACACTGCCTACATGGTTCTAAAATCCTACCTTCAAGATAGAATGTTCCAAGTCAGGGTCGGAGATTCTCTGTCATCAATATTGCAAATAGAAGCTGGAGTTCTCCAGGGCTAAGTCTTGGGTCCAATATTGTACACTGTCTACACAGCTGATTTGCCATACCCTGACGAGGTCATGATTGCGACATATGCTGATGATACAGCAGTACTCTCGTGCCACAAAGATCCTAACACAGCGTCCCTAAAGCTACAACCACATTTAGACGAAATTAGAACATGGCTTAAAAAGTGGAGGATAAGAGCAAGTGCTGCAAAATCGACCCACGTGACGTTCACTCTAAAGCGTGAAGACTGTCCACCGGTGAAACTTAATGGAACTGAACTACCTCAGCAAACAACTGTAAAATACCTGGGAATGCATCTGGACAGGAAACTCACATGGAGAGACCACATCAAGGCTAAGAAAGATCAAGCAAACATAAAGCTCAGAGAGTTGCACTGGCTCATAGGCAGACAATCTAGACTCAGCTTGGATAATAAACTATGTATATAAAATTCAAGTTCAATGTTGCTAAGACCCAAGCGTGTCTATTTTCCGCCAAAAGGAGCTAATTCTACCCAGCTCCATCTTTCCGAGGTTTAACCGTGCCGATAACCGACCAACTTGAGCTTCTTGGGGTTACATTAACATCTACTCTCAATTTTGGCCCTTACATAGAGGCAAAGGCTCAAGTAGCTGCAAAGAAGTTGGGGATTCTGGCTAAGGCGAGACGATACTTCACGCCGGAACAGCTGCTTAAACTCTATCAAGCGCAAGTTCGATCGTGTATGGAGGAGTACTGCTGTCATCTTCGGGATGGATCTGCCAGATACCAACTTGATGCCCTTGAGTCAATTGAGAAACGAGCCAAGAGGATCATCGGCTTGTCGCGACGAAGCTCCAAAGTCTTGAACATCGACGACGAGTTGCTAGCCTGTCGGTTTTTTTACCGTTTGCATTTTGGAGAATGTGCGACGGAATTGCATAATTTAATTCCGCCAAGTCCGTTCCATCATCGGACCACAAGACGAACGGCGATGCGCCACCGGTACACGGTGGATATCCCACCCATACGCACAAAACGTTTTAACACATTTATAATGCGTACAGCTAAGGAGTGGAATTCCCTGCCGGAGTCTGTGTTTCCTGACAGCTACAACCTGTCTTTAAGTCAAGAGTGAATAGGTTATTTCTAGGCAAGCGTGCTCTATCTTCGACCACATCATCACTTACCATCAGGTGAGATAGTGGTCAAAGATATTGGCCTACCTATAGTAAAAAAAAAAAAACTTTTGATCTACAAAAGCATTATCAAACCAGTTTGGACTTACGCTATCGAACTCTGGGGATCGGCAAGCCATTCTAATATCGAGATTCTTCAGCGTTTCCAAAATAAAGCACATAAGACATTGATCAGTGCCCCATGGTTGGTAAAGAACACAGAAGTACACGAATATTCTGGAATGCCCACTATGAGGGAGCAGATAGACAGGTCCTGTGATGCCTACAACCAAAGGCTGAAACGTCACAAAAACCAATAGGTGAAAGCACTCATGACCACTGATCATAGCGTATTTCGGTTGAGAAGGACAAGACTTGCTTCAATCTGAAGCTATTGAAATTAAAGAAATGACACATCAATGGATGTGTTAAATCTCAAAAACTGCCTCTATGACGTCAAACTAATTTAATTAAAACTTAATGGCTGATAGTAAATACAAAAAAAAGAAAAGAAAATACAGTTAACCCTTGGGCGCCAATGTAATGACCGGGGTTCAAGTAAACTGATTTGATCGAATGATAAGCAGGGGTAGACTACACAGCATTTATTTTACAAACTTTTCCTATCTACCAATCAGAAACCAATTCTTTAATATCTATAATTCGTCTTTCGTGCAAATGAAAATAAAACATGAACAACTTGCAAATGATTGACAATAACCTTGTTTTAAGAAAAAAAAAAAAACACAAAAAGAATCCTTCGATCGGGTTCGAACTCGAGATTTACAATTGTCAGTCCGGCGCTATGCCGCTAGACCAATCAGTTACTTGAAACCGTATAAATAATATGTCGTTTGTTAATTTGCAAGCTATTAATTGAAGCTGGACCTCATCCACAAAGCGTTTAAATAGGTCTTAGCGATAGGGGCATTCCGCAAGCTGAGGACAAAACAAAATGGGAACAGTTAGTTTTGTAAACATCTCCAATAGTCCAACCTACACTTCGAAAAATAGAGGTACACACTTACCCCGTGACTTCCAGTACTCGCACACAAATTCACAAAAATTCACCAACTATAATTATATTATGGCGAAATTTTACACAGTGATGTCTTTATTTTTTAGAAATTAGGCAAATGAACAACGGAGCAACATTACTTTTTCTGTCGCTCGCCAAATGACATTCTCCGGTATGATTCTTTTCATACCGGAGAATGAAAAGAATTTCATATAATCGCAAATTGTTGCAAAGTGATTTGCAACAATTTGCGATAATTTGAAAAATGCACATAATCAGAGCGATTACCATATTTCTTCCACTGAATCCAAGCATGTTCTTTAGTTTTAATAATTTTTATTAGAGAAGGTGAAAACCAGATCCGAAATTTAGAGTTTTTAGTATACGTTAATGGAATATGTGACCTGATAACTCTATATATAGTTTCATAAAAAAAATCAACAGCCATCTCAGTAGAACGATGAGAGAGTGACTCTTCCCTATCCACATTGTCTAAGTCGTGTTTAATGCCATCGTAGTTTGCTTTGTAAAAGTTATACCTGCGAACCGGATGGCATTTCATCGGTTTGAAACGCACATCTAGGTGAGTTAATATAGAAAAAGGGGGGTGAAGGTTATCGGGATTCACCAGGATATTGCAGGGTATGATTTGAGGGTCAGCGTATTTAATAGAGAACATGCGATATTTCTATTTTTGCTTTCCTTTTTAAGAACTCCGTCTAAAATAGACCGACACATAAATAAAAAATTAAAACACTTTAATTTGTTTTTAAAATTGCGTTTTTAAACAGACAGTTTAAATTTTCGCGCCAAAACGGACGATGACGTCACTCAAGTCTGTAACTGGTCAAGAACTGTATAATTCAAAGTTATAGAGCAAGATCCCAGTGCTTCCAGAACTTACTTATTTTCTCAGTAACAAAATGGGTGGAATAGAATATATAGTGTTAGTACTTTGAACATTCGCTTACCTGCTAGTTTGGGTTGACGCGACGGCCAGTTTGTAAGTATCCTCATCAGATGCTAGCTATAAAACGAGCAGAACATTTTCACGATTTTTACAAAGTTTATAATCTTATGTATTACATTTTTACTAAAATACTAAGTATTCTTAAATACTTAGTATTTTAGTAAAAAATTAATGACTTATTAGTCATTGTAAGATCTGATCGCTATCTTCACTGAGAATTGAAATCCTATTATCCTATTATAATAGTTTATTTAGGTACTAAGTATAAAAAGAAAACTGCAAAACTACCTCCTTTAGACTTTTGAAATATATCATACCTAAACATCACTAAAAAAAATTGTCCATTGGATGGAGCTAGCAGATACTTATTATGCGTACGTAGAAATTGAAATTACACTGACACTACTCTATTCAAATATTTTGATACTGCGAAAAAAGTAACGTCTAGGAGCCATGGGATCTTGGACTATAAATTAACACGAGTTACGTCACCAGACGCTGATTAGTGTATTAAAACCACGTTCCGTATCACGTTACTTTAAATTTGTAATTATTGTCAAAAAATAATATTAACTGGAAAATAAACGTTGCACTGGCCCTTCTCTTATGCTTTTTTACCTTTTATTCACTAAATATTGATAAATATTAAATCTGCATCTTCCCTATTTAACCTCTTTTTTGTGATTTTCTATTTTTAAGCTAATTGTATTGTAGTTAATATAAATTAAACTGTATATTACGAAATATATTTACCCAAACAATAGGTATTTATCTGTAAATATATATTTATATATTAATCATTATGAAATTAAAAAGTTAAAATTAATAACAAAATCGACCTAGATGAGGTTCGAACTGACATACACTCGTTTGCAAGTCACATATCGCTGCGCTTGACCATATGATCTGTTGACAATTGTTTCAAATTTTAGCTTTATTTTCGGGTTGGCTCGATGCGAACTATATTATATATTGTTATCTATGTCTAGTATAGTATTGACCCCGCACACTATCACCTTCTCATATTCGTAGTTGTACTGTGTGACGGGTAGATGTTTGCGTTAAAATTACTCGCACACATGTATGTTTGCTCGCAGTGCCGTGCAGGAGAATACGATCGTTGACGTGGTAAAGGATTTTAGCCACTGACTGTACTTTACTATAAGTTTATCTGGCGCCTACTATACTCGGGGTATCAAATTCCCTTTGAGTCCATTTGGGTTCGACGAAATAGTAATTCAAATAGCCAAACATTGCTTCCACTGAATTGAAACCTTCTCCAGGCGGCCAAACTAACAGAACGTCGGGCTTTTGTCGGGCAGATCCCATAAATGACCGTATTCGGGCTTTAGTTCCAAAACCACAGTAAATCTAAATACCCAGTCGTTGAGGTTTGATTGCTGTTCATCCACAGTAGAATTATTATATCTAATAATAATCTCACTGCCTAAACGTATGAATTATTTTCTTAGATCAAAATGAACAAAATATATGTATATTGTCATGTCATACAAATTCACTCTTCTGGTTATTTGTAGCATTCAATATTTTCATGGAGCTTTTGAAAATTATTGAAATTTTCATAAGTACATCTTTGCAATAACAAAAATATTTCGTTCCATTTCTTTTCAAATTCAACAAATATTATAGAATAAAATACTCTTTATTATGTGCACAATATAATGTTGAGGTTCCAGGAAGCTGATGGAAGGTCTAAGGAAAACACATAGTTGCACAGTTCAAGCTGATATAATTTTATCTCAAAAAACGTCACCCACACACACTTCTTTCTCACTTTTTAATCGTAGCATTCCAAACATTATCTTTTTTCTTTCTTACCTTGCTACCAAAAATATTGTCGACGTATATTAAAACAAATAAATAAGTATTTACGTTCCGTTTATAACACAAACATGCTTCGTTTTGGCTTTGCTTCAATCCCATATCAATGAGTTTTTTGTTAAACATCAGATTCCATTGACGTCCAGCTTGCTTCAAACCATACAATGATTTCCGCAATATGCATGAATCGCAACCACTAGGTATACAATTTACTAAGAATGGTCTGTGCACGATTCCGTGACTATTGGAACTTCTCCTTCACTATTCATAAGCTCCACTAAACTTTCTCTCAATGGCTCTGGAATCGCCATGTAGATCTCCTCATCCAAGGAACCCTTCAGATAAGCCGTGTTTATGTTTAGTTGGTGATTCTCTAGGTCCAATTCAACTGCAAAAGCCATCAATAATCTGACAGAATCTAGTCTAGCAACAGAGCGCAAAGGTTCTCTCATAGACTCATAGTCTACACCAGATCGCTGGCTACTTATTGAGGTTCCAGGAAGCTGATAGAAGGTTAAAGGAAGCCACATAGTTGCACAGTTCCATCCTTGTATAGGGATGTCGTAATACACAGTTAAAGGGTTTTGAAGTTAGGTGAGAAGTCCATGTAAAATACTGGTATTTAGCTGCACCCGGTTCGATAGGAAGCCGTCCCCAACATTGTTGAGCAAATGGCTAGGTAGATAGAAATAATAAATTCAAGTAAAACGAAGTACGGAATGTGATATTTTTTCGAGAAATAGTTGGTAACTTGAATTAAATCAAATAAGCGATTTTATTGTATCCGAACACACCGCCAACGCAGTCTTTATTTAACTAGTGAGAGGGACATTTGGTTTTCAGAAAAATAGCGTGTGACGTGTTATCACTGCTTAAGATTATTGAACTCCAGATTTTTTTATAGCTCGCAGTGTGCGCGAGTGTGAACGCAGAACGCAGAACTCAGAACTATTACTAGTTGACCGCGCGCAGTGGTGTTGGCGCCTTAGATGAAAGCTTATCCCGTCGTTCATAGGTACAATTTTTTAAACTACATCAAGAATTACGTAGTTTCATAAGTTGCTACGTAAGCCACAATTGCGTAGTTTGCATAGCAGTGCTACGAACATATTAGTACTATACATATTATTATAAATTGAAAAAAGTAGATGGGTGTTTATTACCTAATCACGCCAGCGGAACGGATCGGGAGGAATTTCGCCCAGAAGTGGGTTATGATGTGGAATAGCACATAGGCTACAGCAGCAGTTATTTCCTGATTCATATGGTCTGATGGTCGTCTCTAATGAAGACCACAAACTTATAATCATTTTGTTTCAGATTTTCTTCTGTGTCGCTGTGGGAGACGTCGGCTACGAGTTTCGGGATCGGGTTATTCGCCAAAGCGGACGAAGGTAAATTATATTTAGAAAGATCCAAATATACAGTGTGATTTTTTCAAGTTCGAAGGTCAAATCCGAAACAGTGATGAGTAACGAATTCGATTCCTGGCTATGAATATTGTTTTATAACCGACTTCAAAAATAGGTTCTCAATTCGGCATGTAATTTTTTTTTTTATGTTTGTTACCTCATAACTCCGTCATCTAAACCGATTTGAAAAAAATTTGTATCATCTGAAAGAGTGTACTTCTCGATTGGTCCCATTGTCACCATGTCAGAATCTGATGATGGGATCCCACGAAAATCGAAGGCAACCCTCAAATTTTATAGGCACATACAATGTTTTTCATAAACTTTCTAACGCGATTCAGATATTTGTGCCTGGTAATCATCATCTCATGTTGCTGAGCTTATGATGAAAGGTATAAATTAGGATCTGATGATGAGATCCCATGAAAAATGTTTGTTCAGCGATACTTTAGCCAATTGTCAGCCGATTTGAATGATTCTTTTTTTGTTTGAAAGAGTATTTTCCTGGACTGGTCCCGTTTCAATTTGGTGAAGATCTGACGAAGAACTTCGGAGGTAGGCAACGAAATCTTTAATAAATGATAGCAAAGGGATCGGGATTGCTGAAATCGCATGTTTTTTTAGTGTTTACACCAGTTCTTAACATAACATTGCGCCGGTACGCTGTTAATGGGTACGCAGGTACCTAGAAAAACTTTTTACAAAAAATACAACCGACTTCCAAAACAAAACACTACAAGGTACAAAATAACTTCGGAAGAAAGAAAAAAACTTTGATTTCTGAAGTCGGAGTTTTTAGTTACTTTTTCGTTTTTTGACACCGACTTCCGAAATTAAAGTTTTTTTGTTTCTTTTTAAAGTTTTTTTGAATAAATAAAATATGTAGTTTTAATTTTCATCTCAACCACCCGGCCCAACACTTTTGGACGCGTCTTCTTCTCTTCTTCTTCTACCTGGCGTTAATCCCGGCTATTGCCAGGGTCCGCCTTCCTACTTAGCTTCCTCCACTTTGCCCGATCTTGAACATCCTTCTCAGTTAGGCCATTGGCTCTCATGTCGGACTTAACGACGTCCAACCAGCGCTTGCGAGGGCGACCACGGGACCTAGCCCCAAGAACAGCCATATTCATGCATCCCCGACCAACGTACTCCATAGGGCGGCGCATGATGTGGCCATACCATCGCAGACGACACTCTTGCAGTTTTTCCCCCACGTCACGGACACCAAGACTACCTCTGATGAAAGAGTTGCGTATGCGATCGGATCGCGTTACGCCACTCATCCACCTCAGCATCTTTATCTCCGTGACGCGAAGCTCCTGTGTGTCTGCTTAGTGCTGGCCAAAATTCACCGCCGTACAGTAGGACAGGCCGTATGATGCATTTATATATCTGCCCCTTGAGCTTCGGAGGCATTTTGCGATCGCATACAACGCCCGTTACCTCGCGCCACTTCGCCCAAGCCGCGCCTATACGTGCTTGGACATCGTCGTCCACGTTGCCAGACTCGTGCAGCACGGATCCAAGGTACCTGAACGTATCGGACTTTCTGATCAGGTCCGAACCTATTCGGATGAACCTATTTGAATCCGTGCCGCCACAGGACATGTACTCAGTCTTCGCCACATTTAGTCTCAGACCACCGTTTTCAAGCGAGTCCTTCCAAATGTTGACTTTGCGCTCAAGATGGGCTTTGTTCTGATTAACGAGGGCGATGTCATCGGCATACATCATTAGCCATGGGGGCTTATCTTGGATGTTGCCGTAACTACATCGAGCACTACGTTAAACAAGAACGGGCTAAGAGCCGAGCCTTGGTGAACGCCAACAGATATTGGGAAGCCATTCGATTCGCCAACAGCGGTCTGGACAGAGGACACGGAATCGCGGTACATGTCTCTGATAATGTCAATATAGGCCTCGGGAACGCCCTTGAAGCGCAGTGCCCACCAGATGGACTGCCGAGGTATACAGTCGAAGGCCTTCTGCAGGTCTAAAAAGGCCATATGCAAAGCTCTCCTTCTCTCTCTGTTAGCCTCAGCCAGATTCCGTAAGGCGAATACTGCGTCCATGGTGCTGTTACCCGCCCGGAAGCCATATTGACACTCAGAGACAGTACACTCGCTACGGAGCCGTGTGTCAATGATGCGCTCGAAGAGCATCATGGTGTGGCACATGATCTTGATACCGCGGTAGCTACTACAATCCTGTACGCTAGCTTTGCCTTTGTATACAGGGATAATCAGGCTAAATCGCCACTGGTTCGGAATTTCCTTGGTGATCAGGATGCGGTTAAAAAGATCCGTCAGAAGGTCCACGCCATGTGGGCCCATCGCCTTCCACACTTCAATTGGCACATTGTCAGGCCCGACCGCTTTCCGGTTCTTCATGTGGCGAAGAGCAATGCGGGTTTCGTCGGGGGAAATAGGGGAAATAAGTCCAAGGTTAGGAGGCGGTTCGGGAGGAAGGTTATGGGGATGCTGTTTGTTAGACAGCTCCGCGAAGTATGTACACCATCTCTCCTTAACAGAGGGGGCATCGTAGAGCAGCTTACCATGGGCGTCCCTTACACAGAGACATTTGCTAATGTCCCGTGTAGCTTTCTCCCGGGCACGCGTCAGCTTAAAAATAAGCTCCTCCCCTCCGCAGTTTTCAGCTTGTCGTACAAGGGCGCCAGACTTTTGCTGCGGGCTCTGGCTACAGCTTTTTTGCAAGCGCGCTTAGCCGCTCCATATGCCTCTCTGTCATCCGGAGAGTTGGACCCTTGCCACTGTTTAAATAAAACCTTCTTCTTCCGAGTCGCCTCCTGCACCCCGTCATCCCACCACCACGTCTCCTTTTCTATGGTGCGGCCACCACGAGAAGTGCCAAGGACGCGCTTACCCGCATCGGTGATTGCTGAATGGATCCTACTCCAGATCTCTTGAGCGGACTCATGCGGAGCACTGATCTCGAGATGCTCGACCTCCGCGATGAAGTCCGACGGCCTAGGACCATCAAGCAACCACCACTTAGTGCGGGGTTTGCGTTTTTCGGTCACTTTCTTTTTCGGTACAACCGCAAAGTCCAGGACAAGGAGGCGGTGTTGAGCCGTTAGGCTTTCACCTGGGATGACTTTGCAGTTGGTAACCTTTCTAATGTGGCACCGTCGCACCAGCAGATAATCTATTTGGGTTGAGTAGGCACCACTACGGTACGTAATAAGATGCTGGGGCTTCTTCTGAAAGAACGTGTTCGCGATGGCTAGGTCAGACAAAGCGCAGGTGCTGAGTATACTGACTCCCTCTGCATTTAGCTGGCCATATCCAAAACCACCGTGAACACGTCCGTACTCTCCAGCAAACTGACCTACGTGACCGTTGAGATCCCCCCCAACCAAAACACCTTCGGAATTCGGAATAGCGCGTAGTACGTCCTCGAACTCATCCCAGAAGGCCTCCTTTTCAGACTCACAGCAACCAGTTTGAGGAGCATAGGCGCTGATTAGGTTCATTACCGACCCTTCGATCAGCACCCTAACTCGCATCAACCGGTCGCTGCATCGGTGCAGTCCATCCTGAAGGTCCTTAGACAGCACCACGGCCACTCCGCCCCTGCCCGTTGGTGATCCGGTGTACACTAGCCGGTACCCCTGCCCGATGTCACGTGACTTATTTCCCTTCCAGCGCGTCTCCTGAAGGAAGGCGCACTGGACCCGACGCTTCGCAAGTACGTCCGCGAGTTCTCGGCAACGTCCGGTTAGGGAGCCAATGTTCCAGGTGGCAAAGCGGAACTTCTTCTTGGGTACTATCCTCTTTAGCCGTGCCCGTACTCGACACGGTAGCCCTAGCCCACTTATCGCAGGTTTAGGGCGATGTGCCTGCGCGTCGTTATGCGGCGACGCCCTAGCCCGAGTACCCGTTTTCAACTTCTTGTCCATTTTAATATTTGGCTGAAGTTGGTTTTACGTGGGGCGACCAGCCGTCTGACCCCCACAACCCTACGAGAGGGAAACCAGGTTCGCCAGAGCCTCGTCCGTTGGACAGCAGGGTGCACCGCTAGCAGGTGAGGTTGGCTTGGGTCTTAAGATGGTAACAGACCCCATGCACCCCACTTTTGGACGCGTCGTCCCCTGTAAAACACCATGTACACTGTAATTGCAAATACGAAGATGAACGGTATTCACGGCAAAACGACCGAACGGATCTGGAATAATTTTGGCACAGAGATGCACTAGTCTGGAATAGCTTCATAGACTACTTTTATACCGGAAGCATGTTCCCTTGGGATAATTTCACTACAGACAATCACGCGGGCAAAGCCGCTGGCAGAAGCTAGTTTTAAATAAAATAAAGTAAATATAATCATTATAATAATGGCGAAGTTTAAAAAAAAATACAAATCATATCTAAGATTTCATTATTTTGTTTCAGAGCCACCCAAAATCGAGTCCTTTTCAAAAGACTCGCGACACCGCATGGTGTCTCCTTTTATCTAGGTAAGTAGTAACTTAAAATTAGAGTGGCACTTCACTTGGCGTAGTTGTCAAAATATCCGCGCTATTGGGATTCTAGAAAATATACCCTAGCACGTTCCATCTACGGAGTTTGGACTACAAGATATACAGCGTTGCGCCACCGTTACATGGTGGACATCAACCACCGATACGCACAAAACGTTTTGGGAACACATTCATAGTGCGTACAGCTAAAGAGTGAAATTCTCTGCCGGAGTCCGTGTTTCCTGATAGCTACAACCTAAAAGCCAGCATGAACAGCCGCTCGATTCTGTAAACATGTCGAAGTGAAAGCTTGGATGAAGTGATTGCGAAGTTAGCTTCTTGATTAAATGGGTTTACAACTCACTTCGTTATCACTTCTCCCAATTTTTCACTTCGATCTGTTTAAATAATCGACCGGCTGGTTATTTCCAAGCAACCGTGCTCCATCATTACCGACATAGCCCGAAGGATCGCCAAACTAAAGTGGCTGTGGGAAGGGCACATTGCTCGCAGAACAGATAGCCAATGGGGCCGAAAAGTTCTGGAGTGGCGACCGCGTACCGGAAGATGCAACGTTGGAAGGCCTGCAACAAGGTGGACCGATGACCTGGTGAAGGTCGCGGCTAGCCGATGGATGCGAGACGCGCAGGACCGGCCGTTGTGGCGACGCTTGGGGGAGGCCTATGTCCAGCAGTGGACGTTTTTTGGCTGATGTGATGATGTGCTACATGGTCGATCACATCGTCGCTTTCCATCAGGTGAGATTTTAGTCAACGCAAGCCTATCAATAAAAAAAACTACTAAACCCGTCGAGACAAAGTTTTTGTTTTAACAAATAAGACAGGCAAATATTTGCACAATTACGCGAAGTGAAGTGCATTGGACTTGGAGCTGCTTTCTGAATTGAGCATTTTGATTTTAGAACTTCTCAAAGTTGAAAAAATAACTGATTTTCAAAGCCAAAGTAGAGTTTGACAACTTTAAATGCTTAATTCTGAAATCGGGGCTCAATGATATCTATTATATTGTAGTTCCATTTGAAAGTTTGCGTCTTGGGTATAATTTTCATGGCATTCAGGGCGCTGATATGATGTCTAAATTGAGATCTAACTCAAAATCCAAAACGGCATTTTCTTTTTACTTTAGATAGGTGCGTTCTTTACAGGTTTTAAATTGTATTAATATAAGCAGTATTTTATGTAGGTGTGTTTATACAGGTATTAATTAAAATAAGCGGTATTTTAAAAGTAGGTGTGTTTTACAGGTTTGAAATTGTATTAATATAAGTAATATTTATTATAAGTAGGTACGTTCTTTACAGGTCTAAAATTGTGTTAATATAAGCGGTATTTTAAAAGTAGGTGCCTTCTTTATAGGTTTAAAATTGTATTAATATAAGTGGTATTATAAGTAGGTGCGTTCTTTACAGGTCTTAAATTGTGTTAATATAAGTGGTATTTTATGTAGGTGCGTTTTTACAGGTCTTAAACTAATTAATATGACGGTATTTTAAAAGTAGGTGCGTTCTTTACAGGTCTTAAATTGTGTTAATATAAGCAGTATTTTATGTAGGTGCGTTCTTTGCAGCTCTTAAATTGTATCAATATAAGCGGTATCTTATGTAGGTGTGTTTTTACAGGTCTTATATTAATTAATATAAGCTGTATTTTATGTTGATGCGTTCTTTACAGGTTCTAAATTGTATAAATATAAGCCGTATTTTTCTATACCGTATCTATGTAACCTGATTTTGATCTAGTATTACTGCACTTTAACTTTCAAAAATGTAACTATGTACCTACTTTTGATTATATAATGCATCAAATGCGCGCAAACGTGTTAAAAATATCAGCCAACTGTTGGCTTATAAGTAGGCACACAGACATAGACGTACTGTGTATTAACACCGGCCGCACACTGCCACACGCACACATGTTTGCAATTTTTGGAACTTTTTTTTTTTGTTTTGATTGTAATGCGACGCTCCATCTAGACATACACACCTTAATAAGGTGATAATACAAAGCACATAATATGTGCTTTGGAGGATGAGCAATATTCAAATATGTCTGTTTTGAATGAGAATTGGCACATGGTTCGATCCAACAGTTATTATTTTTGTATTTATTTTATCTTTTGAAGTATATTTTTAAACCATAATATCGTCAAAAAATAATTAAATGGGCTTTTGGGTACTTAAAATACAATGCGTACATGAATTTTTTATTCAACATTTTTCCAAGCATTTAAGTGAGGAATTGTTAAAAGAAGTCACAATATACTAAAATATTGCAGATACTTATGGCTTATCGTCACGCTATACCTTCAAGGAGCTGAGCAGCGAAAAATCATGACAACAAATAACATCGGCTATTTCAGACAACTGCCAACAGTAATCATTGACCTTCGGTTTAAAGACTTGGTGTAGGCCTTTTGAATGAGTTGATGTAGGTTCGAACCTCACCCCACCAAGTGTGCCCACTTTGCCGTCGTGGTGGGGCTTATGAGTCTCAGTAATCTTGGAGCTCTGCCGGTAGAGTTACTCATGCCGGAAAGGTCCAATTGAAAAACCAGACAAAGAGGGGGACACACTTGGCGGAGTTCATAACATCGGACTACCGCGAGGTGCGCACCGTCTGGACTTGAACGTGCGCAACTCATTCTTCATGATTTTGGAGTGTGAATGAGGGAGTTTCTGTCGTACGCCGTGCGATGGCTCACGTAGTAGGGATGTCTTTTGGCATGGCTGGCAAACTAAGAAGAGGAGAACCTGGGAGATAACCTCGTTAGAAAATCAACCATCTGGGGACCCCACCCCATAAAAAAGGCTAAGCTGTGATCAGCACAACAATGGAAGCGCTTCATAAAAATAAACTACACCAGGAGGGTACCTGCTGCTCCGCAGTAGGAGAATCCCTCACCAAGCAGAGCTCGGTCTGTCCCACGTATTCTGGGGGGGACAATGAACGCTTACAATCCCAATCGGATTTTTACCCGTCCTTCAAGGGCGTATTGAGTCAGGATGGCTCACTTACCAATGATGAGGAGTCGTTGGGTTCAATTCCCAGCACATCCGGAGCACCGGAAATTAAAGAGCAGGCTAGCACCAAACTGCACTCGGACATCCAGAGCAAGGATGGTTCGCAAGGTCTAGCTAGAACAGAGGTGTTAAAGAATGCACCTACGAAGAAATTCTAGAAAGTTCCAAAGGAGAAACAAACCCGAGCACAATTTGTGCGTCCGACTACACCAGTTGCTGACGAGGTGGCAAGTGACACTAGCGAGTTTACTTGCTCGCAAATGTCTTATGCCTCCGAAACGTCAACGAGATCGTCCAGAACTCGTACGCGCAAGCGTAAGCGAGCAGCGAGCCGATTGCTAGCAGAGATAAGTTTGTTAGGCCGCTCACACTTGGCAAGCCACCGCTAGTAACAGCGGTGGAGAGCAGGGCGTAGACTCTGAACCTGCGAGCCCACCAGCTAAGCAGGCAAAGACTCGGGCAACGGCTAAACAAAACCTGCCCACACCAGAGATGTTAGCTAAGATGATGCAAGCGCAGCCAACGTCGGAACTTAGCACCTGCATAGCAAGTAGTCTTAAAACTATAGAAGAGGTTGCAAACGAATCTCGCAACCTCAAGGGGAGCTTTGTTCATCGTCTCAAGTTGGCAGCAGTAACAGTCCAAGCAGCAGTAGCTGAATTGGCCACACGTTCAGCGGTTGAGGTCAATGTTGAGAGGCTGGAGACGGAAAACGCCGACTTGTAAGCTCGGCTTACCAACTTGTCAGTGCAGGTCGAGAAGCTGACAGCGCAGGTCAGCCTCTTAAGTCGTCCAGGTGATCCTGTGACAACCTCATCAATGGGTCCCAGCTTAACCGTTGCAGTGGCCGGTTCTTCTCGATCAGACGAGTTGGAGGCCCAGTTTCGACGTTCTATAGCCCTAGAAATAGGGAGTATGGAGTATGGTGGACGCCAAACTGGCCGCAATGGAGAAAACATTGCCTCCAGAGAAGCCCTTGCGTCCAACACTTAATAATAATAATAATATAATAATAATATCGTTTATTTATAAAACAGGGCACATTTACAATAAAATATTTTACAACATTTTTTACAGAACACAATTGCTGATTTGCCTGAACTAGGTTGAAACCTGTGTCTCAGGCTAGATAGTGCTTATGTAAACATCATAATAAAATAACAATTTATCAATAACCTAAAATAAAAACTTAAAATTAAGGGACACATCACATTTTATTTACACACAAAAAGAAGGTCTTCTGTATCTACGTACGAGATGCTTAATAAATATTGCACAATTGTCTTTTTACAGCTATAGTAATTTATCTTATAGATACTTAGTTCCTTATTTAGTCTATTGTAAAGAAATGGACTTAAAAATTTAAAGAATCTTTTTACAAAAGCATATTTTGAAAATGAAGTAGACTCGCAGACTATCATTCCGTCTCTTATTAGTTTTTTTCGGTGTTGTAAGTGAGCATGGTGTGCTGTTTTAATACCAGTTGCATAATGAAAAGCTGGCGAACAGTCAGTACGTTGCAGGATTTGTACAGAAGGTCTGTGGGATAGAGAAAGGGATGGAAATTGGCTACTTTTAAAATGGCTCTCTGAGCTCTTTCAAGAGAGAGTAAGTGAGTTTTGGCTGCTCCACCCCATGAAGCGATACAGTACTGGATTACAGATTGCCCTAGGGCCAAATAAACTTGTGTAATTACTTTTGGGTCCGCAATAGCTCGCAGTTTTTTAAAGACATAGATTAATTTGCGCACTCTTTTAACCAGACTCTCAATATGTGGTCTAAAAGAGAGAGTATCGTCTATTATTACTCCGAGATATTTAATGTTGGATGTTTGGAGGATAAAAGGACAGTCACATGTACTGATTGTGTGGGGTGCACATTTATGAGCAAACAGATGAGGATGAGAAATGTTAATTTGAGGCTTGCGCATGGAGAACTGAATATATTTTGTCTTGTCAGCATTTAACGTTAGTAAATTACTTTGAAGCCAGTTAGTCACAGTATTGAAACCTAATTGAGCGTATTCGTACAATTTTTTACTAGTTTTAGCGGTAAATACTAAGGCCGTGTCGTCAGCATATGAAATAATTTTGCCATGTTGTAGGTTCAAATTGCACAAATCATTTATATAAACGAGAAAAAGGGTTAGGGGCCAAAATGCTGCCCTGGGGAACACCAAAACTAGTATTTTTTTGCTCATCGCTCGTGTCTATTCTAACACATTGATATCTGTCATCTAGGTAGTCAGCAAATAGTTTCAGCGGGGATCCCCTTATTCCCATGGTCTCTAATTTGTTTAGGAGCATAGAAACAGACACTGTGTCAAAAGCTTTCGCTAGATCAAGGAAGACCCCCAAAGTCTGATTTCCTTTGCCAAGTTCCTCTGAGACATAATCGGTCAGGAGGTGCACCGCATCAGCTGTGGATAATTTGGCTCTAAAACCAAATTGCGTAGATGATAGTAAATTATTTTTTTCTAAATAGTTAACTAGCCTGCTATTTACAATTTTCTCAAGTATTTTGGAAATTGATGAGAGTAACGATATTGGCCTATAATTATTAACTAAGTGTTTGTTCCCAGATTTAAACATAGGTACTATAACTGCCTTTTTTACGCATTTAGGAAAAATGCCTTCAGAAAAACAGATACGAAATATATGGGTTAAGGGAGGTACCAGGATATGCTTGAATTGTTTAAGGATCTTACTGCTAATATTATCCCATCCAACAGCACAGTCATCTTTTAGTCCACTAATAACTCGTGTTATTTCGTCTTCGTCAGTGTCCAGCAATCCGAAAGATTGTAGTGCGCGGTTATTATTCAATTCATGGGAAGGTGGTTGATTACCGTAATGCTCCCAACATTCACGAAAATGTTATTGACATGGTTGGCTGATGAAAGAGGTGAACTATTTGTTAACAATAAACTCGAATTTGATTCACGCTGTTTTGACATATAAGTGACGTTTTTTATATGTTTCCAAAGTTGCTTGCTATTGTTTCCTGCTTTATTTAATACATTTTTATCGTAATTCCTTTTTAAATTCTTTATGAGATTGTTACAAAAAATTCTGTATCTTTTGTAAGTGGTTTGAATAATACTATTACCTGGGTTTCTCCTAGATGATTGATTAAGTTTGGCTCTCTGTGTCTTATACACCGAATCAGGCCAGGAGTGATCCAAGGTTTAATATTATTAAGTTTCTTGTTTGTTGTAATAACAGTAGTGTTACGTAATATTGCTAATTGTACATGTTTTATTAAGTACGATAAAGCAAAATTTGCGTCAGCAGTATTGTAAACTGGGCTAAAGTCAAGTTTGCATAAATCATATTCGAGTTTGTTTGTATTTAATTGTGTTTTGGTCTGGGGACGATTCAGCTTAGGCAGCATTAAGTTTAGGGTTAGTAGAACAGCGTGATGGTCAGTAATTGTTGAGTTAGTAACAAGCGTAACATACGATAAACTAGATTTAATGATCATGTGATCGAGACAGGAACCGCTATCATGTGTGGGCAAGGTGTGCGCAGGTAGAAAACCATGAAATGAACAGATGTTAAGATACTCTTGGGTCCCTGCATCGCAGTTATCAGAGTTTATGTTTATATTTATGTCACCTGTTAGTATGACATTATTGAATGAGCTTAGGTCTAGAAAAATTTGGTTTAAGGCAGCGTTAAAAGAATCCAAGTTTCTAGCAGAAGGGGATCTATAAATAGCAATTATTGCTGTAGTTGTACCAATTTTGATGATCAAACAATTACTCATACAGTCTTGAAGAGTAGGTTCTTCCACTGTGACCATAAATGATTCCTTTGAATAGACCACCACACCAGCATTTTGGTTGCTATTTAGCTTGGTATACAATAAGTTGTACCCTGGCATTACTGGGAGGTTATCCTGTCGATCAGATAGCCAGCATTCGGTTCGGAACCATCACATCACAATCAAAATTAAGTCTACTAAGAAAAATGTTGAAGCTATCGATATTCTTAAAAATACTGCGAATGTTTTGTGTTAGTATGGTTAGTGACTTTTTATAATCGGAAAGATATTGTATGCAGTCTTCAACCTGGCATGTCTTTGCATCAGGCACGAATGTGTTATCTATATCAGTAATTAAATTATTATCCATAATAGTAAAAGAAGAATGTGAACAGTGAGTTGTCTAAAATATAAACAAATATGTGGCGTTCTTAGGCGCCTTCATAGTCAACCGAGTTTAGGTACCTGTTTTCGGCAGCTTTTTTAGCAGGATACTCTAAGTCTCCCGTCTTGTGGTTGGCTGGTTTTTTGAAGCGCAAGCACGTTGCACATCTTGGCGCAACGGCTTTTTTGGGGCAATCTTGAATGGTGTGGCCTTCTTCACCGCAGGGTCCACATGTAGGGGAAGCTACCTTGCACGTCTTAGCTGCATGACCGTACTGCTGGCATTTGTAACATCTCGTTACCAGTGTGAAATCTCGAACCGGGCAGGAAGTCCAATTTATGAATAATCTGTCCTGTGTGATGAGAGCCTTACGAATACTTGCTGGAACTTCTATGATATAGTTACAGTTCTCTGCATCTTTTCTGCCGGATTTGTGGCTTAACTTGATTGAGGTCAAAAATGTTTCCCTAGAGATAGTGGGCAGTTTGTCGGCCAAGTTTTGTTCATAAATACATTTAAAGACCTCATTTTCAGCCATAGATGCAGGGATTCCTAGAACTATTATGCGTGGTTTGCGCTTTCTAGGTTCATCGACGGTGAGAGCTGACGAAGCTGATTGGACAGTTTGTTTGAGCTTTTCCAGGTCTTCCTTAGTCTCCGTGCTGATTATGAGTCCTCCTTTTCCTATTTTGCGCACACTTCTGACTTTCAGTTTCATGTCGCCAGGTCAAATAATTTGTTGGACTATGTTCTTGGTTTCGTCACAGGTCTTAGAATTGTCGTTAGGAAAAATCGCCACGGAGCTAAAGGAATTTGGTCGAACAAAGCTGTTGGTCCCCTTCTTCACCATATCTGCAAACGATGTTGTTCTTGTTTCTTGCCTTGTACAGGACTCCTTAATGGTCCGGTTCATCTCCATTACGTAGTCCTTAAGGTTGCGGTCTTCATTCATTTTGTTCAGGGAGTTGTGGGTCTTATAGGCGTATTGCTTAAGGGACTGGTATTGAACCGCCATTTGCGATACTCCATGTCCAACTTTACGGCAAAGAGTGCTTATTTTTAGCTTCTGCTCAGAATTTAACTTCCCATCAGAAGCAATTGCACATACCTCATTCAAACACTGCTCAATAGAGGTCATCCAGTTCTGAATCTCGGGAGTCGAAACTGTCTCCATTTCCTACGGCTTGGTCACGTCTAGCTGGTTGGGGCTGTGTTGTTGTAGGTGTTGGGGGAGGGCTGCGACGCGTCAACCCACTCCGGTTAAAGGGGCTGCCTTCCATATTTCAGATTATGATACTTATATAATCAAATCAGTCCATATTTGACTAAACAGCACTTATGAATTGTATTAGTCAAACACGCTAGTGAGTACACAAAAAAAAAAGTAGGTCACTATTTATGCAATTGTTAATTTATTATATTTAATTAATATACATTGATGAGCACGTCTGTTTGCGTTGAGTGCCAACGATATATCCAACTTATACTTATACTTGCTGCAGACATGAGAAAAGCTTCATCACCGGTTGCGAATGAGCAGCCAGTTGCCGGTCCGAGCCAAGTACATAATACTGCGGGCAAAAAGAAAAGGAAAGGTAAGAGAAAAGGCAAAGCGGTGGCTTCAGTTGTGGATTTCCCTATTGTGTCTACGGCATCTGCACAAGCTTCTCAGGCCCTGCGAGAAGAAGCAAAGGCTAGGATGGTGGCCTGGTCGACAGCCGTAATCTCGCAATCCGTATGCGGGAGTCCTCGCCGAGTTTGATGTGAAAATTTATCGGCCAACTAAGCGAGCGGAGGCAAGGATTATGGACCTTGATGATGCCGTTACGCCTCAAAAAGTGGCAACAGCTATCGCCGTGGTAGGAGGCTGTCACCCCAATGAAGTAAAAGTAGGTGAAATTCGTCGTCCATATGCTTCTTTGGGGCACGTCTGGGTCCATGGCACATTGGCAGCAATAAAAAAGCAGGCGTCTGACAAGCGCATGTGCTTAAGGTGGACGATGGCCAGGGTTCAGGTTCTGGGGGCACGTCGTATAATGTGCTTCCGTTGCCTGGAGCCTGGGCATGTTCGCTGCCGGTGCACTAGTACAGTTGACCGGAGCAACCAGTGCTATGCTTGGGGGGGAGCTCACAAAGCAAGAGAGTGCACGTCGCCGATCATGCGGTGCCCGCTTTGTGCAGACCAGGGTTTGCCAGCGGGCCACCGGCTAGGGGACAAAAAATGTTCTCCACGCAAGAAACGGGCCTCGCTTGCTCCAGCCACAGCTCCAAGATCGACGCCAGTACCACTGGGTGCAGGCCCTTCAGAGGAAATGGACACATCGCCTTCTCAGCCTTAAAAGTACTCAAGTGCAACCTGAATCACTGCCGCAGTGCGCAGAATCTTTTTCTACAGACTATTGCGGAGTGGTCGGTTGCCTTAGCAGTAGTAGCGGAGCCATATGGTCTTAGAGATCATCCTTGCTGGTTCCTTGACACTGTGGACTCTGTCGCCATTTACTGGGCTAGTGGAAGTGATGGGTCTCACTGCTCCCTATTAGACAGGGGACATGGATGGGTTGCAGTGGAATGGGGACCCCAGGCTGTAGTGGGCTGTTACGTGTCTCCAAACATTTCTCTCGCTGAATTCGAGGAATATCTGGACAGGGTTTCAAACTGCATTCGCTACAAATGTTCACCCCGACCGGTGCTCGTTCTGGGTGACTTTAATGCTCACTCCAGAGCTTGGGGAATATCCGAGATACGCCGAGGGGACACGCGGTTCATGACTGGGCAGCGTCGCTTGACCTTCAACTTTTAAATAAAGGGTCTGTATCCACGTGCGTTCGGTGGCAGGGAGAGTCAATTGTGGATCTCTCATGGGCAACTCCTTCTATTACTCGTATGGTGTCGGAATGGAGGGTTGCGGAGGAGATGGTCACACTTTCCGACCATCGCCACATCGTTTTCGATTTGACACTGCGCCCTTCGGATAGCCCGAGCCTCAAGCGGCTCAATCGAGACATGCTCATTGCAGCTGCAAACGTCGCGGCGTGGCCGGAAGATGCTCATTCCCAGGGGACCTCGCCCGATCCAGAAGTGGAAGCGGCTTGGTTTCGGGATGTATTGACGTCGATTTGCGACGCTTCCATGCCCCGGGTCAGGTACGCCTAGCACCCGGGTGCGGTTTACTGGAGGTCAGCAGACAGCGCAGTTGCGCGATTTATGTCTTAGGTCCCGACGTCTGTACGAACGCACCCGACGCAGAAGACAGCCAAGAGCCACGGATGAGGAAATAATCGAAACCTATAGAGCGTACAGGGAGGCGACTATTGGGCGGCGTCAACATCGTTTGTTACGCAGACGATACCTTAGTGTTGGCTGCTGGAAACACCTTCCACGAGACCATCCTGCTTTCCGAGCTTGGAGTGGCAAAAGTCGTGGCTTCGATACGCGAGTTGGGCTTAGAGATAGCACCTCATAAAACTGAGGCGCTATGGTTCCATAAACTGCCGAGGAGCTGGGAGCCACCCAACTCATTAGTGACAATTGGAGATGCGCAAGTCCAAGTGAGTCGGCACATCAAGTATCTTGGCCTAACCCTGGACGGTCGGCGGGGCTTTGAAGAGCATTTTGAGCGCCTGGTCCCCCGTGTCGGAAGGGCAGTGTGTGTTTTGCAAAGATTACTACCCAATCTCGGGGGGCCACGAGAAGAAGTTTGCCGCCTCTACGCAGGTGTTGTGCGATCAATGGTCCTCTATGGTGCGCCTGTTTGGTCACATAGACTGTCAGGCGTCCGACGCTGCAGGACTAAGATCAACAGCTTCAGGGGAAAATGGCCATCCAATCGCACGAGGATACCGAACAGTGTCCTTTGAGGTGGCAACACTCCTGGCACGCTTTCCACCGTTAGACATCCTGGCGGATATGGATGCGAGGGTTTATAACCGGATCCGGGCCATACGCCAAAGTGGCCATAGCGTGCCAGGAATCGCTTTTGTAAGGCTAAGGCGGCAGGAACGGCGACTCGCCCTAGAACATGGCGCGAGCGGCTACAGCAACCGCAATTTTCGCGCAAGCGTGTTGTCGAAGCCATCTTGCCCCACTTCGAAGCCTGGCTAAAAAGAGAGGAGCGCATCTTCTACAGGCTCACTCAAATGCTGGTTTGGTGAGTACCTGAACAGGATTGGGCGAGAAGCCACGGCAAATTGCCACTCTCAGACTCTGCGCAACACACGCTCGAGGAGTGCCCTGCGTGGTCCTCTGAGCGGCGGGTTTTGGTCGCCAAGATTGGTCGAGACCTGACTCTGCCAGCCGTAGTGAGTGCTATGCTGGCAGATAATGAAAACTGGAGGGAAATGGCTGCTTTCTGTGCGGTCGTGATGGTCCAGAAGGAGGCCGCCGAGCGGGATCGTGAGAGGGCTGATCCTGCTCGGAGAAGTAGGCGTCAGGGAGGCAACCGCCTCGACGCCTAAAAGCCGAAACCCCGCCTGTGGATTTTTATAACTTATGCATATCCTTACTTTTATTAATGTGAGCTATTGTTATTTATCAAAATTATTGTATTAATTGTCTATGGGTTTCTTGGCCTGAAATAAATGAATTTTAATTTAATTTAATTAATTTAATAAATCCTATTTTACCTAATGTTTTCAAATATTCTTATAATATATATACCAGAGGCCACTTTACAAAATGTTAAAAAAGTGATAAAAAAATATCGTTATTAATGAGGTCGTATTGAGTAATAAATGACGAAAACCGAACTTAAAATATGACAGTCTACTTCAGCTTCCATAGATGGTGGTGTTAAGATCCATTCCATTCCTCTAGGAATGGACTATAGGCGCGCGCTTACGTTTAATCTTTGCTAAAGTGGCCCAATACTGGGCCTATACGGGCACCCACGAGTCACGTCATATCACCCACGAGCAGGTGGCGAAGTCCAATAATGGAAGAGTCAAAAGAGTTGCATTAGCTCCGCTAAAATTGGGTGTCAGAGTTTTAAAAACATAATATTATTTTGATTTGCGTTCTTGGTTCGAAAAAAATGAAAAGATCAACTTGATTCATCAAATAGTTTCAAGGAGACGCGTAGGTTATTTTAGAAAATAGCCTGTACTGCCCCGTGCTTTACAGCATGATTTCATTTCTTTTGTGTACGGGTGCCCACCAACTAAGCATCAATCATCAAGTACGCATAATATTGGCAAATATTTCTGGGGAAAATAAAGGAATATATTTCTATGAAAACGGCCATGGAAAAAAATTATACGTACACATTATTCGATTGAGTTTTGTGATTTCTATTTCGATATTTTATTTCTATAAAAATTTGCAAAGAAAGTCACATATTTATATCCGATCCGAACTTTAGTTGTATGTTTTTTATGTGTCTGTAACCTAATCGTACTAACACTGGAATTTAAGTTAAATTGTAACTAACCCTATGGACTCCGGTCTGAAATAAAAATTTTGTATATTTAATATTATATCCAAAAAACTGTTTTCTTTTTAGTTTCAAAACTGTTCAGTAACCAGTGTTCCTATGAAACGTCATGACTAGCCCAAGGCTAGAAATTATCCGTTGCGGGCTTCACTCTCCAGTGGATCAAGGGGAACTGTTGATCCCTAGGCAATGACATGACAGACAAACTCGCAAAGAGATGTTCCGAGATGGTAGTGCTGGACCCGTACCCGTACGTACAATGGACAGAATGAGAGTCTAACATGGTGCGGATAGCGGAGTCTCCACTCTACTTTACTCTCTCCGTTGGGGGGGTAGAATTCTCTTCTGGTTGGTTTTCCCATGGTCAACTTTATGTAGCTCTATCGCGTGTTACCAACCCTAGCAAATTTCTTTAACATCGTGTATAGACAAGCGTTATCAATAAAACGTTTCTCATTACGAAATTTTACTAGGCCCTGGTCGGTATTTTGAACAGAAGAGGTGGAATAGTCAGTGCCTTGCATAACAGTTTTCCAAATTCCTAAATCTAAGAGGAGACAAGCAATGCTAGATATTGACTGCACGAACAGTCAATATCTAGATTATATACGAATATAACCTGTCTTAGAGATCTTATCTAGCGACAACATTTTGTTCTCCGACATAAACGCGAATGAAATTCCTGGCAACAGCTAGTTGGTAATAAAGTGCGTTCCTGCAAATGGGATGTTCTAGAGCTGATTTGCAACGATTGGATCCCGGAAATTTGGGGACCATATTGGGCGGTGTTCGAAGTTTTTATGACTTTTTAGGAAGGAAAAGGACTTTCCTGCTTTATGACCAAAAACTGCAAGTGGTAAGAAACCTGTTCCAATCCACATGTCAACTGACACTTTTTGGATAGCTCGATAGAGTATTATTTTTCATTAGATAGTTTTTATGTTTATTGCGAATAGACAGACGCGTCGGATAATCTCTCAAATAAAGATTTATTTAAAAAAGATATAATTTTTATGGACATCAAGCATCGTGAAGTTTAGTGTGTATTCGTTAATGTTTAGTCGAAATAAATATATGGCACTTAGCGTAAAGTTACAAGAGACACTTACTTGTAATGTAATGCACTCAATTACCAATCACCCCGTATGCGAGATATCAATAATATTCCATACAGGTACAGACAGCGTAATTTGCAAGCGTGAACATGTCAAAGTGAAGGCTTGGGTGAGGTGATTATAAAGTGTGTCATCATCATCATCTGCCTAGCCTTTTTCCAACTATATTGGGGTCGGCTTCCATTCAAACCGGATTCAGCTGAATACCAGTGTTTTACGTGGAGCGTCTGCCTACCAGACCTCCACAACCCATTAACTGGGTAAAACGGTACTTCTTGGCAAGACTGGCGTCAGATTTACTGGCTTCTGACAATCCGTAACGACTGCCAAAGATCTACAAATGACAACCGGGACCAACGGCTTAACGTGCTTTCCGAGGCACGGAGGAAACTCGGTATATTAATATGGAAACTCGGTGTGTTGAGAAAGTCACCCAACAACAGACCAACCTTGGCAAGCGTTGCTTAACCTTAAAGATCGAACCGTGCGGCTGTAATTATTTAGCCACGAGCTCCTCGAGTGTATCTATATATCTATCGTGTATATAATAATTACTTATAAAGTGACTAATCAAGATGAAATGCCTTCACTTCGACATGTTTACAGAATTGACCGGCTCAGAGATTTGTGGAGTTTTAATGGAAGCGGAACTGTATTTATTCAATTCGTTCTGTTCACCGTTGTAAAAAAAAACAAGTAAAATAATAAGAAAATTCCAGTCATACATAACATTTTTTGTCGCAGTAAATTGAACTGTCCTGATTTTTGGGTGGTCGTAAGTAGTATCCACCTAATTTTTCAAACTCGAAAGACCTTTGCTAACTGCGTGGTTCTGAGAAAACTTCTTAATTTTAGGTTAATTTAAGTTTTAAGATCGTCAGAGAAAGTCTATAAGAACACTTTTAAAGTAGACAAAATTTGCTACAATTTGAATGGAACGGACACTCTGTAGGTTGAACCAGTGATTATTTATTTATTACTTATTTATTAAATACTTTATTGTACACCTTAGAGCAAGTGTTGTGGTATAGCAAGTCAAACATAGCTATTTTTTTCCAAAAAGTTCAAAATTCGAGTTTTAGTTTTAAAGTTGGGGTAGGCAATATCGTTACATTACCTTTTTTGTGTAAAGCATCTAAGAACAATTCAATTTCTAGACAACGACGTATAAATTAATCATGTAAACTTTTCCGTTTTGAAATTATAAATAATTGGTCTAGAGAGAAAATGATTTAAAAAAAATCCTTCTCTGCTCACCGATGTCTGTACACGACAGTGTAAGTGCGTGCGCGAGCGCGTTGAATTCACGTGCAATTCAACGCGCTCAATCTGTCTACGGTACCATGTTCTATAAGGGGTACGTGTTATCGTCATAATAAGTCAGACAAAAGTTGTAGATCATGCAAAAATCTAAAAAAGCGTTTTTATACGTATAAAATAAGTGTAGAAATCATTATATTTTACAAAAATATAATAATAAAATGCACACACATAAATGTGCATTACGCCAACTATGTAGGCAGGGTGGGACTAACATACATTCGAAGTGGCGTTTGCCAGCCGGGTGCTTACGCGGGTCCCTACGTTCGGCAAAGGCCCGCAACGCCTAGGGCCCGGCTCTTACCGAATATATCACAGAAGATTGTACCGTCTCAACCTTGCTCCTTCCCCCTGAGTAAAGCTGAGTAGCTTTACCTTGTTCACTGGGATCACTTCTAGAAAGTTTACAATTTTGAACGTAACTGTTCCGGATTACTTAAAAGTTAATTTTAAAATGCTCCATAAAATACGAAAACTGACAAATTATATTTAATTATCTTATTATATGACTTACAGATATTATCAAACCGTCAATGTATCAGGTTAAAAAAAAAAAAAAAATAACAAGAGATATTATAGTACGTAGATTTTGAACATCCAAAATTAAACAAAATACAGCTTATTGTTAAATTTACATATTTGCCAATCTTATCCAAAATTCAAGAAATAAGTCTTGAATTTTGTCTTGAAATGTCTCCATCATACATTTCGCCCGATGATTGGTCCAAACGGCTTCATCAAACATTCGAAACCGTGGAAAAATCCTCGCCGATTTTAAATATCAGTGATGTGAGCAATACCGACTATAGTGACTTAGTTTCCGAGGCGTCGTCATACCTGTCTAAAATTAATGACCTAGTGAATGATCAGGGCTCTCGAATTAATGTTGCAAATAAATCAGCTATCATGGATATGACACAGCGTGTCACGGTCATTGTTTCTATGCTGGCCATAAAATCATCATGCAACGAGACGAAGTTAGCCAATGCGGAACACAAATTAGATAAAATCAAGTCGAATAACGCTGTCAATCTCGATCCTGTCAATAACAACAACTGTAAAATTTCATATGCGGACTCGTTGAAACTACGTTTGCCAAAAGTAGCTCAAGCAATTATGCAGTCCCGACCACCGTTACCTTGTGTGGTCGCATACCCTACCGCGGACCGGTCAGCTGACTCTAACACTTCGTCCGCGACAACACAAGCGCTCATGAAGGCAATTAAGCCCAGTGACGACGGTTTTCAAATTGTAGGCGTCAAAAAAACCGCGAAATCAGGTGTCGTACTACGCGTTGATAATGAAATTCAACTTTGAAAGTTAGAATCTGTGGATGCTATCAAGGCCGCTGGTTTACGACTAGAAAAGCCAAAGGGTAGACGGGCGTCTCTCTAGGGCTAGAGTGTTAGTAAAGGATGTTCCATCATCAATGGATGATGGCGTTTTTCTGAACGGTCGAAAATGGATTGGCATTGAAATGGAACTACCAAGGATAAGTTATTTATTGATTGGGCTACCTGCCGTATTCTTGATGATGTAGAAGTAGTTCGGTGCTTGCATTGCCAACAGTTCGGTCACGTTAAGAAACACTGCGCTAGTAAGGAACCGACCTGTGCCAATGTGCCTGTGTTCCACACGAAACAAATGATTGCCCGCATAAGGACGACTTAAATTTTAAACCGACTTGCGTGGCGTGCAAATGCTTTAAAAAACCGTGTGATCATCGCTGCGGATCTAAAGAGTGTACTACCTACAAACTGAAACTCGAACAATTAATCCTAAACACTAACTACTAATAATGGATATTTTAACCATAGGACAATTAAATCTCCATAACGATAGGGTGGCGACATCTGAGCTGGATAAATTGATTGTGGATTGTAATCTTGACATAGTACTTATTCAGGAACAATACCAAAACGCGCGCTTACGTCACAGGGTGGTTCAGCTGGACTGCAGGGCGCGAGCCGGAATTTATGTAGCGCGTTCTTCGGGCTTTACTGTAACATCTATAAGTAATCTCATGACGCCTCATTGCGCCGTGGCGGAAGTATCATCGCCTACCTTTAAGGTTTACGTTGTTAGCTGCTACTTTCAATACTCAGACCCAGTTACTCCACATATACATAATCTCCGTCACGTCTTGCGGTCGCTCGCGGGCTGCAAAGTTATAGTAGGTGCTGATGTTAATGCATCTTCTTCCCTGTAGTGTGGCAAAGTTCGATCCACTGATTCCGAACGACGTTGTGCTGTTGAAGATTTTATTGCTGAGATGAATTTATCAATTCATAACACCCCAGACGCACCACCTACTTTTTATAGCCAAATGGGCGAATCTTGTATTGACGTCACACTTTCTAGTGCAGACGTACGCTTGGATAGGTGGCGTGTCCTTCCTGACGCCTCTTGTAGTGATCATCGCCTGATCGTGTACGAATTTGTTCCTATGTTTACTCAAGGTTCGTCACACTTAATTGGAAATTTTAGATATAAAAGTAAGGGAGCGAATTGGAAATTCTTCGGCTCACTTTTTTCTGGTCATGTCAAAGACTTCACTCGCGATGGACTGTCAGCTGAGGAAAGTGCTGAGATAATGTCGGACGCCTTCACTTACTGTGCTGACATTGCTATTGGTCGCGCATCCATGACCAATATTCATAGATGTGATTGGTGGAGTGACTACCTTGTTGAACAACGTAAAAGCTTTTGTAGAGCTCGTAGACAGTTTAACAAGCTAAAAAAACGTAAAGTTACCGGGGACCTCCTTAATCTTGCTTTAAGTACTTTTAGAGTTGCCAAGTCACGCTACAGAGCATCTGTTGAAAAATTTAAGGGTAATTTATTGCGGAAAATGTACCACGAGTTCAAAGCTAATAGATCTGTCGACCTTGCGTACGTTCAAAACATTAAAGTAAACAATAAACATACAACCGGCATTGAAGAAACAACTGATGCTCTGCTTGATTCCCTTATACCAGACGATTCATCAGTAAATGATAATGAATACCACCAACAGATCAGAGCGTGGGCCACGGTGCCACCTGAATCACCGGAGTCAGATCTTCCATCCACTGACGAATTCATAAAAGTTGTCAAAAGACTATCTCTCAACAAATCATCCGGTGAAGATAAAATATCTAATAGAATGATTATAGAAGCGTGTAAGACAGCGGGAGACGCGATCTTATCAGTATATAACCGATGCATTGCGGAAAGTATTTTTCCCCTTTGCGTTCCAGGGCTGCGGCGTCTCTTTCGAACGGATTCCGCACCCCGGCAGGCACTGGCCCTAGCGGGCCCCGTCTCCCATGCTGACATCTCCTTGAGGCGCGCGTGGAACCCAGCGCGCCGCCGACTCGGGCCTGGTTCTGATCGGACGGCGAGCCACCCAATGCTCGCCGTCCGCAGGCCCGCGCCTACGGTGGCCGGAAATCGCTTTGCGACTCCCGACGCCTGGGGCGTCTTCTTCTGTTGCGGCGGCTGGGTCGTGAGGTTTCCCTCTCTCTCACACGTTCGGCATCCTCCTTCGCTAGCATTACTGTTTCGCAGAAGGAGGTGACCGCTTCCCATGCCTCTTCGCTCTGGACCATAGATTGTACTAGGGCCGGTCGCGAGAGGTCGCCGCCGCCGATCGCCTCAACAAGGACCCGGCGGTGCTCCGCCCAAGCAGGGCAGACCTCCACCGTATGCTCCACCGTGTCCTCCGGGCGATCCTCGCAGTGTTGACACCCGGGCGTGTCCTCCCGCCGAATCCGAAACAGGTATCTCCCGAAACAACCGTGTCCGGTGAGTATCTGCGTCAGGCGGAAAGTGAGGACGCCGTGGCGCCGCTCCAGCCACTCCTCAAAGAGGGGACTAATTGCCTGGATTGTGGCATGCCCAGCGCTGGGTTGCGACAGTCGCTGTCTCCATACCACCATGAGATCCTGCCGGAGCTCCGTCCGCCTTGCTGCAATTTGCCGCGGCAGAGGAGTCTCGCCTTGGCGTTGCGCCTCCACGCGCCACTCGTAAATGAGCGCGAGGGCTCTCGCCTCCAGATCCCATGGTGGCAGTCCAGCAAGAAGGCTCGCCGCCTCGCCAGAGACCGTGCGGTATCCCCGGGTCAGCCGGATGGCCATGACCCTCTGGGACGCGTTGAGGTAACGGGCAGGTCGCTTCCTCAAAGTAGGCGCCCAAACAGGCGCCCCATAAAGGGCCATGGACCGCACAACCCTCGCGTAAAGCCTCCGGCAGGAGCCGTTTGGTCCCCCTAGATTGGGCAGAAGCCGCTTGAAGGCAGCTCCGGCCCGCCCCAGTCTGGGAGCCAAACGTCGGAAATGCTCGACGAAGTTCCACCGGCTATCGAGGACGAGACCCAGGTATGTCATCGTCGACCCGACCTCGATGTGAACTCCTCCTACCATTATTTGGGATCCCGATGGTGGCCTGTTCCGAGGACCATGGAAGCACATGGCTTCGGACTTGTGTAAGGCCATCTCGAGACCCAACTGCAGGATTCGCTCAATTATTGTCGCAACCCCGCGTGTCATAGCGTCGGCCGCCGCCTGGTGCGATCTCCCGTGCGCCAGGACCAGCGTGTCGTCAGCGTAACAAGCCACACTGACGCCACTAGGGAGGACGGCTCGCAGCACCCAGTCATAGCCGATGTCCCACAGGAGCGGCCCCAGAACCGAACCCTGTGGAACACCGCACGACATCTCTCGCCGGTTCCACTCTCCCAGGTGACCGGGGTAGATGACCCCCGGATGACCCTAAGTCCTACCGGCCCATAACCCTACTTCCATCTTTGGGAAAACTCTTAGAGCGACTAATAGTTCCACGCTTACTACCGAATGGACATAAATTTCATAACAATCAATTTGGTTTCACTATTGGTAAATACACCGTCGACGCGGTGCTCTCTGTTCGTAAAATTATTAACTTATCGGAACATAAATATGTGGTTGGAATCTTTCTCGACATTTCTGGCGCTTTTGATAACGCTTGGTGGCCGATGCTACTACTTAAAATGAAAAACCGTGGTTGTTACAAAAACATCCATAATCTGATTCTTTCTTACTTTCTAAACGGCTCCGTGAAACTCAAACTTGGACATCATTCCACTACTAAGTCTCTAACCATGGGATGTCCTCAGGGCTCAGTTATCGCTCCATATGTTTGGAATATTGGCTACGATGATTTCCTCGCGCTTCCGCTCCCATGCGGCTGCTCATTAACCGGTTACGCGGACGATGGCTTGCTTCTCATTCAGGCAAGTACTCGGGCTGGCCTCGAGAATTTGGCTGACACATGCCTACGATTAATATCTCAGTGGGGCGATCGAAACCGTCTGACCTTTGCACCGCATAAAACCTATCAACTTATTTTAAAAGGAAACCTTAAATCCTGGCCTAGTATTAAATTTAATAACGTACCCGTTAAAAGAAAAGAATCCGTTTGCTATCTCGGTATGCTATTAGAAAATAACTTTTCATTTATTGATCATATAAAAACAGTAGATGAGAAAGCAAAAAAGAACTTCTACGCCTTGACGAGAATATCCAAAGCTACTTTGGGTCTTTCTTTTCAAACCTTAAAAACTATTTACGGGGCTACCTACTTTGGTTGTATGTGCTACGGGGCACCTGTCTGGGCCGATAGGGCCACCATAGGTGCGGTACGACGTAAATTGCTTCAAACCCAGCGTTTGGCTATGATATTCTTATGCAAGGCGTATAGGACGGTTAGTACTGTCTTACCCCCAGTCCCAGTCGATCTAGAAGTGCTGCAATGTACTACTACGATAAAAAATTACGGACCCAGAGTTCTTACCGCAACGCGGCCGTGCCAAGATCTCTAGATTACTTAAACCCAAGACTGATGTCTGGGAGGAACTTTTATCCGAAGGGCAATGTAGGTGGGAAAATTCCATCAAAGGCCGTCACCTCCACCAGTTTTTTCAATCTGTTCGTGAGCGGCTGGACAGGACATGGCTGGAGGTGGAACACTGTGTTGCCCAATTTCTCACAGGTCGTGGCAACTTTAAGAGTAAATTATTTTCCTTTAAGCTTGTGGCCTCGCCTTTATGTCAATGTTCTACAGCTGACCATGAATACGAACAATCCGCACATCACATCTTATGAGAGTGTCCTTGGTGCCTATTGGCCTAGTCCTATTCTGTCTCCTACTTGATACGGAGGGAAGTGGAAATTATATTTTTTTTCTTTTCTCCTCCTCGCTGTACTTTTATGATTAATTTCGTTGCAGGATCCAAGACAGTTGAATCGTTTCTTCGGGACTCGTCGGGTTTCATTGGCTCGGCGTTTTTCTGGTGGTCGCCACTGTTGATTCTGGCTTTCAGGAGTTGCAGTGGCTGGGAATGTGTGGCGGGCTTGTCCCAAAAAAAAAAACAAAAAAAAACACCAAGAAGCTCAAGTTGGTCGGTTATCGTCACGTAACACCTCGGAAAGATGGAGATGCTGGCACTAATTTCAGGTGCAGTTTGGATAAGGCTACCGTACATCCAACTATTGTAACAGTTGTGGAGAGTGCCAATTTGATAGCCCTCCTCATAGGGTTGGCTCCACCACACATCAACGCGTTCTTTATGAAATCAGGGCATAGCAAGGTAGAGACAAAATTTTTTTCAGTGTGACAACTTCAACAGTTTCCATTAGTCAAGCAGTTCTCCTTTTCCACTGCTATCATTTACTAAAGAGTTCCGTAGCCTGTCTCATGCCATTCGAAATTTAAAAAAAGAAAGAAATCATTTGTTTGCTTACAATGTAGGTTGGAATATTAATTTGTAAATTGTCCCGATACTTTTTGCCTTACGGCATGCAAAATATTGGAATTGAATTTAACAATAATATAACCAATACAATTATTAACCATTCGCGAAATAAATAGATAGTTACATATTAAAGACAGGTCAAAGATCAGGTCAAAGATTCAAAACTTTTGAGTAATCTAAGAGTACACAATAAAAAGAAAACTTCACGGTAATGTGCAACGACTTCATCTCCAAAATATGACCGTATCATACTTGGTAGCTTTGTCTCTGTATATTTGACCCTGCGTAGCGTAACGTCGCACTAATTTATAAATAAAAAGAAAGAAGCAACAGCTCAAGGAGATTTATGAGCTAGATTGTTACTTTGGTAGATATATCAGAAACAATATCCGAAACAAGAGAAACCGAAGACTTGTGTCTAATTTAGTTGTGTTAGGTTTTTTGGTAAGTGATGTGTAATGTTCTCACCTCGTGCTTACTATTTTAAAGGTATGCTTACGGTTCAAATACATACTAAAGTCACGCTGTGTGTGGCATCACACATTTTGTTACTGCGAAAATATCATGGGACTCTGCCCAAATAACATTTTAGTGTCAGTTACAGGCATTTTTATGATTTTAAGTAATATAACAGGTTATAATTATCTCAGTTATAACTAAAGACGATATAGAGGAGTTACCAAACAAGTATTAGCCCCAATCGCAGCACTAAAGCTTTAATGGACGACGTAATACAGCATTGAGAATTATAATGGTGCTAGTAGCAGCAAGTATACTTAACACGTTATTGCTTTACCCTTTCTGTGACACCCAAGTCTTTATAAAAAAGTTCTCTTTTTATCATTTATTGTTGTATAGTTAATGCAATGAAGTGCTATATGCTACTAAAGGTGCTATATTGACTATTATTGCAGACATAGGCTATAAAACACGAAAAACTAAAGGTGTCAAACAACTCCTCTATCTAGGTTTAACCTGTAATAAAGGGTTAACTAAAGCTTATTGTACTCTTTTAAAGACGTTCTAAAGTTATTGATGTCAAACAACGCAAGTATGGGTCGTTTTTAACACTAACCTCACTTTTGTAAAGTTCGCATTGTTTTGGTAACCTAACAATTAATATTATTTCGAGTTATTCAACATTTGACTACAATATACAAAATTTCTTACATTATTGAAGCGTTTCATGAATGCCACTTAATTTAACATACCACTGCTCAGGAAGCAGGAATGAATAATAATGTTTAGCTTGAAGTACCTATTTTATTATCATAACTTTTCTTTTAAATCTTTAATAAATCCTAGGCGCGTTAAAATTGAGTTGAGAAACATGGTATACATTAACCGTGAAATCATAAGGGCAGTCATTTTTCACTTTACATACTTAAATAAATCAATATTCCATAATATTATTCTGCTGTGTTGAATAATGGATGACATAAAACTTTCATGAACAGATTTAATTTTAGTAAGTTTACAGGCTTTTTCAATCTTGACGTGCGCTTTTCTACCTTCTGTAGTGCTCACCTACGCGGTATTACAACGGTAATACCGGTTAAAGTAGTAGCTGACGATGAATAAAATCTCTTGTGCAGCTTTAATATTTTTTTAAAACCGTACTATGGGATTTGTACCACCTGTAGTGTTTACCAACCCTGTTTACAACGGTAATACCGGGAAAAGTAGTAGCTGACGATGTATAAGCACTCTTGTGCAGCTTTAATATCTATGTGACACCGTACTATAGGCTTTCTATAACTTTTACCTGTAAAACTGTAGCCGTGTTTCGTGGTTATAAGTGAGGTAGAGCATGCTCTAACTCAGTTGCACAGGTATGCGTTAAAACTTGTATATTCAAATGGAACTGATATACGAGTCTTATATAGTTTTTTCTAACGCTTTAGTGTTAGTTGGGATAAATACAAAGCCTTGGAACCTTTGTCTCTTTGGAGTTTAGTCTGTGCATAGCGTAAAGTCGTACGAATTTAGAAACAGAAAAATTGCCGAAGTGCTTACCAACCATGATTTAACTGTAAAAAAAGAAGCATCTGCACATATAGGTTTTTGAGTTGGATATTCCATGCTGCACTTTTGTATCCAAATGCAATATCTCACTTAAGTACTTGTTTTTTGCTAATTCAGCGAACGAAGAGAAGAAAGAAGCGCAACCGAGAGTTTGGGTCTAATTCAGTTATGTGTTTAGTCTGTTGTTAAGAAATGTGTAATGTTATCACCGTGTGCTATTTGATAGGTATTGCTTATGTACGTTGTGTAAAGTCGTACTTTTTAAAAAACGTGATAGTTATATTAGCTAACATGATTAACCTGTAGGCGTAGAAGAAATAAGTAACAGCACATGTAGGTTCTTGACCTGGTTAGTGATTGTAGTATATACATCCCAGACTATATCTTTATGCCGTTGAAGACCTTTTTGTGGCTAATTCATAGGAAGAAGAGAATAAACAAGAGGAACCCAAGATTTATGTATATATCTGTAACAAATTTTAGCCTGTTGTTTAGTTTAGTAAAGTGTATTGTTCTCACCGTGCGCTTACTATTTAATAGCCTACGTTTCAAATACATAGGTATTAACGTCATTGTGTGTATAGGACCACTCTTTTTGTTATTGAGAAAGTACGAAAGGTCTGGGGCCTCTGTGATCTTAGGTTACAATCTGGTGGACAGAATATACATTTTTCCGAAGAAATAATGGAATAGGACATTTTGTGCAAACAGAAAAATGCGCTTCTGGAATCTTCGTGTATCATCGGAAATCCGAATGCTCGTTGATGTAGCAATGACAGGAAGACAAAGCTTTCAAAGCTTTTTCTCTTTTTAGGTTACTTCGTACGTACCGTAAAGTCGTACGAATTTACAAACATGAAGTTACCGAAGTGCGTAACTACCGTGATTTAACTGTAGGTGAAGAGAAGAATCCCCACCGAGTGTTCCCACGTTGCCGTCGTGGTAGGGCTTGTGAGTCTCAGTGATCTTGGAGCTTTGCCGGGAGAGCTACTCATGCCGGAAAGGTCCAAGTGAGAGATCAGACAAAGAGGGTCACACACACGTGAGGGGCACACCTTTCGGAAACTGGAACGGTTTCTGGTTTTCGGACGGTGTGCGCTTCAAAGGATGGAATCTTGCTCACTGCTCTCTGGTACGCGTCTGCTCATCAGACGTGACTGTGAGGGCAGTGAGCAAGCAGAGGAAGAGAGGGACCCTGTGATAGGGCGAAGGTGATATGGACCGCACCCTTAAAAGGAACATTATGGAAAAGACAGTCGGAAAAAAAACTACCCCAGGGCGGTACTAGCTACTCAGCAGCTGGAGAATCCGCCACGTCTCCTCTGGAGGTGTCATGCTCTTCGTATTCTGCGGGGGGGCAACAAATGTCTAGCTGATCAACCGCTTGCCAGTGGCAACAAGAGCCGAGGAGGCTTCCGATCTAATTTTAAATTCCGATCCTTTGAGGAATTGATCGGTTATAATTTTAATACACCCGACAAGGGTTCGGGCGCACGTAGGGCGGAGGCTCCCTCCAAATTATGGAGGGAGGGCTCGCTTGAGCGTCGAGGAAATGCGGGGTCAGACTCGGACTCTGCGTCAGGCGTCGGCTCGGCAAGCTCTGGACGCGAGGGAGTGGGGGCTGCTGCAGGAAACTCCCAAGTACATTCGAAAGCGGCCCCGGCAGGAGGATGACCGGGGGTTGTCTTCAAACGAGATCGAGAATGGCCCGAAAAATCCCCACCAGTAGGCGGGGTAACGGCCGAGAAGGAGGTAAAGGAAGGGGGCTCGCCTCCGAAGAGGTAGCCAAGCGAGCCTCAAAATTTGTCGAGGAGGGGCGCCACCCTGGAGTGACCGATCGGAGGGCTCCCTTGGCATCTTCCGGCGATGAGCCAAACATCGGTGACGGCTCCGATGTAGAGCGTAAGGCTAGGTTTGCGGAGGTCGTAAAGGCCGCGATCCGCGATGTAACCTTGAAGAGGTTGCAGTCCTCTAAAAACAAGGCTATAAGTGCGGCCTCAGCCTCCCTTTTGGCGGCAGCGGAGGCCAACTGCTGCTGCGGGCCTCCGTCGGACGATTTGTTCAGGCTGCGGGCGGAGGTCGCCCGCTTGGCAGCAGCCACCGAGCTTCTCCAAAAGGAGAATAAGGAGCTCCAAGCAAACCTGGACGGGCTTCGAGGAGCCGGCTAAAACGAGGCGCTTCAAGGAGGAAGCAAAGGCGAGCAAAGCCACGCCATGCTGGCGGAGGACAAGCTCTTGAACCTGGTGCGCCAAGAGCTGGCTGCCTTCCAGAAGCGGTTCCAGACACGGTTCTCCACTTTGGAGGGCATCGTATTGCGTCCCCCACTAGCGGCAAGTCAGACGGGCTCGGGCCAGCAGAAGGCGGCCTCGTATGCGGCCACCGTGGCTGCCAAGCCGGGGTCATCCGGTCAGGCCAACCGAGGGGCTGGACTGGCAAAGACCAAGCCGAAGAAAGGTGGGATGGCTGCACAGGCAGCGCGAGCTCCAGCTCCAGCTGTGCAACAGGCGCCTCCGCCTTCAAACTCTCCTGCGGCCGAAGCTGGATGGCAAATAGCTGGAGAGTCGAAGAGGGCGAGAAAGGCAACAAGGGCGGCCAAGAAACGCGAGAGGAGGTGGCGACAAAAAGAACGAAGCGTCGCAGCCAGGCTCCGTGCCCCAAAGACTGCAGCTATAGTGATCACACTACAGCCGGACGCGAAGTAGAGGGGCGTGACGTACAGCCAAGTGCTCGTAGAGGCAAAGGAGGCAGTGAACCTTCAGGAACTCGGCATTACTGGGGGCCTCCGACACAGGGTGACCATGACTGGGGCCCGGATGTTGGAAATCCCCGGTGCACCCAGTGGCCCGACCGCTGACGCTCTGGCTGAAAGGCTTAGAGCGTCCTTAAATGCGGACGAGGTACGAGTGTCCAGGCCAACCAATTGCGTTGATATACGCATTATAGGCCTGGACAACTCCGTCACGGAGGAGGAGGTGGTGGCCGCCGTCGTCAGGACGTGGGGGTGCTCAGCCAAGCAGGTGAAGGCAGGCACCAGACGTCCTGACCACAAGGGCATGCGAACCGTCGTGATGAGCTGCCCCTTGACGGTGGGCAAGAAAATATCGGAGGGCCGAAGACTCCTGGTGGGCTGGGTATCTGCGCAGTCAAACTGCTGGAACCCAGACCTCTGAGGTGCTTCCGCTGCCAAGTGGGCAACCACGTGGGAGTCCGGTGCACCTCGGAGGTGGACCGCAGCGATCTTTGTTTTCGCTGTGGTCAGCCCGGACACAAGGCCGGCTCGTCTAACGCCAAGACGCACTGCGTTGTATGTGCGGCAGCTGGCAAGCCGGCCGATCACTGGGTTCGGCAAAGCCTGCGTCCCACCCGCCAAAGCCGGGGGCAAAAAGAAGCTCTCCACCACCGCCGCCGTCCCTGCCGCCGCCGCCGCCACTACTGTCGCCGCTTCCGCGACCAGCACCGCCGTCACTGCCACCGAAGTCGCTTCGGTTGTGGCGAGTGAGTCACAAGGGACTCAGGAGGAGGCAGAAATGGAGTGCCAATAACGGCTACGTCCGTACTCGTTCTCGGAGACTTCAATGCCAAGCACTTGGCTTGGGGTTCCCGTTATACGGATACGCGGGGCAGGATGGTGGAGGACTAGGCTCTGGAGACAGGCCTGGTCGTCCTAAACCGGGGTTCTGTCCCCACGTGTGTGCGGATGCAGGGGGAGTCTGTGGTGGACATTTCGTTCACCAGGCCTGCTCTGTCACCGCGTGTCATTGACTGGCGCGTATTAGAGGTGGAGACCTATTCCGATCACCGGTATATCCGGTTTGACGTCTCCACCTAGACCTCAACCGCGCCAGTCTGGCAGGTCCCGAGTGTTCCGCGGTGGGCGCTGAAGCAGCTGGACCGGGAGCTCCTCCTGGAAGCTTCGATCGTGTAGGCCTGGGTGTCACCTCCGGACAGGCCTGCTGACATCAATTACGAAGCGGAGTGGTTCCGGGAGGCCATGTCCGATATTTGTGATGTGGCAATGCCCCGGGTTAAGCAAGGACGCGCCCGCCGCCAGGTGTACTGGTGGTCGCAAGAGCTGGCGACGCTGCGTTAGGCATGGCATGGCCCCTGAGGTGACTGAGGTAGACCTGAGAGTGGCAGTTAATAGGCTGAAGGCCAAAAATACCGCCCCAGGACCCGACGGCTCACCTGGGAAAGTCTGGGTCCTGGCCTTGGAGGCTCTTGGGCCTCGACTAAGAGGGTTCCTTAGCGAATGCTTGGAGAGGGGCCAGTTCCCACTTTGTTGGAAGACGGGGAAACTGGTCCCCATTAAGAAGCCGGGGCGCCCTGCGGACTCTCCGTCCGCATACCGGCCCATCGTGCTGCTTGATGAGGTAGGCAAGCTCTTTGAAAGAGTAATTGCAAACCGCCTCGCCGAGCACCTAGTGAGGGTGGGGCCGGATCTGGCGGAAAACCAGTTCGGTTTCCGCACGGGCCGCTCGACGGTGGACGCCATCATGCGTGTGAGAGCCCTCTCGACGGGAGACCCCCCTCTCCAGGGTCCCCGGGGGTCCCCCGGGGACCCTGGAGAGTGGGAAATATGAAGTCAGATTGCCGATGAAAAATGAATTTGAGAGCAGACTTGGATCATCTAAGCCCATGGCTATCGCCCAATTCAAAACTTTAGAAAGAAAGCTAGAAAAACAAACACATTTAGCAAAGGCCTATAAAGACTTCATGGCTGAATATATTGACTTAGGTCATATGAAACAATCAACAGTCAGCAATAAAACACTCGAATGTTACCTGCCTCACCATGGCGTACAACGCGCTGAATCAACAACTACAAAGTACAGAGTGGTGTTCAATGCGTCAGCTAAAACCTCTACAGGATACAGTTTGAACGACCTCATGCACAAAGGGCCAAATCTTCAACAGGACCTACAAACATTATTGATAAAATGGAGGCAATACAAATATGCGTTTACAGCGGACATTGAAAAAATGTTTCGTGCTATTTGGGTGGCCCCTGCAGACCAACATATGCAACAAATTGTATGGCGGGAATCACTGGAACAACCAATCCGCTCATATCAATTAACAACCGTAACATACGGTACCAAGGCAGCGCCGTTCTTAGCCATGATGACTCTCAGGAGATTGGCGACAGACGATCGTGAACAGTTCCCGGAGGCTTCAAAGGTGCTGGAAGAATCATTCTACATGGATGACCTCGTTCATGGAACACATACAATCGAACAAGGAAAGAAATTGATAACCGATCTGAAACAATTATTGAAAAATGGAGGGTTTAACCTTCGAAAATGGTCAGCCAACAATCAAGAACTATTGGAAGACATCTCTGAACAACACAACAACGACAAGATTGTCTTCAACTTCAAAACGGAAAATACACAAAAAACATTAGGATTTTGCTGGAACTCAAGAGAAGATAAATTCACCTTTCATTGCAAAATTTCGGAAGTGAACAAGAAACAGACCAAACGCAGCCTACTAGCCGAAATATCAAAACTATTTGACCCACTCGGCTGGCTGGCTCCCGTGTCAACAAAATTGAAACTATTATTTCAAAAATTGTGGGATGGAAACTTACAATGGGACGACGAAGTTTCCGACAACATACATGCAGAGTGGTGCAAGATACAAGCGGACATAAGAGCGATAAACTCTTGCGAAATACCTAGATGGCTAAAGTGTGGCGAAAAGCAGACAATGGAGTTACATGGGTTCTGTGACTCCTCCCTGGATGCCTTTGCCTGTGTCATCTACGCACGGGTCCACCAATCAACAATACTTGTAGCCGCGAAGTCAAAGATCGTACCACACCGAAAAACAACAACATTACCTAGACTTGAATTGAATGGAGCGCACCTTCTGTCACAGCTAATGCGCAAAGTCAAACAGTCATTGAATCAGTATGAAGTACACGTATACGGCTGGACAGATTCCATGGTGGTCCTAGGCTGGTTACAAGGAGACCCAACCCGATGGAAAACATACGTGGAAAACAGAGTACGAAGCATAACTGAAATCATACCACGATCATCATGGAACTACGTCAAAACAAAGGAAAATCCCGCTGACGCCGCAAGCAGAGGCCAATACGCTAGCCAGCTGAAAGAGAATCAACTGTGGTGGGAAGGGCCTACATGGCTACCATCGCTTAAAATAAAGAACATAGAAAAACATAACTACAGCACAGATCAGGAAGAAAAAACAGCACGGAAACAAGCCAATGTAGCCCAACATAACGTAGAAAATCCGAGCATTGTGGAAAAATTATTGCAAAATCACAGCTCTATCGAACATATTATTTGCATTATTGCATGGATACTCAGACCATTGAACCCGAAACGGCGACAACTACCGAGATATCTGACGTTGCACGAATTGGATAACGCAACGAAGTTGCTCATTAAACAAACTCAACAAAAATCATTTGGCCCAGATATTGGCTATTTACAAAAACACAACACGGTGCAGTCTAACAGTAAGATAAAAGCGCTCACTCCGTACATTGACCATCAAGATATTCTACGAGTAGGAGGAAGATTGAAAAACGCCTTGCTGACCAAAAACATGAAACATCCGATGATCATTCCACATGACAGCCGATTGACACATCTCCTCATCGATCAAGCTCACCGAATGACGTTTCACGGCGGCCCGAGACTCACCCTATCATACTTACGTGAGAAATATTGGATCGTCGGCGGAAACCGTACAACGAAGATGCAAATCAGAAAATGTGTGACGTGCCCCAAGAACAACCCAACAAAGGGACATCAGCTGATGGGTGACCTACCGAGCGCAAGAGTAAATGAAGCGCCGCCTTTTTACCATACAGGGGTGGATTACACTGGAATTGTGGACATCAAAATGAACAAAGGTAGAGGAGCAAGAACAACGAAGGGCTACATAGCCGTCTTTGTATGCATGGTGACCAAAGCTGTGCACATTGAACTGGTATCAGATCTCACCAGCTCAGCATTTTTGGCAGCCCTAAACAGGATGGCAGCAAGAAGAGGCGCTCCTCGTCACTTATACAGTGACAACGGGACAAACTTTGTAGGCGCAAACCGCCAACTCGTGGAGCAATACGAAGAAATCGAACAAACATTCAGAAACGACCAAACACAAAAGGAAATCGCGGAGATGAAAATTGAGTGGCATTTTAATGCCCCCGCTTGGCCATCAGCGGCAGGATTGTGGGAACGAGCAGTCAGAAGCCTAAAACACCACTTGAAACGAGTAGTAGGCGAACAAAAACTAACATTTGAAGAGTTTACCACAATCCTAACAAAACTGGAGGCCTGTTTGAATTCCAGACCGCTGTGTCCGCTAAGTGAAAACATAGACGATCTAGACTGTCTGACGCCAGCACACTTTCTATCAGGTAGACCAGGGCTGACAGTCATCGAAACAAAAGAAGATGCAAGAACAAGATGGGAACTAACAAGAAAGATCTTCGTAGAAATCTGGAAGAAATGGAAAAATGAATACTTGTGTCAACTACTAGCTAGATCAAAGTGGCAGGAACCACAGAAAAATCTGGAGATGAGTCATACCAACAGACAAACAGCGAGTTGCAAAGTTCACGACGATGCAAAACAACAAATAGAAAAATAAATTTCATTGGACTGGTTATGGCACTGATGTATTTGCTAAACCCTGTCGCGGCCGCTAACACAACAAACATTGTCGAGCTTAAACAAGGTCTATACTTTGATAAAGTGACCAACATGCAACTAATACGCGGCGAGTGGAAGATTATCGTGTACTACGACGTCAAGCCCTACTGGCATGGTATATCAATATCCAGCAAATTCATCATACATCTAGAAAACATCTGCGAGAAAATAAAACAGAAAACACAATGTGACGTAATATTAAAACAACTACAGCACGCGACCGACGAAATAGGACACTACAACCATATGTTGCTGAATCCGCAAGGCCGAGTAAATACGAGAAACAAACGTGGGCTTATCAACGGTGTCGGTTCCATCGCGCGCTCCTTGTTCGGCGTATTAGATGATGAATTCGCAAAACAATATCAAGAAGATATTGACCTGGTCAAGGCAAACGAGAAACATCTGGCACTACTGCTAAGAAATCAGACATCCGTGATCGAAGCGGAATATAATTTGCTGAAGAGGTCGGAAGATGCAGTTGAAAAACAGTACAAAATGTTTAACCAACATCTACTAAACTTTGAGAAGTATACGAACAATCTCCAGAAGGAGCTGGATTCTCAAGAACTGTCCATCGAATTTGTTATGTCCGCTATTACAGCAAATAGCCTGATTGAACATCTCAGAAACGTCCAGGAGACCCTTATTGATACCGTAACAAATATCTATAACGGCAAGATGAACCTACATCTCATCGCACCGGAACAGCTTCGGGACGAATTGAACATAATCTCGGGTCAATTGTCCAAGGATTTAGTTCTACCTATCACTAACATTCAGACAGAGTTGTTTCGCCTGTATCATCTTTTACAAGTAAAGGCGAAAATAACTGAACGATACCTTATAATCGAGGTAAAGGTACCCTTGATCAGCAGAGATAATTTCGAGGTCTACCGAATGATACCAATACCAAAAAACAATGACGTGGATATGGTCACCCTAATACCTATTGCTGAAATGTTGGCAATAAACATTCAAAAAGATTCGTACATCCCAATGACGGAGTCAGAAATACATCAATGCGTGCAACATGACGCGGAAACTAGATTGTGTCCACTACAGAAACCCGTTTACCGCATGAAATCTGACGAGAGCCTATGCATGAAAAACAAGGAATCTCTTCATTGCGAAACTAAACACGAAACCTGCCGAGACAAATGGTTGGAATTGAACACAAAACATGTAAATAATTACCTATATTTTTGCTGTCAACAATGCAAAATACGAATTATTTGTGGGCATCAAGTTTCAACGCAGCTACTACACAAGGCCGGTGTCATTACACTCAATGACGATTGCATAATTAGTAGTGATAATTTTGCTGTTTATCCTCAAAGACAACAAATGAACAGAATCCAAGCCCAGGTCGACGCAGGTCCTGCAGAAATTCCTTCAATCAACAATATCATTAATCTACCTGTACCGGCTTTGAAACATCTTCACGAGAATGAGACGGTAACAGAGCAGAGAGCATTACTGCAAGAGCTTGGCAAACAAGTGAAGCAAATGAAAGCCGCAACATCAGAAGAAATCCCGACAGATCATGCAACACACCACGACGTCCACCAATACGTTGTCATTTACCTATTGGCTGCCGCAGCAGCAGTCACGGGCGTAATATACGTTTACAACTGCCTACGCAAGCATTGGGCAAGTCGACAGAAACCAGAAGCTTCAGCTGTCCCTAATCCGATGCCCCGAAGAAGGTCTACAGCGAGCATCGTGGACAACGCGTCATTTGACGTCACGGCTGACAGCAGCGCAGCGCACTTATCAAGTGCACGCACACTCAATAAAGCAACGTCGCCTATTGCGCGTTGTGAATTACCATAGTAACTTAAGACTTTGTTTGTATTTACCTTTTTACATTTTAACTTTATTTTGAAAAATTTCCGATGTACATTTAAGTTACCTTTGTGAGTGGGCAATATGTACGAGCTACGCTGTACATTGACCCTAACCAACTCGTCCTACTTATAGTGAAACGTTGCAGTTTGTTTTACAACATTAAGTGTACATTATTACCTCATAACATGTTATTTTTAGTAGCATTAAAACCTTTATACCAATTGGTTGTTTACTCACTCAACATAACATTCAACATAACATCCCATTACACAACATCAACATAACATTTTTACTGTTGGGAGTTACGCCCCAACACGCTGTTTCTCTAGACATCGCCAATGCCTTTAATACCCTGCCTTGGAGTTGCATCAGGGGGGCACTTCGGTATCAACGAGTGCCGAACTACCTCCGTCGCGTAGTCGAGGCTTACTTGACGGACAGAGCCATCATCTACCCCGGTCACCTGGGAGAGTGGAACCGGCGAGAGATGTCGTGCGGTGTTGCACAGGGTTCCGTTCTGGGGCCGCTTCTGTGGGACATCGGCTACGATTGGGTGCTGCGCGCTGACCTCCCTGGTTAACGTTGTCTGCTATGCTGACGATACGCTAGTTCTGGCGCAGGGGAGGTCGCACCAGGCGGTGGCCGACGCTATGACACGCGGGGTTGCGATAGTCATTGAGAGGATCCGGCAGTTGGGTCTCGAGGTGGCCTTACACAAGTCCGAAGCCATGTGTTTCCATGGTTCTCGGAACAGGTCACCATCGGTGTACGGTTCACGTACAGGCATATTATGCTTACGCCGCGACCTACTTTTCGCTACTCATTTTATTTACTTTTATATTTATTTAGTTGACAAATAGCTGCCGTAGCGCTATAACCACGGATTAGCATACAACGTAACTTTTCGTGTAACTTTCGTGTGATAAACGGAATTATAGTGAAATCTGTGGTTTTCGTCAACTCACATCCAACAACTACTATAAGTACCTCTAAACCATACATAAAAGTGGTCCTTCGAGCCGCATGTAACAGGTGCGTATTGTCTCTATTAACGTTACGTGTCCCAGAAGAGCGGATCGCGTTAGTAGGGTGCCATAAGTCATTTATTAATTTGTTAACATAGGTACCTTAAATAGTTGTTATAAAAATAAAATAAAAGTGCGCTAAGTCATGCCAGAAAGCGTACAAAAATTCATTGATTTTATACATAATTACATTAATTGATTGAAAATAGGATTAAATTATATTTAATTATCTTATTATATGACTTACAGATATTATCAAACCGTCAATGTATCAGGTTAAAAAAAAAAAAAATAATAACAAGAGATATTATAGTACGTAGATTTTGAACATCCAAAATTACACAAAATACAGCTTATTGTTAAATTTATATATTTGCCAATCTTATCCAAAATTCAAGAAATAAGTCTTGAATTTTGTCTTGAAATGTCTCCATCATACATTTCGCCCGATGATTGGTCCAAACGGCTTCATCAAACATTCGAAACCGTGGAAAAATCCTCGCCGATTTTAAATATCAGTGATGTGAGCAATACCGACTATAGTGACTTAGTTTCCGAGGCGTCGTCATACCTGTCTAAAATTAACGACCTAGTGAATGATCAGGGCTCTCGAATTAATGTTGCAAATAAATCAGCTATCATGGATATAACACAGCGTGCCACGGCCATTGTTTCTATGCTGGCCATAAAATCATCATGCAACGAGACGAAGTTAGCCAATGCGGAACACAAATTAGATAAAATCAAGTCGAATAACGCTGTCAATCTCGATCCTGTCAATAACAACAACTGTAAAATTTCATATGCGGACTCGTTGAAACTACGTTTGCCAAAAGTAGCTCAAGCAATTATGCAGTCCCGACCACCGTTACCTTGTGTGGTCGCATACCCTACCGCGGACCGGTCAGCTGACTCTAACACTTCGTCCGCGACAACACAAGCGCTCATGAAGGCAATTAAGCCCAGTGACGACGGTTTTCAAATTGTAGGCGTCAAAAAAACCGCGAAATCAGGTGTCGTACTACGCGTTGATAATGAAATTCAACTTTGAAAGTTAGAATCTGTGGATGCTATCAAGGCCGCTGGTTTACGACTAGAAAAGCCAAAGGGTAGACGGGCGTCTCTCTAGGGCTAGAGTGTTAGTAAAGGATGTTCCATCATCAATGGATGATGGCGTTTTTCTGAACGGTCGAAAATGGATTGGCATTGAAATGGAACTACCAAGGATAAGTTATTTATTGATTGGGCTACCTGCCGTATTCTTGATGATGTAGAAGTAGTTCGGTGCTTGCATTGCCAACAGTTCGGTCACGTTAAGAAACACTGCGCTAGTAAGGAACCGACCTGTGCCAATGTGCCTGTGTTCCACACGAAACAAATGATTGCCCGCATAAGGACGACTTAAATTTTAAACCGACTTGCGTGGCGTGCAAATGCTTTAAAAAACCGTGTGATCATCGCTGCGGATCTAAAGAGTGTACTACCTACAAACTGAAACTCGAACAATTAATCCTAAATACTAACTACTAATAATGGATATTTTAACCATAGGACAATTAAATCTCCATAACGATAGGGTGGCGACATCTGAGCTGGATAAATTGATTGTGGATTGTAATCTTGACATAGTACTTATTCAGGAACAATACCAAAACGCGCGCTTACGTCACAGGGTGGTTCAGCTGGACTGCAGGGCGCGAGCCGGAATTTATGTAGCGCGTTCTTCGGGCTTTACTGTAACATCTATAAGTAATCTCATGACGCCTCATTGCGCCGTGGCGGAAGTATCATCGCCTACCTTTAAGGTTTACGTTGTTAGCTGCTACTTTCAATACTCAGACCCAGTTACTCCACATATACATAATCTCCGTCACGTCTTGCGGTCGCTCGCGGGCTGCAAAGTTATAGTAGGTGCTGATGTTAATGCATCTTCTTCCCTGTAGTGTGGCAAAGTTCGATCCACTGATTCCGAACGACGTTGTGCTGTTGAAGATTTTATTGCTGAGATGAATTTATCAATTCATAACACCCCAGACGCACCACCTACTTTTTATAGCCAAATGGGCGAATCTTGTATTGACGTCACACTTTCTAGTGCAGACGTACGCTTGGATAGGTGGCGTGTCCTTCCTGACGCCTCTTGTAGTGATCATCGCCTGATCGTGTACGAATTTGTTCCTATGTTTACTCAAGGTTCGTCACACTTAATTGGAAATTTTAGATATAAAAGTAAGGGAGCGAATTGGAAATTCTTCGGCTCACTTTTTTCTGGTCATGTCAAAGACTTCACTCGCGATGGACTGTCAGCTGAGGAAAGTGCTGAGATAATGTCGGACGCCTTCACTTACTGTGCTGACATTGCTATTGGTCGCGCATCCATGACCAATATTCATAGATGTGATTGGTGGAGTGACTACCTTGTTGAACAACGTAAAAGCTTTTGTAGAGCTCGTAGACAGTTTAACAAGCTAAAAAAACGTAAAGTTACCGGGGACCTCCTTAATCTTGCTTTAAGTACTTTTAGAGTTGCCAAGTCACGCTACAGAGCATCTGTTGAAAAATTTAAGGGTAATTTATTGCGGAAAATGTACCACGAGTTCAAAGCTAATAGATCTGTCGACCTTGCGTACGTTCAAAACATTAAAGTAAACAATAAACATACAACTGGCATTGAAGAAACAACTGATGCTCTGCTTGATTCCCTTATACCAGACGATTCATCAGTAAATGATAATGAATACCACCAACAGATCAGAGCGTGGGCCACGGTGCCACCTGAATCACCGGAGTCAGATCTTCCATCCACTGACGAATTCATAAAAGTTGTCAAAAGACTATCTCTCAACAAATCATCCGGTGAAGATAAAATATCTAATAGAATGATTATAGAAGCGTGTAAGACAGCGGGAGACGCGATCTTATCAGTATATAACCGATGCATTGCGGAAAGTATTTTTCCCCTTTGCGTTCCAGGGCTGCGGCGTCTCTTTCGAACGGATTCCGCACCCCGGCAGGCACTGGCCCTAGCGGGCCCCGTCTCCCATGCTGACATCTCCTTGAGGCGCGCGTGGAACCCAGCGCGCCGCCGACTCGGGCCTGGTTCTGATCGGACGGCGAGCCACCCAATGCTCGCCGTCCGCAGGCCCGCGCCTACGGTGGCCGGAAATCGCTTTGCGACTCCCGACGCCTGGGGCGTCTTCTTCTGTTGCGGCGGCTGGGTCGTGAGGTTTCCCTCTCTCTCACACGTTCGGCATCCTCCTTCGCTAGCATTACTGTTTCGCAGAAGGAGGTGACCGCTTCCCATGTCTCTTCGCTCTGGACCATAGATTGTACTAGGGCCGGTCGCGAGAGGTCGCCGCCGCCGATCGCCTCAACAAGGACCCGGCGGTGCTCCGCCCAAGCAGGGCAGACCTCCACCGTATGCTCCACCGTGTCCTCCGGGCGATCCTCGCAGTGTTGACACCCGGGCGTGTCCTCCCGCCGAATCCGAAACAGGTATCTCCCGAAACAACCGTGTCCGGTGAGTATCTGCGTCAGGCGGAAAGTGAGGACGCCGTGGCGCCGCTCCAGCCACTCCTCAAAGAGGGGACTAATTGCCTGGATTGTGGCATGCCCAGCGCTGGGTTGCGACAGTCGCTGTCTCCATAACACCATGAGATCCTGCCGGAGCTCCGTCCGCCTTGCTGCAATTTGCCGCGGCAGAGGAGTCTCGCCTTGGCGTTGCGCCTCCACGCGCCACTCGTAAATGAGCGCGAGGGCTCTCGCCTCCAGATCCCATGGTGGCAGTCCAGCAAGAAGGCTCGCCGCCTCGCCAGAGACCGTGCGGTATCCCCGGGTCAGCCGGATGGCCATGACCCTCTGGGACGCGTTGAGGTAACGGGCAGGTCGCTTCCTCAAAGTAGGCGCCCAAACAGGCGCCCCATAAAGGGCCATGGACCGCACAACCCTCGCGTAAAGCCTCCGGCAGGAGCCGTTTGGTCCCCCTAGATTGGGCAGAAGCCGCTTGAAGGCAGCTCCGGCCCGCCCCAGTCTGGGAGCCAAACGTCGGAAATGCTCGACGAAGTTCCACCGGCTATCGAGGACGAGACCCAGGTATGTCATCGTCGACCCGACCTCGATGTGAACTCCTCCTACCATTATTTGGGATCCCGATGGTGGCCTGTTCCGAGGACCATGGAAGCACATGGCTTCGGACTTGTGTAAGGCCATCTCGAGACCCAACTGCAGGATTCGCTCAATTATTGTCGCAACCCCGCGTGTCATAGCGTCGGCCGCCGCCTGGTGCGATCTCCCGTGCGCCAGGACCAGCGTGTCGTCAGCGTAACAAGCCACACTGACGCCACTAGGGAGGACGGCTCGCAGCACCCAGTCATAGCCGATGTCCCACAGGAGCGGCCCCAGAACCGAACCCTGTGGAACACCGCACGACATCTCTCGCCGGTTCCACTCTCCCAGGTGACCGGGGTAGATGACCCCCGGATGACCCTAAGTCCTACCGGCCCATAACCCTACTTCCATCTTTGGGAAAACTCTTAGAGCGACTAATAGTTCCACGCTTACTACCGAATGGACATAAATTTCATAACAATCAATTTGGTTTCACTATTGGTAAATACACCGTCGACGCGGTGCTCTCTGTTCGTAAAATTATTAACTTATCGGAACATAAATATGTGGTTGGAATCTTTCTCGACATTTCTGGCGCTTTTGATAACGCTTGGTGGCCGATGCTACTACTTAAAATGAAAAACCGTGGTTGTTACAAAAACATCCATAATCTGATTCTTTCTTACTTTCTAAACGGCTCCGTGAAACTCAAACTTGGACATCATTCCACTACTAAGTCTCTAACCATGGGATGTCCTCAGGGCTCAGTTATCGCTCCATATGTTTGGAATATTGGCTACGATGATTTCCTCGCGCTTCCGCTCCCATGCGGCTGCTCATTAACCGGTTACGCGGACGATGGCTTGCTTCTCATTCAGGCAAGTACTCGGGCTGGCCTCGAGAATTTGGCTGACACATGCCTACGATTAATATCTCAGTGGGGCGATCGAAACCGTCTGACCTTTGCACCGCATAAAACCTATCAACTTATTTTAAAAGGAAACCTTAAATCCTGGCCTAGTATTAAATTTAATAACGTACCCGTTAAAAGAAAAGAATCCGTTTGCTATCTCGGTATGCTATTAGAAAATAACTTTTCATTTATTGATCATATAAAAACAGTAGATGAGAAAGCAAAAAAGAACTTCTACGCCTTGACGAGAATATCCAAAGCTACTTTGGGTCTTTCTTTTCAAACCTTAAAAACTATTTACGGGGCTACCTACTTTGGTTGTATGTGCTACGGGGCACCTGTCTGGGCCGATAGGGCCACCATAGGTGCGGTACGACGTAAATTGCTTCAAACCCAGCGTTTGGCTATGATATTCTTATGCAAGGCGTATAGGACGGTTAGTACTGTCTTACCCCCAGTCCCAGTCGATCTAGAAGTGCTGCAATGTACTACTACGATAAAAAATTACGGACCCAGAGTTCTTACCGCAACGCGGCCGTGCCAAGATCTCTAGATTACTTAAACCCAAGACTGATGTCTGGGAGGAACTTTTATCCGAAGGGCAATGTAGGTGGGAAAATTCCATCAAAGGCCGTCACCTCCACCAGTTTTTTCAATCTGTTCGTGAGCGGCTGGACAGGACATGGCTGGAGGTGGAACACTGTGTTGCCCAATTTCTCACAGGTCGTGGCAACTTTAAGAGTAAATTATTTTCCTTTAAGCTTGTGGCCTCGCCTTTATGTCAATGTTCTACAGCTGACCATGAATACGAACAATCCGCACATCACATCTTATGAGAGTGTCCTTGGTGCCTATTGGCCTAGTCCTATTCTGTCTCCTACTTGATACGGAGGGAAGTGGAAATTATATTTTTTTTCTTTTCTCCTCCTCGCTGTACTTTTATGATTAATTTCGTTGCAGGATCCAAGACAGTTGAATCGTTTCTTCGGGACTCGTCGGGTTTCATTGGCTCGGCGTTTTTCTGGTGGTCGCCACTGTTGATTCTGGCTTTCAGGAGTTGCAGTGGCTGGGAATGTGTGGCGGGCTTGTCCCAAAAAAAAAAACAAAAAAAAACACCAAGAAGCTCAAGTTGGTCGGTTATCGTCACGTAACACCTCGGAAAGATGGAGATGCTGGCACTAATTTCAGGTGCAGTTTGGATAAGGCTACCGTACATCCAACTATTGTAACAGTTGTGGAGAGTGCCAATTTGATAGCCCTCCTCATAGGGTTGGCTCCACCACACATCAACGCGTTCTTTATGAAATCAGGGCATAGCAAGGTAGAGACAAAATTGTTTTCAGTGTGACAACTTCAACAGTTTCCATTAGTCAAGCAGTTCTCCTTTTCCACTGCTATCATTTACTAAAGAGTTCCGTAGCCTGTCTCATGCCATTCGAAATTTAAAAAAAGAAAGAAATCATTTGTTTGCTTACAATGTAGGTTGGAATATTAATTTGTAAATTGTCCCGATACTTTTTGCCTTACGGCATGCAAAATATTGGAATTGAATTTAACAATAATATAACCAATACAATTATTAACCATTCGCGAAATAAATAGATAGTTACATATTAAAGACAGGTCAAAGATCAGGTCAAAGATTCAAAACTTTTGAGTAATCTAAGAGTACACAATAAAAAGAAAACTTCACGGTAATGTGCAACGACTTCATCTCCAAAATATGACCGTATCATACTTGGTAGCTTTGTCTCTGTATATTTGACCCTGCGTAGCTTAACGTCGCACTAATTTATAAATAAAAAGAAAGAAGCAACAGCTCAAGGAGATTTATGAGCTAGATTGTTACTTTGGTAGATATATCAGAAACAATATCCGAAACAAGAGAAACCGAAGACTTGTGTCTAATTTAGTTGTGTTAGGTTTTTTGGTAAGTGATGTGTAATGTTCTCACCTCGTGCTTACTATTTTAAAGGTATGCTTACGGTTCAAATACATACTAAAGTCACGCTGTGTGTGGCATCACACATTTTGTTACTGCGAAAATATCATGGGGCTCTGCCCAAATAACATTTTAGTGTCAGTTACAGGCATTTTTATGATTTTAAGTAATATAACAGGTTATAATTATCTCAGTTATAACTAAAGACGATATAGAGGAGTTACCAAACAAGTATTAGCCCCAATCGCAGCACTAAAGCTTTAATGGACGACGTAATACAGCATTGAGAATTATAATGGTGCTAGTAGCAGCAAGTATACTTAACACGTTATTGCTTTACCCTTTCTGTGACACCCAAGTCTTTATAAAAAAGTTCTCTTTTTATCATTTATTGTTGTATAGTTAATGCAATGAAGTGCTATATGCTACTAAAGGTGCTATATTGACTATTATTGCAGACATAGGCTATAAAACACGAAAAACTAAAGGTGTCAAACAACTCCTCTATCTAGGTTTAACCTGTAATAAAGGGTTAACTAAAGCTTATTGTACTCTTTTAAAGACGTTCTAAAGTTATTGATGTCAAACAACGCAAGTATGGGTCGTTTTTAACACTAACCTCACTTTTGTAAAGTTCGCATTGTTTTGGTAACCTAACAATTAATATTATTTCGAGTTATTCAACATTTGACTACAATATACAAAATTTCTTACATTATTGAAGCGTTTCATGAATGCCACTTAATTTAACATACCACTGCTCAGGAAGCAGGAATGAATAATAATGTTTAGCTTGAAGTACCTATTTTATTATCATAACTTTTCTTTTAAATCTTTAATAAATCCTAGGCGCGTTAAAATTGAGTTGAGAAACATGGTATACATTAACCGTGAAATCATAAGGGCAGTCATTTTTCACTTTACATACTTAAATAAATCAATATTCCATAATATTATTCTGCTGTGTTGAATAATGGATGACATAAAACTTTCATGAACAGATTTAATTTTAGTAAGTTTACAGGCTTTTTCAATCTTGACGTGCGCTTTTCTACCTTCTGTAGTGCTCACCTACGCGGTATTACAACGGTAATACCGGTTAAAGTAGTAGCTGACGATGAATAAAATCTCTTGTGCAGCTTTAATATTTTTTTAAAACCGTACTATGGGATTTGTACCACCTGTAGTGTTTACCAACCCTGTTTACAACGGTAATACCGGGAAAAGTAGTAGCTGACGATGTATAAGCACTCTTGTGCAGCTTTAATATCTATGTGACACCGTACTATAGGCTTTCTATAACTTTTACCTGTAAAACTGTAGCCGTCTTCGAGGAGCCGGCTAAAACGAGGCGCTTCAAGGAGGAAGCAAAGGCGAGCAAAGCCACGCCATGCTGGCGGAGGACAAGCTCTTGAACCTGGTGCGCCAAGAGCTGGCTGCCTTCCAGAAGCGGTTCCAGACACGGTTCTCCACTTTGGAGGGCATCGTATTGCGTCCCCCACTAGCGGCAAGTCAGACGGGCTCGGGCCAGCAGAAGGCGGCCTCGTATGCGGCCACCGTGGCTGCCAAGCCGGGGTCATCCGGTCAGGCCAACCGAGGGGCTGGACTGGCAAAGACCAAGCCGAAGAAAGGTGGGATGGCTGCACAGGCAGCGCGAGCTCCAGCTCCAGCTGTGCAACAGGCGCCTCCGTCTTCAAACTCTCCTGCGGCCGAAGCTGGATGGCAAATAGCTGGAGAGTCGAAGAGGGCGAGAAAGGCAACCAGGGCGGCCAAGAAACGCGAGAGGAGGTGGCGACAAAAAGAACGAAGCGTCGCAGCCAGGCTCCGTGCCCCAAAGACTGCAGCTATAGTGATCACACTACAGCCGGACGCGAAGTAGAGGGGCGTGACGTACAGCCAAGTGCTCGTAGAGGCAAAGGAGGCAGTGAACCTTCAGGAACTCGGCATTACTGGGGGCCTCCGACACAGGGTGACCATGACTGGGGCCCGGATGTTGGAAATCCCCGGTGCACCCAGTGGCCCGACCGCTGACGCTCTGGCTGAAAGGCTTAGAGCGTCCTTAAATGCGGACGAGGTACGAGTGTCCAGGCCAACCAATTGCGTTGATATACGCATTATAGGCCTGGACAACTCCGTCACGGAGGAGGAGGTGGTGGCCGCCGTCGTCAGGACGTGGGGGTGCTCAGCCAAGCAGGTGAAGGCAGGCACCAGACGTCCTGACCACAAGGGCATGCGAACCGTCGTGATGAGCTGCCCCTTGACGGTGGGCAAGAAAATATCGGAGGGCCGAAGACTCCTGGTGGGCTGGGTATCTGCGCAGTCAAACTGCTGGAACCCAGACCTCTGAGGTGCTTCCGCTGCCAAGTGGGCAACCACGTGGGAGTCCGGTGCACCTCGGAGGTGGACCGCAGCGATCTTTGTTTTCGCTGTGGTCAGCCCGGACACAAGGCTGGCTCGTCTAACGCCAAGACGCACTGCGTTGTATGTGCGGCAGCTGGCAAGCCGGCCGATCACTGGGTTCGGCAAAGCCTGCGTCCCACCCGCCAAAGCCGGGGGCAAAAAGAAGCTCTCCACCACCGCCGCCGTCCCTGCCGCCGCCGCCGCCACTACTGTCGCCGCTTCCGCGACCAGCACCGCCGTCACTGCCACCGAAGTCGCTTCGGTTGTGGCGAGTGAGTCACAAGGGACTCAGGAGGAGGCAGAAATGGAGTGCCAATAACGGCTACGTCCGTACTCGTTCTCGGAGACTTCAATGCCAAGCACTTGGCTTGGGGTTCCCGTTATACGGATACGCGGGGCAGGATGGTGGAGGACTAGGCTCTGGAGACAGGCCTGGTCGTCCTAAACCGGGGTTCTGTCCCCACGTGTGTGCGGATGCAGGGGGAGTCTGTGGTGGACATTTCGTTCACCAGGCCTGCTCTGTCACCGCGTGTCATTGACTGGCGCGTATTAGAGGTGGAGACCTATTCCGATCACCGGTATATCCGGTTTGACGTCTCCACCTAGACCTCAACCGCGCCAGTCTGGCAGGTCCCGAGTGTTCCGCGGTGGGCGCTGAAGCAGCTGGACCGGGAGCTCCTCCTGGAAGCTTCGATCGTGTAGGCCTGGGTGTCACCTCCGGACAGGCCTGCTGACATCAATTACGAAGCGGAGTGGTTCCGGGAGGCCATGTCCGATATTTGTGATGTGGCAATGCCCCGGGTTAAGCAAGGACGCGCCCGCCGCCAGGTGTACTGGTGGTCGCAAGAGCTGGCGACGCTGCGTTAGGCATGGCATGGCCCCTGAGGTGACTGAGGTAGACCTGAGAGTGGCAGTTAATAGGCTGAAGGCCAAAAATACCGCCCCAGGACCCGACGGCTCACCTGGGAAAGTCTGGGTCCTGGCCTTGGAGGCTCTTGGGCCTCGACTAAGAGGGTTCCTTAGCGAATGCTTGGAGAGGGGCCAGTTCCCACTTTGTTGGAAGACGGGGAAACTGGTCCCCATTAAGAAGCCGGGGCGCCCTGCGGACTCTCCGTCCGCATACCGGCCCATCGTGCTGCTTGATGAGGTGGGCAAGCTCTTTGAAAGAGTAATTGCAAACCGCCTCGCCGAGCACCTAGTGAGGGTGGGGCCGTATCTGGCGGAAAACCAGTTCGGTTTCCGCACGGGCCGCTCGACGGTGGACGCCATCATGCGTGTGAGAGCCCTCTCGACGGGAGACGCTGTTTCTCTAGACATCGCCAATGCCTTTAATACCCTGCCTTGGAGTTGCATCAGGGGGGCACTTCGGTATCAACGAGTGCCGAACTACCTCCGTCGCGTAGTCGAGGTTTACTTGACGGACAGAGCCATCATCTACCCCGGTCACCTGGGAGAGTGGAACCGGCGAGAGATGTCGTGCGGTGTTGCACAGGGTTCCGTTCTGGGGCCGCTTCTGTGGGACATCGGCTACGATTGGGTGCTGCGCGCTGACCTCCCTGGTTAACGTTGTCTGCTATGCTGACGATACGCTAGTTCTGGCGCAGGGGAGGTCGCACCAGGCGGTGGCCGACGCTATGACACGCGGGGTTGCGATAGTCATTGAGAGGATCCGGCAGTTGGGTCTCGAGGTGGCCTTACACAAGTCCGAAGCCATGTGCTTCCATGGTTCTCGGAACAGGTCACCATCGGTGTACGGTTCACGTACAGGCATATTATGCTTACGCCGCGACCTACTTTTCGCTACTCATTTTATTTACTTTTATATTTATTTAGTTGACAAATAGCTGCCGTAGCGCTATAACCACGGATTAGCATACAACGTAACTTTTCGTGTAACTTTCGTGTGATAAACGGAATTATAGTGAAATCTGTGGTTTTCGTCAACTCATATCCAACAACTACTATAAGTACCTCTAAACCATACATAAAAGTGGTCCTTCGAGCCGCATGTAACAGGTGCGTATTGTCTCTATTAACGTTACGTGTCCCAGAAGAGCGGATCGCGTTAGTAGGGTGCCATAAGTCATTTATTAATTTGTTAACATAGGTACCTTAAATAGTTGTTATAAAAATAAAATAAAAGTGCGCTAAGTCATGCCAGAAAGCGTACAAAAATTCATTGATTTTATACATAATTACATTAATTGATTGAAAATAGGATTCATTATTCTCCTTTAAATTAAAAAATAAATAAAAATAAAATAAACATAAACAACAAACAAAAAAAAATATAAATGTCAAAAATAATGTCAAAAAAAAGAGGAAAGAGAAGTAAAAATAATCATTAAAATATGTAATACAAAAATGTCACGTACAATATCAAAAGGTAATTAAATTAATAACAAACCAGGTCAATGAGTTCAAATTATGGTAAACAACAGTCATCATTTTGTCTGTCAAAAATTCCGAAATGCTATAATATGCCTTATTCAACAGTAAGGATTTATGCCTTTTCTTAATCAAGTTTATGTTTAATTCTTTAATTGAACTAGGTATGTGGTTGTAAATGATTGGTGCCATACACAAAACGCTTTTTTTCATCAATGCTGTGTGGGACTTTTTTACGCACAAGTTATTGTTCTGTGGTCGAATTCGTTTGCCATAAAATGACATTCTGGTAAACAGGTCTGAATTAGACTTAACAAATACCGCTACCTCAAAAATGTATAAACAAGGAAATGTCAATAATTGGTATTTGATAAAGAAAGGCTTACATGATTCTAAACTGTGAAGTCTGAACATTGACCTAATGCACCTTTTTGTGCTTTAAAAACTGTTGGTTGAGTTACCCCAGAAAATGACACCATACCTTAATATACTGAACTCACCAAACCGTGATATGCTGTGACTAAAGCATCGACGTTAACCACTGGGGTCAGTTTAAATAGGGCATAAGCTGATTTGCTAATTCGTTTAGTTAGATCCTCCGTATGTGCTTTCCAGTTCAATTTTTTGTCAATCGTCATACCTAGGAATTTGGATGTACGAGTATCTACTTGTGTTATATTATGTGTGTATTCGCACGTTGGCTAAACATCATTAGTTTCGTCTTATCAGTATTAATTTTAAGTTTATTATTATCTTACCATTTCACTATGGAGGTTATTGTCTGAGTAACAACATCACTGTGGTTTTGGTCACCAGTATTCTTAATGGTCACAGTGCTATCATCAGCAAACAGTGTCATTGGGTTACTTGTAACTTTTGGCAGATCATTTATATATAATATAACGAGCGGGGGCCCCAGGACGCTGCCTTGGGGTACACCATAAGCAACTGTGCGATGATTAGACTTATAGTTACGTTGGCATTTCATGTTGGGATCTATATAAGTTACTTCAACGTACTGTTTCCTATTCCGCAAAAATGAATTTATTAAACTGAGTAATTTCACTCTGATACCGAACGCATTTAGTTTACTCAGCAAGATATTGTGATCGACATAGTCTAAAGCTTGAGTCATGTCACAATAAATTGAACAAACATGTATTCTTTTGTCAATATTCGTGATGACATTTTTCAAAAAGTCATATATTGCCATATTGATGGTTTTGTTTTTTCTGAAGCCTTTCTGTTCGTCAGTTAATATATTATTTTTATCCAGATATTTAAAGATTTGATTATAAATATATTTTTCAAATATCTTCGATATTACTGGCACAAGCGCAATGAGTCTATAAGACTCCATAGATTGCTTGTCATTCTTTTTAAACAATAGTTTAATTACAGCTGTTTTAAGATTGGTTGGATAAGTACCATGTGATATGCACAGATTAAGAATGTGACTTAAATGTCCACTAATGCAGTTTGATACATGTTTAATTACTTTGGTAGCGCTACCATCATTCACACTGCCGGAATTTTTCAGTGTTAATTATAGCATTAATGTCATTTTCATTGCTTGGTGCCATAAACATCGAGTTTCTATTCTTTTCTATATTAGAAGTCACTTGTATGCCGCAATTTGTTATAGGTTTTATTTTATCAACAAAGAAGTCATTAAATGCAGTCGCTATATCAAGTGGATGTGGCACTATTTTATCTCCGATTTTAATGCTACGGATTAAATTATTATCGGGCCTATTCAATTTAGTTTGGTTAATTATTTCCCACGTAGTTTTAGACTTGTTAGTTGATGATTTGATCTTATGTTTATTCTGAGCACGTTGCGTTAATTTAATTATTTTATTATAAACTGCTGAGTACTTTTTAAATGATTTTTTGTCTTGTTCGTTGCGGTGCAGTCTGTAACGACACAAGAGAGCTCTCTTATTCTTGCTACATATTTTGATACCCTGGGAGACCCTTAGGGGTCTTTTGTGTAATCTTATAGTGATACGCTTAAAGGGGAAACATATGTTGTACAGAAGACTAAATGTCTCCAAAAAAATATTATAGGCAGTATTCGGATCATCAACCAGATAAATTTCCGAAAAGGAAATACTTTGTAAACATTCCCTAAATTTGTTTATGTTAACTAGGTTATAGTCACGGCGTTTGATATACCAATGCTTCACTACACACATGTTTTTGATTGGAACCTTAAGTATCTGACAAGTGTGATCAGAAAGAGCAAAATCTATTACGTCACAGTTACATTTCTTACCCAGATTGTGCGCAAAAAGGTCTATGCAAGTGTTACTAGACAGTCTAGTCGGCTGATTAGTAGCCAATTTGAAATAAAAATTTAGTAAAAAAAAAACATTCTAGTTCCAATGTGATATTACAACGCTTCAAAATGTTAATGTTAAGATCACCATATATTACAACATTTCGCCTATTTTTCTTAGTTATTAATTGACATAATATTACAACATTTCGCCTATTTTTCTTAGTTATTAATTGACATAATTTACACAGTTGCTCAAAAAAACAGGTCAAATTGCTTGCATTTGGGACTCTATAGATGCAGATTACAATGTTACCGGTCTGAGATAATTCTATAGCACAACATTCGAATGTGCTACTTATTGCTATGCTCCGAACTTCAGGAATTTCTTTCCAATGGTGTCCCTTTTTTATCAAAATACCTACTCTTTTAGTATCTTTCCTGCTAAAGCAAGTAGCTAGATTATAGTTCGGGATTGAGAGATATTGCTCATAACCAGCCATCATGAAATGTTCCGTTACGCAAATAGCATCAACTTCAACATTTTTGGCCATGAGTTCTTCTATACATACAGAGAATGCATCAGCTTTATTTAATAGTCCTGCAATATTTTGGTGTAGTATATTTAAATAAGTATCATAGAAAAAACTGTGTGTCCAATTGTTGACTATTTATGTCATCATCTGTCATCAATAAGTCGTATTTTTTTATACCGTCAAAAAACTCGTCAATTCAAATTCAAATTCAAAGATGAAAATAGTCAGCATTCCATGATTATTTACTAGTCCTAGTTTGGTAAACATTGATGAATCACATGCTAAATTTTTGTTCGAGTCCAAAAAATATGCATGCTCATTTGTCAAAGTGTCAAGATACAGTAAGTTATTTAAATGCTCAACTCTCCAATTAACATATTTCTTTGGTCACTGCAATTAAATGTCGGTGTGCAAACAATGATGTTCGTAAAGTTCACTTTTTGTAAAGTAGCTCGTAAGTAAAGAGTCAGTTGGAGGTGGTCACATGTAGTCTTAAAATCTTCCTCTCCTAATAGAATAAGCAGAAGTCGTTCATTGTAAACGTTTCCAATCTAGTTTCTGTCTTGTACCAGTTGCTGTGTATTGCAGTGTGGCTTAATGTAATGTCATATATTTACCGAATGTTTGTGGAGGGTTTGCTTGGCAATATTTACAATGTCGTTCCTGTTATTGGTACTCAAGATACATATTTTACTGTAATTTTTATGTTGTGGGATTTTTTGTAGTTTTGTCTCATCACTAGTTTTAAATTGTATGCAAGAGGGTGATGTCTTATCTTTTTCCTGATTCGAGATAATTATAGGTTCTGTTTGTGTTCCTTTGTCCCTATTTAAAGATTTCTTAATGGGAGTAGACTTTTTGTGTTTTTAACTGGGCTGCTTAGTTTTGCAAAGTGATCATTTTTCTTTTGCAAGTCTAAGTTTATTTGCTTAAGGTTGCTATTTTCCAAAGAAAGATACTCAATTTCTTAAAGTGCGCTATTCAAATCTAACACAAGCTTGTCAATTCGCGCTCCTTTAGATTTGTGATTTGTTGTTGTGTTGCATCATGAATGTCATCATTGGATAAGTCGGGTAGGCTGGAAACAGTATCTTCGAATGTACTTATTGTGTCATTATTGACGGTGTTGGAATCTGATTTAGTACGTGTACGGCGCATAGTTATATTCTCGATGAAATTCATTTCGTTGTGTTCTTTGACGTATCTTTTACTCTTAGTATTTATTAGAAACAGTTAAGACAATTTCTTATTTCACAAAAAGTGTAACATACTCAGTGAGATTCGAACCTGCGCCTCACTTAGTAGCAGTAGATGCGTTGTGCCTCCACGCCACCAAAGCACTTTGCAAATCGTTAAAAATTGTTGGTCGCTATGTACACTGTGTCATGCGCTGCTCAGGCGACGACGGGTAGTTGAGGTGGTAAGTGCGGGGAGTATCGGGCGAGCCGCGGGTTGTCGTAGGTCAGTGCCCACGACAGTTGGGTTTTATTTAAAAATTTTCGTTTTTTATCACGGTTTATTATCACTATAACTTTGCTTCACAAGGATGTATCACAACAAAACTTTCACACATCAATGAGCCACTTCACTGGCTATAAGGCAATAGTAATTTAATGTGAAAAAGTACACTTTTAACGACTTGTTACCATGTTGCTAACATGTCAACCACCGTCGCACTTATATCCGAAACTTGCGGAAACTTCGCAACTTTGGTGAACTATTACCTGCGGTGATACAACTGCACTCCACCCAACGGTCAAACCTATAACTAATAACAATGGTTCAGGGAGTAAAGGAACTGATAGGCCATCAAGAAAATCTTCAGAGACTTGAAGCTTATTTGCACTAACTACTAGGACAGTCCCACCAGGAAGAACTTGGCGTACCTGGAGGAGCGTCTTTCTCGGCTGAACAATAACTGGGAGAAGTTTGTTCATAACCATCAACTACTGGAAGCGTCTGGAGCGACAGACCTTCAATACTTCAAAGACGACATTTTCATCACTACGAAGAAGTTGTATGAAGAAGTGCTGCAAGATATGTTGAAATGTAATGTTAATCGGAATTGCCGTCCGCATCTACTAGTAAAACGGAACAACCACCTGCGACGCCTAGGCTAGGTAAGGAGCAATTGAAATTTACTTTCGACGATATCCAATTCCACATACCTCCTCGAGAAACAACAGAGTCCACGGAAAGGCACCAAGATCTTTTGCGTCAACAATACTGCAATTTTAGTGCGTTTGAACGTACTGTGGAGAAGATTAACAAAGCATTGGCGGTACCGATGGCAAAATGGGAATTAGACGACCACTTAAGTACCCTGAAAACTAAATGGGAGCATATCGAAAAGGTAAATTGGGAACTAGACTACATACTACAAGATGAAGACTCAACTTACCAACATAAATACAATGCAGCAGAAAATTTGTATGATGACCTGAAAAGGAAAGTACAACACAACATCTGGAACAATGCACATTACGAGAAATCTACGCCGAAAATTCTAATTCCAGATTTCCATGGAAACTATAACCAGTGGTTGACTTTTAGAGACCTCTACCTCGAAAGTGTACACAACAACCCGACACTATCGAAGGCTCAGAAAATGCAACACTTGAAAACAAAACTGAAAAGTGAGGCGGAGAAACTGGTTCAGCATCTTGGCATCAGTGCTGAGAACTATGCATCTTGCTGGGAGATGCTGACCCACCGCTACGATAACAAACGGCTGTTATTCACATCTTACATGAACACGCTCCTGAATCAACCTAGTATTCAGCAACCAACCACTGCAAGCATACGGAAGCTTCACGACGTCGTGATGGAGTGCTTGAACGGGCTCAGAAACATCGGGCTTGACACCACCAATTGGGATCCGATCGTGGTTCACCTGTTGATTCAAAAACTGGATAGCGTTACGTATAACGAATATATAAAGGAGATCAAACATCCCAGGGAATTTCCTGACCTGGAAGAGTTCACCGAGTTTTTAGAATCAAAATTCATGTCATTGGAAGCTCTCCAGGGAAGTAGCCAAAAATTATCGTCATCAAACAAACCATGGAAATCGGAAAAGCAGGCTCATAAGGGTTCAGAAAAACGAAACAACAACTACAAAAATAAAACGCAGGGGTCATCGCACTGTAACAAATCACAAACACGACGGCTAAAAGATGCCCAATATGCAAAACTAATCACGTTTTGATGAATTGGGTGTATGGGGTCCGTTGCCATCTTAAAGACCCAAGCCAACCTCACCTGCTAGTGGTGCACCCTGCTGTCCAACGGACGAGGCTCTGGCAAACCTGGTTTCCCTCTCGTAGGGTTGTAGGGGTCAGACGGCTAGTCGCCCAACGTAAAACCAACTTCAGTTATATATGTATATGGATAGGAACAACTTATGTAAGGGTACTCGGTCTAAGGCGTCGCCGCACAATGACGCGCAGGCACATCGCCCTAAACCTGCGATACTACCGTACCGGCTAGGGCTACCGTGTCAAGAACGGGCACGGTAAAGAGGATAGTACCCAAGAAGAAGTTCCGTTTTGCCACCTGGAACATTGGCTCCCTAACCGGACGTAGCCAAGAACTCGCGGACGTACTTGCGAAGCGTCGGGTCCAGTGCGCCTTCCTTCAGGAGACGCGTTGGAAGGGAAATAAGTCACGTGACATCGGGCAGGGGTACCGGCTAGTGTACACCGGATCACCAACGGGTAGGGGCGGAGTGGCCGTGGTGCTGTCTAAGGACCTTCAGGATGGACTCCTTGAAGTAGACCGATGCAGCGACCGGTTGATGCGAGTTAGGGTGCTGATAGAAGGGTCGGTAACGAACCTAATCAGCGCCTATGCTCCTCAAACTGGTTGCTATGAGTTTGAAAAGGAGGCCTTCTGGGATGAGTTCGAGGACGTATTATGCGCTATTCCGAATTCCGAAGGTTTTTTGGTCGGGGGGGATCTCAACGGTCACGTAGGTCAGTTTGCTGGAGAGTACGGACGTGTTCACGGTGGTTTTAGTTATGGCCAGCTAAATGCAGAGGGAGTCAATATACTTAGCACCTGCGCTGTGTCTGACCTAGCCATCGCGAATATATTCTTTCAGAAGAAGCCCCAGCATCTTATTACGTACCATAGTGGTGCCTACTTGACCCAAATAGATTACCTGCTGGTGCGACAGTGCCACATTGGCAAGGTTACCAACTGCAAAGTCATCCCAGGCGATAGCCTAACGGCTCAACACCGCCTCATTGTACTGGACTTTCCGGTTGTACCGAAGAAGAGAGTGATTGAGAAACGCAAACCCCGCACTAAGTGGTGGTTGCTTGATGGTCCTAGGCAGTCGGACTTCATCGCGGAGGTCGAGCATCTCGAGATCAGTGCTCCGCATGAGTCCGCTCAAGAGATCTGGAGTAGAATCCATTCAACAATCACCGATGCGGGTAAGCGCATCCTTGGCACTTCTCGTGGTGGCCGCACCATAGAAAAGGAGACGTGGTGGTGGGATGACGGGGTGCAGGAGGCGACTCGGAAGAAGAAGGTTTTATTTAAACAGTGGCAAGGGTCCAACTCTCCGGATGATAGGGAGGCATATGGAGCGGCTAAGCGCGCTTGCAAAAAAGCTGTAGCCAGAGCCCGCAGCAAAAGTCTGGCGCCCTTATACGACAAGCTGGAAACTGCGGTGGGGCAAAAGCTTATTTTTAAGCTGGCGCGTGCCCGGGAGAAAGCTACACGGGACATTAGCAAATGTCTCTGTGTAAGGGACGCCCAGGGTAAGCTGCTCTACAATGCCCCCTCTGTTAAGGAGTGATGGTGTACAATCAGGGAAATATTGACCTAGCCACCTTAAGTGTAATTATTGCTTGCACTGCCCGGCCGGTATAGCAGCGTCTTTGGGTAAAAGAAACCCAAATGTCCAGATGTTTTGGGCTAACAGCCCAAATGACCAGATGTGCACGTAAGCGCAAAATCTTTTTAGTAAAAAATTGCCGTTACTTTTTTCGTCCCTTTTTATTCCACTGTTATTGGTTGATGCAAAAGGGGGCGGAAATCAGTCTTAGTCATCTATGCAAAGGATTTTGTTTTAAAATTGGCTAGGTCAATATTTCTCTGATAGTACATACTTCGCGGAGCTGTCTAACAAACAGCATCCCCATAATCTTCCTCCCGAACCGCCTCCTAACCTTGGACTTATTTCCCCTACGAAACCCGCATTGCTCTTCGCCACATGAAGAACCGGAAAGCGGTCGGGCCTGACAATGTGCCAATTGAAGTGTGGAAGGCGATGAGCCCACATGGTGTGGACCTTCTGACGGATCTTTTTAACCGCATCCTGATCACCAAGGAAATGCCGAACCAGTGGCGATTTAGCCTGATTATCCCTGTTTACAAAGGCAAAGGTAGCGTACAGGATTGTAGTAGCTACCGCGGTATCAAGATCATGTGCCACACCATGAAGCTCTTCGAGCGCATCATTGACACACGGCTCCGTAGCGAGTGTACTGTCTCTGAGTGTCAATATGGCTTCCGGGAGGGTAACAGCACCATGGACGCAGTGTTCGCCTTACGGAATCTGGCTGAGGCTTACAGAGAGAAGAAAAGCTTTGCATATGGCCTTTTTAGACCTGCAGAAGGCCTTCGACTGTATACCTCGGCAGTCCATCTGGTGGATACTACGCTTCAAGGGCGTTCCCGAGGCCTATATTGACATTATCAGAGACATATACCGCGATTCCGTGTCCTCTGTTCAGACCACTGTTGGCGAATCTTCCCAATATCTGTTGGCGTTCACCAAGGCTCGGCTCTTAGCCCATTCTTGTTTAACGTAGTGCTCAATGCAGTTAATGCCAGTCAATACATTCAGACTACAAATTCAACTTTGAAGCATTGCCGCATGAAGCATGAAGCAAGCCGGCGAATACAAGACTACGCTAATTACGGCAAAAATAAAGGTTGCACCAATCAGCAATAAAATAACTATACCTAGAATGGAACTTTGCGGGGCCGTTTTACTAGCCAAACTGTTAGAAAAGGTTCAGAACACACTCTGCGAAAAAAACCTACAAATAAGGTGCTGGAACGACTCCAAGGTCGTTTTAGCCTGGTTACAGGGAGATATAAACCGATGGGAGAAATATGTGGCTAACAGAGTCAAACAAATAAACAGCATTATCGCGGCAAACCACTGGAACTACGTGAAGTTAGAAGAAAATCTTGCTGACTGCGCATCTCGAGGGCTCACACCTTTTCAGCTTCTAGATTTTAAACTCTGGTGGAATGGACAAAGATTGGTTAAAAACAAACTTGCCAAAAATCCACCAAGACAATCGCCTGAACTATACAACAAACACTGAGTAGCAAAAAATAAACTGCTGCGCAGTCACATACAAGAAATGTTAAATAATTGACACATTACAGAATAAGAACAGTAATTATAAACGTGTAATACGAGTGCTTGAATGGATTTTACGACTAAACAACATTCGTAAGCAAAAACGCACACTAAACTCAACCGATAACTTAGCCGACTGCGGTAACAAAAAGGTGGTTATGTGTTTATCACCACAAGACATTATGGGTGCAACAGAATTGGTCATCAAGAACGTTCAAAATGAAAACTATGGCGACGAAATTGAATGATTAAAGAAAAATCGACCAATATCAACAAAAAGTAACTTGCTGAAGTTAACCCCATTTCTTGACGAAAGTGGAATACTGCGTGTGAAAGGGCGACTAGGCTACTCAACCTTATCTCCCGAAGCTAAACATCCTATTATCCTTCCGGCTACAGGAAGATTATCGGAGCTTATTATTCAAGAAGCTCGTCGCGACACCCTCCAGGGAGGCGCTCGGCTCACTTTGGCTCATATTCGTCAAAAATTTTGGGTCATTGGAGGTAGCAGAACAGTCAAGAAGGAACTTCGACAGTACGTCCGATGTCATCGTTTCAAACCAAACCGAAACGTCCAACTAATGGCAGACTTGCCAAAGGAACGCGTAACCCCATCGAGACCGTTCACAAACACGAGCGTTGACTATACCGGACATGTTGATGTGAAAATCAACAAAGGAAGAGGAGTTAAAACTTCCAAGGCATACATAGCAATTTTCATATGCATGGTGACCAAAGCTGTGCATTTGGAATTGGTATCGGACATGACTACGCAAACGTTCCTCGCAGCATTCAAAAGGATGTGTGCCCGCAGAGGTACACCCCGACACGTATTCCCCGACAACGGAACAAATTTTTTGGCCGCAGCAAAAGTACTTCAACAGGAATTAGAACAAAACAATACGTTTACGCCTTCAGAATTCTTCGATGAGATGAGTCACTTACAAGTTGAGTGGCATTTCAATGCGCCACTTTGGCAACAGCTAGAGGCCTGTGGGAGGCTGCCGTCAAGGCCATGAAATATCACCTACATCGAGTACTGGGAGAACAGAAGCTTACTTTTGAACAATTCACTACGTTAATAAATCAAATTGAAGCCTGTCTTAACTCTTGTCCCCTGTGCCCATTAACAGAGGATGTCGAAGACCTGGAATATCTAACTCCCGGTCACTTCCTCATTGGCGGACCCCTACTGTCACTACCACAAGAAGAGCAAGAATTTGCTGAGCACGATCTAAGAAACAGATGGAGGCTTGTCGAACAAATGAACGTGCACATCTGGAAGCGCTGGTCGAGCGAATATCTACATCAACTGCAAATCTGAAGCAAATGGCAGCACCCTAAAGAAAACCTGAAACAAGGAAGCCTAGTATTAGTGAAAGATGAACACTTACCTCCTTGCCGCTGGGCTATGGGAAGAGTCCAGGAACTACATCGAGGCGCTAATGGTCGAGTGCGGGTTGTCACCTTGAAAACTAGGAAAGGGCCAAACGACCAATAACGAAGCTTTCACCATTACCGCTGAAACTTGAAGAAGAAAGAGAAGAGGAAGAGAAAAGGACACCTACTTCGGAAACTGAAAAACGGGGAGGGACAACAAAAATCAAGAACAATTGTTCTTGTTTTTTGCTGTCACTTGTTCTCCTATCCATACTAGCAATGACGGGATTTGCACAGTCAGCGCCAACGCCAAATAACTTGAAGGATACACCTATACCGAGCAATCATCCGATTTATTTCGATGAAGCTGGGAAAACATAATTAATACATGACGAATGGACCCTCTGATCAGATCAGTGATTATGTAAACAAAATAGATAAACTATGCCAAAGAATATCACATGAGTACACGCCTTGCCAAACAATAGTCGGCCACTTACGTCATGAACTGAGCCACCTAGCTGACTACAACTCTATAACTCTATGCTGCTCACTCAACACTCGAGACCAAAACGAGGATACTTTGATGGAGTTGGGAAATCAGCAAGAACTCTTTTCGGAGTGCTCGATGCAGACTTTGCCGAAAAGTACGAAAGAGACATAAAGAATCTACAATCAAATGATAACTACTTACTACAACTTATGAAAAGCCAAACATTAATGTAGGGGCTGAAAACAACTTTATATAGAGAAACACTGCCTTCATGGATAAACAATTCAAAACATTGCGCGACTACATGAACCAAACTTGCAGCGACATCACTAAAATAATAAACAAGGCGCAAATGCTATTCACGATAAATGACATAAATTCTGCTGCCGTGACGTCAACTTTGATTTTTAAGTGATTTAAACAGAATATTGGAAATGCTGATAAATGCTCTCGCCAACATTTACAGAGGACATTTATTCCCGGCTAACCAACTGATCGAACAGCTAAACATAATATCCGGATGGCTACTACAGGAATTGTCGCTACTTGTAAAGGACATTCAAAGGGATTTATTTATATTTGAAAAATAAAGATTTAAAAAATATCTATGATCTCATCCATGTAAAGGCTCGAATTACAAACAACTACATGCTATTTGAAATACACATCCCCTTGCTGAGCGATGAAAACTACAGGATATATCGAGTCATACCAACACCGTTCCTTAGACAAGGACATTTAAAACTCGTACAACCAAGTTCAAGGCTCATCGCGATCAACTTTGTAAAACACTCTTACATAACAATGGAAGACCAAGACTTGCGCCAATGTACTTCATACGGAGAAGACGAATTCATTTGTGTCTCACGTAACCCTGTCTACAACATGCACGATAAAAGCGCCCCATGTGAGGCCCGAGTCTTCAACCAACAAGAGACTTTATCATGCATCCTCAATGACGTAACATGCAAGGAAACCTGGACAAAGCTTCACAAATCAAACATGTGGCTATTTACACTGTGCGGAAAACAGCTGATGCGCGTAATATGTCACGATCAAGTTACGCCAGCGGTCATTGACGGGGCTGGAGTGATTTCCTTGAAATCACTTTGCTTACTTCAGAAAAAGGACGCAACAATATTTACAAACAATCAGCTGGGAAGTTCTTTTAACATGGAACCAGATATAGAAATACCATCTATCAACCTCGGCTGGAAGAATGCAAAATTAAATATGACAGAACAAGAAACGCCAACTGCAGTAGAAATAAGAAAAATAGACCAGCATCAGCAGTTGGAATTTCAGAAAACCAGAGAAATATTACCAAAGGCGTCTGACATGTCAAGTCACAACGTCTATCTCTACTCGGTAACTTCTTTGTTGTTGGGAGGAATCGCTGTGCTTGCCCTCTATGTTATCATTAAACGATGGTGCAAAACAAAGAAAGGCGTCAAAAACTCTCTGCCAAAACGGGACTGACAACTAGAGGAAGGGATAACTTTGAAGGGGACATCGAGGTACAAGAAATACATTCGACAGCAGCCGAGCCCGTTTACAGCGAAGCAAGACAGCGGAAGAAAGCATTTCTCTTTGACGAATTTAAATGAGTATTATACCTATACGTTTACATTTTTACTATTGTTTACTTTTAACTTTTATTATTTATTTTACACTTTTCTTATATTATTATTTGCTTTGTAATGGATGCTCATTCTACTTTTCCCTCGGGAGCATGTACGGTTCACGTACAGGCATATTATGCTTACGCCGCGACCTACTTTTCGCTACTAATTTTATTTACTTTTATATTTATTTAGTTGACCAATAGCTGCCGTAGCGCTATAACCGCGGATTAGCATCCAACGTAACATTTTGTGTAACTTTCGAGTAATAAACGGAATTGTAGTGAAATCTGTGGTTTTCGTCAACTAACATCGAAGGGAAGTGATCACCTCCTTCTGCGAAGCAGTAATGCTAGCAAAGGAGGAGGCCGCACGTGTGAGAGAGAGAGAAACCTCACCTCCCAGTCGCCGCAACAGAAGAAGACGCCCCAGGCGTCGGGAGTCGCAGGACGATTCCCGGCCGCCGTAGGCGCGGGCCTGCGGACGGCGAGCAGTGAGTGGCTCGCCCTCTGATCAGAACTAGGCTCGGGTCGGCGGCGCGCTGCGATCCCAGCGCACCTTAAAGAGATGTCAGCGTGGAAGACGAGGCCCGCTAAGGTGCCAGCTGGGGCTGCGAAATCTGTTCGAAAGAGGTACCCTAGCCTTGGAAGCACCAGGAGGAACACGGATGGGTTTTAGTCAGTAAGAGTCTGACACTCCCTCCTGCTTCACCCAGAGCGTGAGAAGTCATTTGATGATTTCCCATCCTTAAAAAAAAAAGGTGAAGAGAAGAATGGACGAGAACTGAAGTTTTTTTTTAAAGAATTTATCATTTCTGATTTCTTTTAAATGTGTTACATTTTTGTCGTGTCCTTGACACCTTGGGAGAGAAAGCGATTATGTTTTAAAAAAAAAATGTTACAGATCCAAGCTAGCAGGTAGCTGTCTCACAGATTTTGTTACTAATGAAATAAGTAACGTCTGGGGCTCTGGAATTTTAAGATACAACCAAGTGGACAGAATATACATTTCCAAAAATTAATAGAATAAAGAATCGTAAATTTATTAACAGCTTGATGCCATTCCAAATTTAACAAAAATAATTCAAAACTTTTGAATAATCTAAGATTCCATCTCTAAAGTATAACCGTATCATACTTGTAAGCTTTATTTCCGTAGATTTAACTCTGCGTAGCGTAACGTCGCACTAATTTATAAACAAGAAGAAAGAAGCAACAGCACATGGTGGTTCTTGAGCTAGATTGTTACTTTGGTAGATATATCCATGTCCAATCTATCTTAAGAACTTCTTTGTGGCTAAATCGACGAAAGAAGAGGAATCGAAGACTTGTGTCTAATTCAGTTATGTGTTAAGTAATGTGTAATATTCTCACCGTGATACTTACGTTTTAAATACATGCTTAAGTCTTAATAAGGGAACACATTTTTTTTACCGATGATTACGAGGAATCTGAGATCTTATGTTACAACCTTGTGCATTAAAAATATTTTTTTCACAAAAACAGAAGAATAAGAAACTGTTTATAGATCAAAAGTATTAGTTTTGGCAGTTCGTGTATCTTCGGGAATCCGGACGTGCGTTGATGTTAAAATGACACGAATACAAAGCTTTGGAACCTTTGTCTCTTTTGAGTTTATTCCGTACGTCATGTAATATCGAACTAATTTGGAAACATGAAAATTGCCGAAGTACGTACCTACCATGATTTACCTGTCGAAGAAAGACGCAACAGCACATGTAGGTTCTTGAGCTAGAGAGTGCATAATTATGTGATATATTCATGTAATTGGGTACTATTTATCTTAAGAACTTCTTTGTGGCTTATTCATCGAAAAAAGAGAAGAAAGAAGAGGTACCGAAGATATGTGTCTAATTCTGTTGCCTATGGATTTTAGTTTGTTGTTAACATTCAGAATGTTAACAACAGACTTCTCACCGTGTACTTGCTATTTGATAGGTATGCTTCTGTTTGAAATAAATACTTACGTTACTCTGTATGTGGAATCACACATTTTTTCACCAATAAATACTACTACGTTGATGTTACAATGAAATAAATACAAAGCTTTGGAACCTTTCTCTTTGGTTTTTACTCTGTGTGTACCGTAAAGTTGTACGAATTTAGAAACATGAAAATTACTGTTTTGCATAACTACCATGATTTAACTGTAGGTGAAGAAGAAAGAAGTAACAGCACATGTAGGTTCTTGAGCTAAATAGTGCATGTCGTATATTCCTATCCTTTTGCACTATTTATCTTAAAACCTTCAGTGTGGCTAATTCAGCGAAAGAAAAGAAGAAAGAAGAGGAACTGAAGATTGTTTTCAAAGTATTTTGCATTTCCGTTTTTTTTTAAGTGTTATATTTTTGCCGTGTTATTCACAGTTTGGGAGAGAAAGCGATCTTGTTTAAGAAAAATGTTAACAATCCAAGCAAGCAGGTATATGCGTATGTCTACTATACTTTGGACGCAATACAAACACTACTCTGTCTCACAGATTTTGTTACTAATGAAATAAGTAACGTCTGGGGCTCTGGAATCTTAGGATATAACCAAGTGGACAGAATATACATTTCCGGTAAACAATAGAATGAAGAAAATGCTTAATCGTAAATTTTATTAACAGCTTGATGCCATTCGAAATCAGAGATAGAATAGATTACACAATTGAGAGAAAAAGAGAGTACGTATTATAATTGGTAGCTTTGTCTTGGGGTTACCCCTATGTGGCGTAAAGTCGCACTTATTTATAAACAAGAAGAAAGAAGCAACAGCACATGGAGGTTATTAAGCTAGATTGTTATTACGGTAGATATATCTATAAACCATCTATCTCAAGAACTTCTTTGTGGCTAAACCAGCGAAACAAGAGGAACCGAAGACTTGTGTCTAACTTAGTCATGTGTTAGGTTTTTTGTTAAGTGATGTGTAATGTTCTCACCTTGTGCTTGCTATTTGATGGATTTGATATATCACACATTTTGTTACTGAGAAAATACGTAAAATTATGGGATCTTAGGTTAATGGTGGACAGGATATACATTTTTCCGAAAAACTGTAGAATAAGAAATGTGTGTATATCTAAAGTATGCGCTTCTGCAATCACCGTTTCCTTTGACTTGTATACAAAGCTTTGAAACCTTTGTCTCTTTGGAGTATACTCTGTACGTAGCGTAAAGTCGTATTCATTTAGAAACATTAAAGTAACCAAAGCGCATACCTATCATGATTAATCTGTAAAGGTAGGCGAGAGAAGTAACAGCATAAGTAGGTTCTTGACCTGGTTCATGTATATATTACATCAATATGCCACTTAAGAACTTCTTTGTGGTTAATTCATCGAAAGAAGAGGAACCGAGGATTTGTGTGTAATTCAGTTGTGTATTTAGTTTTTTGTTAAAAAATGTGTAATATTCTCACCGTGTGCTTGTTATTTGATAAGTATGCTTACGTACATTAAGTAAAGCCGTACTTATTTGGGAACATGAAAATTACCGAAGCGCATACCTATCATGATTAAACTGCAGGTGTAGAAGAAATAAGTAACATCCCATGTGGGTTCTTGAGCGGAATAGTTTATATAATACATACTTCCTGTACTATATCACTATGCAACTTTAGAACTTCTTTGTGACTAATTCAACGGAAGAAGAGAAGAAAGAAGAGGAACCGAAGATGTATGTCTAATTCTGTTATGAATTTTAGTCTGTTTTTAAATAATGTGTAATGTTCTCACCGTGTACTTGCTATTTGATAGGTATGCTTACGTTTGAAATAAATACTTACGTCACTCTGTATGTGGAATCACACATTTTTTCACCGATAAATACGTGGGCTCTGAGATCTTTTGCTACAACCCTGTAGATTGAATAAACATTTTACAGAAAAACAGAAGAATAAGGAACAGTTTACAGATCAAAAGTATGCGATTCGGCAATCTTGGTGTATCTTCGGGAATCCGAACGCGCGTTGATGTTCCAATGACATATGTGCACGACGCCCTGAGGTCAACTCACACCTAGGCTCAAGTAGTGAGGACCGCAACTGACCGCAAGCTACCGAGCGTCAAATAGCATAACGCGATTCCTACGAGTTTATTGTAAAATAGTTGTTGTAAAATGTTCTTATTCAATGTGTGAAGATTATGTCTAATAAGAATTGTTAATTAGTAATTAGAATAATGTATTGGAGTATGTCTTATTAGAATAATCGTGTAGTATGCAAAATAAATCACTTAGAACCCCAAATTACTAAGTAAACAATGTTTTTAGGAAACTGTCTAATTAGAAATAAGTTTATAAAAGATAACAGTTATGTAAATAGGTAGGTTATGTAATTAAATGATGATTACCACCTGTTTTTTCCTCACCTTATCTCTGCGACGCCCGCAATAGCAATAAACAGGCCTGCGGCGGTGCCGTACGGTTTTATAGTGGTGAGGCGGGGGGAGAGGCCATTTAAATATGCGCGCCGCTTTATCCTCACGCCATAGCGTAATGGGACGTCGCAGAGATAAGAACTATATGTCATTAGTTAGGTATTAGGTTTAGGTATTAGATAATAAGAGACGCGCCAGCTCATGGCATGTATTTACACTGAATTTAATAAATATGTGATAGCGGGGGTGAGGAAGGGTCCGCTGGCCAGCCAAAACAGAATAATATAAAATAGGTACGGGCATAGTTCGCAGCGTACTCGAGTTCCAGCAGCCTAACAAGAAAAGGCGAACCTCTGCCCGATTGACTAGCCAGCTCCCGCATCAGATCCTCGCCGCCGCCGTCGCCTCCACTTGCTATCTTGTTTCCTTTACTATCTTGTTTCTTTTACGGAGTTCGGGCGATCCCGAATATTATTGGTCCTTCGCAAGCCGGATCGCTGTTCCAGACCAAAGAAGATGGTGCTGACACGAAGCAAAGATGGAGAGCAGACCAAGCGCCGGCAGGACGAGCTGGGCGTCGTCAAGCCTGCAGAAGAGAATTCAAGAGGGAACACAGCTACCACCAGCACGTCGAACACCGCTACCGACACGTCGGGCACCAGAAGCGGAACCAGTGATTCGACGGGCACCGAGGCAACGACGTCATCAGGAACCGAGGGTATCAGCGCCGCGTCCCATCAAGATAAGACCTCGCAGCGAACCCTCAAGCCTGCTGACGCCCGTTCCAGTCGCTCCGTAGCCTCACGCAAGAAACTCCTCGCGGAGCTAGAGGCGAAAGAGCGTCTGGCCGAGCTGAAGCTGAAACAAGCGAAGATTCAAGCAGAAACAGAAATGCAACAGTTACGTATTCAACGGTTGCAAGCAGAAGCAGATGCCTCTGACGAAGAAGAAGAAGAAGAAGAAGAAGAAATAGAAGATGACTTGGCCTCCGTACGCATCAGTACGTGGCTCCAAGAACCCAACGCGGACCAGACACACTCAGCAAGCAAAGAAGTCAGGAAAAATAAAGAAGAAGACGTCGAATCTAAGAAGAAAAAAGAAGATACGCCTGTGACCAGCCAGCCACTGATAGACGTGTCCACCTTGGCCGCCGCACTCTCACAAGCGGTACGAAGCACGAGGGAACCGCCTAAGTACATACAAGAGCTTCCACTTTACAATGGGGCTAGCGCCGAATGGCTTGGTTTCAAGGCTGCATTTGAGGAGACGTTCATGTACTTCACACGCAACGAGAATATAGCGCGGATACGTCGGAGTCTGCGTGGAACTGCAAAAGAAGCTGTCGGTTGCCTATTACTAAGTCAACCCGACCCAAGAGCGATCGTAGAAGCTCTAGAAAGAAGATTTGGGAGACCAGAAGCACTCATTCACGTCGAAATGGAGAAGCTGAAGTCACTGAGCAAGGTCACTGACAACCCCCGAGACCTGTGCATCTTCGCTGGGCGAATAGCGAACATAGTCGGCACCATCGAAGCACTGAAGAAACCTCAATACCTACACAGTCCTGAGATGGCGCGAACAGTTATTGAGAAGCTCACTCCTATCCTGAAGAACAAGTGGTACGATTATGCAGCTACGAAGAGAGAAGATGCCCCAGAACTAAAGAAGATGTCCACATTTCTAAACGAAGAAGCGGACAAGTGCGGCGCCTACGCCCTACCCGAGTCAGTTGCTGATGAAAACTGGGGGAGGGACAGAAGACAGAAGAAGGTGGAGCGCACATTCGCTATGCCTATGGGGAAGAAGATGACATCAGACGACCTGTGCCCGCAATGCAAGCAAGAACACAAGCTCACCGACTGCAAACACTTCATCGCTCTCGACACGAATACAAGATGGGAGGTAGCCAAGAAGAGCAACATCTGCTACCGCTGTCTCCGAAGTCGCCATCGAAGATTCCTCTGCAGGGCGCCGCCGTGTGGAAGACATGGGTGCACAATGAAGCATCACAAGCTGCTGCATCACGAAAAGGAACCAAGCAGCTCCAGTGACGACTCCGAGAAGAGAGAGACAGCCGCGCCAGCAGTAGAAGTCACATCAGCAGCGCAACCAGGTGGCCATAGACGCGCGTTCTTGAAAATAGCGCCCGTAATACTGAAAGGGCCGCACTCCAGCATTGAAACCTACGCGCTGCTGGATGAAGGAAGCACAGTCACGCTGCTGGACGCCTCGATAGCAGACGTCATTGGGGCTGATGGACCCGGCAGCACCATGTGGATCCAAGGAGTCGGCAATGAGATGAAGCACGACAACAGCAAGGTCGTCGGTCTCAGCATCAGGGGAAAGTACGCAGACGAAGAGTACGAGATAGAAGCCGCGCGTACTGTCAACCGACTTAGCTTCACGCCAGAAACAGTGCAAGATCGCCACATTGAAGATTGCGAACATCTGATCGACATTAGAGATCAGATAACATATGAACGAGCCTCGCCTAAGTTGTTAATCGGACAAGACAACTGGCATCTCATCGTGTCAAGAAAGCTCCGCACCGGTCGTCGTAACCAACCAGTCGCCTCACTCACACAACTCGGCTGGGTTCTTCATGGCTGCCATAGCTCACTCACAGCTAAGGTAGCGTTCTGCGGCAGACTTCAACAAAAAGAAGAGGAACGATCATTAGAAGATTTGGTTAAGAATCACTTCAAGCTCGAGTCACTATGCATCGAACCAAGAAGACCCAGAGAAGATCCTGACCAGAAGGCCCTCCAGATCCTCGAAGAAACCAGCAGAAGACTACCAGAAGGGCGATTTGAAACCGGCTTGCTGTGGAAAGAGAAGGAGCTCGCAATACCTAACAACTATCAAGAAGCTGAACGACGTCTTCATTCACTAGAGAAGAGATTAGACAAGGATGAAGACTTAAAAAAGAAGTATGAAGAGAGAATAGATAACCTATTCCAGTCAGGCTATGCAGAGAAGGCGCCAACACCAGCACCAGCAGGGAAGACCTGGTACCTGCCCCACTTTCCCGTCATCAACCCAGCGAAGCCCCACAAGCCGCCTCGCCTGGTCCATGACGCATCAGCAAGAGCAGCCGGCATGTCCCTCAATGACATGTTACATTCGGGGCCAGACCTACTCCAGTCACTCCCAGGTGTCATCATGAGGTTCAGGCAGCACGCATACGCCGTCAGCGGAGACATCAAAGAAATGTTCATGCAAATAAAGATAAGAAAAGAAGACAGAGATGCCCTACGATTCCTGTGGAGGGGCAAACGGCGGGAGGGCGCGCCAGAGGAATACAGAATGACCTCAGTCATCTTTGGAGCCACCTCGTCACCATGTACCGCACTGTTCATCAAGGACAAGAATGCAAGAGACTTTGCCACTGAATATCCAGACGCAGCAGCCGCCAAGAGCAGAGTCACGCCACTGAAACCCGTCTCCATGCCCAGATTAGAACTGCAGGCAGCCCTATTAGGTGCGCGACTCGCACAGACCGTCGTGGAAGAGCATGATTTCACACCTACGAGCAAAACCTACTGGAGTGACTCCCGCACTGCACTGGTATGGATCAGGTCAGAGCCCCGCGTCTACAAATCCTTCGTGGCTCACCGTCTGGCCGAAATAGAAGAAACCACCAAGAAAGACGAGTGGAGATGGCTTCCATCCAGAGACAACGTGGCCGACGACGCGACCAGAGACACGCCGGACACCTTCAGCGCCACCCATCGATGGTTCCACGGACCTTCATTCTTGAAGTCACCAGAGTCCCAGTGGCCCCGAGAAGAGAGCGTGGTGAAGTACGACACGGGAGAAGAAAGAGAAAAATGTAACTCATGTCAACAACACAACGGCTGCGACAGAGTTTGCCTACCGGAAATCGAACGATTTTCTAAGTGGCTACGACTGATAAGAGCAACGGCACGAGTCCTACAGTTCACTAACCTGTGTAAACCGAACAAGAATACAGTCACCGCTACACGAAAACGTACGAAGAAAACCGAAGCAAAAGATCCCGACTGGCGAACTACGCGAGCTAAGAAAACTCAATCCACGCAAGAAAATAAGGAAATACCTAACTCTACACGTCGCTATATAGAAATACCTACTTCATACCTACTTCAAGCGGAACATATGTGGATTCGAGCCAGCCAGCGAGAGAGCTACAGCGCCGAGATCGACCGAATAAAGAAGAAAAGCGCGCCAAATAGTTACGATCGCTTAAGTCACCTCAGCGTGTACCTCGACGCGGCAGGCACAGTACGTTTGCGAGGAAGAGTAACCGCAGCGCATGAGATAAGTGAAGATACGTCCAACCCACCTATATTAGACGGTAAACAAAAGTACACTAAGTTGTACATAGCTTATGTACATGAAAGACTACATCATGGCGGCGTGGAAATGGTCGTAAATGAGTTACGACAACGATTGTGGATATCGAAGATACGACCAGCTGTACGAGATGTGATAAAAAGTTGCCTACAATGCCGCATACGAAAGGTGAAGCCAGCTTGCCCATCAACAGGCGACCTACCACCAGCCCGTCTCGCCCATCATACTCGTCCCTTCACATTCACGGGACTTGATTATTTCGGCCCCATAGAAGTCACGGTCGCGCGCCACCGAGAGAAGAGGTATGGCGCTCTCTTCACATGTATGACGTCACGAGCGATACACATAGAAGTCGTACATTCGTTGAGCGCTGACTCGGCAATATCGGCGCTAAGAAGATTTATGGCGAGAAGAGGCTGCCCCAAAGAGTTGTGGAGCGACAACGCTACGTGCTTCAAAGCGGCAGACAAGGAGCTCGGCGAGGCAGCGCTGGAAGCTCTTCAGCATGAGACGACGTGCCATCACATCGTGTGGAAGTACATCCCCCCGTCGGCCCCATTCATGGGAGGCACATGGGAGCGCATGGTGCGGTCGGCGAAAGAAGCCCTGAAGATCACCCTGAACGAGCGGTACCCGAGTGATGAGACGCTGGTGACCCTACTGACAGAGGTTGAGAACACAGTAAACTCTCGACCTCTCACCCACGTCTCAGTCGACCCATCAGAACCTGAGGCCCTGACACCGAACCACATACTCATCGGACCCAACTCCCACGTACCAGTGCCAGGTCACTTCGAGGGCAAGGACGTGACAGCCCGCCAGCAATGGAAGAGAGCACAAGTCCTTGCGGACGTCTTCTGGCGAAGATGGGTCAAGGAGTACCTGCCCCTACTGCAACACCGGCGGGAGCCCACCAGCACAGGAGTCCAGCCCAAGGTCGGAGACCTCGTCATCATCTGCGACAGCAACCTGCCGCGCAACATCTGGCCCCGCGGACGAGTAAGCCAGCTGTATCCAGGCGCCGACGGAGAAGTACGAGTAGTGGACGTCACCACCAGCAGCGGCCACGTTCTGCGCCGCCCCACCAGGAAGATCGTCGTGCTACCAACGGAGTCGCAGCGTGGCGACGGCGGGAGAATGTGCACGACGCCCTGAGGTCAACTCACACCTAGGCTCAAGTAGTGAGGACCGCAACTGACCGCAAGCTACCGAGCGTCAAATAGCATAACGCGATTCCTACGAGTTTATTGTAAAATAGTTGTTGTAAAATGTTCTTATTCAATGTGTGAAGATTATGTCTAATAAGAATTGTTAATTAGTAATTAGAATAATGTATTGGAGTATGTCTTATTAGAATAATCGTGTAGTATGCAAAATAAATCACTTAGAACCCCAAATTACTAAGTAAACAATGTTTTTAGGAAACTGTCTAATTAGAAATAAGTTTATAAAAGATAACAGTTATGTAAATAGGTAGGTTATGTAATTAAATGATGATTACCACCTGTTTTTTCCTCACCTTATCTCTGCGACGCCCGCAATAGCAATAAACAGGCCTGCGGCGGTGCCGTACGGTTTTATAGTGGTGAGGCGGGGGGAGAGGCCATTTAAATATGCGCGCCGCTTTATCCTCACGCCATAGCGTAATGGGACGTCGCAGAGGTAAGAACTATATGTCATTAGTTAGGTATTAGGTTTAGGTATTAGATAATAAGAGACGCGCCAGCTCATGGCATGTATTTACACTGAATTTAATAAATATGTGATAGCGGGGGTGAGGAAGGGTCCGCTGGCCAGCCAAAACAGAATAATATAAAATAGGTACGGGCATAGTTCGCAGCGTACTCGAGTTCCAGCAGCCTAACAAGAAAAGGCGAACCTCTGCCCGATTGACTAGCCAGCTCCCGCATCAGATCCTCGCCGCCGCCGTCGCCTCCACTTGCTATCTTGTTTCCTTTACTATCTTGTTTCTTTTACGGAGTTCGGGCGATCCCGAATAACATAAATACAAAGCTTTGGAGCCTTTCTCTTTGGAGTTTACTCTGCACGTAGCATAAAGTCACACATTTTGTAACTAATGAAATAAGCGAGGTTTGAAGCTCTGCAATCTTAGGACATAACCCATTGTACAATATATATATTTCCGGAAAACAATAGAATGAAGAACATGCTTGGTCGTAAATTTTATTAACTGCTCGATGCCATTCGAAGAGATCAGAGACAGAATAGATTACATAATAGAGAGAAAACGAGAGAACATCTAGCCTAAAGTCACACTTATTTATAAACAAGAAGAAAGAAGCAACAGCACATGGAGTTTATTAAACTTGATTGTTATTTTGGTAGATATATCCATTCACAATCTATCTTCAAAACTTCTTTATGGCTAAATTAGTGAAAGAAGAGAAGAAAGAAGGAATAATAGAATAGGAAACTGTGTACAAAACAAAGTTATGCGCTTCGAGAATCTTTGTGTATCTTCGGAAATCCGAATGCTCGTTGATGTAACAATGACAGGAAGACAAAGCTATAATACCTTTGTCTCTTTTGAGTTTACTCCGTACGTAACGTAAAGTCGTACGAATTAAGAAACATGAAATTTACCGAAGTGCATAACTACCATGATTTAACTGTAGGTGAAGAAGAAAGAAGTAAGAGCACATGTAGGTTTTTGAGCTCGATAGTGCATGTGGTATATTCCTATACTTTGGCATTATTTATCTCAAAAATTTCTGTGTGGCAAATTCAGCGAAAGAAGTGAAGAAAGAAGAGGAACTGAAGAAACAAGAAATAATATGTAATATGTATTATTAATCATGTATTACTAAAAACAAAATTTCTGGCAACTACGTTAGTCATCCACGCCACGTTGACTGATCACAAACCGGTGTTATTATGCCTATACAAAAAACAAACGCGTAATTACTCTGTAAAAACTATAAATAAAATAAATTTCGAACAAGTTGCACTTGACATGGCTAAAATTGACTTTACTCCCATATACAAATCTTCAGATCCAGATAATTCTTTGAATTACTTTATTGAATCTGTCACAACGGTTATAGACAAGAATACTCAATTAATACCCTTAGCAGGGCGACAGAAAATTATACAGCCGTGGATAACTCCGGGTTTGATGCGTTGCATGCGTAATAGGGACCGATTACATTACAAACTGAGGAAATCTCCTGATAACGAAATCCTTAGAACCACGTATACACGCTACAGAAATGACTGTAATCTAATATTAAGGAAAGTTAAAAGAGCATTCGAAAAAGATCAAATATCTAAAGCTGGAAATGATAGTAAAAAAATATGGCAGGCAATCAAGTTAATTACTAACACCGCTAAAATAAACCAGGTTCCAAACACTTTATTAAAATTGGCTTCTACTCCACAAGAGTCTGTACAGTTACTTAACGATTACTTCGTCAATGTTGGCAAAACATTGGCAGAAAATATTTCCAGGAGTAATAGGCATACTACTAACGCTTCCAATAACTTTTCTATGACATCATATTCTTTTGTACTGACGGAAATTGAGCATAATGAAGTTACTAATATAATTTCAAGTCTAAAAAGCGATTGCGCAGTTGGATGGGATAGGATCTCGAACAGATTCCTCAAACAGTTTAAAGACTTTTTAGTGGCTCCTTTGACATTTTTATTTAATCATTGTTTTAGCGAAGGAGTATTCCCAAATAATCTCAAAAGGTCTATAATTGTTCCTATTCACAAGGGTGGTGACAGGGATCGTGTCACTAATTACAGGCCAATTTCCCTACTTTCTTCTATTGCCAAAATTCTAGAAAAACTCATTAATATTAGACTAGTCAATTATTTGGAATCCTACAAACTGCTATCTAAAAATCAGTATGGCTTTCGTCGCTCTAAGTCCACCTCTGATGCAGTCCATGCTGTTACTGAATATATAGCTATCAATCTAGATGATAGAAGAAAGTGCTTGGCTATTTTTCTGGACTTAGCCAAAGCCTTCGACACGGTCTCTGTCCCCAAGCTTCTGAATAAGCTCGAATCGTTTGGCATTAGAGATAAACAGTTGGATTTGTTTATAAGCTATCTTACTAATCGCTGTCAGGCTACAATAATAGGAAATTACGTGAGCACCGATTTGCCAGTAACTTTTGGAGTTCCGCAAGGTAGCGTTTTGGGGCCTACTTTATTCTTGATGTATATCAATGATCTGTGCCAAAAAAATGTCTCCCATGGTCAAGTTATAACGTACGCAGACGATACGGTAATTTTACTTTCAGAAAATACCTGGAAAGAGACTTACGAAGCTGCTCAGAATGCATTAAACGATATAACTATTTGGCTCGCCGATAATGTGTTGACGTTTAATGCTGATAAGACGAAGTACATGACTTTTACCATTCGTGACCAAGGTGGAGCTTCAGATGACCATGTTTTGGTAGCTCATAGTTGCATGGCACCTAACTCTAATACCCAGAACTGTTGCTGTCCCAAAGTGGAACAAACTGAGCATATTAAATATCTCGGTATAATTTTAGATAAAAAATTAAATTTCGCTAAACATATTGAGGTGTTAAGTGGACGAATTTGCAAACTAATAATAGTCTTTAAAACATTACGGTACGTTGCTGAACCTAAACTTGTAAAACAAGTGTATTTCGCACTTTGTCAGTCGTTGCTTTCGTATTGCATCACTGTTTGGGGTGGCGCTCCGGCTACAATTATAAAGCGTCTCGAAATTGCTCAACGGGCTGTACTTAAGGTAAGCACTTTTCGTCCATTCTTGTACCCTACAGCACTACTCTATAAAGACTGTGAGGTACTTACAGTTAGACAATTGTTTATTTCGGCCTTAATATTGAAACAACATCACGAATTGCCTTTTAATCCCCAAAACAATACGCAACGACGCAAAAATAGGGTTTGTGAATATCAAAAACAGTTTCACACTGCTTTCATCAGGAAGTTCTATTGCTCTTTAGGTCCTTTTTTGTATAATAAGATCAATAATATTATTACAATCTATCCCCTTAATACACACAAATGCAAAAAAACTATTGAAGCTTGGTTACTAATTTTGAAATACAAGGATACTGAGGAACTTTTGGCGGTTTTACGGTAATCTAAATTTACAGATTCAATCAATTAGTGAGTCATAATAATATATAAGTCAATAAAATAAAATATATACTGTAATAAATTTAAGTACAATAAAATAAAAAGAAGCTGGATAAAGGCATTGTTTAATTTAAATACTGATGTATTCATAAGTCAGATTTATGCAAACAATACACACCCTCTCACACACACACACGTACACTACACCCATATACAAAGAGAGGCCCTCTCACACACCATTCATTTCACATTTATTTCTATCTTGATTTTTGTGTAAAGTAGTATAAATAAGCTAGTTTAAATTCTGATACTTCGGGGAGTGGCGCCGTATGCCGAAAAAAAGGTCCTAACCTAGTTCGACAGCGGATGCTATTATATATATTTGAACCATTGTTATCTACTAGCTAATAATTTACGACAATGTATTGTTTCTCTTAAAATGTAACATATGTGTATTTTTGGAAATAAAGATTATTATTATTTCCTTTATTCGTCATTTTCGCTTATTTCTAAATTTTTTAATATTTTTATACAATATATACATAAAAAAAAAACATTTAAAAATATAAAAATAGTAGCCCACCGATATCGGGAACAAGGTCCAAGCTACCGGTGGTCAGGGCTCCAGAGAAAGGAACCTCCTGACAATGCGAGCCGTGTCCAGAAGTACCGCTTTCTGAATCAAGCCCTTGATCCAGCTGCCCAACGAGAGCCTCCTAAGGTGTTGGTCGAGGCTCGTGGCTATTAAGCCATTGGCCGACACGACTATCGGTACAATGATTGCGGAGTCCACTTCCCACATGTCGACAACCTCGCGAGCCAAGTCAATATACTTGATTTGTTTGTCTTTCTCGGCTTTCACGAGGTTCTCGTCATGCGGGACGGTTATGTCTACAATCATTGCACGCCTCACAATTCGGTCCACCACCACTATATCAGGCTTATTGGCAACAATAGTCCTGTCAGTGATGATGGACCGATCCCAGTACAATGTGATATTGCCATTATCGAGAACTGGGTCGGGCGCATACCTATAGTATGGCACCTCCGACTCCACAAGAGAGTATTTCAGAGCAAGTTGCTGATGGATAATCCTGGCTACAAGGTTGTGCCTATGCAAGTATTCTCCGTTAGCTAGACGAGAACAACCAGAGACAATGTGGCGAATTGATTCTCCCGGACGGTGACATGCCCGACATATGTCGACCGTGCCGTCTTTCACTTATTATTATTATTATTTCGTTTATTTATTCTTATTACATACAAAGTATATTTTTAAATATATCACTAAAAACCATAAAAAAATACATTTAAAAATATAAAAAGTAGTAGTCCGCCGGTGTCGGGAGCAGGGTCCAAGCTACCGGTGGTTAGGGCTCCAGAGAAAGGAACCTCCTCACAATACGAGCCGTATCGAGGAGTACTGCCTTCTGTATCAAGCCCTTTACCCAACCGCGTAACGCCAGCTTCGACAGATGTTCGTCGAAGCTTTTGGCCATCAGGCCATTGGCCGTAATGACTATCGGCACAATGACAGCTGAGTCCACATTCCACATGTCGACAACCTCGTGCGCTAAGTCGAGATACTTGATTTGTTTCTCTTTCTCGGCCTTCACGAGGTTCTCGTCATGCGGGATGGTAACATCAATTATCATTGTGCGGCGCGCTAATCGGTCTATCACCACTATATCAGGCTTATTGGCAACAATAGTCCTATCAGTGATGATAGATCGATCCCAGTACAACGTGACATGGTCATTTTCGAGAACTGGGTCGGGCACATACTTATAATACGGTACCTCAGCATCCACAAGTTTGTATTTCAAAGCTAGTTGCTGATGGATAATCCTGGCCACTTGGTTGTGCCTGTGCAAGTATTCGCCGTTAGCCAGACGAGAACAACCAGAGATAATATGTCTGATGGACTCACCCGGACGGTGGCATGCCCGACACACGTCCACCGTCCCATCCTTCATAATATGCCTCCGGTAGTTATTCGTCAAGATAACTTCGTCCATAATCGCACAGACAAAACCTTCAGTCTCCCCGAAGAGATCACTGAATCGTAGCCAGGCCACGGACGCTGAAAAATCTACATCGGACCCATGAAGAGCCCGATAGAAGCGCCCGTGAAGCTCCTTGCTTTTCCATACTTCCATGCGGTCATCTGTGGTAAGTATCACAGGTTTGCGCCAGTTCTCCTTAGCCATGGATAACGGGGTGAGACCCTTGTCCACTGCGACAACATCTCGGTGCATACCCACATCAGCTTTGAGAAAATATTCTCTGAGATTGCACATCTCGCGGTTGTGGAGAGTCTTGGCGTTTAAAAAGCCTCGACCTCCACACTTTCGCGGGATGTACAATCTCATCACCGACGATCGTGGGTGATGCATCCGGTTTGCGGTCAGCAGTGTACGGACCCTCCTATCCAGGGCGTCAAGCTCAGTTTGAGTCCATTTGAGTATGCCGAAAGAGTACATTAATACCGGCATGACCCAACCGTTGAAGGCGCGCACCTTATTTCCGCCCGACAAAAGGCTATTCAAAACCTTTTTCAGGCGGCCAAAGAAGCGTTCCTTCAACGATTGCTTCATGTCAGTAACATTAATGCCCAACGCTTCCGATATACCCAAATACTTATAGGTTTCGGTCGAGCTGAGTGATCTAACCTGTATGGAATCCGAGAGTTGAATTCTCTCAGATTCCATAATCTCCCCTTTCTTTACATGCATGACTGCACATTTGTCCACACCGAATTCCATCCTGATGGCACTACTGAAGGTTTCAGTCACCTTCAGTAGCTCCATCAGTCGCGAATTGTTGGGGGCAAAGAGTTTCAGATCATCCATGTAAAGAAGGTGAGATATGGCCTGACCACCTCTTCTCAACCGATAGCCTAGACCTGAACCCTCCAGCAATGTGCTTAGAGGATTCAGAGCTAAGCAAAACCAAAGCGGACTCAAACTGTCGCCCTGAAATATTCCCCGTTTAATCCACACAGATTCATCGTCTCCCTGAATTGGTCGACATCCTGGATAGCGAAGCACTGTTTTCCATTGCCTCATACATGACTCAAGAAAGGTGCGTAGAGTTGCATCTATTTTGTACAACTCCAACACCCTCATGAGCCATGTATGTGGCACAGAGTCGTAGGCCTTCTTGTAGTCTATCCAACATGTCGACAGATCCTTGCGAGATCGACGAACCTGTTGGCTTATAGCCATGTCTATGAGGAGAAGCTCCTTAGTGCCGCGGGACCCCTTCCTACATCCATTCTGAGAGGTGGACATAATTGAATTAGTCTCAATGTGTTCATTAATCTTCACTCTCAGAATGGATGTAAGAAGTTTATAGACCGTCGACAAACAAGTAATTGGTCTATAGTTCTTGGGTTCCGCGGGACTACCGGTCTTATGGAGCAGGTGGGTAACGCCAGTTGTTAGAAACTGTGGTAGCGACCCAGACTCTAAGGATGACTGGAATTGAGTTGCCAGGAGCGCGTGTGAGCTGCTATACCATTTGAGCCAGAAGTTATGCAGTCCGTCCGGTCCTGGAGATTTCCAGTTCGGTAACGGACGGACTGCTTTGGCTACATCTAATGGGGCGATGTTAATTTTTTCCATTTGTGGTATAGCTTCACACACGCGCTCGACATCGCGCATCCAGCCATCCTCGGTATGACAGACGGGCACCGACCAGATGTTTCGCCAGAATGTATTCGTGGCGATATCATCCGGGCGGCACACATCCATCACACTTTGTTCAGGTCGCTCCCAAGCTCTATACACCCACCTCTCATCGCTTTGGAACATGCGATTCTGCGAGTATCGATCAACCCGCCGCTTATACCGCCGAATACGGTTCGCCCATGCATAAACTTTCTGCTTCAGGAAGTCGATGCGCTCCGTGACGCGGGACGTGTAATCTCGAGGGCTGATATCAGTCCCCGAAAACGCCCGCCTCACAAAGCGCATCACGCGTGGGCGTTTGTTGCCCTTCCTGAAGCAGTATAGTTTGTCGATGAGTGCCCTAGACTCATCGATGCGCCGCTCGATCCTGCACTGCCAGGCTGGTGCAGCAGGTTTTGGTCGAATAGCTTCATCAGTAGTATTAAAATTAACATTTGCTAAACGACATGCCGCAACAGCCCCGCAATACAGGATCGAGTGCGTATCAAGGAGGCTCTCGCTGCTTTCAAAGATTTTCTGCAGCAGCGAGTCCAAGGCACACACCAGCGCCCTATTTTTTTTGTGCATGGGTAACCGTGGTAGTCGGGGCCTAAGTTCGGTCGGAATTGACCTATACTCGCGAAGCGCATCCTCCAGTGCGCTCCTCAGTCTATCGTTGCACTGGCTACTTACCGTGACAACCCTATCATCTACCTCATCACTGACGTTGTTGGGCCGCGGTGTGATTGCGCCACTAGCTGGCGCCTGAACCGCGGTCTGTGTCGGGGTTGAGATGATAAGATTGCTCAGTACCTCTGAGCGCAGCCTGTCAAGTGCGGCATCGTCCAACCTATGATTACGTTGGATAACCCGCACCTGATCCGACAATCGTTGGGCCGAGACGTTCACGGTTGGTTCCAGGTCCTGAAACAGAGACAGCATCCTGACACGGTACGCAGTAAGGTTAGTTCCCCCCTCTGTAGACCCATAGTATGCGCGCATAACGTTCTCGTTCATGGATTGACACCATCTTATGCGCTGCACACAACCACCGGCAGCGGGGACCCGGCTCGGGGCCGGTTGGCCCCTAGGTCCCAAGCCCCTCGGTGGCCGGCCTCTCCCCTGCCGACGCACAGGTGTTGGCGACGTCGGCGGGGAGAAATACTCGTCGCTGGAGCTCGACGCGACTGCGGCTGCCGGTGACTCTGGTGATCCGCTGTCCGGCGGCGGCGAGGCGGAGCTCAGCGACGGGTCCGGGGATGGTGGGCGTGCGCGTCTCGAAGCTTGTCTCGTTAACATTTCTTCATATTATTTTCATTCGTCGTAATTTTCTTTATAAACATAGGTGACGTATGTCAACTGCCGAGTCAAGTAATTTTCTTTTCTTTCGGTTCATTTTGGTGCCTTATGTTCCTGGAGAGTTTGTTTTTATTAAATTGTTTGTTTTTGGATCCTATTTATTTCGAAATTGTGCATAAATTTGATGAAAAACTGTTATTTTGAAATTAAATTATCTTGATCGAATGAAAAAACAACTTGGGTAGTCAACGAGAGTTGCCAGTTGACTCTTATTATTATTATTATTAAAAAAAAAAAAAAAAAAAAAAAAAATAGAATAGGAAACGGTGTACAGAACAAAATTATGCGTTTCGAAATCTTCGTGTATCTTCGGAAATCCTTATGCTCATGATGTAACAATGACAGGAAGTCAAAGCTTTGTATCCTTTGCATCTTTTGATATTACTCCGTACGTAGCGTAAAGTCGTACGAATTTAGAAACATGAAAGTTACCGAAGTGCATTTCTACCATGATTTAACTGTAGGTGAAGAAGAAAGAAGTAAGAGCACATGTAGGTTCTTGAAATAGATAATGCATGTGATATATTCCTATACTTAAGAACTATTTATCTTTAATCAGCGAAAGAAGACAGAAGAGAAACTGAAGATTGTTTTTATAGTATTTTTGTAAAAAATGTGTTATATTTTTGCTGTGTGCTTGACAGCCGGGGAGAGAAAGCGATTATTTAAAACAAAATATATTAACGATCCAAGCTAGCAGATATTATATCCGTGCGTCCAATGAACATACATTACTCTGTCTCACAGATTTTAATACTACTGAAATGAGTAACGTCTGGAGCAAGTGGACAGAATATACATTTCCGAAAAACATCAGTTTGAAGAATCGATAATTGATTAACAGCTTGATGCCATTCAAAATTTAAAGAAAGATAGTAATCATTTATTTGCTAATATTGTAGGTTGGGATATTAATTTGTAAATTGTCCCGATACATTTTGCCTCATGGCATACAAAATATTGAAATTAAATTTAATAATAATATAACCAATACAATTATTAACTATTTGCGAATTAAATAGGTAGTAACAGATTAAAGAGAGGTCAAAGATCAGGTCAAAGATTCAAAACTTTTGAGTAATCTTAGAGTACACAATAAAGAGAAAGCTTCACGGCAATGTGCAACGACTTTATCTCCAAAATATTACCGTATCATACGTGCTAGTTTTGACTCTATACATTTAACGCTGTGTAGCGTAACGTCGCACTAATTTATAAAAAAGAAGAACTTCTTTGTGGCTACATCAGCGAAACAAGAGGAACCAAAGATTTGTGTCTTTTTTATTATTTTTTTTATCTTTTTATTTGTAATGGGTTTTCTCTTGACTCTAGTCTATGTCTGTGTCTAATTTAGTTATGTGTTAAGTTTTTTGTTAAGTGATGTGTGATGTTCTCACCTCGTGCTTGCTGTTTGATAGGTATGCTTACGTACGTTACTTAAAGTCGTACTTATTTAGAAACATGAGATACCGAAGCGCATACCTATCATGATTAAACTGCAGGTGTAGAAAAAAGAAGTAACAGCACATTTAGGTTCTTGAGCGAAATGGTATACTTACTTCCTGGACTATTTCACTATGTCACTTTAGAACTTCTTTGTGGCTGATTCAACAAAAGAAGAGAAGAAAGAAGAGGAACGAAAGATTTGTGTTATGGATTTTAGTCTGTTGTTAAATAATGTGTAATGTTCTCATTGTGTACTTGTTATTTGACAGGTATGTTATATATATACGTTTGAAATAAATACTTATGGCACTCTGTATGTGGAACCACACATATTTCTACCGATAAATACGAGGGCTCTGAGATCTTATGCTACAACCTTGTGAATTGAATATACGAGTACATTTGACTGAAAAACAGAACAATAAGAAACTGTTTATAGATCAAAGTATGCGCTTCGGCAATCTTCGTGTATTTTCGGGAATCCGAACGCACGTTGATGTTACAATGACATAAATACAAAGCCTTGGAACCTTTGTCTCTTTGGAGTTTAGACTGTGCGTAGCGTAAAGTCGTATGAATTTAGAAACATGAAAATTGCCGAAGTGCGTTTTCACAATGATTAAATTGTAAAAAAAAAGTAACCGCACATGCAGGTTTTTGATTTGGATATTCCATGTGGAACATTTATATCCTGATGCTATATATAAAAGAAGAGAAGAAATCAGAGACCAGAATAGATTACACAATAGAGAGAAAACGAAAGAACGTTTCATAATTGGTTGTTTTGTCTTAGGGTTAACTCTGTGTAGCCTAAAGTCGCACTTATTTATAAACAAGAAGAAAGAAGCAACAGCACATGGAGGTTATTAAGCTAGAATGTTTTTTTGGTACAATTACAATCTATCTTAAAAACTTCTTTGTGGCTAAATCAGCGAAAGAAAAGAAGAAAGAAGAGGAACTGAAAAAAAGAGAATTTTACAATAGTAAACTGTGTACAGAACAAAATTATGCGCTTCGGAAATCTTCGTGTATCTTCGGAAATCCGAATGCTCGTTGATGAAACAATGACAGGAAGACAAAGGTGTTTATCCTTTGTCTCTTTTGATATTACTCCGTATGTAGCGTAAAGTCGTACGAATTTAGAAACATGAAAGTTACCGAAGTGCATTACTACCATGATTTAACTGTAGGTGAAGAAGAAAGAAGTAAGAGCATATGTAGGTTCTTGAGATAGATAGTTCATGTGGTATATTCCTATACTTTAGAACAATTTATCTTAAGAACTTCTTTGTGGCTAAATCAGCGAAAGAAGAGAAGATTGAAGAGGAACCGAAGATTTGTGTCTAAGTCAGTTAAGTGTTTAGTCTGTTGTTAAGTTGTGTATAATGTTCTCACCGTGTGCTTGCTACTTGACACGTTTTCAATACATACTAACGTCACTCTGAGTGTGGGATAACACATTATTGTTACTGAGAAAATACATAAGATCGGGGGGCTCTGAGGTCTTATGTTACAACCTGGTGGACAAAATATATTTTTTCTGAAAAACAGTAGAACAAGAGACTGTGTATATATCTAAAATTAGCGCCTCGGCGATCACCGTTTATCATAGGGAATCCGAACGCGCGTTGATGTTACATTAACATAAAGACAAAGCTTTGGAACCTTTGGAGTTTACTCTGTGCGTAGCGTATAGTCGTACGAATTTAGAAACTTGAAAGTTACCGAAGTGCATAACTAGTTACCATGACTTAAAGAAGAAGGAAGTAACAGCACATGTAGGTTCTTGAGATAGATTGTGCATGTGGTATATTCCTATACTTTGGCACTATTTACCTTAAGAACTTCTGTGTGGCTAATTCAGCGAAAGAAGAAAAGAAAGGAGGGGGGAACTGAAGATTGTTTTTAAATTATGTTGCATTTCTGTTTTTGTTTTAAATGTGCGATTATGTTTAAAAAAATGTTAAAGATCCAAGCTAGCAGGTGTATGCGTGCGTCCAAATTACATACAAACACTACTCTGTCTCACAGATTTTGTTACTAATGAAATAAGTAAGTAAGTTACTTACTTAGGATATAACCAAGTGGACAGAATACACAATTCCGAAAAATAATAGAATGAAGAATCGGAAATTTATTAACATCTCTAATCTCTCCAGTTATTAACAGCCATTCGAAATTTAACAAAAATAATTCAAAACTTTTGAGTAATCCATCTCCAAAGTATGACCGTATCGTACTTGGTAGCTTTATCTCCGTAGATTTAACTCTGTGTAGTGTAACGTCGCACTAATTTATAAACTAGAAGAAAGAAGCAACAGCACATGGAGGTTCTTGAGCTATATTGTTACTTTGGTAGACATATGTAATTTCCTAACAATAAACTATTCTATTCTATTCTATATCCATTTACAATCTATCTAAAGAACTTCTTTGTGGCAAAATCGGCGAAAGAAGAGAAGAAAGAAGAGGAACCGAAGATTTGTGTCTAATTCAGTTATGCGTTAAGGTGAATGCTCCAGGGTAGCCCGCGAAATTCAAATATTTTTATGTTTTTTGCAATTTGCCGGTCAGTGTGAAGCTGTATGTGGACCAAATGCGATCCGCGACCGTAACGCGTATTTATCTAAAGAATGATTATTTCTGAAATATTCATTCTTTCGAACTACATGAACTTAGAGGGCTATATTGATGATTAAAATGGTTATAATTCTTTAGATAAATACGCGTTACGGTCGCGGATCGCATTTGGTCCACATACAGCTTCACACTGACCGGCAAATTGCAAAAATCATAAAAATATTTGAATTTCGCGGGCTACCCTGGAGCATCCACCTTAAGTCTTTTATTAAGTAACGTGTAATATTCTCACGGTGTGCTTGCTATTTGATAAGTATACTTACGTTTCAAATACATGCTTAAGTCTTAATAAGGGATGACACATTTTTTTACCGATGAATACGAGTGCTTTGAGATCTTAATTTACAATCCTGTGCATTAAAAATACATTTTTCAGAAAAACAGAAGAATAAAAAACTGTTTATAGATCAAAAGTATTAGCTTAAGCAATCTTCGTGTATCTACTTACAATGACTTGAATACAAAGCTTTGGAACCTTTGTCTCTTTTGAGTTTATTCCGTACGTAACGTAAAGTCGTACGAATTAAGAAACATGAAAGTTATCGAAGTGCATAACTACCATGATTTAAATGTAAGTGAAGAAGAAAGAAGTAAGAGCACATGTAGGTTTTTGAGCTCGATAGTGCAAGTGGTATATTCCTATACTTTGGCATTATTCATCTCAAGAACTTCTGTGTGGCTAATTCAGCGAAAGAAGAGAAGAAAGAAGAGAAACTGAAGATTGTTTTTAAAGTATTTTTGTAATAAATGTGTTATATTTTTGCCGTGTGCTTGACAGCTGGGGAGAGAAAGGGATTATGTTTTAAGTTGTAGTACTAATAAAATAAGTCAGGTCTGGGGCTCTGGAATCTTAGGATATAACCAAGTGGACAAAATATACATTTCCAAAAAATAATAGAATGAAGAATCGTAAATTTATTAACAGCTCTATGCCATTCGAAATTTGACAAAAAAAAAAATGTTTCAAAACTTTTGAGTAATCTAAGAATACACAATAAAGAAAAAGCTTCACGGTAATGTGCAACGACTCTTTCTCCAAAGTATGGCCATATTATACTTGGTAGCTTTGTCTCAATAGATTTAACTCCGTGTAGCGGAACGTCGCACTAATTTATAAACAAGAAGAAAGAAGCAACAGCACTTGGAGGTTCTTGAGCTAGACTGTTACTTTGGTAGATATATCCATGAACAGTCTAACTTAAGAACTTCTTTGTTCTCTGTGACTAAATCGGCATAAGAAGAGAAGAAAGAAGAGGAACAGAGAACTTGTGTCTAATTTTATTATGCGTTTTTGTATATTGTTAACATATATATTCTTGACGTATGTTTGGCGTAAATCGTAGTTCTCAGTTGACGTGTTAATTCTAACGTGAGAGGGCATGATCCTGGTATTTACTCTTTTATGTAAATCAATATTCTCAACTTATTATTCAATGATTTCTCCGCAAAAGTAGGCATCATTTGTCGAATCCGCACATAGAGTTCTTCCGTATTTCATACTGACGTTGGTTTGTATATACTCGTCAGTTTGTATATAGGTATTGAGAACTTCTCTGTTACTGATCAAATAAAAGAAGACAAGAAAGAAGAGGAATCGAAGATTTATATGTTGTTGCACTGTCCATTGTATTCGTATTTTTACTGTGTGTTGCAAGTTTTTCTACGTGTTGCTTGTGTTACGGCCGGTAATCGGTTGACAAACAATTGCTTACGGTGATAATCAACCTTCACGTTATAAAATGTGTTGTTGTCTTATTTTACCACGCACTGTCGGTCTTCGTCACAAAGAGGTCGTTTATTTTGATAAAGATTGAAAGTGTATCTGCAGTCATATCTAAATGAACGACTTTTTTGTGACAAATCATGCGACAGAAGAAAATAAAAAAGAAGAACCGAAGATTTGTGTCTCATCCTATTATGTGTTTTTGTATATTCTTGACGTATGGTTGGCGTAAAGTGCAGAGGATCTAGCACGAATATTTTTGACGTATAGTAATTTAACGGATTTTTTAACCATAGCTACAATAAGTGCATGAAAATTAGCTCAATTAACGACGACCAGAGCGAATAATTCTTGTAGTTTTCAAAATTGGTACAGTTGTTCTTTGAGGTGTCCAGATGAGCATACTAAAAGTCCCCAAGGGTGGGAGATGAGCCAGTGGTGGGGGAGGGGGAGAAAGATACCTTTTTTCAGTTTTCCTTTTATCTCCAAAACCTTTAAAAACATCTCCTTACTCACTTCTATATTAATTATCTACATTAAATTTTCTATATATTATGTCATTTACATTTAACTGTAGGGTCAATACTTTAGAAGATAGAGGACATCTAAATTTGATAAAACGATTTGTTTCATGAATCATACAAAGACGAATGGTAATTTCTGACCCAGAAGCCGACAGAGTTGAGACCTATCGTAGTTTTTGTCATCTATAGTAGAGCAAGAAAATCTACTTTTTTTTTTATTTGACCTTGAATACCTACGGCAGATGAAATCTCAAAAGTTATATAACATCCATTACAAGTATGCCTTTTTGAGTTTTTGTCTTAGAATATGACTACTGTTTGTACTTCCGTGCGCAACATTAATATTAGGAAGGAATATTGCATAGTCAACAACAAACGATTGCTTACGGTGATAATAAACCTTCACTTTATAATGCTTTTGTTGTCTTCTTTTACCATGCACTGTTAATTTATATGCAGGAGCAATAAGAATGTCATCAGTCGTCATCGTCGAACTTCCAAACGTCACATAGAGGTTGGTCAGTTAGATAGTGGCTACTGTTAAGTGTATCCGCAGTCATATCTAAATGACCGACTTCTTTGTGACCAATTCTGCGACAGAAGAGAAGAAAGAAGAAAAACCGAAGACGTGTTTCTTTATGTTCCTGTTTCTCCTCTAGAGCGGTACTCACTTGACAAGACAACAAACAATGTTCGCAGTGAAAACCTAGGTGCCGTTCTGGGCCCTGTTTAATATAACTGACACTGCGACAAAGTGAAAAACAGACAAAATTTCGCGACAGTCGTTACGGAGAATGTATGAAATAAGCGTACAATACTGCAGAACTGTCAGATTGTCGCTTGTCACTTCTCACCAGTCAGTTTCATTAAATAGGTCCCTGTCATTCATAGTTGAGTGCCAAAAATGTATTCTTAAAACATTGTTCTAATATACATTCAGTCAAAAAAGTATCGGGAATGGATGATTTGTTTATGGTTCCAAATTCAAATTTTTGTTTTTTTGTAGTTGTTAGATTGGCACAACTGTTTTCCATTTTGGCGCGGAGTTTGAGTTGCATCTGTTATTTATGTTAAATACAGTGCTGGTTTTAGTAATATCATATATAGTGTGTATTGCGAATTTCATAATGGACAAAAATATCGAACAAAGAGTTTGTCTTAAATTTTGCATCGCCAATGGAATTTCGTGTTCGGAGTCACTGAAAATGTTACAGAAGGCTTACGGTGAATCGACTTTATCAAAAACTCGTGCTTATGAGTGGTTCAAAGCGTTCAAAAGCGGTCGTGATGTGATGGAAGATTTGCCTCGCTCTGGTAGGCCGTCAACGTCTGCAACTGAAGTTAACATCGCAAAAGTGAAGGAAATAGTGACTGAAAATCCCCATTCAACTCTGAGAGAGATAGCCGCCGAACTTTCTGTATCTCATGAGTCGATCCGTACCATTTTAACTAATCATTTGGGTATGAAACATGTTGCTTTGTGGAAAGAAAATACTTGTATTTTGCACCACGACAATGCGCCTTCGCACAAGGCTATCATTGTGAACGAATTTTTAACCAAACACTCAACAAATACCATCCAGCAACCACCATATTCACCAGATATGGCTCCTGCTGACTATTTTCTTTTTCCTAAACTCAAATTACCACTTCGTGGCACCCGTTTTCAATCGATAGAAGACATAAAGGAGAATTCGCGGCGATAACTGAACTCAATTCCGGAAGCAGCGTTTAAAAAAAGGAGCATACTTTGAAGGTGATAAAATAAATTTGGATGAATAACAGACATTTTGTGTATTATTGATCTTTTCCCGGTACTTTCTTGACAGAGTAGTACTTTTACAATGCATTGTTAATTAATAGCAGCCAACAGCAGATAACAATGCACCGTACCTTATATGAAGCATGATAAAGTACCTATGCGACTTGCACCGTCAATTTTCGAAAACTCATTTCTGGAGTTTTTGTCTTAGAAAATGACTACTGTTTATATTTCCGTGCGCAACATTAATAATAATATGAGTATGGGATATTGAATAGTCAACAACATTTTTGATTTTGATGACGGCCTCGTAAACCATGAAATTTATACCCATTAAATGATGTCAGTTTTAAAACAGCTCTGTCATAATTAAATGGTGGTAGCCAAGCGCGTGCCTATTAATAGTAAAAAAAATGTTTGTAATGGTTTTTTAAATAAGTTATAAAACACTAATACTAACGATGAAACCATCAGATAAATATCTAATTATTTTTAATTTCTTTGTTGCAGAAGTTTCAAGAAAATATCAAAACGGCGCAACGTCGGCATCACCTTCGTGGCCATGCGTGGATAACAGCAGAACTTAATTTGCAAAACGAAGTTACGATAACTGGAGAGATGCTCCTTGACGGTGAAGGTAATTAAATAATAATAAATCAATTAATTTTCCCTCTACATCATCTTCATATTCATATCATAGGGCCCCGACAGTCGATAGTCATCAGCGCAAATGCCGAAATGGAAGATTGTCTTGTGAAGGTTTGGTAGCGCTAGTCAATCAATCCCGTACATTTTGGTCTTTTTGCTATAGCTGAGAGATAATGCCACTTTGTGTCGTGAAATGCTGGGTAGACTAATATAATACACAGAATTTGATCCTAAAGTTTAATGGGGAATACGAATATCCTAAGTTATTCGATGGCAGACGTGATATTAGATTTAGATCATAATATTGAGAGCAGTGGTGGCCCGGTGGTAATGGCTGCGACTAACGAGTTGTAGGTCATAGGTCCGAACCCAGGCAGTCGCTTTACTTTGTGTTAATTATTTTATCACCAATGCTCTCACAACGGTGAAGGAAAACATCGATCAACCCGCACTGGGCTCTCGTGGTGGATTACAGCCCACTCTCTCTCCCCGAGAGGAGGCCTGTGTCCCAGCAGTGGGAACATTATAGGCTGGTTATGCTTATGCTATGCTAGACGTGATATTTAACTATGCACTTAATCAAAAGACTTTTTAGCACTTCTTCTCCATTACCTCCTTCTTTTTGACTGACAATTCAAAAATTATTGTTAATACCTAGTTGCAATGCATAACTAGTAGATACCGTCTGGAAGCCACCATATTAAAAAGATACTAAACTGGAATACTATTGTTGATTTTTGAGCCCGAAATTTTCAGTTTTCAGTTATGTTTTGTTGTTATTTGTAGGTAATTTCACCGGCGAAGTTAATTTCACCGGCAACGTGACAACGTACGGAGGTACCACCGCCGCCGTAGATATCCATACCAACGGGGTGATCTCCCTGTACGGGAATGTTACCTTCATTGGTCAACTACGGGTGACTGGATTATTCAATTTTACAGGAATAATTAAGGTTTACGGTGAGGTGAAGTACTCAACAAGGAATACTCGTGAATAAAAAATATTTTAGTGGTAAGTAGTTTTCCGTTTTTTTTTTACTATTAATAGGCACGCGCTTGACCACCATCTCACCTGATGGTAAGCGATGATGTGGTCGAAGATGGGGCACGCTTGCCTAGAAGTAACCTATTCACGCTCTGTCTGTTTGTATGTTTTTCTCTGCGCCTGTTCACATTTTTGAATGGATTCGGATGTGACTTTGTACACGGGTAGATCTTTTTATCCCAGGCATAAGACTCCCAGGTTGTAGCTGTAGCAAGTAGGCTGCCAAGGATAACATGCGAAGAAAGATCGCATGCCATCCCAATCAGCTGACCTGTACCGCCATACCCGCCGTGTGCCTCTTGGGCTAGGATCGGGCGGGGAGTATACGGATACAGACTTCACCAGACAGTGGTCGGAACTACCCAGTGGTGAAGAAATCGACACAGAATAGCGGTCTGGATCTGTTGTCAGCAAAAGGTCCAAGCAATTGGCAGTGTGCGAATCAACATCCGGCACCCTTGTTGCCCCCTGAACCAGCTGGGTAAGATTAACGCAAGCGCTAGCTTTCGCGTCTCTCGTCCAGCATGGTCTGTGCACTGGTATGGGAAGAGCCACTCCTGATGGTGGGCGTTGAAGTCCCCCAGTAACACCAATTGGGCAGAAGGGTACCGTTGCTGAGCCGCATCCGCCGCCTCACTCAGGTGCTGTGTCAGCTCAGTTGTCTCCAAATCACCGCTGTGCGAACGGTAGACACAAGCGTAGATAATTTTATCCAGGCCTGTGTCCACTAAAACCCACAGCGTTGAAAACCTGGAGTCCTCAAGATTACGGCGGAGACGCCGATAACAGATGTCGTCACGGGCGTACATACATACGCCCGCACGTGGTTTGAAATGGTGCTCCAGGGTAAACCCTGGGTACGAAAGGTAAAACACGTCTGACGGACATCTGATCTGCGTTTCGGAAAGGAACAAGAGTGCTGGTTTCTCAGTCTCCAGCTGGTGATGGACTGCGGCGAGATTTGAGTGCAAACCTCGTATGTTGCTGAGGTGCACTTTGTGGGGGAGGATGTGCTACCGCTGTACAGCTTTTCTTCTTTTGTTCCTTTTGGCCATAAGTTTGAGTGAAGGAAGGAGAGGAGAAGGAAGTGAAATGAGGTTCCATGCTGCTACCCTCAGGCACGCTCTGACAGGACGACATCATTGGGGGACTAGTTTGGAGACTGCGGGAACACCCGAGCCCCTCCGGGAATGTCCATCGGGTCCTCCCCCGTCTGGTCGACAGCCAGCACGATGGCGCACACCGGGATTTTTCGACAGTTGGCGGGGCAGCCTTTCATGTGCGGCTAGCACACTACTTGGGCCCCCAACTAACTGCGGTCGGCCAGCGGCGCACCATGCCTCGGATCCCGCTACCCTCCGCGACTAGTCTCCCGATACGCCCGTATCAACGCGAGCCTGGTCGGTCTGCCTGCATTGGAACAACTATTTCGACCCAACTCCTCTGTACTGGCTACACTGGGCATCATACCGGAACACGGCTAGGCCGCTTGGCGGTACGTCTTTGCCCAGTGGGTGGTCACAAGCCATCGGCCGAAGCCTACCACCAGTTGTGTCACCTGATTAGCACCACCCGGGGACCACGTGTAGGGTCTATCATTGGGTATTATCCTACGGACGCGGGTGACTCGGCCCCCAAAAACACAAAAAAAACCCAAAAAATAACCCGTTACGAAGTATTGGTAACAAAACTTCGTAACGGGTTATTTTTTATTTTGTAACATTTGTTATTTTTCAATTATAATGAGTTATGATATTCACAGATCTTAGACGTAGTTTTGACTTATCGAGTTCAGTATCATTTGATTTTTGCTTTGAATATTACCTACGGTTGTTTTATTTGTAGGTACCCTTTTTTTGTAAATACGTATGTAGGAAGTCCTATATTTAGGGTAAATAATTAAGTAAAGTATAACATACATTAAAAAAAGTTTAGCGATCACTTTGAAAAATAGAAAACTTTTTTGTTACAGTAGAAAATATTATGACTTCTTTTTCTATTTAGATTCTTTATATCATCACGCGTAGACCAATAAGAGCGGAGCAGACGAAGTTGCGCGGGTCTCCTAGTTAAAATATTAAATAGGTCAATTGTTTTTAACGGTTTTAAAATACTTTTTCGCCGAAAGTTGTTATTGAAAAAAATAACAGGATTATCAGAAGTTTCACGAGCAAGAATAGTAACTTTGAGGAAAGAAGGATACACCACGAGAGAAATAGCACGCAGTGTTGCTATATACCAATCCCGTGTCATGACTACGTTACGTGGAGAGGTACCACGGGGTGGGTAATTTAGCTAACCGACCCTCAGTGGTCGCGCAACTGTTTGGACTGCTGCCCAAAAGCGCTATATTAGTTTGCTAGCAGTCCGTGACCCAACAATCAACACTACTAAAATAAAAACAGAAGTTTGGGCCGCTTCTGGGCTTGAAGTTAACACTCAGACCATTCGGAATTGCTTGCACCAGGCTGGATTACGAGCACGGAGGTCTTGGCGAGCGCCTCTGAATTCCCGGCAACGTCAACGACGAAAATTGCAGTGGGCTAGGCTTCGGCAAAATGAAGAAGATGAAGAAGGTAACATTTGGCAAAACAGTGTCTTCGTTTATGAATCGCGAATCAGTACTCATCCAGAAAACCGACGTGTCCGTGTCTGGAGAAGACCAGGAGACCGTGAAAGGCAAAGAACTGGCACTGGAACAGTTCAGCAAGGCGGGAAATCGGTGTTCTTTTGAGATGGTTTTATGATTGGAGCTAGAACGCCTTTGATCCCGTATCGAGGTTTCATGTCAGCAGAAATGTATAAAGCAGTTGCTATTGATGGAATTTTCAGACCATTCAGAGTAAACCATAGTCACCAATTTGTATTGGTCGATGATAATGCGCCCGCACATCGAGCTCATCGAGTCAATGTTGCTCTCCAAGAATACGACATCACAAGGTTAGACGGACCTGAAGGCTCGCCTGACTTAAACCCAAGAGAGCACGCGTGGGATGCTCTTAAGCGAGCTATTTGAAATCGTCCGCGTCAGCCATGTCCCAGACAGTGCCAAAGCTGCTATTCAAGAATTTGGCCAGCTACCCCAAGAAATGCTGGATAACTTGATCCTCAGCATGCCCAGGAGGATTTTCGCATGTGTTCGAGCCAGAGAAGGAGTTATATTATATTGAATATAAACCTTTTATTAATAAATTGTTGTTTAAGTTTGGTTAAACAGTCTTTCTGACGACCCGGTTGGCGCAGCGGTTGAGCGGTTGACTGCTGCGCTGCGTGTCGCTGCTTCGATTCCCGCACGGAACAAATATTTGTATGGCCTACAGATAGTTGTTCCGGGTCTGGCTGTTTGTATATGTGAGTTGTATATTTGTAAACGCACTCACGATACAGGAGAAACCCTAGTGTTCGAGTTCGTTTTTATAAAGAAAAATAAAAAAAGTCTTTCTATTTAGTAAATTTTTGTTACATTCTGACTAATTATTCAATTTTTATTAATAAAAAATAAAATATTGTTTTATTTTTAATTTCAAACGTAGTTTTCCTATTTAACGAAAACACACAACGATTTTTATTTTCTAAAGTTAAATTTAAAAAAAATATCAGCTTATATGCTAGTGATCACAAACTTTTTTTATGTGTGTATCTACATTACCCATGCCCAAAAAAAAATCAATCGAAGCCACCAAATAAATTTATTCCACCCGGCAGAATTGATTTCCATAATGAATTTTTATGAGCAGAGCATCGCAAAATTTTACGAAATCGACCAATAGGCAGCTTGCATCTGAAATTCGCTGACCAATCAGCGGTGAACTGAGCATAACACGTAACGTTGGGGTGGAGAGTGACGTCATCGTGGAGTCGTGGAGGTTATAAATCTATTTGCTAGCTTCTGACAGTGGCTATGCTCGCGTGAAAGTCGAAACTCAGTAGACTCGTTCTAATTATAATCTGCCTTGCCTTTTCCCAACTATATTGGGGTCGACTTCCAGTCAAACCGGATTTAGCTGATTACCAGTGTTTTACGTGGAGCGGCTGCCTACCAGACCTCCACAACCCATTCTGACAATCCGTAACGACTGCTAAACATCTTCAATTGACAGCTAGGACCAACGGCTTAGCGTGCTTTCCGAGGCACGGAGGAAACTCGGTATGTTAAGATGGTTACCCATCCACAGACCAGCCTTGGCAAGCATTGCTTTACCTTGAAAATCGAACTGTGCGGCTGTTATTATTTAGCTACTAAGCTACTAAGTTCGTTCTAAAATAAATAAAAAACCTATATCCTTCTCCAGGTCTAATCTATCTTCTTCACGTATTATTAACATACGTGAAGAAGTAACAGACAGAGTTAAGCGAGAGACACACTGGTCCTACGTACGCAACGTATGCGTTTATCTCTAGCTTTACCTTTCCCTTTATAATATTAGTATGGCACGGGCGCAGGCCCGGGACTTGGATGCACTATAGTTGGACGTATACACGTTCATAACGGAAAATTTAGGAATTGGTATTTATAACTAACTTCCAAGAAAAAAGGACGAGGTTCTCAATTCGATAGGTATTTTCTTTTTTTTACCAATTACTCCGAGGTTTCTAGTCCGATTTCAAGGTCACAAGTAATACTACATCAGAAATACGGTCACAAGAAATACTGAACTACTTAACCAACATCAAAGCAAACCGCATACACGCCTCGTGTACAGACAACTACAAAATGCTATAAATTCCCGAGTGCAGATTAACTGTGTACACCCACTCGTGTACAGTGCTCGACACGAGTGAACAGCTACCGCACCGGGGCAGACATGTCTACCCCGTTAGCGCGCCCGCTCCACAGGTTCTCGGAAAACCCTACCACAGAATAGACGAGTACAGAAGGTACAGTTCACACAACGAGCAAAACGCAAGCACACTTAGGCCTCAACCAGACGGTCTAGACAGGGTGCCATATAGACTGAAATCTCAAACCTGCCAGATTTTACTTATTTTCTCACTAACAAAACATGTGGGACCAGATGTACCCGCGACTTCGTTTGCGGGTCAGTGGGTCATCTTAGGGGTGTAGTTTTAGGATTAGGATACGGTTAGGAGCACCATGAGCAGCAAAGAAAATATATTTTTTTTAGCATGGCCCTACAACGCACCGTTTGTATTTTTATTTTCCATCGTTTTATGGTTTTCAACTTGAGCAACAATTGCTTTCCAAAACAGATTTTCATCCGAGCTACTATTTTGGATAAATAGAGCGTTTTATAAAAAATAGAAAGCTCCTAACTCGGAAACGGTGCGTCGTAGGGCTATGCCTCTCAGAAACTAAATCGTTTATGGCCAAGGTCAACCCGATACTGCAATACAATTGTGAAAGTTCTGAAAAAAAAAACCCAAAAAAAAATCTTTTCTTTGCTGCTCATGGTCCTCTAACCCTTAATTTTGATATTTTTTGTGTCTTCGTGCTATAGCGCCCCTAAGGCTATAAGCAAATAGTAAGAGGGTAATACACGGCACTGACTGTGTCACCTCTTTCGTTCGCTTTGAAATGCTGACCAGTTCAGGGCGGCAAGTCTCGACATAGTGACCGATCGCCTACCGACTGTATTCAGTAAGGTACACAGTCAATCTCGAACGCGATCCACGGATCAGCTCATCATTGATTTTGAAAAGCTCAAAATGGCTTTGTGCATAGAATTATATAAAAAACAGTATGTGCTTAGTTTCCTTCACCTCTACCTTGCGGATAAAAGAAATGTAGGTAAATACAATTAGTGTTAAAATAATGAAGTTTGCTTCAATAGTGCGTAGGTAAACATAGGCGGATGTCACTGTTTGACGGAAAATCTTAACACCGCGATTCAAGATACTGTATCAAATGAACAACACCATCAACCGACAATGAAGTTGAACTGTCAAAATATTCGTTTGGATAAAGAAGCCTACATGCAACATAAAAATTATATTATATTAAAATATTCAATTTCTTTTGAAACGTATTTAAAGCTACAAATGACTTGACGGTATGATTTGGTGTTAAAAATAACACATCCACAACACATTTTTACATTTTCCATGCACAGTTCAAGCTGGAAATTGTCGCATACAGCTGCCGAGGTCCCACGCCGCCGCCGTCTCATGGTGAATTCAGACACTTGGGTTTATCAGCCATTAACTTCAAACAGATCTAGGTAGTATTTCATGCAATTAGAGAAAAGTGGCTCATCGACGATACTGAGTGGGTACTTAACAGTGTCTATGTGAAAAGAGCTTTTGTTGGCAGGGGTTAAAAGCTGTTTTGGCGTAACTCTTTCATGTGAACTCGTACATGTTTGCATATTTAGCGACCTATAAGTCGCTCAATATCTTCGTCCGTGTGTGTGGTGATAAATCGACTTTATTCTTTGTTTTGATTGTTACTTTGATTTAGTTTTGTGGTGCACAGTAGCTTGTCGCTAAATAATAACAGATGCACGGGTCGATTTCTAAGGTTACGCAATGCCTGCCGAGGTCGGTCTGTGGATGGGTGACAATTTGAACGTAACGGGAGTCCTCCATGCCTCGGTAAGCACGTTATTCCCGGCTGACTGTAGATCTTTAGCTGCCGACAATCTGTAAGAATTATCAGAAGCCAGAAAATCTGACACCAGTATTGCCAAGAATTAGTTCAGTAACTAATTCTTGGCAATACTGGTGTCAGATTTTCGAACCAGTGTTCGAAAAGCAGCTGAATCCGGTTTCAATAGGAGCCAACCTCAATATAGTTGGGAAAAGGTTAGGCTGATGACTTATGATCTCATTAATTGACAATCCTTGCATTAAAAAAAATTATTTCAAATGTACTATACTGATCAAAAAGTAATGATGATTGGATTTTTTTTGCTCGGCGCTTATCGGTCCTAGCGTGACCTTAAATAGCCTGGCCTTCCTCAAGAATTGGGATATCAAACACAAAAAGATGTTTTAAATCCAACGGGTAGTTCCAGTGATCAGCACGTTCGAACATACAAAATACTCTTCAACTTTATTATTATTATAAAAAATATGCACTGATCATTATCAATACTTTTGGATCAGCCTGAGATTAATTCAGAAAATTTTGTTTTAGTATTTTTAACCATCTTGTAACGGAAAGTTGAACTAATATAACAGCTTTAGTACGTACGTACGTACCTTCCTATATTTTTAACGTATTGACTCTGGACCTTGATTTTAATACACCTAATAGAACTTATATGGTCGTAGGGACCCCGCGGTATGCGAGTCGGTTTTTCTTAAGTATTCAGTACACATAGATATAAATAATACAAATTTAAAGTAATGAGTATTTAAAGTTTTGAGCCGTTTTTGGTAGCAATAACATGATATCCAAGATTGGTGCCAGATTTTTTGGCTTCTGAGTACCCTTAACGATTGTCAAAGATGTTCAAATGATAATGTGGACCAACAGATTTGAGGTGCGGAGGAAACTCAGTATCTACCTAATAGATAGACAGTCAGCCATCGATGGACCGACTTCGATAAGTGTAACTTAACCTCATAGTTCTAGCATGTGCCACTTTTACTCCCTACCAAGCCATAATAGACGCGTTTATGTACTTACTACTATGTATGTACTAGTATGTTTATTACTCTTTCACGTCAGAACGCCTGAAAGTATCTTCATGAAATTTGGCACAGAGGTAGGTTAGTCTGAAATAACACATAAGATATTTATTTCATCATTCACGCGGGCGGAGCCTCGGCGACAGCTAGTAAATCCATATGTTGAAGAAACAAAGAATTAATCAATCTAGTAACACTGAATTAGACGTCTTGTAGATGACGTTACACTGCTGACACGGGGCATATACCTACATAATAATGATACATATATCGCTGCTTTGAAAGAATACCATAAATTACTACAAATTCGAGTTAGTGGTCCATATTATATATAGGCAATATGGTCTCATATTTCAACCGCAGAACTGTTTACCGATGGGGTAGGCGAGTTCTTGAGTGGAGACTGCGAATCAGCAAATGTAAGGTAGGACGCCCTCAGGCTAGGTGGAGCGACGGTCTTCGCAGGGTGACTGACAGCATTTGGATGAGAGTTGCCGGAAACTGAGTCGAAGGGCGTGCCCTAAGAAAGGCTAGCAGTGGACTGCTATAGACTGATGATGATAATTGAGCCAGCCTTCTCTACTTACCTTTTTGTACTCATACTCTAATTATCTGCATTCCGAATTCAACGAAATCCTCTTTCATACCACCACAAAATACACAGAAGGCCAGTTTCATACAACAAGTGAAAAAGTACCTACATTTAGTGCAAACGCACTCTTGACTGGAATTTGCTTGAGATAATGAGAAATCTATGAGTGTGTACCGTTCCTTCTCCGTTACATGAAGCCGATCTTCTCCCATGTATACTTTTGAGCCTTTATTGCCTCGGGCGAGAACAAAAAGATCCGTACATAAATACGGCTATCGCAAACGGTTCGGGTTTGATATATACCCAACAGGGAAATGTATTATGCAGAATGAATAGAATACCAAACCAAATTATTATTACTTCCAGCTGACCTGCGTAACTTCGTCTGCGTCACATTTTTCATTAATCCTCCACTCCCACTGGTCGTAGCGTGATATTATATAGCCTATAGCCTTCCTCGATAAATCGGACTAGCTATTCCGAACATTATCGCGTTCAAGCAAACAAACAATCTCTTCAGCTTTATATATTAGTACTAGTTGACCCGGCAACTTCGTCTGCTCCACTCCTATTGGTCTTAGAGTGGCGATATATTATTTTAGCCTATAGCCTTCCTCTATAAATGGGATATCTAACACTGAAAGAATTTCAAATCGGACCAGTAGTTTCTGAGATAAGCACGTTCAAGTAAAAAACAAAAAAACTCTTCAGCTTTATATATTATTAGCGCAAAAAAAAATCCCATGGATTTCCAAGGGATTATTTTCGACTTTGACGTTGTGACTGGCTAAAGTATAATTTTTTTATGTTTTTACAATGCCGGTGTCATCTCACTGCCGAGCAGAAGCTATAATACTCGTACTATCTGAATAGAGTGCTTGCCGCGAGTTACGTGAAGACTCACTGTATGGAGTAGAACTTCTGTGTTTCTGTTTGATATTGCCGGCCTCAACTGCGGCGCGCGGTGATCCGATTAAAATATGAAATTCCCATATTTTGTACGGTTTTCTATACAGGTGAATGAATAGGATTGTCTAACCAATACATTTAATTCTATTGAAATCATAATGCACTTGGAATTCACATAAAATACAATCTGACCCGCGCAACTTCATCTGCGTCATGTTTTTAATGCTCCGCTTCGTTTATTCGTAGCGTGGTGGTATAGTCTATTATAGCCTTCCTCGATAAATAGGCGATCCAACACTAAAATGATTTATCAATTCAGACAACTTATTCCTGAGATTATTGCGTTCAACCAAACAAGCAAACTCTTCAGTGTTATAAGTTAGTATAGAATTTAAAACATTTTTTTATAGATTTCGAATGAATTGTGGACTTCTTTATAATGAAACCTTTTATTTGAAGTCTCGCAAATAAAAATGTTTTCCGAAATTAGTAACGATTGGGAATATGATATGCCATCATTTATAAATAGGTATATGTACTAGCTCTAAACTAATAGATAGTTTTCAGCAAATTAGAAGATTACATTATGCTTAGAAACATGAATAGAGAAGCTCGTGGCTAGATAATAACCGCCGCACGGGTCGATCTTCAAGTTTAAGCAACGCTTGCCATGGTTGGTCTGTGGATGGGTGACCATCTTAACATACCGAATTCCTCTGTGCCTCAGAAAGCACGTTAAGCCATTGGTCCCGGCTGTCATTTGTAGATCTTTGGCAGTCGTTACGGATAGAAGCCGATAAATCTGACTCCAGTCTTGCCATGAAGTACCGTGTTACCCAGTTAATGAGTTGTGGAGGTCTGGTAGGCAGCCGCTCCTCGTAAAATACTGGTATTCAGTTTAATCCGGCTACCCGTAGCCGACCCCAATATAGTTGGGAAAAGGCTATGCAGATGAATTATGCTTAGAAACATGCTGGTCCTGCTCCATAAAATATTCACAGGTGTAAACTAAAACAAACTGGTTGGCATATGTATAAACAGGTATTAACTACATAGTTAAATAAAAAATGAAAAATCAATGTTTGCAATATTTGTAAATTAAATGTAAGTCTATTTAGAAAATGAATTAGTTTACCTCTGCTGGTATTACTTTATTATAACTAGTACATACTATATTATAGGTGCTCACATGTAGTAAACTAGTTGACCCACGCAACTTCGTTTGCGTCACAGTTTGCATTACTGCTCCGCTCCTATTGGTCTTAGCGTGATGATATATAGCCTTCCTCGTTAAATGGGCTATCCAACACTGAAAGAATTTTTCAAATCGGATCAGTTGCTCCTGAGATTAGCGTGTTCAAGCACACAAACAAACAAACAAGCTCTTCAGCTTCATATATAAGTATAGATTAATTAAAGTATACCAAATATTCTAAATTTTTATTTGAAAAGAGTTACTGTGAAGTTTCTAGTCCGTTCTTCTCCATAAGAGCCTACCTTTTGCAAATGGACTCTAGGCACTTTATTTTTAAAATTATAACTATCTGCCCGCGTCTTCGCCTGCGTGAATGTCGTTCATCGCGACCAAAAGTAAAGTAAAAACAAATATCATTATATTTTGGCCAATACATACACTAACTTAACAAATTATATACTAAAACCTTCCTCGTGAACTATTCCATCCATTGGAGAAACCAAAATTTAAATCATTGCAGTAGTTTCTGAGTTTATCGCGAACAGAAAGAACGGTAGACAGACTTTGTTGAATTTATTTATAATTTTTAATTTTAATGGTCTTATTGAAAAAAACATTTTGACTTGAATTTGACTTCTTTTTGAACAAGCCATTTCTCAACCATAATGGGTTTGGCTTCTAATATAACCGGAAGCAGCTTATGTAACACCACCACCACCACCACAACATCATCATCATCATCATTTCAGCCAAAAGACGTCCACTGCTGAGTATGGGCCTCCCCCAAGTGTCGTCACATCAACCGGTCCTGTGCGTCTCGAATCCATCGGCTATCCGCAACCTTCACCAGGTCATCGGTCCACCTTCGGATCGATGACCTTCATCATCGGAACTGTCGGAAGGCCTCCCTTCCGACAGTTCGTCTTCCGACACACGAGCGCCACTTTGTGACCCGATCGACTGTCTGATCTGCGAGCAATGTGCCCTGCCCCCGTCTATAAAATTAGGCGGTTCTTAAAGCTATGTCAGCAACCTTTGGTTTGCCCTTTGGGTGACTTAAAACCTAACTATCTAAAATATCTTTATATGCGTTTGGGTGGCGCCGGATGCGTAGTGTAGGTAGGGTAGGTAGGGTAGGCAGGGTAGGCAGGGTAGGCAGGGTAGGCAGGGTAGGCAGGGTAGGGAGGGTAGGGAGGGTAGGGAGGGTAGGTAGGGTAGGTAGGGTAGGTAGGGTAGGTAGGGTAGGTAGGGTAGGTAGGGTAGGTAGGGTAGGTAGGGCAGGTAGGGCAGGTAGGGCAGGTAGGGCAGGTAGGGTAGGTAAGGTAGGTAGGGCAGGTAGGGCAGGTAGGGTAGGTAGGGTAGGTAGGGCAGGTAGGGCAGGTAGGGTAGGTAGGGTAGGTAGGGCAGGTAGGGTAGGTAGGGTAGGTAGTAAGTTGACGGGGGCGAAGCCGCGCGTGTCAGCTTGTCTTTATATAATTTTCAAATTCTTTATCTTTATTTACAGGTCTTTAGACACCAATTTTCAAAATGAACGGAGAACACGACAAGCCCTCCACCAGCAGTGGCTCCGAGGAAACCCAGGAGAGTCTCAATGGGTCCTCCGATATAACCCAGGAGAGTCTCAATGGGTCCTCCGAAATAACCCAGGAGAGTCTCAATGGGTCCTCCGAAACAACCCAGGATGACGGCGATAGTGGTGTACGCGGTGTTCGTGAGGATGGTAATAGCGCATACCCTTGCCTGCCGCCCGAACAAAGTAAGTAGTGTTTTTTTATTAAGTAAGCAGAGACAGTTTTTGTAAAGGTTAATGTTAGAAGCATTTATCTTATTTAATTATTTTTTTGTTTCATATCTTGGTATCCATAGATGATTATAATCCTCTCCTTTCTCCTTCGAAACCTTGTGTGGTATCTCTTACCAATCAAGCCTGTTTAGAGGACAAAGTGATATTTTACAAGCAATAATAATTGTCCTTTTTGCTATTGACCTCGTGACATTTCGAGAGCGTTTGCCCAAATGGCTATCCTCCATTTTGGACTTTGTTGAGGGTACCAGATCGTCCCACCTTCACCGTGATCTTACCTGGAAAGAATCAGTATCCCAGATTTTAACTTGCAGTATTCTTAAAGCCAATGACGTAAGTGGTATAGAATTGGGGGTTCTGTATCACTTTGTAATCGCTTCACTGGAATTGCATGACCCCCAATTATTTTTGCCGTCGGTCTACAATACAGTTGTCACTTAATTAGCATCATCATTTTAAAATTGTATGTCAAAAATACGAAATCTTGTTTGTTGCATTACTGGTCAACTATTAAAATTTAGAATATGCTGTTAATTGCATCTGAAATTTCTATTCAAATAGATTCTGATCTGCATTACATTTCAAATGGATAACGGAACCCTAAAAAATACAGCGTTAGCCATTTCCATCACTAATCTTTTATTTAAACGTTCTCCAGTAATAATTATATGAAAATTCGCGCATTTTAAACGTGTTATACATGTCATATCGTGGTTTGTTTTCATTTTGAGACATGTTCTATTTACTTTAAAATTAAATTTTTAACGTATATTGATATCGTCCAGCTTTTGTTGACAACTTATGAATGCCGAACAGAGGTGAGAGCGATAGAAAATTCTAAGATGCGTTTCACCTAACTATAGAAATAAAACAGGGTAGCGTACCTCGTAGTGAAGCTAACTGAGAGGTATAGCCTTAAGGTTGTTCAGGTTTACGCACCGACTTCAGCACACTCGGATGATGAAGTGGAGGAAATGTTTGAGGACATCTTCAAAGGCCTTGCATTCAACCACTAAGGCCCATTACAGCGTTCTCATGGGGGATTTCAACGCTAAAGTCTAAGCTAACGCTAAGAATCGGTAGTAGGATCCTTCGGGTTTGGCAGCAGGAATCATAGAGGCCAAATGCTTGAGAAAGAAGAATATGCTCCAAACTATGCTAGGGTCTGAAGCGTTCCATTCAGATCTGGAGAACCGATTCGCTACCGTGGAAACCACAAACGACGTTGACCAGGCGCTCGTCGAAATGGTGGAAATCCTCAGAGAGGAAGGTACACGATTTTGCAAAATGCGGCGTACGGGCAGGAGTTCCAAACTTTTGGAAGAGACTCTGGAGCTTATGACGGAACGACGTGAAAACCCACCCACCTGTCACTTCGTCAAAACAACGGGCTCTCAACAAAAATATAAGAGCATTGGTGAGACGCGACCTCCGACGCTGTAATACACGCTCTATAGAGAAAGCGATTGAGCAAAATCGTGGGTCGAAAGTGTTTGTCCCGTCTCCTGGGAAGAGCCACTTGACGAAGTTGACCAAATCTAGTGGGGATATTGTCGTTTCGAAGCCGGAGACCCTTTCAGAAGTCGAAAACTTCTACGGCAAATTGTACGCATCGAATGCATCACGACTTGAACCCGATAATAAGGATTTCAGAGCCACTGTAACCCGCCATTTCAAGAACTGCCAGAATTCACCCAAAACGAAATCGAGGCGGCTCTTAGACAGCTTAAAAATGGAAAAGCCCCTGGTGAGGATGAGATTACGACCGAGCTGAAGAAAGTCCTGTACTAAAAGAGTTTTGGGAGCTCTTCAACTCTGCCCTGTTCTCTGGGAGAACTCCAGAATCGTGGTGGAGGAGTGTGGTCGTTCTTTTCTTTAAAAAGGGAGATAAGACCCTTTTAAAGAATTACATACCAATACCGCTCATTAGCCACGTATATAAGTTGTTTTCAAGAGTCGTTACGAATCGTCTAGCACGAAGACTTGATGAGTTTCAGCCACCGGAGCAGGCCGGGTTTTTTTGTATTCCACAGAACCTAAAGACTAAGGTTTTCAATCAGTGCGCTCTGCCTGTATGACTTACGGAGCCGAAACGGCTGGTCCATTAATTCAATGTCGCTCAGCGAGCTACGGAACGGGCTATGCTTGGAGTCTCTTTGAGAGATCGAATCCGCAACGAAGTGGTCCGACAGAGAACCAAAGTTGTGGACATAGCTCACAGAATAAGCAAGCTGAAGTGACAATGGGCCAGATAAATTAGCCGTAGAACCGATGACCGTTGAGGTATAGACGAGTTCTTGAGTGGAGACCGCGAATCGGCAAACGTAAGGTAGGACGTCTTCAGGCTAGGTGGAGCGACGATCTTCGCAGGGTGGCTGGTAGCGGCTGGGTGAGAGTTGTCAAAGATCGAGCCAAATGGCGTGCACTTGGAGACTCCTACGTCCAGCAGTGGACTGTTATAGGCTGATGATGAGAAAGAAAATATTATTTATTTTATATATTTTTTATCAAAGCAGAATTTTATTTCAACACAATGCATTTATTCAAGCACATGCAGAGTCCTAATAAATACAGTTATATAAATCTTAAGAATATTTATATTGATTATATTATGTTATCAAACTAGAACAACAAATATTACAATTACTATTTTCTAAAATATACTTTAACCATAACACTTTTTCTGAACCTTTGATAAATCATAGAAAAAAAAAATTGTCTAAAAATTTGATAAATAAAACATACGTTTTAATAAATTTTCAATATCATTTTGTTGTGACAAAATAATGACAATGTCATGTCGTTGAATATCAAACTCTTTCGATAATTCATTTTAAAACTTCATGATTGAACCTCTTTCTTGACTTGCTACCAAAATATGGTCGACGTAGATTAACACAAATAAATATTTACGTTCCGCTTAATACAAACATGGTTCATTTTGGCTCTGCTTCAACCTCATATCAATGAGTTTCTTGTTAAGCCTCCGGTTCTACGATATCCAGCTTGCATCAAACCATACAATGATTTCCGCATAAGCATGAATCGCAACCTCTACATAATTTATTCAGCACACTAGCTTTTGGCCGCGACTTTGTACGCGCGCATATTCCGTTTATTCCCGTTTCCGTGAGAATTTCGGGAAATCCTCTCTTAGTGCTCCCCTAGACTCCCCAAGGAACCTACATGCTAAATTTCAGCTTTCTACGACCAGAAGTTTCGGCTGTTTGTCTGTCAGTCACTCAATCTGTCAGTAACGGAAGAATTTTATGTATACAGGGTGTCCCACGGCTATGCCACATGGAGGGAGAGTACCTTGAATATTGTAGTTGGAACATTTTACTGAAAGAAGACATTATTTTCATTTATAAAACAATTTAAACTGCATTCATAGATTTTTAAATAATTACATAGTTCAACCGGGAATAGAACCCGCTAGACGAGAAAAAAAAACCCTGTGGCTTTCTCATACCGATCGAAAGGCTTCATCATAAGGATTATTTTTTGCTGAATAACATAGTGCTAGAAATAAAAGGAAGACCATGAATTTTAACATATTTAATACATAATTAACATTACATTATGGGCTCCATTTGTTCCAATGCAGGGACGAAAGTATACTTTCTTCCCTGCATTGGGACAAATGGACACATAAGATGGCCGCTGAGATCCCCTGATCTAATCCCGTTAGATTTTTTATGGGGTTATGTAAAAATTTAGTTTACAAGAACCAGTATGAAAATGTCCACGAGCTACAAACAGAACCTTAGACCTATTATTCTAAATATCCACCACAAAAAGATTAAAGAATCACATGGAATGGAATAATCAAAATAGTGCGACTTTGTATTCAACAAAATGAGTCCCATAACTCATTTTGAGCATTTGATAAATCGATTAATTTTGTTAAAAATGTTAAAATTCTTATTTCTGACACTACGTTATTAGGCAGAAAAATCCTTATGATGAAGCGTTTCGATCGGTATGATAATGCTACAGGGTAAGTTTTTTTCTCGTGTTGCGGTTTCGATTCCCATTTCAATCATGTAATTATTTAAAAATCTATGAATGCAGTTTAAATTGTTTTTTTAACCGACTTCAAAAAAAGGAGGAGGTTCTCAATTCGGTTGTTTTTTATGTTTGTTACCTCATAACTCCGTCATTTATGTACCGATTTGAAAAAAAATTGTTTCATCTGAAAGGGTATATACTTCTCGATTGGTCCCATTGTCACCATGTCAGAATCTGATAATGGGATCCCACGAAAATCGAAGGCAACCCTCAAATTTTATAGGCACATACAATGTTTTTCATGAACTTTCTAACACAATTCAGATATTTGTGCCTGGTAATAATCATCTCATGTTATCGAGCAGGTACCTAGGTACTAATAAAAAGTGAAAAAAAAAAAAAAAAATAAAAAACACCAAAAACACCGACTTCCGAAATTAAAGTATTTTTCTTTCTTCCGAAGTTATTTTGTGCCTTGTAGTGTTTTGTTTTTGGAAGTCAGTTGTATTTTTTGTAAAAAAGATTTTTTAAATTAAAATAATGTCTTCTTTCAGTAAAATGTTCCATCACAATATTCAGGGTACTTTCCCTCCATGTGGCATAACCGTGAGACGCCCTGTATATTGATATCTAAATTACAGATTGTGTGTAACTCCCGATTTATGGGAGGTCTTTCCGTGAATATTGAAATAATAACAGCGGGCGATATGTTATTGTCAATGTGGTTTTTGGTTCATACTGTGATGCAGATAAATGGGCTCATCAATCAAAAGTTAAACAAGGCAGGTGACAAAATTGACGGAGCACATTGGGACATTATTTGTTAGTGATAACGGCTCCTGTAGGAACTTTAAACGAAACCCACAATCACAAAGGGAATGTCGGATCCCTTTCTAACCTAACTTATTCAGTCTGCAGTTCCTAATGACATTTCAGGTTTCAACTATTTGTTCGGGTTAGCGTTCATTAGAGATTTAAGTTAATTCGAACTGTGTTATTTTTGTTTGGATGGAGATAAACACTGACTAGCTGTTGCCCGAGCCATCGTACGCGTGAGAGTCGGAAAAAAAGTATGTCGAAAATTAAGATCGTTAAGCTAAGAGTTACACCTACACTCTTCAACCTGTCTATGGACCAGTTGATTGTGGAGCTGAGCAGCACCAGAGACGGATGTTATATTGATGGCTTATGTTTCAACAACATAAGCTATGCGGATGCCTCAGTCTGTGGCCTGACGAAGCTTGTGAGTGTGTGTGAGAGATACGCCAGTGCTCATGTGTAACCCGGTGGGTGTGCTATCACACTCCTATACGTGTTATAAAGTAAGTTTAGAGGGATATAATGCAATCGAACAACAGGTACCATTTTTTTTATTTTTTTGGGACAAGCCCGCCACACATTCCCAACCACTGCAACTCCTGAAAGCCAGAATCAACAGTGGCGACCACCAGAAAGACGCCGAGCCAATGAAACCTGACGAGTCCCGGAGAAACGATTCCACTATCTTGGATCCTGCAACGAAATAAATCAGAAAAGTACAGCGGAGGAGTAGGAAAAAAAATATATATAATTTCCACTTCCCTCCGTATCAAGCAGGAGACAGAATAGAACTAGGCCAATAGGCACCAAGGGACAAATACAACTAAGTTAAGCCCAGTTGCCAAGCACCACGGATTATATTTTACCACTTAAACTAATGGGTCCTAAATTGTGAGCTACTTTTGTTTTTTCGTACCCAGGGTTTACCCTGGAGCACCATTTCAAACCACGTGCGGGGCGTATGTATGTACGCCCGTGACGATATCTGTTATCGGCGTCTCCGTAACCTTGAGGACTCCAGGTTCTCAACGCTGTGGGTTTTAGTGGACACAGGCCTGGATAAAATTGTCTACGCTTGTGTCTACCGTTCGCACAGCGGTGATTTGTAGACAACTGAGCTCACACAGCACCTGAGTGAGGCGGCGGATGCGGCTCAGCAACGGTACCCTTCTGCCCAATTGGTGTTACTGGGGAACTTCAACGCCCACCATCAGGAGTGGCTCTTCCCATACCTGTGCACAGACCATGCTGGACGAGAGACGCGAAAGCTAGCATTTGCGTTAAATCTTACCCAGCTGGTCCAGGGGGCAACGAGGGTGCCGGATGTTAATTCGCACACTGCCAATTGCTTGGACCTTTTGCTGACAACAGATCCAGACCGCTATTTGGTCTCGATTTCTTCACCACTGGGTAGTTCCGACCACTGTCTGGTGAAGTCTGTATCCGTATACTCCCCGCCCGATCCTAGCCCAAGAGGCACACGGCGGGTATGGCGGTACAGGTCAGCTGATTGGGATGGCATGCGATTTTTCTTCGCATGTTATCCTTGGCAGCCTACTTGCTTTTCTTCGACTGATGCTTCGTCGTGCGCAGACGCCGTGACGTATGTGTTGCGGAGGGGAATGGAGTACTACATTCCGTTCTCTGACATTACTATGTCTGGCGAAGCTCGTCCATGGTTTGGTGCCGAGTGCAGTCGCGCTGATGCGCTTAAGCACGCGGCTTACCTGGCATGGGTCGACGCTCGCACGCGCAAAGCAAATGACGTGACTCGGAAGAAGAGAGCCTTCAACAGGGCTGCCAAGTCCTGCAAGAAGGTGTTGCGGAGGGCACGGTTTGACCATATCAGCCGAATAGGGAACAAACTTGCTTCATACCCATCAGGTAGTAAGGCTTTTTGGTCCCTGGCTAAGTCGGTCGAATCGAACTTCTGCCGCCCCTCACTACCACCACTGCTGAGACCTGACGGGACGCTTGCCCACTCCGCTGAGGAGAAAGCGAATTTGTTTGCTTCCTTGTTTGCGGAATCTTCGCGTCTGGATCCTGGTGGCGCGAGGCCCCCTGCTTCTCCTGGTGGATGCGAGTCGAGCATGTCGAACATTCGCATTCATCAGAAGGAAGTCCGTAGGGTACTGCGTAACCTAGACGTGAACAAGGCTAGTGGCCCCGACGGGATACCGGCAATTGTTCTGAAAACTTGGACGCCTGAGTTGTCTCCGATCTTGACACGCCTATTTCGCCTTTTGTTTGAGACTGGAAAAGTTCCGAAGGCTTGGAAGCAAGCTAACGTGCAACCCGTGCCCAAGAACCAGTCGTGCTGACCCGTCGAATTATAGACCCATCTCGGTAACGTCCATACTCTGTAAGACTATGGAACGCGTGCTGAATCATAAGCTCCTGGCGTACCTAGAAGCGAATGATATCCTTAGTGACCGACAATACGGGTTCCGCCGAAATCGGTCAACTGGGGATCTTCTAGCGTATGCCATTCACATCTGGAGTGAAGCCATAGAGAAGCACGGTTAGGCACTAGCGGTCTCCCTTGACATCTCGAAGGCCTTCGACAGGGTCTGGCACGATAGCCTCATAAGTTAGCTTCCTTCCTTCGGTCTGCCCGCCGGTTTGTGTGATTGGATGGCAGATTTCCTGAGGGATCGGTCTATCCGAGTGGTCATAGATGGCTGCTCGTCTGGACTGCTGGATATTAATGCCGGGGTTCCTCAGGGGTCGGTGCTTTCGGCAACACTCTTCTTGCTGCATATTAATGATATGCTTAAACCCGGTACCTTTGGGTATGCAGACGACAGCACTGTTGCTGAGAGATACGTGTCCGACGCACGAGCTGGTGGGTCGCAGATCCGGTCTCTCCTGGAGGCTATGGTTGAGCGCTTGAATGTGTCCTTACAGGCTGTCTCTGAATGGGGTGATGCCAATCTGGTCAAGTTCAATGCTGCTAAGACCCAAGCGTGTCTATTTTCCGTCAAAAGGAGCCAATTCCACCCAGCTCCATCTTTCCGATGTGCAACAGTGCCGATAACCGACCAACTTGAAATTCTTGGGGTTACATTAACATCTACTCTCAATTTTGGCCCTTTCATAGAGGCAAAAGCTCAAGTGACTGCAAGAAAGTTGGGGATCCTAGCAAAGGTTAGACGGTACTTCACGCAGGAACAGCTGCTCAAACTCTATCAAGCGCAAGTTCGATCGTGTATGGAATACTTCTCTCATCTTTGGGACGGATCTGCCAGATACCAGCTTGATGCCCTTGAGTCAATTGAGAAACGAGCCAAGAGGATCATTGGCAATGAGAGGCTCGTCGCGACGAAGCTCCAGTCTTGAGCATCGACGACGAGTTGCTAGCTTGTCGGTTTTTTACCGGTTGCATTTTGGGGAATGTGAGACGGAATTGCATAATTTAATTCCGCCAAGCCCTTTCCATCATCGGACCACAAGACGAACGGCGATGCGCCACCGGTACATGGTGGACATCCCACTCACACGCACATTTTGGGAACACATTCATAATGCGTACAGCTAAGGAGTGGAATTCCCTGCCGGAGTCTGTGTTTCCCGATAGCTACAACCTGGGAGTATTTAAGTCAAGAGTGAATAGGTTACTTCTAGGCAAGCGTGCTCCATCTTCGATCACATCATCGCTTACCATCAGGTGAGATGGTGGTCAAGTGCGTGCCTATTAATAGTAAAAAAAAAAAAAAAAGATTCCAGTAATAGGTATGGCAAAATCGCCTGAACGCACGGAAATTTGTTCTGGTTTCAACAAGGTCCGTATAGTAAACTACCCCAGAATGATGTAACCTTAATACTATCTAACATAATATTGCGTTCAGATTGCCAAAGACTACACTCCCATAAGATGTGATGTGCGGATTGTTCGTATTCATGGTCAGCTGTAGAACATTGACATAAAGGCGAGGCCACAAGCTTAAAGAAAAATAACTTACTCTTAAAATTGCCATGACCTGTGAGAAATTGGGCAACACAGTGATCCACTTCCAGCCATGTCCTGTCCAGCCGCTCGCGAACAGATGGAAAAAACTGGTGGAGGTGACGGCCTTTGATGGATTTTTCTCACCTACATTGCCACTCGGATAAAAGTTCCTCCCAGACATCAGTCTGGGGTTTTAGTAATCTAGAGATCTTAGCACGGCCGCGTTGCGATAAGAACTCTGGGTCCGTAATCTTTCTAGCGTAGTAGTACATTGCAGCACGCCGCTGCATTTCTAGATCGACTGGGAGAACACCCGCCAGCACTGGTAACGCTTCAGTACTAACCGTCCTATACGCCTTGCATAAGAATATCAAAGCCAAACGCTGGCTTTGAAGCAATTTACGTCGTACCGCACCTATGATGGCCCTATCGGCCCAGACAGGTGCCCCGTAGCACATACAACCCAAATAGGTAGCCCCAGAAATAGTTTTTAAGGTTTGAAAAGATAGACCCCAAGTAGCTTTGAATATTCTCGTCAAGGCGTAGAAGTTCTTTATTGCTTTCTCACCTACTGTTTTTATATGATCAATAAATGAAAAGTTATTTTCTAATAGCATACCGAGATAGCACACGGATTCTTTTCTTTTAACGGGTACGTTATTAAATTTAATACTAGGCCAGGATTTAAGGTTTCCTTTTAAAATAAGTTGATAGGTTTTATGCGGTGCAAAGGTCAGACGGTTTCGATCGCCCCACTGAGATATTAATCGTAGGGCATGTGTCAGCCAAATTCTCGAGGCCAGCCCGAGTACTTGCCTGAATGAGAAGCAAGCCATCGTCCGCGTAACCGGTTAATGAGCAGCCGCATGGGAGCGGAAGTGCGAGGAAATCATCGTAGCCAATATTCCAAACATATGGACCGATAACTGAGCCCTGAGGACATCCCATAGTTAGAGACTTAGTAATGGAATGATGTCCAAGTTTGAGTTTCACGGAGCCGTTTAGAAAGTAAGAAAGAATCAGATTATAGATGTTTTTGTAACAACCACGGTTTTTCATTTTAAGTAGTAGCATCGGCCACCATGCGTTATCAAAAGCGCCATAAATGTCGAGAAAGATTCCAACCACATATTTATGTTCCGATAAGTTAATAGTTTACAGGTACCATTGCAACGATTACAGTTTATTTAGAAATAAGCACTAAGGTACCTATAGTTACAAACAGGTTTAGAAGACTTAAAATCTAGTCCCCAACAATGGCGGCATGCTTTCCCTCTGCGGGACTCCTCGTCTCCGTTCCGAGGTACTTCACAGGGGGAGCATGTGCATAACAATTGAAACACAGGTTTATAATATTTATCACTTATTCCCTAACCCTTAGTTAAAGCACCATATTCCACCTGCAGGGATCCTCGTCTCCGTTCCGAGGCGCTACAGTGGAAACATGTGCATTAGAAAAGTATACAAAACTCAGGGTCGCTTGTGAAGATCCGTCAGGTGAACCGCTAGCAACTTGTAGCTCAATCATCATCTGCCTAGCCTTTTCCCAACTATATTGGGGTCGGCTTCCAGTCAAGCCGGATTTAGCTGAATATTTATTTATTTATTTATTTATTTATTTATTTATTTCTTGCTTACAAATACACAACACTATAATTAGTAGGCATGCATTAAAATTTCATGTCAAAGTATTGGTACATGCACCCTGTAAGGGCACTGCAAATTTAGGTAGTACAAGTTATGTCAAATTAAATAAATTATATAGGTACTATTACAATTCAATTCCAATTCAATACTATAATTTCAATATCAATTTACAATATACATTAAGCACGTTATTTAAATTATTTTGATGATCATTGGTCAATTTTCATAAATTTTACTCAAAAAAATAATAGTACATATACATAAATAATAGTCATTATTTGTTTTATACACGTCATTATGTTACAATGTCAATCAAATCACAGTTTGTCCGCTTTAAATTCGTCAACAGTATAGTAGGCCTTCTCAATTAACAGAGATGAATGAATACCACTATATTACGTGGAGCGGCTGCCTACCAGACCTCCACAACCCATTAACTAGGTAACACAGTACTTCATGGCAAGACTGGAGTCAGATTTACTGGCTTCTGACAATCCGTAACGACTGCCAAAGATCTACAAATGACAGCCGGGACCAACGGCTTAACGTGCTTTCCGAGGCACGGAGGAAACACGGTAAATTTAGATGGTCACCCATCCACAGACCAACCTTGGCAAGCGTTGCTTAACCTTGAAGATCGACCCGTGCGGATGGTCACCCATCCACAGACCAACCTTGGCAAGCGTTGCTTAACCTTGAAGATCGACCCGTGCGGCTGTTATTATCTAGCCACGAGCTCCTCAATCGTAATAAGAAATAACCCAGTTAGGCTGGGTGTAGAAAATAATATTAGTAAACTCTAACTTTAGAGTCACTACCAACAATTTAGCAACCGCTCAACACTCGGTACAAATCATGTGAACATGTAAATTCTATCTCCCTCTCTCTATAAGTTAATAACGCGTTTAGACAGACCGTTAAACCTTAATGAACTAGCTTAAACTAGTCAACAATATAGGACCTACTCCTAGGTTACCTAGTTTTCCCTAGTTATCTAGTTCAGAAGTTCTCTAGACAACGCTAGTTAACGGAACAGAATCCCTTGGCATCGGGCAACGCATAAAGCGCTGACTCACTCAAATGGAGTCCTACGGGAATACTGGATACTGGTCCGGAACGAAGAAATTAATGACGTCAGTACCTTGCAACGGCTCATCGAACGAGCTGGTGATATGTGGGACCTACTGCCTCAAGAGTCGGTCTCACTGCCACCGCACCCGTCTTGGCACCACTGCTATGGCCCTGCTATGCGGTCAGCGCACTTGCCCGACGTCACGTCCATCAGCGACCGTCTTCAGGCTAGCTAAAAGAGCCAGACCTGTAACAATATCCCCCTTTATAAGAAAAAGAACTCAACCTTGAGTAGGACCTAGCAAAAGGCCAACCACGTGGTCTCTTACCTCGGGATATCCGGGAACAGCGCCCGACAGTAAGCGGAGCTTATCAGCAAATGCTGCGAGCGACGGGCTCTCGGGCTTTCGCCATTGTGAGCGCCGTACACGCGCCTCCTCACCACGCAGGCACCAGGGATGCGAACAGCCCCCGGGGCCGGCCTCGTGGCTCGGGCCCCGGATTGGAAAAGACAATCCTCGTCCGACCACTCGTAAATATCCACAAAGTCAACTACAATCTATTGTCTTTGGTAGCCAACCACATAGTGTTGGAAGAGTGTTGGCTACCATAGACTCAAAAGTGATCGACTAAACATAGTCATGAATTAGGTTCCTTGATTTGTGAAAAGCAATCGCGAACGTACTCGTACAAAGTGCAACGTCACACATGGCCTGTTGTACAATATAAAAAAGAGTGTCGTTATGGTGTTTGAGGCTGGTGGGAAAGGTCCAGAAACGGTATCACCAATAAAGTTGGATGGTGTACCGTTATCGAGTATCGATATCGTTACCTTAAGAACGATGACGACATTGAGAGAGAGCGAAGGGCGCTGCCGGTCAGAGCGAATATGATATTACCCGCTGGTTTAAGCGTGCTTCCACGGAGGTTAAAAAAACACTGTTTAGAACCTTCTGTTCCTCATTTTATACTTGTAGCCTGTGGGTACATTTTACGCAAAGATCGTCCAGAGCCCTTTGCGTTCAGTATAATAATGCTTTCAAGGTGATGATGGAGCTACCTTGCTTCTGTAGCCAATCAGGGATGTTTGTGGAAATGCGTGTCGATTAAAGTAATCAAAATGCATTATTATGTAAACGATGTGCGTCCTTGGTGTGCAGGGTGCGAGCCAGGTCCAACAGCATCCTGTGCATGATTACTGACACAGCAGTGTTATGAGTCATTGCTCCAATATCTCAGCTGGGATGCAGAAACAGTGATTATTTTATAGTGTGTGTTCATGTAGTTGTTGTTGTGATTGTGTTACTAACATAGTTGTAAGTTTCAATTGTCACTAACACTATATGATTCATTGTTACTCGAAATAAATCTATACTAATATATAAAGCTAAAGCGTTTGCTTATTTGTTTGTTTGTTTACCTGAACGCGCTAATCTCAGGAACTCCTGGTCCGATTTGAAAAATCTTTCAGTGTTAGATAGCCCATTTATCGAGGAAGGCTATATAATATATTATCCTGTTAAGGTCAATAGGAGCGAAGCAGACGAAGTTCCGCGGGTCAACTAGCAATGTATTAATAAGATACACGAACAGTAAACATCCAGCAATGCCTAACCCCTGATAGAATTAGAAAGTTGGAAGAGTGTAATTCAAAGCACACTGAACTGCATTCTCAACTACCCCGATGGTCCGATTCCGACTCGCGGGTCGCATGCATAATGCAAAATACTGTCACCTCCTCCCTCCTCCTCCCCTCCCTCCCTGTCCTCTTTCTGTCTGTCTTCGTGTCTTCTGTTTAAAATGCCTACGAGTGAGCTAAGTTTATTGTTCTCTTCTGGAAGAATTGTTTGTTTAAAAATTAAATACCTAATCATTATTCTGCCGCAATTATAATTATTTAATTTTTCATGAGTTTCAAAATACAAATAACATTCTTGACATAGATGAAACAAAATATGTCAACTAATTATAACACAGCACAATCTAGTGCTGTGTTATAATTAGTTTACATATTTTGTAACGCCGCATAATCTTGTACAAGGAACTAGTAACAGTATTTTTTTTCCAAACCTTAAACAATTCAATTTATTTAATCATCGAGCAACCATGACTCATACACACACACTTATATTGGTACTAGTTGACCCACGCAACTTCGTCTGCGTCACAATTTTCATTACTGCTCCGCTCCTATTGGTTTTAGCGTGATGATTTATAGCTTTCCTCGATAAATGGGCTATAATAACACTGCAAGAAGTTTTCAAATCGAACCAGGAGTTCCTGAGTTCAAGTAAACAAACAAACAAACAAACTCTTCAGCTTTATATAGTATATTAGTATAGAAGTATAGATTATTCTTTTAAAACCCTTTTGTATCCTCAAATGTGGGAGGAAAAGACTTGCCGTGTTTAAAAACTTAGAAGAATGAAGATAAGATCAAACTCTGTTAGGAATGGATTACTCTTCATTATCATCATATCAGCCGACAGACGTCTACAGCTGGACATAGGCCTCCTCTTAGTTGGATACAAATTGGCTATGATGCACCAAAGAAAACAGTGATTGTCCATATTCAGAATATTAAGACATCCTTATGTTTTTTTGTATCTCTCTAGGGATGATACACGGTGTTATTTCTTAGTATACCTGACATAAACTACCTCTAGGTGCGATTAACGGAGCCACCTACTGCGTCAAAACAGCATAAAGAGTCTTTTAGTAGCAGGTGGCGAAGTCCCATGGTAGAGAATTTCGCAAAACGGTTGAATTATCTCGGTTAGTCAGATGTCTAATTGTGAGGAGCTCGTGCTATAGTCAGTTCATCAGGTTGTGTCTCATAATTTTCAGTTCTTGGATGATAGTTATTTTTTTTTTACGATGATTTCTAAAATCCGGTCAAGTGCGAGTCGGACTCGCACACGAAGGGTCCTGTACCATGAACCCTAATTTTTATTATGGTTATGGTTTTATTATGTTACAATAGTGGCAAAGAAATACACAATCTGTGAAAATGTCAACTGTTTTATTACGGTTTATGAGATATAGCCCGCTGACAGACAGACGGACGGACGGATGGACGAATGGAAGGACGGACAGCGGAGGTTTAGTAATAGGGTTCCATTGGATACCCTTTGGGTACGGAACCCTTAAAATGAAACCTCCTGCATACTAAATTTTATGAAAATTGTTGGAGCCATTACTGAGACATGGTATATCATCATCATCATCAGCCTAGCCCTTTCCCAACAATATTAGGGTCGCCTTCCAGTCAAACCGGTTTTTGATTTTGGAGGAAACTCGGTGTGGTAAGATAAACTGTGGTCACCCATCCACAGACTAACCTAGGCAAGCGTTGCTTAGCCTTGAAGATCGACCCATGCGGCTGTTATTATCTAGCCCCCAGCTCCTCGATATACATAGGTACATATTTACAAGAATTGCTCGTTTAAGGGTGTTAGATAGATTACTAAGAATAGTAGAGAACATTTATATTAAACTAGTTGACTCGCGCAAATTCGTTTGCGTCACAATTTTCATTACTGCTACGCTCCCGTTGTCTTAGCGTGATGACATATAGCCTTCCTCGATATATTTAAAAATTAAAAATAAAATAAAAAAAATAATCGGGCCAGTAGTTCCTGAGATTAGCGCGTTCAAGCAAAAAACTCTTCAGCTTTATATTTATATTATTAAATTGCTTGATTATACTGTTTCAGGACGAATGGGAATAGCTCAATTTCGTATGTATGTCGAAAAGTAAAATTATGTCGCTATGTAAGATCGCTAACATAAGATACACAAACAGTCCATATCTAGCATTGCTAGACCCCTCTTAGAATAAGGAATTTGGAAGACAGTTATGCAAGGTACTGGTTGTATCATCTCTTCTGTTTAAAATGCCGTCCAGCTCTAGTCATTTTTCGTAATGAGAAACTTCTGTACAGGATGTTGAAGAAAGTTGCTAGGGTTGTTAACACGCGATAGAGCTACTTAAAGTTGGCCATGGGTATACCAACCAGAAAAGAAGTCTACCCCTGCAACGGATGGTGGAGAGACTCCGTAATCCGTATTTAGACTCCAATTCGGTCCATTGCGCGTAAGTGTGCTGGCTAAGTTAGCCAGCCTAGCTCCACTTCAATGCACAGAAGCCTTTTGGGTGCTCCACAGGTTTCACAGAGCGACCTTACCGTTCCGAGGTTTTGTTCACGACGGGAAGCAACGGTCTCATTTGCAGGATGAAGTGGGCGACTTATTTCTCGGTGTTGAATAACCTCTGCAAATGGGATTGTATATGACCCCTTTGTTGTAGTTTTTTTATTAATAGGGCAAAGACCGGTGATTATACCAATCATATACAAGGCATATCTACTTAGGCTGAGAAGTAGTTAAGTTAGTCGCATGTATAGGCTTTACATTGGCATTTTTTACTACCGGCAATTAGTAGCCCGTGACCTTTAGTTTTCATGAAGTGTAGTTAATCTCTGGCACATGCATGTACGAACCTGTGAGAAACATAGCAGGTAGAGTGGGTATCCAGCACTACCATCTTGGAACCTCTTCGCGAGATCGTACGTGGCGTCATTGCCTAGAGATCTACAGTTCCCCATGATCCATTGGAGGGTGAAGCTTGCAACAGATAATTTCTCTCCCTGAGCTGGTTATGACATACCCATCATAGGCTTACTAGGGATTTAACAATTTAGAAAAATAAATGGAAAATAATTAGGAATGATTCTGGGAATGATCTCATCGTCACCGGAGCAATCAGTCGAATTCTTATTTCAGCTACTATAACAGTATGTCGGATATGTGTGACTTTCAGCAGAGTGCTTTTGCAAAATTTAAATATGTAAATAGAAATCATAGAACTTAATAGGATGATGTATACCATTTCTTCCATGCCCGTTGTCATGGAAATACTTTCCCTACAAACATCTGTCAATTTGCGTATTGATGGTTGCTGCTTCGTCGGTGGGCTTCCCGTAACCCGTACACAGAAGAATGAATTAATGCTGAAGCAACGGCACAACACAGGCTATTTTCTTAATTAACCTAACCTTTTTCTTGATTGTAGTATACGCCATCAGCAATTTTTAACATTATTCGTTAAATTATGCGCATTTGAGTGGCCTTCTTCTTCTTTGTCGTCGTTAACTCACTGCTTAGGATCACGACCACATAGTACGTCGCGACTCCAAGCCATTCGGTTTTCTGCAGTGTGGATCACTCTGTAATGCTACCTCCAATAGCCTTCTTTATGGCGTCGAACCATAAATAAGACCATATGTTTGCATATTTGATCTTTAACGTGTCGATTGCGCTAAATGAATGGCGCTATTCTTCAAACTACGAATGAAACTGTAGATATATGAAAAGAGTTAATTCTTTATTTATTTCGAACCAGGAACGTAAATCATATCGATGTTAAGTTTTTGGAACACAATTAGACATCTGACTCATCTGCCTAGCCTTTTCCCAACTATATTGGGGTCGGCTTCCTCCGGATCCCTAGGCAATGACGCCACGTACGATCTCGCGAAGAGGTTTCAAGATGGTAGTGCTGGATCCATACCCACTCTACCTGCTACGTTTCTCACAGGTTCGTACATGCATGTGCCAGAGATTAACTACACTTCATGAAAACTAAAGGTCACGGGCTACTAATTGCCGGTAGTAAAAAATGCCAATGTAAAGCCTATACATGCGACTAACTTAACTACTTCTCAGCCTAAGTAGAAATTCCTTGTATATGATTGGTATAATCACCGGTCATTGCCCTATTAATAAAAAACCGCAACAAAGGGGTCATATACAATCCCATTTGCAGAGGTTATTCAACACCGAGAAATCAGTCGCCCACTTCATCCTGCTAATGAGACCGTTGCTTCCCGTCGTGAACAAAACCTCGGAACGGTAAGGTCGCTCTGTGAAACCTGTGGAGCACCCAAAAGGCTTCTGTGCATTGGAGTAGAGCTAGGCTGGCTAACTTAGCCAGCACACTTACGCGCAATGGACCGAATTGGAGTCTAAATACGGATTACGGAGTCTCTCCACCATCCGTTGCAGGGGTAGACTTCTTTTCTGGTTAGTATACCCATGGCCAACTTTAAGTAGCTCTATCGCGTGTTAACAACCCTAGCAACTTTCTTCAAAATCGTGTACAGAAGTATCTCATTACAAAAAATTACTAGAGCTGGACGGCATTTTAAACAGAAGAGATGATACAACCAGTACCTTGCATAACTGTCTTCCAAATTCCTTATTCTAAGAGGGGTCTAGCAATGCTAGATATGGACTGTTTGTGTATCTTATCTTAGCGATCTTTCATAGCGACATAATTTTACTTTTCGACATACATGCGAAACAATAACACGAAATTGAGTTTAAGTATATCTTTGAGTATAAACATAAAAACAAAGATACTTAATAAAACACGATAAAATATAACAGAATATATGAAAGTACTCGTAAATTGAAATATTTGATGGATGTAGTCATCATCATCTGCCCAGCCTTTGCCCAACTACTTTAGGGTCTACTTCCGGTCAGACCGGATTCAGCTATTTGATGGATATAGTATTCAGTAGTAGTTATTTTGGCAGCTGTAAGGACTGTAGTAAGAACTTTCCTTACATCACTATCGTCGTCATGCGCTGAGTGAGGTGTGAAAAGCGCTCGCTTCCAATGGTCGGCAGCAAGCATCTCTGCTTCCGGGCAGTTCATTATGGAATCACCACGCGCCGTATCGGATCACGCTGCAAGGTGTACCCGGAGCCCACACGCCGTGAGAGGTAGCTCTGCAATGCAGCAGCTCAAACTGGCTGTTCCCACTCGTCCTGAAACAGTGTAACGAAGCAATTTAATATAAAATGTCCTCTACTATTCTTAGTAATCTACCGAGTATCTAACACCCTTAAACGAGCAATTCTTGTAAATATGTATTTATATCGAGGAGCTGGGGGCTAGATAATAACAGCCGCACGAGTCGATCTTCAAGGTTAAGCAACGCTTGCCAAGGTTGGTCTGTGGATAGGTGACCATTATCACACCGAGTTTCCTCCAAAATCAAAAACCAAGTGCCTCAGAAAGCACGTTAAGCCTTTGTCCCGGCTGTCATTTGTAGATCTTTGGCAGTCGTTACGGATAGTCAGAAGGCAGTTAATCTGAATACAGTCTTGCCATGAAGTACCGTGTTACCCAGTTAATGGGTTGTGGAGGTCTGGTAGGCAGCCGCTCCACGTAGAACACTGGTATTCAGCTAAATCTGGTTTGACTGGAAGCCGACTCTAATATAGTCGGGAAAGGGCTAGACAGATGATGTTGATGTATGTATATAAATATACCTTTATAATCAGAATCTCAGAAAAGGCTCCTACGATTTTCATGAAATTTAGATAGATAGATAAAACATTTATTAGGAACAAGTAAAGAAACACAACACACAAAAGCACATAACTCTAGAAAATACAAATAAATTAAATGAAAACTTAAAAAAAGGAATAGGCAGAATATGGCAAAGACTAAAGCAAGAAATTTACCAGATTACCTACATAAAAAAAAATACATAGTTACTCAAATGTGCGGTGTGTGTGTCTCTTAGCTGCAACAAATGGGAGTCCAACTCAGCATGTGCCAGGCAAATATACCTAGACGCTGGTATTCTGCTGGATCCCAGTAGCGACATACGATGCCGTAATAATAAAGTAAATAGATCCGCAAGGCAGTTTTGTGGCAAACTGTTGGGCACTAGCGACCCCACGGACCTGATCTCCAGGGAGAATTCTTGTTCCTCATTTCCGGCTTGCCTTTATTGGCTGACTGCAGTGAACACTGACGAGGAACAGAGATACCACCTCTTTCTTGCCTTAATCGGCCGGTCTGAGTGGAGATTCGCAAGAGCAGACGTGCTCGGGAGAAGGACGTATGATCCAGTAAGGTGCTGGTAGGGATCTTGACCGCACTTCCGAGATTGTCCTGATAGCCGTGGTATACCTCTCCACTCCTCTAGCACCTCAGGATATGTTGCGCCTTGGCGCTACGTTACTTTGTGCTAGCGACCCTTTTCGGAGGGCCCATTTATTGAGTGTGCAAGTCACCCTCTGCTAATTTAAAGCCGTTTTAATGTCAGGGGGCAATAGTTCTTCCATAGTAAACGATTATTAATCCACTAAACCAGCCAAACCCATAGCCTTTCATCTTTTGTTTCCATATTCTGCAATAGTCCTGCTCCAACCGTTGGTGTCCCATTCCATTAGAAATATCTAAAGAGGCCTCTGCGAGTTGGCTTCGGCCCCTAGTACGCCTACCAAAGGACCGGGTCTCTAGAGACACGAGAAGTCAAAAACATGAAAAAGTGTTTTTTTTCTTTTTTTTTTACTATTGACAGGCACGCGTCTGACCACTATCTCACCTGATGGTAAGCGAGGATGTGGTCGAAGATGGAGCACGCTTGCCTAGAAATAACCTATCCATTCTTGATTTAAAGACTCCCAGGTTGTAGCTATCAGGAAACACAGACTCCGGCAGGGAATTCCACTCCTCAGCTGTATGGGTGGGATGTCCACCGTGTACCGGTGGCGCATCGCCGTTCGTCTTGTGGTCCGATGATGGAACATGCTTGGCGGAATTAAATTATGCAATTCCGTCGCACATTCCCCAAAATGCAACCGGTAAAAAACCGACAGGCTAGCAACTCGTCGTCGATGTTCAAGACTTTGGAGCTTCGACGCGACGAGCCTCTCATTGCCGATGATCCTCTTGGCTCGTTTCTCAATTGACTCAAGGGCATCAAGCTGGTATCTGGCAGATCCGTCCCAAAGATGAGAGCAGTATTCCATACACGATCGAACTTGCGCTTGATAGAGTTTGAGCAGTTGTTCCGGCGTGAAGTACCGTCTCACCTTAGCCAGAATCCCCAACTTCTTTGCAGCCACTTGAGCTTTTGCCTGTATGTACGGGCCAAAATTGAGAGTAGATGTTAATGTAACCCCAAGAAGCTCAAGATGGTCGGTTATCGGCACGGTTTCACCGCGGAAAGATGGAGCTGGGTGGAATTGGCACCTTTTGGCGGAAAAAAGACACGCTTGGGTCTTAGCAGCATTGAACTTGACCAGATTGGCATCGCCCCATTCAGAGACAGCCTGAAAGGACACGTTCAAGCGCTCAACCATTGCCTCCCGGAGAGACCGGATCTGCGACCCACCAGCTCGTGCGTCGGACACGTATCTCTCAGCAACAGTGCTGTCGTCTGCATACCCAAAGGTACCGGGTTTAAGCAGATCATTAATATGCAGCAAGAATAGTGTTGCCGAAAGCACCGACCCCTGAGGAACCCCGGCATTAATATCCAGCAGTCCAGACGAGCAGCCATCTATGACCACTTGGATAGACCGATCCCTCAGGAAATCTGCGATCCAATCACACAAACCGGCGGGCAGACCGAAGAAAGGAAGCTTACTAATAAGGCTATCGTGCCAGACCCTGTCGAAGGCCTTCGAGATGTCAAGGGAGACCGCCAGTGCCTCCCCGTGCTTCTCTATGGCCTCACTCCAGATGTGAATGGCATACGCTAGAAGATCCCCAGTTGACCGATTTCGGCGAAACCCGTATTGCCGGTCACTAAGGATATCATTCGCTTCTAGGTACGCCAGAAGCTTATGATTCAGTACGCGTTCCATAGTCTTACAGAATATGGACGTTACCGAGATGGGTCTATAATTCGACGGGTCAGCTCGACTACCCTTCTTGGGCACGGGCTGCACGTTAGCTTGCTTCCAAGCCTTCGGCACTTTTCCAGTCTCGAACGAAAGGCGAAAACAATTGCCGATATCCCGTCGGGACCACTAGCCTTGTTCACGTCTAGGTTACGCAGCACCCTACGGACGTCCTTCTGATGAATGCGAATGTTCGACATACTCGACTCGCATTCACCAGGAGAGGCGGAGGGCGTCGCGCCACCAGGATCCAGACGTGAAGATTCCGCAAACAAAGAAGCAAACAAGTTCGCTTTCTCCTCAGCGGAGTGGGCCAGCGTCCCGTCGGGTCTCAGCAGTGGTGGTAGTGAGGGGCGGCAGAAGTTCGATTCGACCGACTTAGCCAGGGACCAAAAAGCCTTACTACCTGCTGGGTATGAAGCAAGTTTTTTCCCTATTCGGCTATTGTGGTCAAACCGAGCCCTCCGCAACACCTTCTTGCAGGACTTAGCAGCCCTGTTGAAGGCTCTCTTCTTCTGACTCACGTCATTTGCTTTGCGCGTACGAGCGTCGACCCATGCTAGATACGCCGCGTGCTTAAGCGCATCAGTGCGATTGCACTCGGCACCAAACCAAGGACGAGCTTCGCCAGATATTGCTATGTTAGAGAACGGAATGAAGTACTCCATTCCCCTCCACAACACATTCGTCACGGCGAAAAGCAAGTAGGCTGCCAAGGGTAACATGCGAAGAAAGATCGCATGCCATCCCAATCTGCTGACTTGTATCGCCATACCCGCTGGGTGCCTCTTGGGCTAGGATCGGGCGGAGAGTAGACAGACACAGACTTCACCAGACAGTGGTCGGAACTACCCAGTGGTGATGAAATCGACACAGAATAGCGGTCTGGATATGTTGTCAGCAAAAGGTCCAAGCAATTGGCAGTGTGCGAATCAACACCCGGCACCTTCGTTGCCCCCTGGACCAGCTGGGTAAGATTTAACGCAAGCGCTAGCTTTCGCGTCTCTCGTCCAGCATGGTCTGTGCACTGGTATGGGAAGAGCCACTCCTGATGGTGGGCATTGAAGTCCCCCAGTAACACCAATTGGGCAGAAGGGTACCGCTGCTGAGCCGCATCCGCCGCCTCACTCAGGTGCTGTGTAAGCCCAGTTGTCTCCAAACACCGCTGTGCGAACGGTAGACGCATGCGTAGACAATTTTGTCTAGACCTGTGTCCACTATAGCCCACAGCGTTGAAAACCTAGAGTCTTCAAGGTAGCGGAGACGCCGATAGCAGATGTCGTCCCGGGCGTACATGCATACGCCCGCGCGGGGTCTGAAGCGGTGCTCCAGGGTAAACCCTGGGTAAGACAGGTATGACACGTCCGACGGACATCCGATCTGCGTCTCCGACAGGAACAAGAGCGCTGGTTTCTCGGTCTCAAGGTGGTGATGGACTGCGGCGAGATTTGAGTGCAGACCTCGTATATTAGAGAGGTGCACTTTATGCGAAAGGACGTGCTGCCGCTGTACAGCTTTTCTCTTTTTATTCCTGTTCAAAAAAGTTCAAAGAAGGAAGTGAAATGAGGTTCCAAGCTGCTAACCTTCAGGCACGCCCTGACAGGACGACATCTTTGGGGGACTAGTCTGGAGACTGCGGGGACGCCCGAGCCCCCCCGGGAATGTCCATCGGGCCCTTTCATCTTGTCGCCAGCCAGCACGATGGTGCATTCCGGGATTTTTCTTAACCACGCTTTGCTGCATACATAGGTACTGCATCTATAAAGGCAGACGAGGGACTTTGATCAGCAGAGGACAAAGTCCCTGAATCATGAGTAAAAAGTCCGCCAAGAACTTACTACGGGCTCAACGCACTGCGACGACGTTGCAATCAATTGTAGCTCGGAAATCTCGATAAGCAGACGCTATGAAAGCAAATATTCATAGATTAAGTTGTGTTGTTATTTACATGAACTTTAAGAAAAAGAGAAAGACGTTTTAAAAGAGAACATTGTGTCCATCCAAGTATCTTGTCTCGATTAATGAACGGCTATTTTCGTGCCAAGCATGATCTGTTACAACAACATCCAAAAAAATTGTTTCAGATATTATAAAACGAACTCGTCAATGGACGAGTTCCTGTTAATTGTAGAACATCCTATATGTGATTCTGACGCAGTGATGAGGATTCCGGACTCGATATCCTCGGTTGTTTGGCGGACTTTTCGTACACGGAAATTTTAATCCATTATGTGCAATATTCAGTACAGTTGTAAGGGATCTATTTTGAAGGAGAAAAAAGTACGCCAGGGATCGTCCCTCGTCTGCGCAGGCCTTAAACTTGGTAACTAGGTGAACATCAGTTCACAGTGTATCTTTTAGAAGTACTCGTGAATATGAACGCCAGGGAATCGACACTGAAATTTGTCTTCTATCTTTATTTATAGAATTCAATAGCCTTACATTCGCAAATATCTATATCTATACTAATATAATTATAAAGCTGAAGAGTTTGTCTGTTTGTTTACTTGAACGCGCTAATCTCAGGAACTCCTGGTCCGATTTGAAAAATTATTTCAGTGTTAAATAGCCCATTTATTGAGGAGCTATATATCATCACGCTAAGACCAATACGAGCGGAGTAGTAATGAAAATTATGACGCAGACGAAGTTGCGCGGGTCAACTAGTATACTTATAATATTACTCTGCGTCAACAAAACAAACAAAAAATATTCAACTCGGACTACCGGTACACCAATACAATATTAGACCACATCTGCACAAACCTTTCAAAAGACGACTTTCACATGGCTGTCATTGGATCATCCTTATCTGACCACAATCATATTTACCTGCAACTGAAGAAATTCAAACGACCGCCAAAAAAATACATCACTACACAGCCATTGACTACGCAAATCTATACAAAGACGTCTCGAATACCAACCACATAACAACAAACGATGACTACCATGATCTAGAGAGTTTCATAAAGAATAAAGTAAAAACAAACACGAAAAAGAAATAAAAAATCCTAAACCTACCCAGAGACGATTAGACCAACAGAAAAATCACGTAGGAAATCTACAAAAGAAATATGCTATGGAGAAAATCCATAGCATATTTCTATTTTATTAATATGGAGTGATCCAAATAATCATCATCTGCCTAGCCTTTTCCCAACTATATTGGGGTCGGCTTCCAGTCGAACCGGATTCAGCTGAATACCAGTGTTTTACGTGGAGCGGCTGCCCACCAGACCTCCGCAACCCATTAACTGGGTAACACGGTTCTTCTTGGCAAGACTGAAGTCAGATTTACTGGCTTCTGACAATCCGTAATGACTGCCAAAGATCTACAAATGACAACCGGGATCAACAGCATAACGTGCTTTCCGAGGCGCGGAGGAAACTCGGTATGTTAAGATGGTCACCCATCCACAGACCAACCTTGGCAAGCGTTGCTTAACCTTGAAGATCGACCCGTGCGGCTGTTATTATTGAGTCACGAGCTCCTGATCCAAATAATAGTGACTTTAAAACCGATTGTATAACAAAGAGAAACGAAGTGCAACACTTTATGAAGAAAGAAAAACGACATTATTTTTAACCGACTTCAAAAAAAGGAGGAGGTTCTCAATTCGGTTGTACTTTTTTTTATGTTTGTTACCTCATAACTCCGTCATTTATGAACCGATTTGAAAAAAAATTGTTTCATCTGAAAGGGTATAAGTTCTTGATTGATCCCATTGTCACCATGTCTGATTCTGTTGATGGGATCCCATGAAAATCGAGGGCAACCCTCAATTTTATAGGCACATACAGTGTTTTTCATGAACTTTCCAACGCAATTCAGATATTTGTACTTGGTAATCATCACCTCGTGTTGCTGAGCTGATGATGAAAGGTATAAATTAGGATCTGATGATAAGATCCCATGAAAAATGTTTGTTAAGCGATATGTTAGCCAATTGTCAGCCGATTTAGATGATTCTTTTTTCGTTTGGAAGAGTATTTTCCTGGACTGGTCCCGTTTCAAGATCTGATGAAAAACTTCGGAGGTAGGCAACGGAACTCTTCAATAAATGACAGCAAAGGGATCGGGATTGCTGAAATCGCTTGTTTTTTTTAGTGTTTACATCAGTTTTTAACATAACATTGCGCCGGTATGCTGTTGATGGGTACGCAGGTACCTAGGTACCACTAAAAAGTGAAAAATAAAAAACTTTTTTACAAAAAATACAACTGACTTCCAAAAAAAAAAACACTACAAGGTACAAAATAACTTCGGAAGAAAGAAAGAAACTTTAATTTCGGAAGTCGGTCAAAAAACGAAAAAATAACCAAAAACACCGACTAATCAACTAGATACCCTCACGCCTTGTACTAGTATCGAAATCATAAAGATAATCGATAATTTAGACCCGTGTTGTGCTCAGGAATTGATGGCATCACTACTAAAACTATTAAATGCATAAAAAACCTAATAGCAGACCACCTAACAAATTGTTTCAATAACTGTTTAAAAAATGGCACATTCCCAGATACCCTCAAAATTGCAAAAATCAACCCTATATACAAATCCGGCACAAAGTCAGATTCCGGGAATTACCGACCCATATCGGTACTATAAAAAATTTTTGAACGATTAATTTACACAAGACTAGAAAAATACCCAAACGACATCAATTCTATTTATGATCGACAGTTTGGTTTCCGACCTAAATCCAACACCTTATGCACCACAATCGATCTAGTTTAAAAACATTGCACTCCGGATTATTATTGACCTCAAAAGTCTTTTGACACAGTTATTAAAGCTAAAAGCATTGGTATCACCAGAGAAATGTATAATCTCCTTTCCTCATACCTAGACAATAGAAAACAAATAGTTATAATAGGAAACGCGATAAGTGGAGAATCTTCCATAGAATTTGGTGTCCCCCAAGGATCTCTGCCATCCCCTCTCTTATTTGCTATTTACACAAATACTCGTAACACTAAAGATTTAGGCTTAATTGGACAACTAACTTTATACGCCAATGATCCTTGCCTATTTTACTTCGGTAACAACATAAAAACTATTGTAATTCAAAAAGACTTGGACATAATTTTATAACTGGTTTAGATAGAATTTACTTACTAAAAACGCATCAAAAACATCGTACATGCTATTCTAAGCTAAAATAAAAAATCTCGGACCACCCAGCTTTACACATAAACAAGACCAAAATCATCAAAAGTACTCGTAATTTTGAAAAATACCTCGGACTTAGATTGGACAATAAACTCACCTGGCAAGCGCACATTGATTACATAAAATCGAAAATAACATCGCTAATGAGATCAATGCGCGGCTACATAACTTTCCAAAAAGAATCCGCTTCAACATTTACAACTCATTAATTCGCTCACACATAAATTATCTTATCGAAATCGGGGGATGCGCTACACAATCTGCAATTAAGGATCTACAAATAGCACAAAATAAAATAATTAAACTTCTATTCAACTACGATTGTCATACACCTACATCTGAACTAGTTATATCTAAAACACCAAACTAATGAGCATTCATCAACTTTACACATTTAATTCCTGCGTTCTTACTAGAAAAATTCTTACCAAAACCATACACACACAGTTATTTTTCAACATAAAAACATCCAAATACTGCCAAAGAAACCCTAACCAAATACAGACACGTCCCCCGCGAACGCAATATGGCAGGAAAAATATAAAGTACGAAGGCGTCTAGCCATATAATAATCTACCAGCAGATATTAGGAACACCTCTTACATCACAAACAACACAAAACTTCTAAGTTAATAATATCAATGTCGACATCGTACCTACCTACATTAAGAAAACAAAACTGTTCGTTAAGTGAACAATGTATGTTTGTTTAGAATAAATAAGGAATGAATAAACCCAAACATGACGATGACGAAGTTGCGCGGGTCAGCTAATACTACAGATAATATTGAGCGTTTGAAATATAAACCTAACTACTTACTGTTTTAATCTTGGCCCAAAATAGTAAAATTTGTTTTTATTCACACATACATTCGATCCCGGAAGGACTGCCAAGCTATTTAAAGCCACCCTGTCTTCAGTCAGTGCGGTGTGGTGTTGGACTCAGAGCTTGCACTGTGTTTTAATAAAGATAGACTTGACAGTTCATCATTTGCCTAGCCTTTTCCCAACTATGTTGAGGTCGGCTTCCAGTCAAGCCAGATTTAGCTGAATACCAGTACATTACGAGGACCGGCTGCCTACCAGACCTCCACAATCCATTAACTGGGTAACACGTACGGTACTTTAGGGCAAAACTGGAGTCAGATTTACTGGCTTCTGACTATAAAACCGTAACGACTGCCAAAGATCTGCAAATGACAGCCGGGACCAACGGCTTAACGTGCGTTCCGAGGCACGGAGGAAACTCGGAATGTTAAGATGGTAACCCATCCACAGACCAACCTTGGCAAGCGTTGCTTAACCTTGAAGATTGACCCGAGCGGCTGTTATTATCTAGCCACGAGCTCCTCAGAGATGAAGAAAAATGTGAACACAATATAGAGCTACTCAAATGCGCATAATTTTAAAAAACTGTTAAAAATTGCTGACGACATTCACGAAACAGTAAATTTTCTGTTCTGCTAATCTATCCGTTGCGGAGATAGACTTCTCTTCAGCATTTAGCAACTTTATACACAATGTAGAAGACATTTTGTTTTAAAAATCGTTATTAACGTTTAACACTAGGGCTGGTCGGCAGCATTTTTAATACAACAGGGTCAACAGGTGATGTATGTATGTATGTATGTAAATCGGGCTGGTTTCCGCAACTCCACGACTAAGCGCGTATTTTGCGTGTAGGTGGGACAAATGCGTCATTCGATCCACCCCAGCTCCCCAAGGAAGGCCAGCAACGCCTTGGTGTTACTAACTATCTCGCAGAGGATACCTGGGTTTCCGAAGTACTTTGCCCTGTAATCCGCAACCACCGGGCAGCTTAGAAGCAGGTGTGCTGCTGTCTCATTCTCCTCCATGCAGGCTCTGCATAGCGGGCTGTCAGTGACTCCTATAGCATAGAGGTGTTTATTAAAATACCCATGGCCAGTTGTTACGGCTGTGACTGAACGCAACTGTTGTTTAGTCAGTCTTAGGGCTTGTTTTGTGAAACGGCCATTTATAGAGGGAAGTGCCTCTTTGGCCTGCCTACACTCACTATGGTCAACCCATAGCTTGTGATGTTTATCTCCGGTGCGTTTCCTTACCAGATTGCGTAAGTACCCGAAAGGCAGCGGCACGATGGGCTCAGGTCCCATTGCTGACAAACTCGACCCCCTTCGGGCGAGTTCATCCGCAGCGTCGTTGCCTCGAGATTCACTGTGTCCCTTGATCCTTTGAATGGTTACTTTGTTGTGTCTACCAACCTGGTTGAGAGTTGGTGACACTCGAGAATCAACCCAGAGTTCACTGTGTGGCTGTTCAGAGCTTGCAGGACAGCCATGCTGTCCGAGAGTATGCGTATTGAGTGGTCCTTAACTTCCCTGGTTAGGATGGCTGATGCCGCCAGAGAAATGCCCATGCATTCAGCCTGGAACACTGTGTGTGGACCCCCAATGGTGTGGCTATGTGGATATTGAGATCCTCTGAGAAGATTCCCGCACCAGTACCTGTACCTGTTTTTGATCCATCGGTGAAGATCCGCAGCTCGGCGGGGCAGAGCCCCTCGCACCGTTGATCCTCATGCAATTGGATTTTGTATTTTTTATCGAAGATAAATTGCTTGGGTACCCGGTCATTGATTGCTTTTGTTATGGGGAGTTCATTGTTGAGCTCCTCGAGCAGAGCGGTGTGTCGTGTATCTCTCTTACTCCAGAGACCCAATGTTTTAAGGCGCACTGCTGCCATCGTCGCTTCCTGTTGTATAAACAAGTGTAGCGGAGGGAGCCCCAGCATGGCTTCCAGCGCCGCAGTTGGAGTAGTCCTCTTGCAGCCCGTCGTTGCCATGCAGGCCAGCCTTTGCATGTGTTGTAACTTGTTTACGGCTGTAGCTAGCTTTGAGCGTGGCCACCACACCACGGCCCCGTAGGTTAGCATGGGCCGAATTACTGCGCCGTACAGCCATAGTACTATTTTGGGAGATAGGCCCCACTTCTTCCCTATCATTTTCCTGCATTGCCAGAAGGTAATGCAGGCCCTGTTTAGTTTGTAGTCTAGGTGATTACTCCAGCTTAACTTACTGTCTAGGATGACGCCTAGATACTTTACCTCGTTAGACAGCTGGAGCTCTGTATTGAAGAGCATAGGTAGCCGGTAGTGGCCTAGTGCTCGCTTTTGAGTGAACATGACTAATTCAGTTTTCGTGGGGTTTACCGACAGATCATATTCGTCGCACCATCTTTCCACGATGCGTAGTGCTTGTTGAGTAAGGTTGCAGATCGTTCCAGTCACTTTCCCTGACACTAGGATTGCGAGGTCGTCAGCATAACCTATTGTGTAGTAACGATGTGCGTTGAGTTTGGTGATCAGGTCATCAATTACCAGATTCCACAGAAGAGGGGAGAGCACACCCCCCTGCGGGCAGCCTCTGGCTATCAGAGCCAACTGCTGCTCTTCCTCAAGGCGAACCATTCGTTTGCTTAACATATTAGTTATCCAGTCAGTTAGTACCTGTTCCACGCCGTGTTTGGAGAGAGCGGCACTAATGCTGGAAAAGTTTGTCTTGTCGAAGGCTCCTTCGATGTCTATGAATGTGCCCAGGCAGGACCCTTTCTGGTGAATCGCTTCCTCAATCTGGTTCACCACCAGATGAAGAGCGGACTCTGTCGACTTACCCGAGCTGTATGCGTGTTGGTTACCATGCAGTGGTATTGTTTTTAAAACGCCATCACGTAGTTCCCTTTCACACAGTCTTTCCATTGTCTTTAGTAAAAACGAGGTCAGACTAATAGGTCGATAGGATTTAGCGTTTGTGTAGTCACTTTTACCTGGCTTCGGAATGAATATGACTTTCACTTCCCTCCATCCTTTAGGAACGTATCTAAAGGCCAGGCACGCTCGCATTAAGAGCACCAGTTTTGTTGCAACAGCGGTACCTCCCCACTGTAGTAAGGCAGGAAACACACCGTCGGGACCTGGTGCCTTGAAAGGTTGGAAGCTTTTGATGGCCCACTGAAGTTTTTCCAGCGTAATCATCTTTTCTGCATAAAGCCAGTCATCATCTGTTGGTGTTTGGATAACGTCAAGCCATTCATTTACCTGCGCGAATACGCTGCCTGGGAAGTGAGTTTCTACTAGGAGACGTTGCGCTTCTTCAGGTGTCGTGGTCAACGTGTTATCGGGTTTCCGGAGTGTGGTGATCTCAGATGTGTTCTGTTGCGCCAGTATTTTCCTTACCCTGTTTGCTTGTTGGCATGGTTCAATGTTACCACAGAATTTACGCCACCCTGTAGTTCTTCTGAATCTGATGCATCTCTTGTAGCTCGATTTGGCCGCGTAATAAGCGTCCCAGTCCTCATCACTACATGTGTTCATGGCTCTGTTAAGAGCCTTTCTTACCTTACCGCGTTTGCGCTCCAGGTCTGCACCCCACCAAGGTTGTTTACCCGGTGTGTCGCGCGGAATCGTTTCTGGGCAGGCGATTCGGTAGCTGTTTATCAGCGATTCGGTGAGTAGTGTTACTTGCGCATCGATCTGTGCCGCGTCCGCAAGCAACTCCGAATCGCATGATGGTACAAGCCTTGAGGTAAGGTTGCGTGTGTACACCGATATATCCGTGTTGCGAGGATTACGCCTAGGTTGTTTGGGTGGTATACAGACCTGGATGTCGAAGCGGATCCACCTGTGGTCTGAGCAGGAAGCCTCATTCGAGACTTGCCACCCAGTGATTAGTTCCGCTGCTCCCTCCGTAGCCAGAGTCAGGTCTATGATAGTACGACTGCGTCTGGTCACGAAGGTTGGTTCCGAACCCGTGTTTAGTAGGGATAGGTTAGTAGTGAACAGATAATCAACTAATGTCTTACCCCTTGCGTTTTGAGTCTCCATCCCCCACAGTGGATGGTGTGCGTTTGCGTCGGTCCCAATGACAATCTCATCCCTGCTGTTTTCACAGTGCGTGATGAGGCGGACCAGGTCGTGTGGGGGCGGTTCCTCCGCCTCAGGCATATATACCGAGGCGAAGACGATAGCCAACTTAGTGGCTCCCCGCTGTATGTTCAGCCTAGCAGCAGAGACATCTCTGCAACAGAAGTCGTTTAATAGCTGTGCTTTAAGGTTACCTGTGACATAGATGCACGATCTAGGGTAATCATGGTCCGCAGTAACAAGGAGCTTACCACCAAGATTGGAGAGTCCTCGTATGTAGCCACCCCTAATCCACGGCTCTTGGATCAGGGCAATGGCCGTGTGTTGAACCTCCAGCCACTTGCGGAGTTGAGCCGTCGCGGTTTGGCTGTGGTGGAGGTTAGCCTGCACGACTTTACAGGCCGACAAAAGGGACGCCATCGCCGGCAAGACCCTCCTCGTCAACAGGTGATACAACCTATGCCTTGCATAACAGTTTTCAAAATCCTTAATTCTAAGAGGGGTCAAGCAATGCTAGATGTTGACAGATCGTATATCTTATCTTAGCGATCTTACCTAGCGACATAATTTAAATTTATTCTACTATCCGACATATGTACACGCGTACGAAGAAAAATAAATTGAAAATGTGAAGGGGTGGGATCCTGGTGTCCTGAAACATATGCCTAGCTTAGGCACCAGTCTCCTACAATATATACTACCTAAATTATGTATAGTATCTAACTAATTTAATATTAATTTAGTGTTGGATACGTTTTATCGGAACTGGCAGAGAATGCCTATGGCATTAAGTCCGCCTCTGTAGTTTTTTTTTATTTTTCAGAATGAAAAATTAATGGCGATATTTCTTTTCTTTAGTCCTTCCATTATCTTTTTTTCTTTTTCACAACTATTTCTCCTTCAATTTTCCGATACATTCCAAATCCCTTAAACCTATATTCCCTTTTTACATAGTTATAAAACTATAATATCGAACTGTAGATAATGCTCTAACATTGACTACTGCGGACAGGGCTAGCCAGTTCAGCAAGTTTATGACGGGTCGATTAATGCCAAACTGCTTGGCGAATTGGCTACCCCCTAAATTCTAAGTTATGACCTCCACTCGATTTGACCTCGTCTTTCTTAATGAAAGTGATACTTGTACTTTATTGCACTTAGCGACGTTTCTTTCTTTTGCCAAGGTGATTGAGTCGAGTTGAGTGGAGAAAGTTTCCTTCAAAAAAACATATACGGGGTACAGCGTACAACTCACGCACAGTCCATAAAACTTGCCTGAGATTAAACCTCATTGGGATTTCATTTAAAGTAAACATAATAAAAAATACCGCCACGGGACGCCCGGCAGATTCGAACCATCTATGTAAAGAATTCGAAGAATCATAAAATTAGTAAAAATATAAAGTTCCAAAGTAGTACAGGGGGTGTATTGGGGGCATCACGACGTGACAGCGTCGTTACCGTCACGGTATACTACGAGTATTTGGGTTTACTGGTAAGGCGCGCCAATAGATGTTTGACATAAAAAAAATAGACAGTTAAAATGTGATTTTATCAGACTGTAAAAAAGTTAAGATTTCAAAGTGAACATCGATAAAATATGACATAATCACAAAAATTTCACATACGCAACGAATAAAAGTTGATTTGTTCTAGAGGCTCTTTTTGCTTTTCCGTAACCGAATCAAATGTTTTTGGATTTTCCTTGCCAGGCTTGTTTATAAAAAAAAACTCAATCTATTCTCAATATTTATCTAATTTCATCGGTAGAGAATTTGAATTTACAATCTGCTCATAATTATTTAATCTTATTATATGGTGAGATTTTTTATGAATAATCCTGGTTTTGTATCCATATTGTTTCACTTTGACAGTTCTCGTGCTTTCCTTTTTTATACGTAAATTTATTTGTTTCAAAAACTATCTGAAATGTCAATGGCAGGTTCAGTTTAAACACTGCAACACATAAAAAACCGAATAATACTTTTTTTTCAGAATGCTCGATTGTTTTTCATCACTCTTGATGTACCTATCACCCTTGCTGTATCACTCTCAATTTACTTTTGATCCATCACTCTTTCAATGTACAGTTATTTGGTGCTCATTGAGGGGTTTACCTGGTATAGGTAACTACCAAATAACTGGACTAAAAATGTTTTAATGTGTCTGCATCTATTTAAATGTTTCCGGCATGTAAGTGTATGTATGTATGTATGTAAATCGGGCTGGTTTCCGCAACTCCACGACTAAGCGCGTATTTTGCGTGTAGGTGGGACAAATGCGTCATTCGATCCACCCCAGCTCCCCAAGGAAGGCCAGCAACGCCTTGGTGTTACTAACTATCTCGCAGAGGGTACCTGGGTTTCCGAAGTACTTTGCCCTGTAATCCGCAACCACCGGGCAGCTTAGAAGCAGGTGTGCTGCTGTCTCATTCTCCTCCATGCAGGCTCTGCATAGCGGGCTGTCAGTGACTCCTATAGCATAGAGGTGTTTATTAAAAGACCCATGGCCAGTTGTTACGGCTGTGACTGAACGCAACTGTTGTTTAGTCAGTCTTAGGGCTTGTTTTGTGAAACGGCCATTTATAGAGGGGAGTGCCTCCTTGGCCTGCCTACACTCACTATGGTCAGCCCATAGCTTGTGATGTTTATCTCCGGTGCGTTTCCTTACCAGATTGCGTAAGTACCCGAAAGGCAGCGGCACGATGGGCTCAGGTCCCATTGCTGACAAACTAGACCCCCTTCGGGCGAGTTCATCCGCAGCGTCGTTGCCTCGAGATTCACTGTGTCCCTTGATCCATTGAATGGTTACTTTGTTGTGTCTACCAACCTGGTTTAGACGTTGGTGACACTCGAGAATCAACCCAGAGCTCACTGTGTGGCTGTTCAGAGCTTGCAGGACAGCCATGCTGTCCGAGAGTATGCGTATTGAGTGGTCCTTAACTTCCCTGGTTAGGATGGCTGATGCCGCCAGAGAAATGCCCATGCATTCAGCCTGGAACACTGTGTTGTGGACCCCCAATGGTGTGGCTATGTGGATATTGAGATCCTCTGAGAAGATTCCCGCACCAGTACCTGTACCTGTTTTTGATCCATCTGTGAAGATCCGCAGCTCGGCGGGGCAGAGCCCCTCGCACCGATGATCCTCATGCAATTGGATTTTGTATTTTTTATCGAAGATAAATTGCTTGGGCACCCGGTCATTGATTGCCTTTGTTATGGGGAGTTCATTGTTGAGCTCCTCGAGCAGAGCGGTGTGTCGTGTGTCTCTCTTACTCCAGAGACCTAATGTTTTAAGGCGTACTGCTGCCATCGTCGCTTCCTGTTGTATAAACAAGTGTAGCGGAGGGAGCCCCAGCATGGCTTCCAGCGCCGCAGTTGGAGTAGTCCTCATGCAGCCCGTCGTTGCCATGCAGGCCAGCCTTTGCATGTGTTGTAGCTTGTTTACGGCTGTAGCTAGCTTTGAGCGTGGCCACCACACCACGGCCCCGTAGGTTACCATGGGCCGAATTACTGCGCTGTACAGCCATAGTATTATTTTGGGAGATAGGCCCCACTTCTTCCCTATCATTTTCCTGCATGTAAGTGTTACACAATCTTTTAAATCATCATTTATCATTATTTAGCGAAACTACAGAAGAAATGGACCAACTAAGTTTAATATTAATTTTAGGTTTTTTTTTTAATCACACATACCTAACCTTTTTTTTAGACCAGGTACACTCCATAGCACATTGGTGTAACTCTTTAAGTTCGCTGTTACGGAGTTTGAATAGAATACCAGGCCAGAATTTACTAGTACTTGTTTTTGACTGTGACTTCGTTCGCGCATATCCCGTGTTTTCCCGTTCGCGTAGGAATTTCGGGAAATCCTTCTGCTCCTCTACACTCTCCAAGGAACCTACATGTCAAATTTTAGCTTTGGTGGTCGTAGAAAGCTAAAATTCACTCATTAACATTCGTTAATGAGTGAATTTCAGCTTTCATCAATGACTGGCAGCCTGGCTGTACGTTTACAGTAGGGCTACGTTATTGTATTTAAAGCACGTCTTTCGTTAACTTCAAGCTGTTACTTTTCATAGTTGAATACCGAATCGAAGAGGTTATTTGGGATTTAAGAGAAACAATTTTCCATTTCCATGATGGTTTTGAAGATATATTCGTAGAAGAGGTGGAAGAAGTAGATACAGAAGAAGATGTGAATGAGCTAAATGAAGAGTGGGAAGGAGAGGCCAATGACTCCGAGGTTATGAATGGGGAAGTGGTAGAAGAAGAAGTTCGCAATGAGAACGAGAATATCGAAGAACCAGCCTTCGAGGTGAATAATGACAACATTATTAACCACGTCGATTCAATTAATTTTAAACAATATAACTAAAATGCATAATTAGATACTAAGTAACTATTATTAAATATTTAAAAATAATCAGCATGTTTGAACAACGAAGTGCCCCTTCTTGCTAAATTAAAGACATTTTATCTCATAACAGCTACTTTAGCCTGTATACAAAATATTAAGAAAATAATAATGTTCCCATTTTCAGATGGTATTCTGTGTTATTCTGTGAAGATCAAAATTCTGTTTTTTTGTTTACCGACTTCCTTTTCATTAACTGTCCAAAACATTGAAAATACTTTACTTATAAATTAAAACGTGAGTTCGACACTTTACTTCTTGTAGTTTATTTACTCACTACTGCTCTTAGAATGGTGAAGATAACTTGAAAGAATTGGCATGTCTCAAGACCAAAGCATGGCTTGTTATGAGGATTACAAGAAGTTTACACACTGACTGAGCTTATGTTTTATAATGTAAAACTATAAAAAATTGATTGAGCATGTCAATCCCATTAGTTTTAAACATTTTGAGAATATTTATCGCTTACAGTGTGTCACTTTGGCCCTCTATTTATTTTCCCATTAAATTGGCCTTTTACAGCCTTATTCATAAAAACATAGAAGAGGTTTATAAGCACGTTACAAGGAAAATCTTGAAAAAAAATATTCATAAGCACTAAAACGCTCTAAAAGTTCTTAAGTTGCAAAAGGATGGCCCCAACTATGAACTTCGTGTAGTAATATGGCCGACTTTACGTTACAGCTGTTTTGTCGATTGACGTTTCGCGAGAATTTGAGGTTATTTTAAAACGCTAAAAAGTTTTGATATTTATATTATGTTAAATATAAACTTGTAAAAACTCCTTTTTGTGAAAAAATTGAGTTTATTTATGGTGTTTGTACACAGAAAAGGCTAGCCGTCTTTGTACATAAGCTGTCCTGTCAAGTTTTTACAATGAATGTTTTTGTGTGTACAACAAAAAACAAGAATAAGAAAAAATAAGCCAGTGGCATATGTCAGATTTATGCTCCGAAATGAATCTGACAAATTCTTTTGGCAGCAAAGAAGCTATATTGCCCACAATCACGCCTGATGAAAAGCGATGGATGAGGTCTATGACTGATTTGACTAGCAGTCTAATTTACTGATCTTGACCTGTATGTTTTAGCTGTAAGTCTTCTATAATACTTAAATAGGTAATAAATGGCATAATTATACGGATTTGCAAAGCAATGACTGCTTTGCAAATCCACATATGCTGCCAGTTTCTTGGAGTTGGTGTTTGTTTACGTATTTGTATCTCTCCCTTACCAAATCCATTAATATATGTTATGGGAATAGAAACAAACACGACATAAGTTTACACAGGAAAAGAAATACCACAACAACTTCTGTGTACGAATACCTATTATTATTTTTATACGATTCTTGTGTTCGAAGAAAGATTGAATTACTGTACTAAACTTGTCTTCCTCCATCCAATTTTCTCTTCTTTATCTCTTTTTAGTTATCTACTTTACTCTTTTGTGTCTCCATTATTCATTGATACACATCACGCACCAGTATTTAAATATACCACAAATTGTTGTCAAACCTTTTTAAAGTGCATAATTTACTATGGATTAGTCAGAACGACAACATAATAAAGCTAAAATATCTTATAATGCCAACATAGTTATAAAAAAAGGTTTATTGAACGTTTATGAATAAAAACTTTATAATACGCTTATTAGTACTTATGAGCATTTTAACTGAAGAACGTTATAAACCCATTTTAAAGGATTTTTATGAATAAGATATTTTCCTTTTAAGGGTAAATTCTCTACCCAAAATAGTTTTGGTTTTGAAATAGGGTACTTGACTGGATTTTTTTTACATTTGTCAAAACCTAGAGAGCAGACAAGACGCAGTTAAAACTACTGCTTATAATTTCAAAAAAATGGCGGTGTTATCAGTATTTCAAAATCTATAATAAACTGAGACGGCGTGTGACGTCACTCACAAGTCCCACCATATTGAATTGAAGCCATCCAGTACAAATCAAGTTTTGTATGAATAGAAGAATAACTACAAAAGTGTATAACTTCTCTGTTTTCCGACCATTTCTATTTATTTTTCACAAATGGTAATGTTTTAATATCATCTATCAAATAAGTACACATTCATTTTGATTTTTCATACTAGTCAAATACCATATTAATTATAAATAAGTACGTATATCCATATCGGAATCAGTCCGAATAAAACAAGATGTCGATTCAAAATTAGTCACGCAATTTATCGATTTTGTGAATCTGATTTTTATTCGTCGGCTCGATTTTAGTCCTTCATTAGGCTTTAGACAAATATGAAGATTGTCAGATGTCAAAAATGTTTAAACCACGAAACATTTCAGTAGCATTTTTTAGTACCAAACATCTTTGAGTTCTTGACAGTCGTTGTCATTGGTAGAGTTTAAAGCTGTCTAGTAATCCTGAGGCCCGTTTGTATAGACCAGAGTTATATTTTAACTCTTGAGTTAGTAACAGCAACAGGTTAAATAACAAATCTGTACATAAATTATAATGCTGAAGAGTTTGTTTGGTGGAACGCACTAATCACAGGAACTACTGGCACGAAATAAAAAAGACATTGTGTTGTATAGCCCATTTATCGAGGAAGGCTCTATTTTTTTTAACTTATCCTAGCGTTCATCAAATGAAAGAACCCTATTTTTATTACAATCTAGCCTTGTTTATATGCTTATAAGTAATTTAATTAAAACTAGAATTGTCTTTACTAAGTATGTGTCCAATAGCAGTTTTCGTATTGTCTCTATTAAGGCGAATACACCTCGTTCTCGTGTTAAGTTGGTTACATTTGTGCTACATTATGTACAGTACTCATTAACACTAAACACTAACTCGAACGGTTTTGTTCTTTTAAGTCTTCACACCATGTCCGTGTAGTCGAGAAGCTGGATCGCCTCGACGTTCACATGCTGATAATTTGAACCTTTTCTACTATTTCTTCGAGGCTGTTTCCAATAGCTATTATGACAGTATAATCAGCAAAGGTATCGATATTTTGTTCAGGAATATCGCAAGTATACGATACATATGCTTGAATAGTAGGTACAGGACGGACCTAGCAGAATTCCTTGCGGTGCGCCAGCTTTTATTGCTTTCAGATCAGAATAAAATAGATTCTTTAAACGAAGACAAGAAGAAGCCTGTCTTCTATTATATCATTTTATAGAATCTGTTTGGAACGTTAGAATGTAGGATTCCAGAATATCTGCAAACTGTTTCGGTTACAGACTCTTCTGTTTGTGTATAAACCCTTCATGCCTAATTTTGTAAAATGCTTGCGTGACGTCTATAAACACAGTAGCACTAACTAAGGCGCTTTCTATTACGTTTGTGATCCTGTGCACTTTATCGATAATTGAGTGTTTGTGTCTAAATTCAAAGGGATGCTCTTGTATAAAGTTTTGCAATCTATTATTGGCTTAAGCCATCTAAGTAACAGCTATGACATTACTGGCGGCAGGGAATTCGGTCTATATGAAGTTGATTCGGGAGCCGGCTTTGCCAACATTACTACTTCAGCAACTTTTTGCTTATTAGTACGTGCCCTTGCCCGTTTTGCACACTTGATGATAGGATCGACCAAGAAGAGCTGGCATTTACGAGAAAGGTGATGCAAACGAAGTTGCGCGGGTCAGCAGCTAGTACTTCATACATAATAGGAGCTGGCATTTACGAAAAAGGTGACGCAAAACGAAGTTGCGCGGGTCAGCAGCTAGTACTTCATACATCGCAACTATCACGGAGTTTAAAGATACTCTGGTTTGTGTAAGCTGGCCTAATCTTAAATACTGTGATGCTGTCATTTCATTTATTTTCAAGCACAACTTTTACTGTTTTCACTATGGCTTATGTGTTATTGTTAGTTCAAACTAGAATAAAGTGTAGTAGAACCTCGATATCTCAGAATCACACTTCCACGCTCACTTGAGGCGATAGTTTAGCTTTTGTATTTTAGCACCCGTAACCGCATGATACACCAAGGACATGAAAAATCTGTCTTTGTTGAACTTAGATTGTTATAAATGTCCAGCGAGTTTAAAAGGACTACTTAAGATCATAATATACAATTTATTTTGTCTGACAGTTTGTATAGAGGGCCGTGATACAAAACTGTCGAACAAATGAATAACGTGATATGAATTGTACGCAGGTATATGATCCTACTATAGTGGCCTTTTTAAACCCACTGATATCACCTCGCGTTGTGACTAGCTCAAAAACGGCTCAGCGTCCGGCGTACATTTTCAAAACTGCGAGTTTCAAAGGAACTGTTTGAAAATAATTCATGTTTTGTACTGCATTTGATGAAAATATCATTTTTTTGTTATGATCTAAGTTCTAAACTAAAAAGTCGCTTTATAATATTGCTGCATGTGTATAAAAACAGTTTAAACGTTTTTTCTAGCCTGACATCAAGCGATTTCGATCCGTTACCTAAAACAAGAAACCACGAATAAAGTGATTGAATAGGAAAAGTAAACCTGAGATAGTTTTTTTTCGGTTTAAGAATAAATAAATCCAGATTTTTGATCCGTGGTTAAAACTGCGATAAATGGTTAAACAGTTGGTTTGTTATTTATTAAACAATAGTTATTTAATTGACCATTGGTCAAGCTAAATATTGATTGAAAAACGCACATTAACGATATTTAGGGACCATATTTTTAATTAACTGCGGATTATAAACCGCGCTCTAAGATTTTTTTATATATATTTTTTTATAATAATAATAATATATTGCATGAAGGCAAACGAGAAGACGTTTTAACTCACATCGTAGTTTGTAGATAAAAAGACTAGATTGAATTTCTTCACGGTGCCAGTAACTTGAGCATGTGAAAGTGCGGACTACATCCGCGGGTCACAAGTGCGGGCTGCATAGCGGGTTAAGGTCGCTACACACATAAGCGGGCCGGCACAATCGGTTCGGCAGTATTTGTTGAATGACAAGGCCGGCCCGAATTAATTACTACACATGTTGTATTCGATTAGAGGCGATCGGGTACTACTGAAATAATGGCGCCAAAACCTGACTGGCACACCGGCTGTGCGGCCATTTTCCCTAACATGCATCTAAATATATCCGATTCGCCGCCCCGCTGTACCTTTTTAGGCTGCGATGTGCGAGGATGCGTAACGAGGGATGTGTTTGTTAAGATCAATAGAATCGCTTCATTTACCTAGCCTTGCTCAATACAAGCGATTCTATTGGTTCATCCTCGCACATCTCATCAAACGTGTAGCTTCCCTTGCATGGGACACTTACGTGGATTCCAAGCACAACACATGCGTGGATAACAAGCACTGTGTACATGACCTGCAGAAAAACGATCAAACTTGTTATTAATGCTGATTTTTTCATTTTCAGAATTCACAACATTGAGTAAGTGGTTAACAGGCATTGAAGATGATGTTATTTTTTACTCTACGGAATTTAAAAGTAATGTAGTGCAATGGTTAACCGAGCGTTTGCGTTCTACGGATATACAAAGCACGGAGGCGAAGCAAGAACCACCACAAGTAAGTATCTTTATATTTTAATCTTACCACGTCTGTCATTTTGTCAGACAATCTTAAGTTCAGTGCCGGATTAAGCCACCATGGAACCTGTAGCAAATTTTGCTAAGGGGCCCCCTGAACCTCGTAAAGTGAAAACGAAAATATGTAATTAAAATAATTATAATCTATTATTTTTCACTGACCCTGGGGCCTTTTGCCAAAATAGTGCCAAAGCCCAAATTATTTTGCTTTTGCCTACATTGTCCGTATGGAACTGTAGACCGGATCCGGGGCTGTTTAGATTTCAGACAGTAGGTGTTATGTAGGTAGATATTTTATATGATTGTAAGTCAGGTAGGTCAGGCGCCGGCCGCCGCCGGCAGTCCGCAATTTACGAGCTAAACGACTACACGCCTTTTATTTACTCCACCGAACAAACATCACAGTGGCGACGAGAATAAATCAGTTTAGTGCGCGTGCGTTAAAGAACAATAGTCAAGATGTCGATTGGGAAGTTGAGCGAATTTGACGTGGAAACGGGGCACTGGTCATCCTACGTCGATAGGTTGGAAATGTATTTTGTAGTGAATAAAGTGGCGGAGGAGTTGAAGTTATCTACCCTAATTTCTATAATTGATGATGAAGCGTATGAGTTACTCATCAACCTATCGAGTCCAAAGAAACCGTCGGAGTTAAAGCACGGTGAAGCCGTGGGTATAATGCGTCAGCACCTTCAGCCGACGCCATCTTCATTAGCGGAAAGGTACCGTTTTCGGCAGAAAAGACAGGGAGGGGACGAGAACGTGGCAACCTATGTCACGGAGTTAAAAAGATTAGCTCGAAACTGTAAGTTTTCAGAATATTTAAGTGAGACCAGTTCATATGCGGACTCAAGAGACGCAACGACTGTTTGCGGGGGATGACTCAATAACATTTTCACAAGCCGTGAAGATAGCGAACGCAATGGAAGCGGCGGAAAGAGACGCAGCAGTAGTAGATGGAGCGTCCACATGCAGTCCAAAGGCGGAAGCGGTACATTTGGTCGCATCAACTTCTGGGGACAGCTGCAGAGCGAGTCACAGCAGAAGTGGTGGCAGCACGCGGCCACACAGCCGCCGCGTACTCGGCGGCGCGCCTGGTGGCGGCCGGCGGCCGCGGCGGCGGCGGCGGCGGCCGCGGCGGTGGCGGTGGCGGCGCCGGCAGGCGAGCCGCAAACCGCGTAGCGCGCCCGTCTACCACGAATTTCGCATCGGGACGCTGCAACAACTGCGCAGCTTGCGGAGCCACTAACTACAGTGTGGCAAGCTGTCGCTATAGGGAGTTCGTATGCAGCAATGCCAGCGGTCCGGGCATTTACGTCGAGTCTGTCCGGAAAACGTCGAACAATCGTCGCGATCGACGGAGTGGAAATATGTATTCCGCGGAGGTCGTCAGTGAGTCCGACGTGGAGGACATCGAAGAGAGTTTAAACCTGATCGGACTCAATAATTATAAGCCCGTAAGTTTGCCTATTTTAATAGATGATATCGTGATAAAAATGGAGGTAGACACAGGGACGGCGATTTCATGTAGGCATAAATAATTGTACCTACGAACGTTATTTTTCACGTCATATTCTTATGAAAAAAATAAAACCTTTAGGAATAATTCGCCCACGAGTTCGATTCCAAGGGCAGGAAAAACATCTAGGTAGAACTGTTTGTAATAAAAAAGGGTCTACCTTTTATAGCAGAACTTTTTACGTCATAATATTGTTTTGCATAACAACGGATAGCATAAACTTCATTTCGCAGAAAATCATTTCGCATACACTCAGTTGTCATACATTCAAAACTCATAATTTTGTTAGTCAGAATCATCTTTAGGCATAATGTTTATATCCATAATAATTAAAAAGCAGAACCATCATATCGCAGAAAATTCACAGTCAGAATCGTCTTTTGGCATACATTTTATATCGATAGTCATTAAAAGGCAGAACTGTTTTTTTTCGCCACACACATAACCACCACCTAACCTAAATGCTAATTACAAAAATATTGTCGGCTTGGATGCATGTAGCATGCATACAGGCATACAACATGCAAGCAGGCATGCAACATGCAGCATGCATGCAGCATGCATGTAGCATGCAAGCAGGCATGCAGCATGCATGCAGCATGCATGCAGCATGCAAGCAGGCATGCAACATGCAGCAGGCATGCAGCATGCAAGCAGGCATGCAACATGCAGCAAGCATTGTTTCTGTCACGGCTCCGGCACTGCGGGGCTACCCCTCCGCGCCTACGCGGGTTTAAATTACACTCTAGGGGTAGGGCAGACAAGACTGCGTAAAGTCGGTTTCGCAGCGATTCGTTTCTGTCACAAAATTTTGCAGCACAACGTATTGACTTTTTATGACACAAATTTAATTTAATATTGAAAATGCTACCAATACATGCTATATTTAGAACATTCTATGTCACTTTTGCAGACCATTCGATTTTAAATACATTGCACGTAGGTTATCTAACCATTCGACAGCATAAATTTACTTTATTTAAATTATCAGTTTTATTCCATATATTATAAGTTTTTGATGTTTTGAACACTAATTTTTACAAGAAGATACATCTATTTTAATTTTTGATGTTCAAATATGCACCCATACCAAATAATCGTATCTCTAAATAAATGTTATGCTAAACAAAATTATGCATAATATTAATTATGGCAAAGGTAATTATGCGAAACAAAATTCTGCCAAGATAAAAGTATGCCATTGTAAATTCGGACACGTAAATATTCTGCCAAACAAAAGTTATGCTAAATAATTTTTATGCCTTAAAAATATTCGATTAAATAAGATTATGCCATGTGAGTTATGCCAAATAAAAATCGAAGTATCAAGATTCTGCCAAATAGAAGGAACCCAATAAAAAACGGTACTACATCTTTAATAGGTAGGCAATGGTTAGCAGATCTACAAATAAAAGTACCCACAAAAGCATGAATGGCATGAATTTTGTGCAAATTAATGAAGGGATTAAAAATATTCTCGACAGATATAAGGAGTTATTCAGCGGCGGACTGGGTCGGTACAGGGGCGGCAAGGCAACGCTGCAAGTGCGCCCGGGGGCGACGACGGTGTTCCAGCGCGCGCGGCCCGTACCATACGCGCTGCGCGAGCGCATCGACGCTGAGCTTGATGGCATGCTGCGCGACGGCGTCATCGAGTACGTGGACTGCTCCGAATGGGCCTCACCTTTGGTACCGGTGAATAAAGCAGACGGTACGTTGCGGATTTGTGCAGACTATAAGGCGACTCTGAATCCCGCCTGGCTGATCGATCGATACCCACTTCTTAAGATTGAATATGTATTGGCAGGCCTCAACGGGGCACAGTACTTTAGTAAAATTGACCTTTCACGTGCGTACAACCAGGTAGAACTAGATGATTCAAAAAAATATACTGTTATCAATACACATCGGGGTCTATTTCAGTATAATAGGTTAGTTTACGGTTTGTCGTCAAGTGTAGGTATTTTCCAACGTATAATGACGAATTTATTGGGCGATTTACCGAATGTGCAAGTGTTTCTCGATGACGTCATAATTAGCGGGAAAAATAAAAGCGAGCATTTACACGCGCTCGAACAAGTCTTACAGCGGCTATCTGAGAGTGGGCTAAAGCTAAAGCAAGAAAAATGTGTTTTCTTGGTTGATGAAGTGACTTATTAAGGCTATGTTGTTTCCAAAGAAGGGGTTAAAGCGGACAAATCAAAAATAAAAGCAATAAGTAAACTAGAAGCTCCCAATAATATTAGCGAGTTACGTTCCTTTATGTATAAGTATGGTGAATTTTTATTCAAAGTTTATTAAAAAAAAAACAGTTCTATGTTAGTACCCTTACTCAGACTATTACGAAAAGGTGTAGACTGGAACTGGGATGAACAGTGTGAGCGTGGGTTTACACAGACAAAACAAGCATTAATGGGTACCGAAGTATCAGCACACTACGATCCCAACAAACCTCTGATCGTGACGTGTGACGCGAGCGCGCGCGGCGTGGGGGGCGTGCTGGCGCAGCCCGGGCCGCAGGGCGAGATGCGTCACGTACGCTTACCATCGCGGAGAAAAACTACTCGCAAATACACCGGGAAGCACTAGCGATTATATTCAGTATATGTAAATTCCATCAATATATTTACGGAAGAAATTTTATTTTGCGCACTGACCACAAACCCCTAGTATCTATGTTAGGCCCGCAAACGGGGATACCATGACGGCGAGTAGGATGCAGCGATGGGCAGTGATATTATCAGCATATAATTACGACATAGAATATATTCGAACGAATGGAAATTGTGCTGACGGCTTATCACGTCTGCCAGAAAATAATAACGATAAAAACGTGAAGGAGTCAATTCCTGAACAAACATACCTACACTTTGCACAAGACGGGTTGTTGCTTGATTATAGCGAAATAAAAAACAAACGGAGAGGGATCCGCTTTTAAGTAAAATTTTAAACTACCTTCGAGACGGATGTACAGATAGGTGTGAAATCGTAAACTTACAACCGTATTTCAATAGGAAAGCGGAACTGTACGAGGAGTTAGGATGTGTCATGTGGGGTCACCGGGTGGTGACACCAGAAAGATGTAGGAATAAGGTTTTAACAATCATCCATGAGCCACATATGGGCATCGTAAAGTCGAAGGTGTTGGCACGCAGTTACGTGTGGTGGCCGGGCATCAACGAGGCGGTGGAGCGCGAGACCGCGCGTTCACCGTGTGCGCCGCGTACGCGGACGACCCGCCGCGCGCCTCCCCCTGCTTTAGTCTCGGCTGCATCTAGACTTTATGGGGCCTATATGTGGTAAAACTTACTTAGTTATAATAAACTCAACATCCAAGTGGCTGGAGATATTTCAAGTTCCCAGTATTGCAGCGAGTCATACAATTATGAGGTTGCGCGAGCTGTGGAGTAGGTGGGGAATCCCCAGGCAGATAGTGACGGATAATGGACCGCCGTTCACTAGTAGTGAATTTGCCCAATTCATACAAAGTGACGGTATCCAGCATATATTTACAGCTCCCTATCATCCCTCATCCAATGGGGCCGCGGAAAATGCAGTTAAGACTTTAAAAAGGGATATTAAAAAAGCTAATTTAGATAATAACAGTGTAGAACAGGCTCTGCATTTTTATTATATTATAGGAGTACCGAACACTGCACTACGGGAATAAGCCCATCAGTCGCACTCATAGGAAGACGGTTGCGAACCAAGTTGGACGTGCTAAAACCCGATGTGGAAGTTAGAATACAAAAAGTGCAGCAAGGGCAGGTTGATAGTGCGGGAGGGACGGAAAAGAAGGTGGAAGTAGGAGACGACATTTTGTATCGACAATATCTAAAGGGAGAGAAATGGCTGCCCGGTACTATAGTTAACTCGACAGGGCTAAGCAATTATAAGGTAAACAAGTACATAGGTATATCGATCAGCTTAGGCGAAGGACTAGGAGTTCGCTAGAGGTCCCCACAGATTGGTCACGTTCACCAGAAGCTTCAGCTCCTACGTCGCCCCTCGAAGGCAGGTCGGAGCGTCCGGAGGTCTCGGTGGCATCGTCGTCGCCTGTGCGGGAGCCTGCGTCGTCACCGCCTCAGAAAAACGATCAGACCGATCAAGATACAGTGGCAGAAGAGTTTTCGACGCCACCGTCTATACCTGTACCGCCCCAGTCTCGCCCCATTAGGAAATGTAGGTTTAATAAAGATGTTATCATAGGATTTAATTAAGGATTTAGTTAAGTATTTAATTGTTAAATGTACGTTAAGTATTTAGTTAAGTATAAGTTATGTTATCAAAATATAGAGTAAGTTAGTTATTGTATTTATTAAGTTAGTCACTTGTAGTTAATTAGTGGTGGAGGGATTTAATGTAGGTAGATATTTTATATGATTGTAAGTCAGGTAGGTCAGGCGCAATATACGAGCTAAGCGAATACACGCCTTTTATTTATTTACTCCACCGAACAAACGCGTCGTAAACGTCAAATCTCGTACTTTTGGCGATATTAAGTTTTAAGGAGATTATTGGATGGCCAATTCCGAAACTATGAGGATTAACGAAATGCACTCTCAGAACTCTCGAGTTCGATTTTGACTAAAACCGATTTGGATGATTATTTTTGAGTCGGTTTAGTTAGACTTCGAATATACCAGATATTTCAAACTAAAGTTAATAAAATATGGAGATTTTGTTTAATTTCTGTCAATTATTTTTTCTTGCACAGAACAAATATTTCTATAGCCTACAGATAGTCGTTCCGAGTCTGGCTATATGTGTACGTTTAAAATGTGAGTTTATTTGTAAACGCAACCACGATACAGGACAATTTTTTACTGGGTTGGTAACTATGAGCTGGAATGGCATTGAAATGGAAAAGCTCACAACGAGTCTCACAATATTTTAATTAATTCTTAATTAAATTTAACTATAACTGGCTAGAAAGATTAAAAAAACAGCGAATAAAATGTAAGCTGTTCTTTTTTGTAGATTTTGGCCAAACTACTCTCTATAGGAACCTATGATCCTCAAAGACTCTGATTGATGGAAAACAACGGGAAATTCGTTTTTAAAGATATAAAAACCCCGAAAACTTATTTTAAAGCTTTTACAGCACGGCGCTTTACTTTTAAAGAGTTCAACGCGTTGAACTCGCTCTAGCTTCCCGATTCGTGTAAGGCTCTGCGCACACTAGACACAAAAATGCTGTTTATTTCTTCTTGTTTTTTTTTTACTATTGATGGACAAACGTAAGACCACTTATGTCGTTTTAGGCAAAGTTATCAGAATGTAGAGACATGTAGATACATTCCGACAACTATGGCGTTGAGAGAGGACTCGATTCAGTGGTTTTGACACACTTTTTTTGTCAAATTTATCAAAATTGCACAATCTTGGACCCTAGGTGTTGCTGGGTGGCGGCGTCTATAGACTCATCAGATCAATTCAGTTTAAACAGTCAATGATCATCTATTAAAATTAGAATTTCAAGCAAAATTTTTTTAATGTAAAAAATTGTACATACTAGTACAAAATGTACCTCAAAATGCTCGCCCGGTCACCAATTTCTTAAGTTTTAGCTAGGAAGACGAACTGGCGCCACGACCTTCTCAGCAACACATCTGTTAAGAACAGAATTTATAAAAAGTACTAGCTGACCCACGCGGCTTCGCTCCCGTCAACTGGCTACTACCCTACCTACCCTACCTACCCTACCTACCCTACCTACCCTACCTACCCTACCTACCCTACCTACCCTACCTACCCTACCTACCCTACCTACCCTACCTACCCTACCTACCCTACCTACCCTACCTACCCTACCTACCCTACCTACCCTACCTACCCTACCTACCCTACCTACCCTACCTACCCTACCTACCCTACCTACCCTACCTACCCTACCTACCCTACCTACCCTACCTACCCTACCTACCCTACCTACCCTACCTACCCTACCTACCCTACCTACCCTACCTACCCTACCTACCCTACCTACCCTACCTACCCTACCTACCCTACCTACCCTACCTACCCTACCTACCCTACCTACCCTACCTACCCTACCTACCCTACCTACCCTACCTACCCTACCTACCCTACCTACCCTACCTACCCTACCTACTATAATTTGAGATTTAAACTATCCTATCTCTCAAGTTGGATCGAACTGCACATGGTGTGCGAATTTTATTATAATCGGTTAAGTGGTTTAGGAGTCCATTGAGGACAAACATTGTGACACGAGATTTATATATATTAAGATTACATTGTACGGAAAATAATATATTTGATGTTATTATTATATCTAGCCCGAACTGACTCACCGCTGGAAAAAAGCCTCCCTCCATTCTTTCCACCTTCCCCGATTCTGGCCAGTGTTAAATCATCAATTTCCTAGCCTTTTTCCAATTTTGTTGGGGTGCCGCGGCATATTTCAGTGTTAGATAGCCCATTGATCGAGGAAGGCTATAGGCCATCACGCTAAGACCAATAGGACCGGAGCAATAATGAAAATTGTGACGCAGACGAAGTTGCGCTGGTCAACTAGTCTATATATATAAAAATGAATCCCTAATTCCCTTGGTCATCGCATCACGCGAACGTCTGGACCGATTTTGATAATACTTTTTTTGTTGTGTGCGTTCTGGTCACGAGAAGGTTATGCTATGTGCTTTGGAGGATGAGCAATATTCAAAAATGTCCGTTTTAACGACAGGCACAAGGTTCGATCCCCAGCCAGCAACAGCTATTATTTTTGTATTTATTTTATCTTTTAAACTTTATTTTTACACCAAAGTATTGTCAAAAAAAATAATAAAATGGGTATTTTTGCACTTAATATAACATTTAAATTTATATTTCACATTTTGCCAAACAGTTTAGTGGGAAATTGTTATAAAAACCTCAACTTAATACAACTTTGCAGATACTTATGCGTCTAACCTTAGCAATGTTTATCATCACGCTATACTTTCAAGGAGCTGAGTAGCGAAAAGCCATGACATAAATAAGATCGGCAATTTCAATCTCTTGTCAACAGTTCTCATAGACCATCGGTTTAGAGACTGCCTTTCTAACGACTTGGTGTGGGTTCGAATCCAAACAGTTATAATTATTTTTGAATTTCGTACACATTTTTTAATTTTCAATTTCCTTTCTTTTTTTATTTTTACTAATATTTTTATACATTGATAACATATTATTATTGTATTTTGTATTTTTTTTTTGCATTTATCTATGCCAAAATATAATGGCCCACATGTTAAATGATATTAAATATATAAAAGTACAAAACCATTGTAGATAACTTTTACACATGAACCGGAAAGGAATTGGGGCAATGTACATGAAATCAACATTACATAATGCAGATACCCATAATGCCATCTATTGACCTCAAGACAGCATGAGAATTACATCAAAACATATTTTTTAGTTATTAGTGGTACTTTTAAGACGTCTGAAAAAAAGGGATTCTTTTAATACCTTAAAAATATCGTTTGAATGAATTCCTATTAATAAAAATAAAACAAACTCAAAACTAATATTTAGACAGTTCAACTTCAGATTCCATAGATGGCGTTATGTATTTGATCTAATTTTTTAAATCTTCAACAGGCGTCCGCTTACATTTGCTAAGCTTAACTTGAGTTGCTCAAAAATGAATCTTTACGGGCCTAAGACCTGGGGTCACGTCATACTACCCGCGAGCAGCTGGCGAAGTCCAATGGTAGAAGAGTCGCGAAAAGAGTTGAATTAGAATGGTTAACCGGATGTCTAACTGGGTTCTAAAAACTTGAATCGTTTCGATTTACGTTCCCGATTCGAAATAAATTTAGAATTAACTTGTATCATCAAGTATTTTCATAACATAGTAGTTTGAAGAATAGGACCATTCATATAGCGCAAAATAATATTAGCATTCTTCAGATCAAATATGCAAACATATGGCCTTTTTTATGACCCGACGCCATATAGAAGAAGGCTGTTATAGGCAGCATGCACAGAGCGGTCCACACTGCAGAAGACCGCATTGATCCGCGGCGTGTGTAGTCGCGATCCTCAGCATTCCAGGAACGACGGAGATTAAGAAAAATGCGAACATGATATAAGAAGGCCATTCAAATGCGCATTATTTTACGAATACTGTTAAAAATTGCCAATGGCATACACTACAATCAAGAGATGGTTAGGTTATTTTAGAAGATAGCCTATGTTGTCCGTTGCTTCAGCATTAATTCATTACTTCTGTGAACGGGGAATCCACCGTCCATGCAGACCATTACAACACGGATAATATTGACAAATGTTTTTGGGAAAAATAAGGAAAATATTTCCATGAAAACGCAAAGGAAGAAAATGATATTACCAACCGATCAAATTTTAGATTTCTATTTAAATAACCAGACGAACTGGATTCAGCTGAATACCAGTGTTATATATAATACTAGCTTTCCCGCGCAACTTTGCCTGCGTCACAATTTTCATTACTGCTCCGCTCCTATTGCACTTAGCGTGATGATATATGGCCTATAGCATTTCTTGATAAATGGGCTATCTAACACTGAAATAATTTTTCAAATCAGACCAGTAGTACAAACAAGCGAACTCTTCAAGTTCGTTTGTTTGGACTACTGGTCTTTATATATTAGTATATAGATTCAATATGTAAATATAAAATTGAATAAGGTATATTTTTTGCCATAAAATAGCGTCGCACAGAGTGTACCTAGCACTCAGTGATTTCCATACAAACCCAGCGTGCCAGTGTGTCACTATTTGCTCATAGAAACTAATTACTTTTCTTGACAAGTACTATTGTACAGTTGAGCAGAGGAGTTAAAAAGGCCACTTTAGGCAAATCATAATATTAACCACACAACAATCTGTCAAATTTAATTTTCATCTTTATTGCTAACGCATTAGGTTTAAGGTTGTTTGTAAAAGTTTTACAGTGACGGGTAGCGAGATGTGCTTTCTGATTCAGCTAATGTCTTCTTTTTAGCCCCCAGTACGATAGCATGGGCTTTAAAAGAGACTTCGACCTCTGATTTTGTTTTGGTTTTCTTCTCAGGGTAGTCAGCTAGAAAAGAATGGCCTCTTCTAGCTTAAAATTACCAAAAAAGATTGACGTGTAAAAGTGTTATGTTTAACCTATTTACAAAATAATGTATCTTTAACTGGTAACTATTTGTTTCAAAACACAGCTGCTGCTGCCCTTTCCTGGTTTAACATGTACTGTAAGGTCAGGGGGGCTAAAAAGGCCACAGTTTCTTACGGATGTTCGAAACCCTAAAAATCCTCGGCTGACCCTCGGCTGAAAATCTGTATGATACATAACTAGGACTTAACGCTTTTAGTCTTAGTTATGTATCATACAGATTTTCAAGTATCATCTGCCTGGCCTTTTCTATTTATATTGTGGTCGGCTCCCAGGCAAACCGAATTCAACTGAAATGAATGTACCCAATTTAATGAATCTTGTAAAGGCCATACGCATAGTAAGGTCTGAAAAAAATGTTTAAAACTTTTTCTTAAAAGATTTAAGAGAATTGGTAAATCACGTATGATTGTCTGTAGTGCCCCACTACGCGTGATGATCGCCCGCGTGCCGTCTATTGGTGGCAGAAGGGTGTTCACGGGTCGCCCGAAGAGTCTGCGCCTAGCTCTAGTTCGAGTGAAGAGCGGCGAAGAACTGCGCCGCTGTACTGGTGGCAGCGGAAGAAAGGACTCAGGTCGCCCACAGCATCTGCGGGCAGCTCGAGCAGCCCCGATAAAAGCGACACAGACGTCTGTAAGCTCATCCGACCTTTTATCACGATAAAGCATGTTCCACACGGATGTAATCCAGCGTCCCATCCAAGGTGACCTTCCTTGTAACCGTCCTTGTAGACGGCAGGTGCAATCCAAATTCAAACACAATCCGCGGATGGAAACCGAGCTCCCACCAGGGTTCCCTTGGCTGGGACGGTGGATTACATTCGTGTGGAATATCCTTAGCAGACTTTTTTACTTTATTATGTAATTTTTATAAATTGTACTTTGTACAACGTGTAACGGAATAACGCAATAACTGAAAAAGGATAATTTTCGACATAATTTTGAACAAAAATTTACTTTTACCAACGCGGAAATTACATTTGTATCTGAACGGCTGATTTATTTTGAGAATGAGCAGTACACTGAACCTTTAAAAGGTATTGCGTTTATTCTGATCAGCATAAAGATATTTGGGGTAGGGAAAGTGTCCATTCTCCTTCAGATACTTGTATCCCCAGCTAGTCATGGTTGCGGGAATGGTAACCCTGTTCTCCCCACATGCTTAGGAATTTATTGTCCACGTAACTCGTTAGTCATTTGGACTATATTATTCTATAAATGTCGGTGACCGAAACCGTTAACTCGGATGATCGCTATCCAATTAGAACGTCTTAGGCTCAGAACAAAATGACAGATTCATCAATTCATGTGTCAAAATGTCCAAAAGTTTAACATGTTTAAATTTTATGTTTTTACTGATGCTGATCGAATGTCACCTTATATAGAACCTCTGTGCCGTCCAGCCTTAGGCGTCATCCCGATACAAACGATCATCGTGTTAACTTTTTCGTTATTGTGAAATCGGAATGCGCCTTCTGTCGGCGCGATAACTTGTTCACGTGATGTTCGTTGTTCGTTTGGACGACCCCTTAGGCTGGTAAGCGAGTAAACCTGTGCTATAGTAAAAGTAAAACTAATAAAACTATTTCTTTTTACCCACAGCTATGGTTGCGGAGCTGGAAAAATGCCCCAATCTAGGCTTATTGGAAAAGCCTAAATTTGAGCACTCTGAAGTACAGGAATATGAGAATAAAATGTGGTCGTCGTTTGAGGGTGATGTGATAGACATTCCAGAATCTCTTTTATTAAAATGTAAACCCCAACCACGTCGCTTCTCAGATGTGTTCAGCTGTGCCTCTGATGAAACAGAAGAAGAGGTTCCCGTTTTCTTTTTTGTGAAACAGCGCCGGTCATCTGGATGTAAACGTGAACGGAAAAGTTCACAACGCAAACACCGATCACTTGAGGAACTTTACTTATCCTTTGACTCTTCGCAGTCAACAGAACTGCTATCAGAGCAGCTTGTGCATCCAGAGCAAGCGGGCACGCCATCGGTAAGTTATGCTAAAGTATATACCCAATAATGTGGCACTCTCTTTACGACCTTAAAAAACTGGCCAAGTGCAAGCTACCTTTATTTTTAAAATTATGGAAATTATGGCTTTTTCGACAAATGTCAAATGAGTTGCGAAAACCAAAGTTGCTTAAAAGTTGGTAGAAGTGTAGTTCTGTGTTATCTCGACAAGTCAACTGCAATACAGATCTTAGTACCTAAGTGTTTCGTTTATAAAGCGAGTCTATAGAATTGCAAGTCAGGAGTGTTTTTTTTAGAACCGTCATGCATTTTTAATTAATTTTCCAAATCGCAAATAATTTTTAAATGAGAAACATTTGTGTACATACAATGAAAAAATGGTTCAAATATTAATTAGGTTTTCTGTTTAGGAAGAAACTTCTACGACTTTTTAATTAAAAAAAATAATAAAGAAAGGTTCCAACGAGTTGAGGACCTCCTCCTTTTTGGACTCGGTCAAAAAAGCCTTGCACTTTTTTAGATTTTAAAATACCATGTTTTTCTATATTTATTTTTCAGTACCTATCCCGCGTATTTCATGTACTCTGACTGAATTAAAGAAGACGATTCATGGTCCACCATGAAATTAGCCAATCGTTTTATATCTCATATTATACAGGGTGTTCCAGAAGTACGTGGTCACATTTAAGAGGAAACATGGGCGGCGAGATGTATGTAAAAATTCATAAACTAGGTTTGGCTCTCGCCTTTTTCCTCCTCCAATTTTGTACCGATTTTAGAGATATTTCATAAACTGAATAAAAAGGATACCTACTGTGTCCCTTTTTTTTTTTTTTTTTTTTTTAAGGATGGGAAATCATCAAATGACTCCTCCCGCTTTGGGTGAAGCAGAAGGGAGTGTCAGACTCTTACTGACTAAAACCCATCCGCGTTTCTCCCAGTGCCCTTTGCGTTCCAGGGTACGGTGCCTCTTTCGAACGAAGTCCGCAGCCCCAGCAGGCACTGGCCCTAGCGGGCCCCGTCTTTTACGCTGACAGCTCTTTGAGGCACGCGTGAAACACAGCGCGCCGTCCACCCGGGCCTGGTTCTGATCAAAATGAATGAATGAATGTTCTCAAAAACTTAAAAATAGAAAAGATGTTGTGGAGGTACCGCTTGCCGGCGACGGCAACAAGAGCCAAGGAGGCTCCCGATCCTCAATAGAGGATCGAAATATGTCCGACCAGGACTTGCGCGGTCGCTCCAAATTTTGGAGAAAACGATCGCGCAACGAAATTTCTTCGGACAGAGTGGGGTCAGTGGGTCTCTCCTCAAGTGAAGAGAACCTGCCGGCTGCTAAAGTGGCGACAACGAAGAGAGGCCGGGGTCGAGCGACGGTGAGTGGAGCTTCCGCTACTCTGCCAGGGCGTGACGTACGGGGTCGCTTCAAGCGCCCTGATATGACGGGAATTGGCGGGGAGAGTGATCCCGGAGTCTCATCAGGGGTCTCCATTGAGGAGCCGGGAGGAGTCTCCGTCTCTCTCGTAGGCACGAGGGTGGGTGGCGGCTCCGATCTAGATCTGGAGCGGAAGGCCAGGTTTGCGGAGGTTGTGAAGGCCGCGATCCGCGATGTAGCTTTGAAGAGGTCGCAGTCTTCCAAAAATACGGCTATAAGTGCGGCCTCGGCCTCCATTTTGGCGGCAGCGGAGGCTAACTATTGCGGGCTTCCGTCTGACGAAATGTCCAAGCTGCAGGAGGAGGTCGCTCGCTTGACGGCCGCAACGGAGCTTCTCCAAAAGCAGAATGAGAAGCTCCGAGCAGACCTGGCCGGGCTCCGAGGAGCTGGCGCAAAGGAGGCGCCTCAAGGGGGGCGCAAGCACGGGCAGGCCGTGTCAGCGGAGGAGCAGGTCCTGCATTTGGTGCGGCAGGAGATGGCTGCATTCGCGCAAAGGTTTTCGGTCCTGGAGGGCATCGTTCTGCGCCCCCCACTAGCGACGAACCAGAAAGCATCGGACCAGCCGAAGGCGGCCTCGTACGCGGCCGCCGCGGGAGCCAAACCGAGGTCGTCCGGTCAGGCTAACCGAGGGGCCGGACCAGCACCCACGAAACCTGCAACCGCGAAGCAAGCCAAGCAGAAGAAGAAAGGTGGGGCGGCTGCACAGGTGGCGAAGACTCAAGCGCCAGCATTGCAACCGGCACCCCCGCCTTCCAACTCTCCTGCGGCCGAAGCCGGATGGCAAGTGGTCGGGGAAAAGAGGAAGGCGGGCAAGGCAGCCAGGGCGGCCAAAAAACGTCAGAGGAGGCGGCAGCGCAAAGTGCAAAGCGTCGCGGCTAGGCTACGCGCCCCGAACACCGCAGCTGTAGTAATGACACTACAGCCGGATGCGGAGAAAAGGGGCGTGACTTACCGCGATGTCATTACTAAGGCAAAGGAGGCGGTGGACCTCCAGGAGCTCGGGATAACGGGTGGCCTCCGGCTCAGGTTTACCATGACTGGGGCCCGGATGCTGGAGATCCCCGGTGCAGCCAGTGGCCCCACCGCTGACGCTCTGGCCGAAAGGCTCAGAGCGTCCTTAAATGCGGACGAGGTCCGAGTGTCCAGGCCGATCAAGTGCGTGGACATGCGCATCCTGGGCCTGGATGATTCCGTCACGGAAGAGGAGGTCGTGGCCGCCGTCGTCAGGACTGGGGGGTGCTCTGCTGAGCAAGTGAAGGCAGGCACCATACGCCCTGACAACACGGGCATGCGAACCGTTGTGGTAAGCTGTCCGGTGACGGCGGCCAAGGAAATCTCGGAGGGCCGAAGGCTTCTGGTGGGCTGGGTTTCAGCGCAGGTGAAACTGCTGGAACCCAGACCCCTGAGGTGCTTCCGCTGCCTAGTGGGCAATCACACGGGAGCTCTCTGCACCTCGGAGGTGGACCGCAGCGACCTTTGTTTCCGCTGTGGTCAGCCCGGACACAAGGCCGGCTCGTGTAACGACACGCCGCACTGCGTTGTTTGTGCGGCAGCTGGCAAGCCGGCCGATCACTGGGCTGGGGGCAAAGCCTGCGCTCCACCTGCCAAGGCCGGGGGCAAAAAGAAGCCCTCCGCCACCGCCGTCCCTGCCGCCGCCGTCACTTCGGTTGCTGCGAGTGAGCCCTCACAAGGGACTCAGGAGGAGGCTGAAATGGAGAGCCAATAACGGCTCCATTACGCCTCCTCCAGGCGAACATCAACCACTGCGCCGCCGCTCAGGACCTGTTGGTCCAAAGCATGGCACAGTGGTTGATTAACATCGCCGTGGTCGCTGAGCCCTACTTTGTCCCGCCCAGGGATGACTGGGTAGAGGACCTGAATGGCTCTGTTGCCCTAATTTCGTCGGCCGCTGCAGGTACCCCATCCCTCGAAAGCGTCAGGAGAGGACAGGGGTGCGTAGCAGCACGGTTTGGGGAGTTTGTTGTGGTAGGAGTGTACTTCTCCCCGAACCGAACTCTCGCCGAGTTCCAAAACTCCCTTACGGAGTTGGGCGCCGTCGTCGCCGGGTGTCGTTCCCTCCCTGTACTCGTTCTCGGGGACTTCAATGCCAAGCACCTGGCTTGGGGTTCCCGTTACACCTACTGTGTCCCTACGTTTTTCTTTTTGATGATATATATACCGTAATAGCACTAAAACCTTCAAAAAATGCTCAAAATTGTCAACAGAGCCCTAGTGTTCAAATTTAACAACTATTAATGAAAATAGAAAAACATAGCAACATAGATACATCCTTTTTATTTAGTTCGTAAAATATATTTTAAATCGGTCCAATATTGGAGGAGAAAACAGGCAAGATCCAAACCTCGAATTATTGCTTCCTTCTGCCGCCCGCAATTCCTCTTAAGGTTGATGTTGGGTAGTTGATATAGAAGGAGGCTGCGGAAAGGGAGAGAGAGATATCGACCTCTCTCCCGGCCCGCAGCAGGCGGACTGGACATCAGAGGATACGCTGCCCTCTTCCGGCCCCACTAACTGGGTCCAGAGGCGGCGGACTTGGGGATATCCGTCGCCTAGCATTCATTCGGACCCGAGGTGGCGGCGCGTGGTGTTCTCGTGCGCCTCTCTTTGACATCGCAGGGGGAGTCAAACACCTCACTTCCCCTGCTGACCCGAGGTGGCCCGCAGTGGCTGGCCGGCACCAGCCGGGGATTATGGAAGTCGCATTAGTTCTCGCGATGCCCGTTTGGTGAGAGATGGAGAAACGGGGTGGTTTTAGATGGTCAAGAGTCTGACAGACCCCTCCGGAGAGGACATCCATGAAGAATTCCCCACGTTACAAAAACAAAAAGGGTAGCTGATAAACATTGTGGAAAACAACCGGACAGTTCGAGTCAGACTCGCCCACCGAGGTTTCCGTACATATTAGTTTCACACAAATTTGTTGGTAGGATATATATACGTATAACTTTAAATAAAGACTATATTTTTCATGATTCAATTACAAATGTTTTCGGGTATTTCCTTATACTTGCAGTGTAATACGATATTACTTGCCAAATTTCATAGTTCTAGGTCAGGGAAAATACTCTATATTTCATTCCCTTGAGAGTGTTACAATATAAGTTTTTAGTGACATAAACGGCTGTATCTTTTTTTTAAGTCAGCTTTGATGTTTGATTTATTTACAGCTTCAAGGGAGGGGGGGAGGGGCATGCAAAGCGTCATACTGCCTGACAACATTTTAAATATTTTGAATGTTTACATTTTAAAATACCTTCGTCCTTTAGCGTAAAAAGTGCTACAACGTTGGGCCTTGGTGTTAAATATTATATTAGTAAAACTTATTTTGCTTTAATTTAGACTTAGTCAGCACAAATCTCATTAATCTATTTCTGATCAAAAAGTCATTATCATGTGCCTAACCTTTTCTCAACTATGTTGGTATCGGCTGTAGGTACCGAAATTAATGTCAGTATTTTTTTCATAAAGTGACTGTAGGTATATATGTATTCCACCGGTTTGGGCCAGCGAGTCAAGTGTTACCAAGATGTCAGGATGGCAAAGGGCCAAATACTGAGAGACAGAGAGAAGGGGTTTCCTGACTGCCTGTAAGTATAGGCTCAGCGTCATGAGGCGTTTTTAACTTGGAAGGAGAGTTCACTTGCTTGAGATGATCCCTTAGAGTACCTCCAAGACGCTGTGCTCGCTAGCCCAAGCCTTCGCGAGATTTGGATGGAGAGTTCGCATACCCATAGGATACCTCCAAGACGCTGTGCTCGCTAGCCCAAGCCTTCTCGAAATTAGTTATTGTGCTACACCCATTTAAATCTGGTTGTACCTATTATATTCTAAAATACTCAGCTCAGCATGACTTATCCTCATAATTCTGCAGAATGCGATGAACATGGATACCTATGATTTGTTTGAATTAAATGTTTATCCTAAGTTTAATTTCTGCCTCATATTGATAGGATTTTAACCCAAAGGTTGACTGGTAGGGAACGCCTTATTGCATTAAGTCCGCCCTTGTACCACCATTAAACATAAAGTTCAAATAAGTGAATAAAACAGTTTCTCCTTTGTTCAACAGATGCAGCGAAGGTTCATTTCAGAATATGATTTGCGGCACAGAATTGCAAGTCGTGTAAGTTGTTCACCCTTGTTACTTTTTAGGGTTCCGAAAATCCGTAAAAAACGGAACCCTTATAGGATCACTCGGGTGTCTGTCTGTCTGTCTGTCTGTCTGTCTGTCTTTTCATCAATCCGTCTGTCACAGCCAGTTTTCTCCGGATCATCAATCATTTCTTTAAAATTAAGTTCGACTATTCTCCAATATGTTATATTTTTATTTGTTGATTTGTGTTTACTCTCCTTTGGATTTGTTTGTGTTTCAAAAATCAAAAATTATTATACGTATTATTAGCGACAACAATTTTTTATTCCGCTACAAAATGGAGGATTCTGGACCGATTCTGTTGACATAATGGACTTAAACCCAAATACGGACGTTTTACGAAACAAAGACATTTTTAGTTTGGGGTCACTTTCAAACTGTGTAGGCAACTCGTTATATTATATTTTGTTACTAAGTTTTATTTGTATTTTAACGCACGGAGCGAAATGGCAACATTACTTTTGTGTTCGTGCGCCTTTGTAACGGCCGTTGGGCACCCACGTGGCGCGGGAGTGCTGAGCAGGTAGTCGCCGCTAAAACGAAGGGCGAGCGGGCGTGTTGTCAGAACGCTCCAGCGTTCCCGCCAATTCTGTTTAGTTTTTAAGTACCGTTAGTGTTTACCTAATATGTGTAAGTTGTTTGTGTAACGTTGAATATACGCCTTTTACCGAGTGACTGCGTCTCATTGTGGAAAAATCCCCTAAATAATAAACTGTATTGTGCGACATATCAAATGAAAGGGGTTACTATGAGGGTTTAAATTATATTTTTAACATTATTTTAAAATAAATAGTTTTGAATTTATTCAAGAGAAATTAGACCCAAAAATATTTTAACCGTCCTTGACAGTTAAATATATATACATTGATAAAAATAATTTTATGTATTTTTATATTTAACAATAATTTTGTCTTGGAAATACAATCGATTTATTAAAAAAAATGGAAGATGCGTGCGTGCAGTTATTGCCGTATCCATCGTTACGCATGAGAATTTATTTTACTCTGAATATTTTATGAATCGCTATTCGCTTATCGGCAGCGTGTGCGTTTTGAGTGGTAACCTACCTACGTCGCTAGTGAACTACTATTGTTTCTCACGCTTTCGAGTTTATGAATATTATTTTTAATTTAAACAAAAAACAGTAATATTATTATTTCGTAAGTTTAATGTTATGTTTCGATATTACTACTGATGGCTTATCATTCTACATTAAAATTTCCCGGTGATGAAGAAATTGTTTCTTAGTTTATAACGAAACGAACATGTTTTCTGTTTCAGGGGTCCAGAATTTATTACACCTGGCTGTGTGTTTGGTATCGAATTCGGAAGGAATATAAACACGTTAGTGCGGGGATCCGCAAGTTAAATCAGGAGAACCGCTAAACCTAATAGTTGCAGCTGAAGAGAAGTAAGTAAGCTATCTTTTTAAACCTACACCATAATTTTATTGTAACCGTTAATTTATATCTATACTAAAATTATAACGCTGAAAAGTTAGTTTGTTTGTTTGCTTGAACGCGTTAATCTCAGGAACTACTAGACCGATTAGAAACGTTATTTTTTGTGTTAGATAGCCCATTTATCGAGGAAGGCTGTAGGCTACACTACTATCACATCACGTTACGACTAATAGTAGCAGAGCATTAATGAAAAATATGACGTAGCCAAAGTGGCGCGGGTCAGCTAATGCGATAAAAGGTTTGGTTGATTATTACGTTTTCACGCCTAAACCGCTGAACGAAAAATGATGAATTAGAGAAGACGACTTCTTTACGATAGTCTATATTCTATACTTACTCGCTTATGACCGCGATTTCTTACGCACATATTCTGTTTTTTTTTCTGTATCCCGTTTCTTCTCGTTTGATAAAAGTATCCAATCCTTTAAGTAGGATCGAATAACAGATAGTTACATAGTTTCAGAGTTTATCTCGAAAAAACATTGTGACTCGATATTTTTATGTATTATATAGAGTAGTTGACCCGTGCAAATTCGTCTGCTCCGCTTCTATTGGTGTTAGCGTGATCTTATATAGCCTATAGCCTTCCTGGATAAATGGGCTATCTAACACTGAAATAATTTTTCAAATCGGTTGCGTTCAAGCAAACAAACCAACTCATCAGCTTTATATATTAGTACATACATTAAAGCGAGCGAAGTCGGGGGTGCAAACATTTTAAAATTGTACTTTGCTTTTTTTTATTAACACTCTATATTTTTTATTTACCACCCGAATAATTTCAGTAAGTTTTATTTACCTATAACTGCAACTTTTTGCTCAGCGGTTGTGTTTTTATGGGCGTTTGTACCGAAAAAGTTATAAAAAACTACAAGAACTAGAAAAATATACCATTGAATTGATTTTTGAATCAATATTTTTGCCTTTGCACATAAGAGCGAAATTTACCTAGATAAGTTAATCGTACCTTTTCCAAAATTATTTGTATTATTTTTAAAATATTAATTCAACCCTAAGAGTCTATGCACACTGCGTATTTTGAACGCACGTTTAATTTCAGCATAGAAGTTTAGCTATTCAGCGATTTTCAATAATACCAAAATATACGGGATTGACCAAGTGCTAACGAAATGTCACAAAGTTAATCCCACTCTTTGATTTTATATAAATTGTTTTATATAAATAAAGACTTATGTGATTTGTTCAACAAATAATTTACAGATTCTCAATTCGAATTTGATTAGCAGAAAACCGAAAATCAAATGGCAGAGAATGCGATCATCTTGAGAGTTCTTAATTTTATTTTATTTAAGAATTTGTATTTTAAAATCTGCTAAACATTACTTGTACTAAGAATATGGTTAGAACTTTATAAACATATGAACAAGCCTGCTAATTTCAGTTTGTCTACAGCCAAAGTTGTCCTTGATTCATTCGGTTACTATAGGGTAGTGGACTAAAAAAATCTTATTAGTCCACCAGATAGATTTCCAAAAAATATCCGACACGTATTTTTTCTTTTGTTACGTAAACCAAAATTGACGAAGATCCGACGCTGTTGAAATTCTCAATACGTCGTCGCGCCGTGGTGTAATTTTTAATACGTTCTGACGTCACGAGCCCTCACTCGCGAGTTTTGATGCGTTTTTTCTTTGTCAATATTCATTGATTTATAAAAACAAAAAAAACGTGTACATTATTTTTCAATACACTAACGGACTTAATAGATTTGCAATTTATTGATGGTGGAAACTAGCTTATTATAGATACCTATTTAGTTAGGTCCGGATTATTTTATTTACATTGTTCTTTCTTTTTTCAGATCCCAGCCACACGGGCAAGCAAAATGGTGCGTTGTAGAAAAAAGACAATACCTATGAACGCTTATTGGTGTTATTTTTGATGTTTTTAGAAGAAAATGATAAAAAAAAAACAAAAAAAAGTATTCAAACGCTTCTTGGTGTATTTTTGATGTTCTTAAAAGTAAGTGATAAAAAAAAAAAACAAAAAAAAAAGTATTTAAACGCTTATTGGTGTATTTTTTTAGTTTTACTTAGTAATAAATAAAAGTGATAAAAATCCAAAAAAAAATAAGTGTTACAATAATAATTAAACAGTTTATCGACAAAAATTTAAAATAGTGTTTAAAATAGCGTGAACGTGGCTAAACATTACGAACTCAATTTGAGCAGTGTTTAATTAAAAGAATATGAACCGAATTCATGCATGTGACGAAAAAGAACTGTGATGTACTGTGAATGACTAGGTGTGGATAAAGATTACGAACTCAATTTGAGAGACAAGTGTTTAGAAGAATTCGAACAAAATTCGTGTACTTTCACAGTGAATGAGTTGATGATAAGACGGACCAAAGTGAAGAGTTTAGGATTATTTAGCTTTAAATAGTTTAAAACTTTTAAAGAAAGCTGTCAAACACCATAGGCAACTTGAATGAAATGAAAAAAAAAAGAATGTTTTTGATAAAAAATCGAACTATAAGTTATTATGCACGTCAACTAATGAAACAGCAAAATAAACTCAAATCGTGTGGGAAAAAGTGTTCAAAGTGGTGAAAGGCAGAGTTTTGCAGATTTAATGAAATAGTCCCAATAAGGTACCTTTAAAAAATGTTTAAATAAAAATATTAAGAACTGTTTTAGTAGGTAATTAAAATAGCAAAAATCTAGTGAAATAATGTTAATGTTTTTCTTCAAATAGATTTGATCTAAGAAACCAAGATAATAACAGTATTTAAACAAATTTAACTAGATCGATAGTTGCGCATGAGTATAAGTAGGTATAGTATATAGGTACGTATAAATGTTAGTAAAAATATAAATAAAAAATTGGTTGTATGTAAAGTCGGTTTACGGACGATATTTTTTGACGTAATAACGTCATGTAATACAATTGAATTCTTAACAAACAAGCCGAACACTAGACCGATCATGCGTCTCTATCACTTGTATCACGCTCTCGCTTGTGGAACGTGACACAATGATGATGGATGACACGTGATGATACTGCACTACAAGGGCAGTATCATCCGCGAAAGTTCTAATTTTCCCATTTTGGAGTTCAAGTTCATTAATATAGATCAGAAATAAGTTTGGTCCAAGGACACTACCTTGCGGCACTCCGTAAGTTACGGGAAAATTGTCACTTACCCAGTTAGCCACTTTACACAATGAAAACGATAACTGAGGTTATCCGTGAATAATTTATGTGGTAGACCTCTGATCCCTATGCGCTCCATCTTATCCAACAGTCTAGGGACAGAGACTGTGTTAAATGCCTTGGCAAGACACTTATACGAAGATAAAATAAATTAATCGTTAACCACTTTAACGTTGAGCGTCACTGAAACGTCATAAAACTGGCGACATAATTAACAACAACAATATACTCTTACAACATGATGACGACAAAGATTCAAATGTTATGAAACCACGCTAATCAATAAACAATGCGTCGATGCTCAAGACTTTGGAGCTTCGACTCGACGAGCCAACCAAGGGCATCAAGCAGAACAGTACTCCATATACGATCGAACTTGCGCTTGATAGAGTTTGAGCAGTTCTTCCGGCGTGAAGTACTGTCTCACCTTTGCTAGGATCACCAACTTTCTGGCAGCCTTTTGAGCCTATTATATATATTCATATCATTGTCCTGTTGAAACAGCAAAGATCTCTTTCTTTTTTTTATTAATACTTATTTTATTTATAAATGCAAACTTGCGTTCGTACATCATCATCTGCCTAGCCTTTTCCCAACTATATTGGGGTCAGCTTCCAGTCAAACCGGATTTAGCTGAGTATTTTACGTAGAGCGGCTGATTACCAGAACTTCACAACCCATTATCTGAGTAGCACGGTAGATACTTCTTAGCAAGACTAGAGTCGGTTTACTGGCTTCTGAAAATCCGTAGCGACTTCCAAAGATCTACAAATAACAAGCGAGGGTTGGATAAGGTAGCGTATCGGTAAGACCAAAAGCGCAACATCTTAGCTACAGAGTAACTTCAGGGACCGCAACATATCTCCCAAGACGAAGATGAAAATTGTAACATCTTTAGTATTCTCTAAACTCTGCTACGGTTCGGAGACATGGAAATTAAAAAAAATCGATCGTTACCGCATTGACGACTTCGAGATGTGGTGCTGAAGGAAACTACTGCAGATTCCGTGGACTGCATTCTGCACCAATGAGTATCCTTCGTGAGTTAAATATCAATTCTGGGCTTTCCACTACCTGCCTGCGAATATACCACAAGATTCTAGAATTCCTTAGCCATATAGCCCGAAAAGATGGTGATAACTTCGAACAACTTATGATGACAGGCAAGTTGGACGGCAGACGGCCGAGAGGTCGCAGCCCCATTAGATGGTCCGATCAAACCCGTTGAACACTCAACATGAAGCTGCATGATGCGCTCCATGATGCCAAGGATAGTCACTGGTGGAGAATGTAGAAACATAATGTACAATGAAGACAGATAAACCTATCCTATAATATTCTTTTTGATTTAAAAACACACACTTGTTAATGTCATGTGCAAAATCAGTTTTAATACTATCACTGTCTGCTAAAATTGTTTACCGCATATGGTCCGGGAATCGTTGTTTGATGACCACTGTACTATGTATAACTTTATTTATGCTATAAAACAATTTGTGTACATCAGTTTGTTACTACCTATAATATAATAGATAATAGTACATATTACTATGTTATAGTCATATATAACTAGTCTTGTTAATGATATCAACACAATCGATCGTATTATTTCATAACTAACAAAAAAATTGTCTTAATAAAATACGTCAGGTTTTAAGATCTTGTAGGTTGTACTTATTCAGAAGATTACCATAAGATTCGTAAGTGCAAAGGCATCGGTAAGACTTTTTTTGAACTTTTTCAATCGCTTTTGTAGAAGGCACTCAATACCACAACAGGATATCTACTCTAATGCTACGGCCACACAACCATAATATGGTAATAATTATGGCCGTAAACAACACCTAGGTAACCCGTGATTAATGGCCATAATTTTCAATGTCGTCGGCATATGACGGTAGACAATATCTATGCCTAGTTCATTTTCATATCTAGGTAAACTGTAGTGTAGCCACACCACTTAACGCGGTGATATATGCAGTGATTTAATGCCATAATTATAATGGTAAATGGGCGGGTAAGGTAGTGTGGCCGCAACATAACTGGGACCTGATGAATGATTCCTAGAGATCTACAAATGGGTGACCAAATTCTGTGGCCGATATCATCACCAAGCCATAAAAGCAATAAAGTTGTTAAAACTTTACCGATATGAGCGTAGAGTTATAGTTTGTCATCGGATAGAACTACAAAACCTCGAACTAGCGTTTTTCTCGCTGAAGTCACGTTACTTACCTACTCGTAACTACTACTATACTACAAAACTAATTTATTATGAAATATCAATAATATAGTATCTCATCTGCCTAGCCTTTTCCTACTGTATTGAGTCATACCGGATTCTGCTGAATTCCAATATTTTATGTGGAGCGGCTGCCCACTAGACCTCTAAAACCCATTAACTTATTATTGTTTAAGATAATTTTGTATATTTTAATTTTGTGTATTTAATCTATGGGCCTCAGTTGCCAAATAATAAAATGATTATTATATTATTAATAACTATAGGTAACACGGTAGTTCTTAGCAAGACTCGTCAGATTTTACTGGCTTCTGACAATCCGTAACGACTGTCAAAGATCTACAAATAACAGCCGGGACCAACTGCTTAACTTGTCTTGCCAAGATGTACCGTGTTACCCAGTTAAAGGGTTGTGGAGGTCTGGTAGGCAGCCGCTCCATGTAAAACACTGGTATTCAGCTGAATCCGGCTTGACTGGAAGCCGACCCCAATGTAGCTGGGAAAAGGCTAGGCAGATGATGACCAACTGCTTAACTTGCTTTTCTGAGGCACGGAGAAAGCTCGGTATGTTACAGTATCTGAATTTTGAATGTAAATAAAAACTACAACAATGTAGAATGTTGTTTTACACAATCGGTACACAATTTGTTGCACTTATATGTAATTTAAAATTTCGGAAAAATGTGTTGGTTGATATCATTAGGTAACAAAAAGAACACACAAAGATGACTTAATTGTCTTCTTAATGTACATTATATCAAAATTGTTTCAATAAACTATTAAATGTAGCAGTGTTTGTTTTACTGAGAGTAAACCCTATGAATGAGTACTACCATAGACTCCTGAAATTAATTTCATCATCATCATTATATCAGCCGAAAGACGTCCACTGCTGGACATAGGCCTCCCCCAAGCGTCGCCACAACGACCGGTCCTGCGCGTCTCGCATCCATCGGCTACCGGCTAAACGCGCGCGCTCAATTGAATTTTGATCGTAACCTCTATGTCGCTTGGTGAATAAAATAAGCGAAAACAGTGGGCAGCACATGTGGAAAAAATGTTTTATGCTTTGGTATTGACGAGGAGATAGATGTACAATAATTGTGTTGGCAAACCAAAGTAAAAACTTTCGGCGAAAAACAGAAGAGTGAAACGTGCGTCTGCGAAAAATTCCATCGGCGAACTACCAGAAGTTGAAACGTTCAGTCGGCGAAACGTTCATCACTCTGTCCCACATCACACGTTTGATAGTGACAAAATAAGGGAGGTTTGGTAGCTCTGCGACCTCACTTTATGTGCCAAGCCATTGGATAATTGATTATGCTCCCTTAGATTTTTTTTGAATGTAGTAGACATAATTTTATGTTTCAATTTGGCCTCATCAAAAGGCTTAAAGTCTTTCAAAAGGCAACGGAGAGGGCAATGCTTGGAGTTTTCTTGCGTGATTAAATCAGGAATGATGATATCCGCAAGAGAACTAAGGTTACCGACATAGCCCGAAAGATCGCCAATCTAAAGTGGCAATGGGCAGGGCACATTGCTCGCTAAACACATGGTCGATGCGGCTGAAAAGTTCTGGAGTGGCAACCGCGTACCGGAAGATGCAACGTTGGAAGGCCTCCCACAAGGTGGACCGATGACCTGGTGAAAGTCGCGGGTAGCCGACGTTCGCAGGATCGGTGGTTGTCGCATCACTTGGGGGAGGCCTATACCCAGCAATGGACGACTTTCGGCTGATATGATTATGATGATATGTTCCAGTTTATGACGTACAGATTAAAGGTGTATTGATAAGTCATGCATCAACATCACAGCTTTTAAAACCTCGCAAATACTTTCAGTACAATACTAATCGGTAGCAAGATAACTACCGATTAGTATCGCAAGGGCTCTTTATGTTGCCATTTCCGGAAGCGGAAAACGCATCTATCTATACAAATGAATTCGTTATTGAGTGACTGAGTGATTGATTGACTGACAGACAACGCACAGCCAAAACTACTGAAAGCATGTAGGTTCCGCTTGGATCTAAGCGATGGGGTCTTAGGCTATTTATCGAGCTACTCCATCTGCTTAGCTGTTACCCGAAAATGGCAAAGGCAAAGAACGGTTATGATTTTGACCTGTAATTATGTATGTATGTATGTTCCTTCATAACTTCTAAACTCCTTTTTATAATTGGACAACAGAGGTATCCTTAGAAGCGTCTTGATTGTCCGCTAGTTATGGGCTATCTAAAGTCACTACTATTAAATGGCATACAGCTTCCTCAAACCACGTAGTCATTAATTAAAAAAAAAAAACTTAGTAAGCTTTACTAAGTTTTAGAGCAAAGTGTCATGACCACGTCCATTTTCTGAACATCACTAGGAAAATTTACTTGTATCATACTTTTTCTATCGGCTAGACGTGCAGTACCGGTCGTTGTAGCGCTTGGGGGAGGCCTATATCCAGGAGTGGACGTCTTTCGGCTGATATGATGATGATACTTCTTAGAGCATCATTTTCCAGTAGTCTTATTTTAGTTCTTAGGCCGTGGACACTAACTAAGCAGCGGCAGCGGCGGCGTGGGCAGCGGACGCCCAGCGGCGCGGCGACGCAGACCCGTTCACGAAGCCAGCGAGTAAATCGCGCGGCGCTAGAGCGGCGCGCGTAGTGAGGTGTTATGGAAAGTTACCTATATATACTACGTCATTGCAGACACGCGGGCACCGCTCTACTGGCGCGCGCCGCGCCGCTCCTACGCCGCCGCTGCCTTCGTGAACAGTAAATCTATGCATTTCACTGCGCCGCTGCCGCCGCCGCCCCACTCTCGCTGAGTTCGTGCCTGCGGCCTTAAACTTACTCTATTCCCAACTTAATTAGAGACAACACCTAGTTTAAACGAATGCTGCTGAGCATTTTACGTGGAGTCGCTCCAAGCCAGTCGCCTATCTGACCTCCGCTACGTAGTTAACTGAGTAGCTGGTAACCTTTTGGCAAGACTGTTGTCAGATTTTCTGGCTTCTGACTATCCGTAACAAATGTCAAAGAAGAAGTTTTTCAAGTGACAGCCGGGACCAACAGCTTAACGTTTTCCAAGACATAGGGGAACCTCGGTATCTAAGGATGGTCACTTAGACAAAGCCGACCGCGACAAGCGTTGCTTAACCCTGGCTAGTTTACACAGTGTGAACTAGCGTGCGAATCAACCTGCCGAGTAGCTTCAGTGCAGTAGCTCGCATCGTATGGGCGTATCTTACGAGTTACTGCCAGTTGCGTTGTTTTGCGAGTTGGATATACATTACTTATATTATAGAGTTACATCAACAATTTTAATTCGGCTACTCACCGACAGTAACTCGCACATGGCAGCAGCTCGGACATCACTTGCATCGTTCGGACGCATTTGGCAGTAGCTCACCAATATCAGCCAGGCAGTTGCAAGCGGGAACTGTTTTTCTTTTGTGTGCTGCGCCTCGCAAGGGACTGGGCAGCTACGTCATCGTGAAGACGGCTGAAGCGAGCCGAGTTACTGGCATACGAGTAGGAAATCCGAGTAGCTGTCGTACTGTGTAAATTAGCCATAGAGCGACTGTTATCATTTAGCCACGAGATATATATTATTCCCATATATCTGAGAGCGCTAATGTACAAGTTAGTATAGGGCCAGAATTGTTAGTAAAAATAAACAAACAACTCCATAACTCGTCATAAAATTTATTTGAAATCCCCAATACCCCGAGGTGCTTGCTACCTTTGGTTGAACTATCTAACTTAGGCAACGCTGAATAAATCTTTACAAATTATACTTTATAATAATATGTATCTAAGCTCTATTTTCGATTAGGTCGATTTACATGTCGAAAGAATTTTTAATCAAGACTAGGCCACTCCATTTTTTCCTCTCTCTCTAACGCGTAGCTGTCGTAATAGCATTGTCTTACTCTAGGCCGCGGACACGAACTTAGCGGCGCAAAGGGTGGCACGGCAAGTTACATTATACATTTATGCATTTGACGCGACCAACACAGCAGTGGCGCGTTTAAATGCAGAGATGTATAATGTATCTTGCCGCGCCGCCCGCCGCACCGCTGAGTTCGTGTCCGCGGCCTAGTATACTGAATTCAAAGTTTTTAAAGCAAAAATATAAAACACCACAAACACTATGCCTTATGATATATAATATTAAAATTTTTTGCTGTACCATTCTTGTATATTTTTGAAAAAATATATAAAGCATTAGTAGTAGGTAACTAATTAATAAAATCTAACTCGCTTACTGTAGTAGGCACTCAGCCACAATTTGATAAGAACTTGTTATAGTGCCTAATACTTATTAACAACATGACAATAAAATTAAAAAAGAAACGTGTGAAGTATTTATAAAATTCGTGCAAAATTTTCTTAAAAATTAATATATTTTTTTCATATTTTCCTATACATACTATTATAATTTTATATGCAATTAAAAACACAAACCTTAGAAATAAATCAATAAAAATAATAAAATAATCTATTTTCCTAAAGTTTCATTTTAGAAAAGACATGTAAACCGACCTTATAAAATAACCTAACAAAAAAAAACAAAAAACTTAACATTTCTTACTTCGCTGTTAAAAACAAAAGTTAAGTACGTCATACGAGTAAAAAAGTAATAAATAAAATGCAATAGAACAAAAACAAAATTTTTAAATTAATTATCGTTATTATCTTCACGCGCGACGTTTCCTTTCCTGAAATGAACATTTTTCGTGAGAAAACAATATTGCGATACTTCGGAACTCGCATCGGCAAAAATCGCAGAGCTTACATAAATTAAACGGGTACCCAAATTCGCGTCGCTATTACCAGAAACGCTAATTGATTTCCAAAAAAAACGAAAAATATAGAGATGGCGACGAAAATCAATTCACATTTCAGGACTATTACCAACTGTGAAGAAACTTACATAATTATATCGCTCCAGGTGTTCAGTCTCTGGGCACCGACGGGTACCTCCGATAGGTGAGCGACTTTCTCGGGGAGGGGCTGTAAGCCCTGACGCCGGCGTAGAACTTGCCCTTCTGTGTGATCACCTCCAGCCGCGCTGAGGCCTCGGCCCTCCCGAACTCGTTCTCGATCGTTATCCTGTAGATGCCGACGTCTTCGATTGTGACCTTCAAACAAACAATAAATCATAACTTCATTCTCTGAAGTGTAGGTGCTGCGATAGATGCGCCTCAAGGAGATGCCAGCATAGTAGACGGGACCCGCTAGGGTCAGTGCCGGTCAGGGTAGCGGAGTCTGTTCGAAAAAGTCACCGCGGCTCTGGAACGCAAAGGGCACTAGGAGGAACATGAATGGGATTTAGTCATTAGGGGACTGACACTCCTTTCTACTCCGTCCAGAGCGGGAGGATTCATTTGCAATCCCATCCTTCAGATCTGTTCAGATCTAAGCGTTATTTGCTCGGTCGTCATAACAAAAAAAAAACGTATCTACATAAAATTAAGTTACCGATTTCCGACATTAAAACAATAAGTACATCAGTTTCTTCGTGCTTTCAGCTCGCCTTATACTGAAAAGTAAAGTAAGCCAACAAACCTGTTCAATTTCGAGTATCCTAAGCAGCTCATCCTTCTCCCGGATGGTAAACCGGGCCGAGGGCGTGATGATAATGCCATCCTTGTCCCACGTGGCCCAGGGCGCCGGCTGGCCCTTGATAGCACACTTGAAGGTCACGTGCTCGCCTTCTTCCACCACTTTGTTGAATGGATACGTATAGAAGGAAGGTGCCATTTGCCGCGATGGACTGCAGAGGCGGCGAGTGTCGGGGCCTGTAAGCAAATATAAATCAGTCAAGGTTTTTAATTTGTCTCATCTTCATATAAGCCGAAAGACGTAGGCGACTGCTGAACATAGGCCTCTCCCAAAAGGCGTTTGGGTTCGCGATCGCAGTGTATGGTGTTGATTTTTACAGAGAATGCTGCTGTCCATTCTCTGGCGAGTCCCTTAGTCGCCTCTTTCGACACCCACGGGAAGTGATGGGATGATTCTTTTTACATTACCTTACGGCACCGGCCGACACCACACGGCGGATTAATTTGTCTGCCATTACTTAATTATTTCAAAACGAATGTAACCACCGTTTTTGTAAATGTACACATCAGTGTACAAGTGCAAGAAAATCCATAGGATGTAGTCTTTGGAACGTGCAATTGCAGCGCTGGAGTGGGGTTGGCGAGTGTGTTTGCTGAGGAACATTCCTACTGCTTTTGTCGCTAGGTCAGCAAAACAAGCCTCGATATAAAAGTGCCTGTAAATGGCTTATTTGATTTTGTTTTTTTAATTTGAATGACCTTCAGACTTCCTTTTTAGGGTTCCGAACAAAAAACGGAATCCTTATAGGATCACTTAGGTGTCTGTCCGTCTGCTGTCCAGCCAGTTTTCTCCGGGTCCACTTGACTGATTCTGTTAAAATTTGGTACGTGGGACGTCTGTGACCCGAACAAAAAATGTTTTCTCTTTAGTATGGGGGTTACTTTTGGAGGTCAAACTAGGAAATTATAAAATAAAGTTTTTTTAACAACATCGTGTGTTTTTTCCTTTTTTTGTTTAGATGCTCTAGAAAAAGTAATACTTCAGCAACTAAATTAAGTCATGGATAGCATGCATTATGGTGCGTCCATACAATACAGACTTCCATAAACCTCTATAAAATTTTGTCTGTGGTGCAATTAGTTTATTTCATAATGGGATTGCAAAGTTTACAAATGTTGTATTTACACATTTTCAGGTACACTAACAATATACAATAAAGACGGGTGAAGTACTGTTCTCCTAGCTAGGCTAAAATTTAGCCTGTGTTAAGGAGAGACAGTGCCGGTCCCCTGATTGGCGGATTATATAAAATAGTGAGCGCTTAATATAAAATTTGAAATTTGAAACGCATCTGTATATGTATGACAGTAGTTACTATACAGTAGTTATTTTCACTATTATTTATACAAGACATATCTAGAGTGTGTAGGTGTGGGTGTGTGGTGTGTGTGTGTATGTGTGTGCGTGTGTATATGTGTGTTTATGAGATTACTTTGTAAGGAATAATTCAGTGTCATCATAATTGAGGTCCAAAAGGTTAAACAATTGTAAAAAAAACTGTACGGACACTCGTACAGTTTTTTTTACAATTGTGCAATGAGAGTTTAAAGATTGGACATTTTGCATTTATTTTATTATAGAGAGATGGAGCAAGATATAAAGAGAATCGTTTTACGAAAGAGGTACGTGGAGGCGGAATTGAGCAGATTCTATCTTTTCGACGTTTAGAAATATGTCTGTATGGTGTTCTGGAATGTTGTAATAAAATTATATGTAAAATGTACTGTTGACGTACATTTAAAACGTTCCAGGATTTATAAAGTTCGGTTGATGGAAATAAGATAGGGCGAAAGGTGGCAACTTTAAGTACGGCCCTGTGAGCGATCTCTATTGGCTTTATCACTGTCTTTGCAGCTCCTCCCCAACAGGAAATACAGTAGGTGATTAGTGATTGGCAAAGAGCGAAGTATACATTCCGGATAACTGATGTGTGTGCTACATGTCGCAGTGTTTTAAAAATGTAAATAAGTTTCCGTACGCGGCCTGCTAGGGTATTAATGTGTGATTTGAAGTTTAAGTGTTGGTCAATGATAATACCAAGATATTTTATTTGATCAACTGGAGTGAGTGATAAGCACTGACAAGTCTGGTGCGACATTAAACCACACGAGTGAGCTTTTAGGGAGATAAAGGGATTTGGTTGGGAATTAGTGTTCATTGAGAAGGTAATAAAACTAGTTTTAGTGGTATTTAGTGTCAGGGAATGTGTGTAAAGCCATCCAAGTGTGGAGTTAAATCCTTTTTGAGCAATTGACTGTTGTTCCGACCATGAGGTTAGCGGTAAAAGTTATTGCAGTGTCATCAGCATAAGAAACTATTTGGGCATTTGGTAAATCTAGGTTGCAGAGGTCGTTGATGAATACGAGGAAGAGAGTGGGCCCTAAAATACTTCCTTGCGGCACGCCGTATTCGATAATAACTGTATCGCTATTATAATTATCCATTGTCACAAATTGTGAATGGTTTGTTAGGTAGCTTTTAAATAAATTAAGTGGTTGGCCCCTTACACCTATACGTTCTAGCTTGAGTAAAAGGGTCGGAATGGGCACAGTGTCAAAGGCTTTTGTGAGATCTAAGAAAATGGTCAATACCTTTTCACTATTGTCTAAATTCTTCACAATGTGATCAATTAACTTGTGAGTTAACGCAAACAAAATATCGATGTGATAGATTTTTTTTGATCAGAGTTCATAATATGTACGGACCTAGTATTAGTTTGGAAGTAAGGCTCTGAATATCTTGAAGACTTACCAGGTGTTCTGGAGACTGATCTAGCAGGGGTGCTGCGTGGTGTGGAGCGAGGAGTCGAAGCAGCCGACAACAGTGCAGGGGGACGCCGCAGCCGCTGACTCAGGGTGTTCGGTTCGCCAGGTGCTGAGGAGCATCGGTTAAAGATTGAAGAATCATCGTCTATTATACTAGTACGCTAGACTTCATGCTCGATGTCGAAATGAAGACGTTTGATTTTAACGATTTTGGCGCTGATAGTAATGTGAGCGTTCATGAAACTAATATAAGACATGGGACACAGTCTTCGATAAAAAAATATTTTATGGACTTATCGACCGTGAGAGTAATTTATCACGTAATATAAAAATAATCACTCCCAGTTGTTTTTATTATGCTTCGTTTCTAAGTAACAATTATTGCTGTAATGGTTAACTGAAAAATATTGTAAACTATAAAAAATGGTAACAAATTTTGACTAAAATGTCTCTCTATCGGGAGAAAAATATCGATACATTATCGATATAGAACATTCACACCCATATTCACCAGATTTTTTTTCAAATTCAGTGTAATTCACCAGAAACCTGTGTCAATTTTAGTTCCTCAGACGCTCGAGCGCTTTGAATCGGCACAAAAATCAACTGTCATTTCATAAAGTGTTACTTGTATAATAGAGGTCAGTGCAATGGTAGCATGAAGAAGGCGATAGCACGAATATTTTGACGTATAGTAACGTTAACGTAAGTGAATTATCAATGTGAAATACAACAACCCTGTAGTATTTTGGTATAATTTTATGGGATACTAGTTGACCCGCCCAACTTCGTTTGCGTCACAATTTTCATTACTGCTCTGCTCCTATTGATCTTAGCGTGATGATATATAGGACTTCCTCGATAAATGGGCTATCTAATACTGAATTTCTTTTTCAAGTTGGACCAGTAGTTTCTGAGATTAGCGCGATCAAGTAAGTAAACAAACAAACTCTTCAGCTTTAAATATTAGTATAGATATAGATACGTAATTTATGTCATTCAAAAATATAAATATAGTATTTAATTCAAATAAATATTATGTGCAAAACGAGTATTGTAGCTATGGTAAAATTTTACGTTACGTTACTATTATCATCATCATAACAGCCCAAAGTAGTCCACGACGACGTCCGGGTTTGCCATAATCGCCACGCTTGGCAAGCGCGTTGGCGATCGCAGTGTATGGTGTTACGTTATACTATATGTCAAAAACATTCGTGCTAGGACCTCAGCACTTTGTTTAGAACCTCTGAGACTGGGCCTCTCGACAATGTAACTTTCTCTCGCCGATAGCGATTAAGTTTCTGTCGACGCGCCAAGTGAGCTGGCATTCCATCTTTTAAGTATGGTTTGACAGCCCACTCGACACGTTTACAGAATCGCGCTGCTATTCGCGTCGTGTACAGAAGACCAAAGAGTACAAATAGCTGCAGCGCATAATATTGTAATTGTATGATATAAGTTATCTGCGATAGCAAAGAGAAACTGGTGATAGGCTGGTTTCTGTGAAGTTGTGTGCAGTGATGTCGTGTTGACTGGCGTTACACTGGAGAATTGAGTCGCCAAGATATTTGACTACATAGTTCCAGCCGCCAAAACAAGCCGGTTTTCAGAAAGGGTACATTTTCAAACAATCAGAAATCCCACATCTATTAAAGCAGAACAAATTCTCTCAAATAAGAATTCTAACTGTACGTAGGTACACTCCATTAATGAACCACAGGATTTTTGTCACTTGTACGAATAGAGTGACCGATACTAGAGCTAATTTGCAACGATTTTAACCCCGAAAAGGGGCTTGATTTATAGAAATGAGACACGATGATGAAGCAAAAACATAACGAATTAACTCAGTTGAGGAACTTACGGTACACCACGAGGCAGGCACTTGATTTCGCCTTGCCGAGGTTGTTGGACGCCTCGCAGGAATACGTGCCCTCATCTTCAGCAGTCACCTGTTTGATCTTCAGCCGCGCGGCGCCGTCGTCAAATGAGGACTCGAAGTCTGGGCAGTCGTGTATTAACTGGAAAATTATAATTATACAAATTATATTACGACAAGATCGGGCCGTCTAGCCACACTGGTTGATCTTTAATGTCATGGTTTTCGATAGAGTTACCACGACCTTAGAACGCAGAGGGCATTACGAGGAACATGTGTGGGTTTTAGTCAGTAAGAGTCAGAAAGGATCTTGAAAGGATCCTGTTACCTAGCTATTGAGTAGGTACGGATAGGGAGTCACTCCATATAAAATACTAGTATTCTGCTGCGTCCAGGGACTGGAAAGCGACCACCAAGTACCTAACATTGTCCACCACAAAAGTTTGAAGTCAAAAATTGTACAATCCCCTAATCTATACTTAATAGCTGAAATGTTTGTTTTATTGAACGCGCTAACCTCAGGAAGTACTAGTTCGAATAGAACAAATGTTTAAGTTTCGGATAGTCCAATTATCAAGAAAGGCTATATATACGCCGTCAAGTGTCACTTTACGACCAATAGCAGCGGCGCAATAATGAACAATGTGACGCTAACGAAGTTACGCGGGTCAGCTGTTTTAAAATTACGAGTATATAATTTTATCGGCCTTTTCCAGTAGTGTGGCAATTGACTCAATCCCCACCTGCTCTCATACAAGCTTAGTTTCCTCTTTATACGGTAGGTACGGTATACTTACATGTTTTGCCAATCCTGCTAAGAGTATAAATGTAAAAGTCTGTACCTACGTTTGTTAGTCAGTTACGCATCATAAGCTGGAAAAATTTGGATCAGAACACGAGTGCACTATTACTGGATAAGCACATACGATGCGCTTTTATGGTAATCCGTGCCTGTGGGTTGATTCGTAGTCAAAGCCGCTTGCAACTACTATTGACTAGTCGGACTTAAACACGAAGGGTTCCGAACCTTAACAATATTTTGTTTCAGGGAGACGTCGATTTATCACTTCATATTGACATGACGATCACAATCGTCAGGAGGAGCTCGTGGCTAAATAATAACAGCCGCACGGGTGAATCTTGACGGTTAAGCAATGCTTGCCAAGGTTGGTCTGTGGATGGGTGACCATCTTAACATACCGAGTTTCCTCCGTGCCTCGGAAAGCACGTTAAGCCGTTGGTCCCGGCTGTTTATTTTTAATCTTTAGCAGTCGTTACGGATTGTCAGAAGCCAGTAAATCTGACTCCAGTCTTGCCAAGATGTAGATACCGTGTTACCCAGTTAATGGGTTGTGGAGGTCTGGTAGGCAGCCGCTCCACGTAAAACGCTAGTATTCAGCTGAATCCGGTTTGACTGGAAGCCGACCCCAATGTAGTTGGGAATAGGCTAGGCAGATGATGATGATGATGATTGACATGACGATCACAATGTCTTTCATGTGTCTGAGTGCGACTATAGAGCAGCCGACTGCACGTTAAAATGCTAATATACAAAATAAATTCTTCCGTTACTGTCGGATTGAGTACCTGAGTGAATGACATCAGACAACGCACAGCTGAAAATACCAGAATTTGGCACGAAGCTTTGCTGCACTCTGTTGGGGAGCGCTAAGAGAGGATACGGGAACGGGAGATAATGGGATATGCGAGTACGAAGTCGCGGGCGGCAGCTAGTAGTACTACAATATAGTAATACACATTCTATGAATTTCAGCCGTCCACCTATAACAATACATACTGCTGACAGACGGTCGGACGGACAACGAGGCTTAGTAGTAGAGCTACCCTTCGAGCAGTGTTTTGGGGTTCTAAAAACATTGCACATACAACGCCTTTAGCAGGCTTCGCTAAGGTTAGTATCAAACCGAAGCATCTTTATCCTTAGATACAGATCGCTGACAGACAGACAGACAAACATAAGGACAGACAGACAGACATATAGCTTAATAAAAGAGTTACGCTGGTAACCCTTCGAGCAATGTTTTTCGAGTTCTAAAAACAATGCACATACAACGCCTTTAGAAAAAGATTTGTACCACACTGAGGTATCCTAACCACCGCTGCTTTTTAATATCTCGCAAGTAAAATTTGATGAAAGAAAAAACAGTCATCAGCACTTTAAAACTAAATCCTTCTTCACTTGCCAGGGTCTTAGTGTTCTCTAAACCGAGTAAAATGAGAGTAATCTCACGGTAAGTGTTAAAAGCTTTCATATTTGATTCACTACGGACAAGCCAGAGCTGTGTAGGTAAGGCTTGCGCATTAGTAGCCTAAGCTTAGACTCTCCAGTACGACTCTGAATACATTTCACCGTGTGATCATGATCAAACAGTGAAGTGATGCTGTAGTGAGCTGTCACTTCGTATAATTAAGACAGCTGTCATTTGTAGATCTTTTACAGTCGTTACGGATTGTCAGAAGCCAGTAATTTTGACTTCAGTTCTGCCAGAAAGTACCGTGTTACCCAATTCATGGGTTGTGCAGGTCTGGTAGGCAGCCACTCCACGTAAAATACTGGTATTCAGCTGAATCCGGCATGACTGGAAGCCGACCCCAATATAGTTGGGAAGAGGCTAGGCAGATAATCTTGGCTCACAGTAACTAAGTATGTTATCACGGTGATATGTTTACAGAAAACACCGGCTGGTCTACTAACGCATTAAAGGATCCAAAACCATTTTTCTTCGCTTATCATACCTCATTGTAATGGAACCACCGGATGTCCGGTTCCGGGTTGCCGGTGACGCGGCACTCAAACTCGATCGCGTCGCCGTCGTACGACAGTAGGTCCGTCAGCTCTCGCTCGAAGCGAGGGATCACCTCCACGCGGCTGGAACGAGACAAAAACAATATCCGATTATGTTTAAAATCGTTAAGAAGCGCTAAACACATAAGCGGGCCTGCAAATCGATTCCCAATGTGTGATTAATATTATAATTCTGCTAAAGTGGCCATTTTAGCCGAATAAAACCACATGAAGTCAGATTTGACAGCTCAGTAAAGGGACAGAAAATCATTTTACCACTAAATGCGAACGAGATTTATTCCATGTCTCTTTCGGACTTACAGCAATGTTGTATCCTGCTGTCAAATCTGACTTCTTACATAGTCACGAATATAGTAATTGGTCCGGGCCGGCCTTGTCGTTCAACAATTACTGCCTCCCTTACTTCATGCCTTTTTTGCACGATCCTTACGTATCTACTTTTTTAACCTTGTCATCGTTCATAAATCTGGGCAAATATGCATCTCGGATGTGAATATAAGGTAGGCTCTTGAGGCCCTAGCATGAATATTTAGGACGTATAGTAAAAAATTTACCATACCTACAATACCCGTTTCGTGCATAATATTTATTTGAACTAGACACAGTCATATTTTTGAATGATATAGATTGTGTATGTCCCATACTATTAAACCAAAATACTATGGGGTCGTAGTTTTTCACATTCAAAATTCGCTTACGTTAACGTTACTATACGTCAAAAGATTTGTGCAAAGCTCTCGGAACGATCTTAGGAACATCATCAATTAGATCTATTCTGTCAACATCTCTCTCTTCTTACCGTGTGAACCCAGATGGAGTGAGCATGAAGTAAACTTCTTCTTATCGTGTGAGCAGTAAGGTCTAACTACCCCACACACCCTAGTGTCAGGGTTTCTAAACCGCCTCAAGGGTCACTGACATGGATTATTTGACGCCCGCCATTTGGCGGCCGAGACCACCGGCTTATACGTGCCTTCCGAAGCACGGAATCATCTTTTTATCAGACAAGCAGATGATTTAAGCCTGCAATGTCCAAGCCAAACTGGAAACAACTTTACAAAGTATGTTTCCCGTAGGAGTCGAAGTCACTACCTCCGCGTCACAAGGCAACCATCTTATTTGTAAGGATTGACAGCTCACTTCATGTTCAAATCACCTAGGCTTTCACGATGAGAGATTTAGGTACAGAAACGCAATGCTGTTTACGTTTTACTTGGTAAAGCTTCCCTTTCCGGAGTATCCACTCACACCAGGGTTGTATTAGTTGCCTGTCATTCATCTTCTCAACATGACCACATCATCTGGTACACTTTTCAGTTTTAGACACTACATCTTTTCTACATCAGTATACTATATTCAATTTTTGACACTACATATTTTCCACATCAGTATTCTCTATTAAATTTTTGACACTACATATTTTCTACATCAGTATTCTCTATTAAATTTTTGACACTACATATTTTCTACATCAGTATTCTCTATTAAATTTTTGACACTACATATTTTCTACATCAGTATTCTCTATTAAATTTTTGACACTACATATTTTCTACATCAGTATTCTCTATTAAATTTTTGACTCTACATATTTTCTACATCAGTATTCTCTATTAAATTTTTGACACTACATATTTTCTACATCAGTATTCTCTATTAAATTTTTGACACTACATATTTTCTACATCAGTATTCTCTATTAAATTTTTGACACTACATATTTTCTACATCAGTATTCTCTATTAAATTTTTGACACTACATATTTTCTACATCAGTATTCTCTATTAAATTTTTGACTCTACATATTTTCCACATCAGTATTCTCTATTAAATTTTTGACACTACATATTTTCCACATCAGTATTCTCTATTAAATTTTTGACACTACATATTTTCTACATCAGTATTCTCTATTAAATTTTTGACACTACATATTTTCTACATCAGTATTCTCTATTAAATTTTTGACACTACATATTTTCTACATCAGTATTCTCTATTAAATTTTTGACACTACATATTTTCTACATCAGTATTCTCTATTAAATTTTTGACACTACATATTTTCTACATCAGTATTCTCTATTAAATTTTTGACACTACATATTTTCTACATCAGTATTCTCTATTAAATTTTTGACACTACATATTTTCTACATCAGTATTCTCTATTAAATTTTTGACTCTACATATTTTCTACATCAGTATTCTCTATTAAATTTTTGACTCTACATATTTTCTACATCAGTATTCTCTATTAAATTTTTGACTCTACATATTTTCTACATCAGTATTCTCTATTAAATTTTTGACTCTACATATTTTCCACATCAGTATTCTCTATAAAATTTTTGACACTACATATTTTCTACATCAGTATTCTCTATTAAATTTTTGACACTACATATTTTCTACATCAGTACACTCTATTAAATTTTTAACACTATATATTTTCTACATCAGTATTCTCTATTCAATTTTTGACACTACATCTTTTCTACATCAGTATACTATAATACATTTTTGACACTACATTATATTCTACATTCAATTTTTTACACTACACCTTTTCTACATTAGTATAGTCGATTCAATTTTTGGTAGGTACTACATTTTTTCTACTTCAGTACACTATATTAAATATTTGACACTACATCTTACCTACATTATTGTGAAACTTAATCGATTAAATTTTTTACACTACTACTTTGAAATCTTAAAGTAGTTTAAGGTTTTTTAATGTGTTTAAAATATGACTAAATTATGCAATCGAGTCCCAATAATTTTGTGGCTTACCCATATCTGATGTTGTGAGAGTCGTCCGTTGATGATGGGTCTGAAATTATACGTGAATAACGATTATTACTTTTTACTTACAGTTACTATTGTCAGTTTGTTCTGTTAAAGACAAAGGCCTTCCCTCTTCTGCCTTTTATACCTTTCTAAGTATATTATTATAGTGTGAACCAAACCCGTCGTCGAACACGAAGTGATACAGATTCCTTTTAGAACTGTGATTTTTGGCATAATTGCCATAAGACTGCAAAATAGTCACAATATCCGATCATTTTTAACCAAGATTCAAGATTCAAAGCACTTATTTCAAATAAACAATTTACGTACCTTTGCGTACCTTAGAATTGTCAAAACATGAAGCTATTTGAACATTCCAAAAGCGTAGTCAATTCAAGATGAATCGTCTAAGCTCCCAAACCACTTAACCCCTCCCCCCAAATCCCCTGTCACCCGATTATCCCGAATGTTTACCTAACCCGCCCCCAAACGCCCCATCCAATACGATGCTCAATAACGGGTCCGTTATTGTGCACCATATTGGACACCGGTTCTCGTGAAAACGTAAAATGTTCATAAATCAAGTTGGGACGTTGGGGCCTACCTACTTGTTGAATCAAAGTGGCTCACTGAGCGTTTCTTTTCAGGGGGCGTGAGAGATATGACAAATTGTTCGTACGGGGACCACACCCTTTCTCTTAAAATCGAAGTGACCATAAATCAAGTTGGGGCTCCTACTACTCGTTGAAGCAAAGTGATTCACTGGGCACTACATGTGGTTTATTTTCGGGGGGCGCGTGAGAGCTGTGACAAATTGTTTGTACGGGGACCACACCCGTTCTCGTAAAAATGGAAAGTGTCCATAAATCAAGTTGGTTACCTACCTGTTGAAGCAAGAGGGGTTGACTGGGCGTATCACAAGGTTTATTTTCGGGGGACGCGTGAAGATATGACAAATTGTTTGTACGGGGAACCCGCCCCCGTTCTCATAAAAACGTAATGTGCCCATAAATCAAGTGGGTTTTTACGCAAAGTGGTTCAATGGGCAGTACTTAAGGTTTATTTTCGGGGGGCGCGTGAAGATATGACAAATTGTATTGTTTGTACGGGGTACTCGCACCCGTTCTCATAAAAACGTAATGTGCCCATAAATCAAGTGGGTTTTTACTTAAGTACTTGTTGAGGCAAAGTGGTTCAATGGGCAGTACTTAAGGTTTATTTTCGGGGGGCGCGTGAAGATATGACAAATTGTATTGTTTGTACGGGGTACTCGCACCCGTTCTCATAAAGACGTAAAGTGCCCATAAATCAAGTTGGTTTCCACCTACTTGTCGAGGCAAAGTGGTTCAATGGGCGTTTCACAAGGTTTATTTTCGAGGGGCGCGAAAAGATATGACAAATTGTTTGTACGGGGAACCCGCACCCGTCCTCATAAAAACGTAAAGTGCCCATAAATCAAGTTGATTTTTACCTACTCGTCGAGGCAAAGTGGTTCAATGGGCGTTTCACAAGGTTTATTTTCGAGGGGCGCGAAAAGATATGACAAATTGTTTGTACGGGGAACCCGCACCCGTCCTCATAAAAACGTAAAGTGCCCATAAATCAAGTTGATTTTTACCTACTCGTCGAGGCAAAGTGGTTCAATGGGCGTTTCACAAGGTTTATTTTCGAGGGGCGCGAAAAGATATGACAAATTGTTTGTACGGGGAACCAGCACCCGTCCTCATAAAAACGTAAAGTGCCCATAAATCAAGTTGATTTTTACCTACTCGTCGAGGCAAAGTGGTTCAATAGGCGGTTCATAAGGTTTATTTTCGGGGGGCGCGTGAAGATATGACAAATTGTATTGTTTGTACGGGGTACTCGCACCCGTCCTCATAAAAACGTAAAGTGCCCATAAATCAAGTTGATTTTTACCTACTTGTCGAGGCAAAGTGGTTCAATAGGCGGTTCATAAGGTTTATTTTCGAGGGGCGTGAGACTCGTAACAAATCGGTTGGACGGGTAGGCTCCGTGTTCTGGAGGGTGGAGACTTAGTAACTAACCATAACCATAGGCATTGTGAAGCGGATGCCAGTCAGTGTTAGAGGCGTTTCTTTCCATTTGTATCGTGTGTTTACTAAACTGACTCATTGCACTTTGTAGCGAAATAAATGAATGTTGTCGCATAAAACACGTATTATAATTTTGCTTTTTGAAAATTAAACCAAAGTTTAAGTATAAAAAATACAAAAACAGTCCAATAAAAAATAAACTTAAAAATATTACATATTGGTGAACGGTTTAATTTCAATTTTGAAGAAATGAAATAAAAAAATGCAAAAGGAATCAGCCACGGTTTTAAATTTGTTAACGAAACCTTCGTTTAAGTAAACGAGCTACTTAACCTTCAGATAATGATTGCAATCAATGTGGAGATCTAGGAGCGTCTCAAGTAACAGATTTGACTTGATTTTTCAACTCTTAGGCAATATACAAATAGGAAATGACAAGGAAAACAAATTAATAATTAGAAAGAAATGCTTAACTAATTACATAAATCAATTTTAAATGTCTAAAATAAAGTGCGTGTACATCCCGGAGATCGGTGGTAGCAACGATTACGTGTTCAACTGGATCTAATAGAACTCAAACTATGTAGTAATAATGCTCACAGTTACAATGAAAGGTTTTCTTTGATACGGTAGGTAGACCGTGGACCGATACCGTCGTCTGCTCCGATCGGTATCGGTCTTGTGTTTAAATAAACCTTTTTTCTTATGATAATTCTTGAAGAAATTGTACAAAAACTAGTACATTAAAACTGGGTACTTTATGATTTTCAATAATCAAGATAATATGTTTTATTAAAAATTAAGTCCAATCGTTCACCAGATACTGGCAATCTTTTTGTCAAATTTTACTTTGTCATTTAAAAAGGAATCTGAATTGGAATTCCTTATGTTCAGAAGAAAAAATACTGTCCACAACAAAAGAGGATTAAATCAAGAGAAAAAAGAATTTTATTGTCAAAACTACCATGCAGTATACACAATGCTGCAACTTGTTTTGGCTTCACATTGCTGTCACACACGTCTGTTTTACTTTGAGTTCTAGTAGTTAGTCGAATGAAAAATATTATTTTGAAAGCCTACTTCTTATAGGTTTTCCTGTAGGTACTCAATAGGTAAAGATAGATTATCTGATTTTTTTTTTTTTTTTTAATTATTGGCTCAGTAGTTTCAGAGATAAGAAGAGAATTGTCTATTATCATGTATTTTTTATTTGATTTGTCTAATTTTTTCCCTTAAAAGTTTCGTTAGGTACGCGTCCGTGAGTGGATCACAGAAGGCTGTGATAGATGGACAGACAGACAGACAGACAACCGAGTGATCCTATAATGGTTTCGTTTTGCCATACAGAGGTAAGGAACGCTAAAACTGACGCGATACAGAATTTTATCGAAAAGAATACCAACACTGAGAAAAAAAGACCTATATATTGATTTTATCATCATCATCATATCAGCCGAAAGACGTCCACTGCTGGACATAGGCGGTGGCCTATATCCAGCAGACGCCTTTCCTATAAAATGAAAAGGACCGATCCTGCGCGGCGGTGCTGATTTTATAGGCCTAGAACAATAAATTGGATCGACTACAGCAATAGCTCATCTTTCTCTTCGTGCACAAAAAGTATGGTGAGAAGAAGTGTCCTATCTTCTTCTTTTCTTGAAAATGTAGTGACGGTATGATAGAAGTGATGAAGAGCTGGAAGTGATCGTGCTTAGTGTACCGCCTGCTGATTCTACGAGATTAAAAATCGGCCAAATGCGATTCGGGCTCTTACACGAAGGGTTCTTTACAATAAACCAAAAAAAACATGTTTCTTGTATGGGCGCACCCTTTAATGATCGTTTTATATATTTTTTAACATTTTTTTTATTATAATGGCAATAGAAATACACACTGTGAAAATTTCAACTATCTACCTATTGCGTTTCTTTAAATACAGCCCATTGACAAATAGACGGACGGACGGACGGTTGGACGGATGACCGGACAGCTGAGACTTAGTAATAGGGATGCGCCACCGGTACATGGTGGACATCCCACCCATACGCACAAAACGTTTTGGGAACACATTCATAGTGCGTACAGCTAAGGAGTGGAATTCCCTGCCGGAGTCTGTGTTTCCTGATAGCTACAACCTGGGAGTCTTTAAATCAAGAGTGAATAGGTTATTTCTAGGCAAGCGTGCTCCATCTTCGAACACATCCTCGCTTACCATCAGGTGAGATAGTGGTCAAACGCGTGCCTATCAATAGTAAAAAAAAAAAAAAAATAAAAAAAAAACTCACCGTGGAAACTTGAGTGAAGTGAGCGGTCGTTCTAATGATTAACAGCTCACTTCATCTTATCATCACGGTCTTCTTCTCATCGTGTGGGTAGTATGACGAACCCACACACTCTAGTGTCAAGAGATTCTACACCGCCTCAAGGGCCTCTGACATGGTTTATTTGACGACCACCATTCGGCGGCCGGGGCCACCGGCTTATACGTGCCTTCCGAAGCACGGAATGATCTTTTTATCAGACAATCAGGTGATTCAAGCCTGCAATGTCCTAGCCAAACTGGATTACAATTTTACATGGTATACCACCGAGTCACAAAACAAACGCCTAAACCACTCGACCACGGAGGCAGTTATCATCACGGTGGGATTGTTTTGAGAAAAAATCAGTAAAAGTCAAACCTCACCTTTCGCCTTGATCTGTAGAGATATAATCGCCTTAGCTTCTCCATGCACGTTCCTCGCGACTACAGAGTAGGCTCCAGTGTAGTCCAGTTTGGCGTGCGGGATCTCGAACCGGTACTCCGGGCCGTCTCCAACCCGCTTGAAGTGCGACGCGTCTCTGTAGTAGTCCGGCTGTGAAAGTTGTCCATTAATTTAATATTAGAACTTAATCTTTTTTTTTATTATTTGTTCATTGACAACCATAGTTCTGTGTAAAGTAGAAGCAGAATTTTGTAAATGTGAGTCCCATGAAGCCATTTACATTTTATGTGATTAGTTATAGTTTTACTTGTTGGACATGAACGAGCATGGTGGTTGAGAGCATGTCCTGCTCACTCAATATCTCGCTGATGGCGGCGCGTGGGTTTGATCATTCGGTTCCCTTCGAAATATCAACCGCTGAATTGTGCCGATACACGCGTCATGTTCGTGAACGGGCGCCGTCGGTTGAGACTGGTCATCTCTTAACTACCATTGGCTTATTTTAATCTTAATATTTTATATTCTTATAATAAGCTTTTTTTTCATTTGCTTTGTCCTCACATGCAAGAATTTTGTAAAACAGAACATGATTCAAAAGAGTGTCCGTGAAGTTTCTTGCACGTTCTTCTCCATAGAGATCTACGCTTTGGAACGTGCAAATAGCTTCCATGTTTTTGACTGACCGACCTTGACGTTTCAAAAGTGCCTATGAATGGTTTATTTGAAATAAAATGCTTTGAATCTTGAATAAGTTGTTTTAATAATGATAGTCATCTTTTTGCTCTTATCCCAAGTTACTTGGAGTCCGCACAACACGTTCTTTCTTCCATCCTGTCCTATCAGCCGTCACGCTACCACTAACTTCCATCTCTTTCATATCACTCCTCACACAATTCATACTTCTTTTTTTCGGCCTCCCTCTCCCGTTCCATCCATCCACATTTATATTCATAACTCTTCTAGTTACATCATCTTTGTGTTTTAATGATGATAGTAATGTGGCTTATCGAGAAGTTCGTGGCTAGATAATAACAGCCGCACGGGTCGATCTTCAAGATTAAGCAACGCTTGCCTAGGTTGGTCTGTGGATCTTAACATAGCGACTTTCCTCCGTGACGCGGAAAGCACGTTAAGCCGTTAGTCCCGGCTGTCATTTGTAGATCTTTGGCAGTAGACAAACGGATACGGATAGTCGGGTGTTACGGATAGTCAGAAGCCAGTTAATCTGACTCCGTCTTTCCATGAAGTACCGTGTTACCCAGTTACTGGGTTGTGGAGGTCTGATAGGCAGCCGGTCCGCGTAAAATACTGGTATTCAGCTAAATCCGGTTTGACTGGAAGCCGACTCCAATATAGTTGGGAAAAGGCTAGGCTTATTTTTTTATGTTTGTCTATGTATCCGTGCGTGCGTGTGGACGTTTTCGTGCGTTTGGTGTGAAAGGTATACTATATGTATCTTACCTTAAGGAAGTCCCTGAGCCAGTACACATCCGGTTTGGGGTCTCCGATGACCTCACAAGCGATGATGACGGTGTCTCCTTCTCGGGCCTCGCTTGAGCGCGGTTTTCTGACAAACATCGGCTCCTTAGAGTATCTGCAATGGTAAAGATTTGGCTTTAGTATTACAAAAACTTCTTATAGTCAGAACAACCTTAATAGGTCGCTGTAGGGCTGTTTGAGAAGAAGCTGTTCTAGATAGCTAACATTGCTAGCATCGTTCAGCATCAACAGTCCGCAGACATAGGCCTCTCAACTCGCAACGTCATTTATTTTCAAGACGAACGGCGGTGCACCACCGGTACATGGTGGACATCCCACCCACACGCACAAAACGTTTTGGGAACACATTCATAGTGCGTACAACTCAGGAAGGAATTCCCTGCCGGAGTCTGTGTTTCCAAATAGCTATTTATTTTTATTTTATTTTATTTATTTGGCTCGACAACATTTCTATACACGTATACATGGATAACAGATACATCATATAAACTTATGGGCTGGTGTACTAATACCTTACAGGTAAGCAAAACATGAACAACATTATTGTTGATTGATGGTGACTTAAAACTAAGTAAGTTACTAGCTGGAAGATAATTATTATGACCAATAGCTAAATTTTAACAATATGAACTAAATTAACATGCACTAAAATGATTTTACAACCTGGGAATCTTTAAGTCAAGAGTGAATAGGTAACTTCTAGGCGCGTGCTCCATCTTCGACCACATCATCGCTTACCGACAGGTGAGACAGTGGTCAAACGCCTGAGGGTGACCTAGCGATTCGAGGACTCCTGTTAAGAATACGTCGTGCCTCATAATTATCTCTAATTATACTAATACTAGATGACCCGTGCAACTTCGTTTGCGTCACAATTTTCATTACTGCTCCGCTCCTATTGGTCTTAGCGTGATGTTATATAGCCTATAGCCTTCCTCGATAAATGGGCTATCTAACACAGATTATTTTTTCAAATCGGGCCAGTAGTTCCTGAGATTAGCGCGTTCAAGCAAACAAACAAACAAACTCTTCAGCTTTATATATTAAGTATAGATTATAAAGCTGAAGAGTTCGTTTGAACGCGCTAATCTCAGGAACTGCTGGTTCGAATTGAACATCTCTTTTAGTTTTGGATAGCCCAGTAATTGTGAATGGTTATAGGCTATGTAACATCACACTAAAACCAACAGGAGCGGAGCATTAATGAAAAACGTGACGCAGATAAAGTTGCTCGGATCAGCTAGTTGCTAGTTGGCCCATTTGGAAATGGGCCAGTCATTATTATTGACTTCAGCTGTTCCATAATAAATCTCTGAGAAAGATTCCAAGTATGTTTGGTTTGAATTTCCCTTGCTACGTCCGGTTTAGAAGATAAGTACAGTCAACAAAGCTATTTGGTATACAGGCAGAAATATTTATATTTCCACTGGACCTGATAATATTTATTTTTAATGTGTGCATTATAACTTTTTAAGCTTATGACATACTGATTGTCTACTCAGCACATTCACAACGTTGTCAAAAGTAGTTGCAAGTTAGCTGCCTGCATACCGAATTGCTTTGTTGACTGTACACCAGGCACTGGCCATAACTGATGCATGAGCAATATTTAAATACCAGTTCTAGTCCTTGGCTGATAGCACGTTAAGCAGGGGCCGTTTATTTAAACAGACAGGCGACAAATGACAAGCGACAATCTGACATTTCGATTCTTTTTTTAAGTTTACTTCATACATTCTCTGCTTTACTAAACATCACCTGTCGCAAAATTGCAACAATAATGTGGAAAAACAATCATGGATTCAGTACACGATTCTGGACCCCCCTCCTCAGCTATGGAATTGTCCGAAGAGAACCATAGTTTGAATGTGAAACAGTTTGAATGTGAATGTGAAATAGTTTGAATGTGAAACCATAGTTTGAAAGTGACCGTTTGTGCATCAATGTGTTTTACACCAAATAGAGTGAAGAAAGAAACCGGCCAAGTGCGAGTCGGAGTCTCTTACGAAGCCAATCTCGTTTAGGTTATTTTTTGTTGTTATTGCGACAATAGAAATGCACTTGACAGTTTTAACTATCTACCTATTAACAACAATAACAAGGGGACAAGGAAGAACTATATAGATGACCTATATAGTTCTTGAGACACAGCCCGCTGACTGACAGACGGACGGACACCGGAACCCTATAGGGGTCCGTTGTTTATCTTTTGGATACGGAACTCTAAAAAGAAAAATATGTAGATAAAACTTACGGTTCATCAGGGGCATTGATCACAACTGGAGGTGTCCTCTTCTCCCTTGACTGAGCTCCCTCCACAACAATCACTTTCCCTGACGTGGAAGCCCGTCCGACTTCGTTCGAAGCCGTGCAGGTATAAACACCGGCATCTCGGTAGGTCACGAAGGCTAGAGCCAATTCTATCTGACCATCCCGGTCGAGGGTCATGATGGCGCGTCTGCTTGGGCGGAGACGGACGCCGTCGCGGTACCAGGTGACTCCTACTGAAGGGTATGCTTCCACCACGGCTGATATACGGAGCTCTTCACCTGGAAATTGGTTTGAAGACTGTGTATCCTAACATATAAAATTATTTCGTTACTGAGTGACTGACAGACAACGCACAGCCGAAACTGCTGGTCGAAGAAAGCTGAAATTTGGCAAGTAATTTTTTTGGGGAGTGAAAGGAGAATCCTACTAAGAGAGGAATTACCGAAATTCTCACGGGAACGGGAAAAACGGAATAATATGCGCATACGAAGTCGAGACAAAAGCTAGTAGATTATAATATTGTTATTCTGAAAAATCTCAGTGCAATATCTTAGATGGAGTGAGCTGTTAATCTCTAGCGCCTGCAATGCGATTCTGTAAACATCTCACCGTGCAGGTACCCTTAGGTGAAGTGAACTGTCATTTTGTCTTGTTTATGGACACCTCACTTCTGCCAGGACTGCTGAATTGGTTCGAAAGAGTCACCGCGGCCCTGGAACGCAAAGGGCACTAGGAGGAACACGGATACGCTTTAGTCAGTAAGAGTCTGACACTCCCTTCTTTTCCGACGGAGCGGGAGGACCCATTAAACGATTTCCTATCCTTTAAAAAAGCTATAAAAATAAAGCTATATAAGCTTACGCGTTGACATGTTTACAGAATCTTACTGCAGCAGTGTTAGCATAAGAGCTCACTTCACCTAAGATTACATAGAGAAACTGAAGAGAATCGACTAGTTTTGTGAGATGAGGTAACAAAACCCATGAACATATACTACGGTAGATCATATTCTACGGTTTAAAGCCTTAGCGGTATATAACCTTTCCCTAATATCCCTTCGTAGATACCCCAATAAATTATGAAACATTTTTATTACTAGAGAACGTAAAGAATCACGATACAGTTCGATTCAGGACAGCTTTATGTCTTCATTTCTGTTTTTGATATTAAGAAAGTCCTGATTTCTCATCTTTCGAGATCCTTTATGTACGAGTATATTAATGAAAAATTATTCATTATTTATTTTTCGTGTACCTACGAAGAGACATTAGGGTTTCAATGTACTTTATTGAAAACTAGTGACCCGCTCCGGATACACACGGGCGCAAATTATATACTAAAACCTTCCTCAAGAAGCAATCTATCTATTACAAAAACTCGCATCTAAATCCATTGCGTAGTTTTAAAGATCTAAGCATATATAGGGACAGACAGATAGCGGAAGCGACTTTGTTTTATAGGGAGCGTGCAGAAACTATACTATGTGGCAGCACATAAATGTCACTGTCAAGTATGTTTCAGGTAAAAAATTCGAAATAGCTACGCTAGATGGCACTGTCTTCTTCGCGCACGTTCCCATAAACTGAGTGTGCAGGAACCACAGGTGGCAGCACAGAAGCGTCAACGTCAAGTATTCTGACCCTTATAACTTCGAATAAGCGACACTAGATGGCATAGTCTACGCCGCGCACGGTCCCTATACTATGTAGTGATTTATCTGGTGCCAGCTCTAGGCAAAAAGACAGTTTACCTTCAGAAAGTCTATAGAGCGGTTCCAACCCGCAGCAGAATTCTGGTGCTACGTACGCCCTGATGCCTTTGTCCACCACCAGGCTGCAGCGGCAGCTGACTGCTCCGGAGCTGTTTCGAGCCATGGCCTCGTACACCCCTCCATCCTCCAGGGTCGTGGGGGCGATCTCCAGAGTGTGGAAGTGTTCGTCCTGGTAGGTATTGCGGCGACCTTGAAAGTTTTGTAAAGAAGTGTTAGTTTTTATTTTTACACAAATAAATAAAATTGAAGAGTCATTTTGTATTATCAAAATAACAGCTTTGTATGGAATTCATTTGAAAATTTATACGATAGCAAAAAGAAAAATATTTTTTTGTCTGTCTGTTTGTTTGTTCCGGGTAATCTTCAAAACGGCTAGACCGATTTTGAGTGACTTTCACTGGCAGAGCGGTTATAAGACTTAACTTAAGGATTAGGGTTCGTTTGTAAGAACAAATAGAATAGGGAAGATGCAAATACAGAATTTATGAGAATCTTGTCAGGAAAATGATAAAAATTATAAAATAAAGGCCATTACAAAGTTTTATTTTGGTTAATATCGATTTTTAACAAAAATAATGAATTAAAGTAACGTGAAACGGAACGTATTTAAAAACAACAATCAGCGTTTAGTGACATATCTGCTGTTATGCCAACGAAAAGGCAACCTTATGTCTTTGAGTTGGGATAGTTCTTGACCAGTGACGATAAACACGAGTGACGTCATCGTTCGATTTCGCGCGAACCTCTAAACTGTCGGCTTAAAAATGCAATTTTGACAATAAATTCAAGCGTTTTCATTTTTTATTTATGTGGTGGTCTTTTCTAGATGGAGTTCTTTGAAATTAAAGCAAAAATGGAAATATTGCATGTTCCCTATTGCTTCATTTACCTAGCCTAACTTTGAAAAGCTCTCTCTCTCTCTATTGATTCTGAAAGTACGTAGCACGCCCCTTTATTTATATATTTCGTTACAATTGCTTACTTTTACAGTTTGTACGAAAGTACTCTACATAAAGAGCTCTACAATCTCTCTTTACAAGCTTTATACATAAAGAGAACGAAATAGTTTCAAACACAGCGCTGTCGTGTTGACAACTTGATAGAATTTGTTCGCGACGAAGCGTTTAGTATTATATAACTCGCATAGATAAAGCCCATGTATAGTTATAAGCTTATGTACTTAGTAATTAGGAGCTTATGTACTTTCATTGTTATAGTTTCATGGATATGTAATTCATTAAAAACATATATTTTGTCGTTTTTCCCCGGACACATAAGAAGTTCTGGGGGAAACTTTAGTAAAGTAAATAGATAGGTAGGGCTACACAATTCCCCAACACATTCCTGGTAACCCCTAAAAGGTATGGTTTTGATGGTTCGTAAAACTCAAAGGTAATGAAGGTACACTGGTAATAAACATTTCACACATACCTACACAGGACAGTTACTCAAAGGTAATGGGGTGGATAGCAAAAACCACAATTTACAGACACCTTCAGTTACTAGATATACAGGAAATCTAAGTATATAGGCTTTAAATAATAGGCACTGGAAACCTGGCACTGAGCCGTATCCAGATATATACACATCTTTATGGTCAGGCAAGGCATAAAGCTGCAAATTAGGAAAATATAAAAACACAGTTTTTTTTTTCCCTTCCGGGGTCCTGACCTATAGTACTTCCACCCTTGGAGACCCCTCCAAGCCTCCAGGCCTCAAAAGTTGTGTATCTGGATAGAGGGATGATGCACCTACCCTAATACAGATAGTTTGATAGCCCATGGGGCACAGTTTTTCGGGAAATCAACCCTTAATAGTAGGCAAGTTCACACATGTAGACAGTTTCGACAGTCAAATGCAACAAGCCCACAAGTGGGCAGGGTTGAAGGGTTGATTTTCACCCCGTTCGACAGGGAATTTTGGGGGATTTACAGAGAGGTGCATCAACCCCTATCCAGACCTAGAATAGACCTAGATATAGCCAGGAATGTAATAGAACCGTAGTTAAAGTTAATAGTTGAAATAAACTAAAACAGTTAGTGGATTTTTGGGTCTCGTTACAGTAAAGTAACCTAGTACGTTAGTAAATAGACATAACATAGAAACTCGTAGTCATCGGCAGAAGAAATATAGAATTTGTAACTAGAATCCAAGTACTCGCGGATTTTCCCTTAAACCATTAGCTGCAGTGTTGTCAAATTCCTGCATATTATTTAACCCTGGTAAGCATTCATCCCTCACCCCAATCTACCCCGAAGACAGAAAGTAAATGGCAAGATAGAAGAACGTTGCACGCGTGGTACGGGGAACCTCAGTACCCGGTACAGGACGTCAGCGCGGCTGGACGCAGTCGGGTGGTCACAGTTCACATCGGAGGATTAGAAGAAGGATACCTACCCCCTCACACCCCCGTTCCAGTCGATCACGCACGTCCGGTATAGAACTGAACGTGCCGGAAGCACGTCTCCACGTAGTTCTAATTATAATCATCTCAGCTGCAAGACTTCCACTGCTGGACATAGGCTTTCCCCAAATGTCGCCACAACAACCGGCCCTGTGCGTCTCGCATCCATCTGCTACCCGCAACCCTCATCAGGACATCGGTTACCATGTTTTCTTGCGAGCAATGTGCCCTGCCAACTGCCACTTCAGTTTGGCGATCCTTTGGGCGATGTAGGTGACCTTGGGTCTCTTGCGGATATCATCATTCCTGATTTGATCACGCAAAGAAACTCCAAGATTGCCCTTCCATTTTTTTTTTTTTTAAGCTGTTTATTTCAATTAAAATACAGTTTTATAGAATTCTTAACTTAATCTTAAACAAAAATAGAAAAGATTTTACAGTTAAGGAGTTGCTATTCGATTACAATTCATTAAATGTCGCTTGAATATGTTATAGGTCTGCCTTTTATTTTTGTTTTCCAGTTTTTGGCCACTTGTTTAGTATTCGGGCGAGACTGACATTCCATACTCTCTCACCATAATCGTTATTACATTTTCGTATTTCAAAGGTCGGGAGGTAGTCTAGTTTACGTAATGTGATTAATCTTTTTGCCCTATTCAATTTACACTATTGTACTGAGTTACAATTGCTAAATCTCTCTTATCAAATATACTCAAAACCTTACAATAATGAAACAAGTTGTGGTAATTATCTTTGTTCATGAATTTGACTTTTAAAGGAACAATTGTTTTTAAAATTCTAATCTGCAAATTATATATATCATTTAGATACGTTTTATACGTTCTTCCATAGCTAGATAAGCCATAACTGATGAGAGAATCAGCTAAAGACATATACATAAGTCTCAGTGTTCTATATGGCACTTTATGTTTGAGCACACATAGTTTTGACAAAATAGCTCTTAGCTTGTTGCATATTAGGTTAACATGTGATCCCCAATTAAACTTATGATCTATTTTTAGGCCAAGGTAGGTGTGTTCTTTCACGATTTCGAGTTGCTCCATCAGCCTTTAGGTGATGTTAAGCATTCTGATGAGGCATCATTGGCAACTCGCACTGGTAGATTTTTGTCTTGACATACTGTTCTAATCATATTTCCCTACAATTGTTAGCCATCAGGATCTTTTTAATCGACTGTAATGTGTTTATCAGCTTGTGTATGTATGTATGTATTTTGAAGCACTATACAGACCAAACGCCTGGGCCGATTTTTATGATTCACACTTCAATGGATTTCTCTTAGTCCGGCGAGTGTCACTGAAGACATGGCGTTAGTGAAAATTCTATCGAGTATCAAAATAAAGGACTCGAGGAGACGATTCCAAAAATGTAACTCACTAAAATGAAGGAAATAAAAAAATTACTTTGTCAAAAAACCCGACCGCTAAAACCGACTAAAATCTTTGAACCAAATCGCTTTTCAAGCAGTCTGATGCAGTTCAATCACTGAGCTAATGCCACCAACTGCATAAGACTGCTTGAAAAGCGGCTTGATTCGAACTTTTTAGTTGGTTTTAGCGGTCGAGTTTTTGACAAAGAAAGTTTTTCTGAGGTGTAATAAGAACTACTTACTGTCAAACACCAGCGTGTCGCCATCTTTGAACCAGGTGAGCGTGGGGGGCGGGTTTCCAACCACCTGGCAGGTCAGCCGGACCGGGTACGTGGCCTGCACGCGACGGTCACGCAGACGCATCGTGAACTGTGGCGGGTAGTCGCCTTCCGCGTCTTGCGAACGTTCCCTGGAAATTAACCAGATAAATATGCTTTATTTGGATACAGTCAAGAATTATAGTATCTTCAATATGTAAATTACTCTCAATATATCTTCAATATACTAAACCAATGTTTAGGTACCCAGCGAGTCTAAACCAACGTTTAGGTACCCAACGTTTTAAGATATCATAATAGGTATATTATGATATCTTAAAACCATTATAATAACGGTGTGGGAGGGAGACAGAGTTATACGAGACGCATAACACTATCCCTTTTCACAGCTTAATCATGATGACGTTGACACGTAGGGCCCCAGAGCTATAAGATGCAGCATGAAACGAAGCTCGGTCGTTCGTACAAAACAAAACCGCTGCAATGCATATGCTAAACCCCTTTCTGCATACAATTTTGAGGTTTCGATTCCGATTCCAATTGGCTACTCTTGATTCGTTACCCTAACGTAACTTTTACTTTATTTTATAGTACAGTCTGTGACCAACATTATCTAACCCACTTGACTATTAGCGAATAATAGTCAAGTGGGTTAGATAATGTTGGTCACAGACTGTACTAAAAGAAATCGAATACAAGTGGCAGAGATAGTGAAAGACAACATAATATATCAACTATGCACATTGCGTTGGAAGCCTTCCAACCAAGGCCGTTGATCTCTTCTGAGAGCGACTAACTAAATCATCATGGCTACTAATTTAACCTATTATATTATTACCCAAAACAAAATAAACATTTGAGATTAGTATGTGTCTATAACTATACAGAGTGAGTGATTTTTTTAAGTGTGCTTTCAAGGCCAGATCCGAAACTATAAGGAATATCGAAGAACACTGAAAGGAGTCTCGAGCCCGATTTTGATGAAAACTAGAACTGCATCATCGGATTTTTGAAAAATCGTTTTTCCTTTAGGAATCGAAACAGTTGATTTTGAAAAAAAAAAATACCATCCGAAAGGTGTGTATATCCTGCATATACACATCTTCTGGACGGTGTAATTCCACCATCCAAAAGTGTAGCTAATAAGGATCAAATTCTGGGAAGTACGTAATACATGGCAAACTAATGGAAAGAGCTCATTTTTAATATTCAAAGTAAAAAATATCGACTGTTTTTTTTTTTTAAAATCAATAGATACCAAATGCACTTTTAGTTTTCATCAACATCAGGCCCGAGAATCTACAACTGCAACATTAGATTAAAAAAAAGTAACGGTTTAAATATAAAGCTTTTGTCGGAAATTATAAAACTAATTGGCGCAGTCGCGGGGCACACGATGTTTTTGTTTTTGTAATAAATTTTGCTTTTCCTTTTGTTGTTGCAAACATTGGGTGATTCCGTGTGTGCCAAATAAATTAGTTTTCTTTCTTTCTTTCTTTAATTTGTAAAAAGTTCTCCCTGTAAGATTTTGTAGACTAAATTGGGTAGTAGACTAAAAAAATCTAATTAGTGTCCGTCAGATAGATTTCCAAAAAATATCCGCAATCGTCTTTTCTTTTTTCACGTAAACAAAAACTTAAAACTTTACAGTGCGTTAAAAATCTTATGTGACGTCACATATCATTTGTTTGTAGTACAGTTTTTAACTATAAGTGACGTCACAAGACCACTCTCCTGATCTTTAATGTTTTATCTTCGTCAATTTTTATTATTTGATAAAGCACAAAATACCTACTTACAATTTTTTTCGATAATAATCTGACGGACTAAATAAAATCATATTTTTTTTTACTCAGAACACATTTCTATTGGATGGCGACCAAGCGACGTTCAATCTGATAGTGATGATGACTCAATGACAATAAAAACAAATGTCAATAAGGTAACACTTGTATTGTTAGGTAGCTAGTCTCACTAAGGCATGCCTACATACTCGTACTAACATTACGCAAATAAATGTACCTGTTGTATTAAAAAAAATACAGCAATTTTTAGTAACTAGAGTAGTACATTATTAATTTTATTGGAGACGTAACAAAACTTTCCTATTTAAAAACATCAAAACAGGGACAGACAGGCAATATTTAAAAGATTTATGTGAAATATTAATATTTACCTTCTATATGTAGGGTTAAAATAAATGCAAATCCTAATATATAAAATTCTTCCGTTATTAAGGGCGCTATTACAAAATCGAGCGCTTGCCCCGGACTAAAGCTACAAACCGCGTTTCCCGAGATTTATAGTGATTGTAGGGCTGTATACAACAATTGCTTAAAAATATGAGCTTACTTTTAAATAGACCAATTTTTTTTTTCATGCATTATAACAATACCTCCTTAATTATTAAATATTTTTTATTTGAATTTGGATTATGCTTTCATAGATAAAAAATATAGTTTCGTACGGAAAATTGACAATAATTCTCAGTTTTACAGAATTATTTTTGGTGTATTAATGCATGAATCGGAACAAATAGATTTGATCATTCCAAAGTAGAAGGTACAGTTGTATCATGAACATTTTTAAAATTGATTAAATTATTATATCTTCGGTGTACCAAAGCATCAAAAGATTCACAAAAGCGTAATTTTATGAAACACCCTTTGCGGAGACAAGAAATTTACTGATGTACGTGAACAAATTGATATATTTATTTAGAACACTCCCAAGGTCAACTATCAAACTTTCTTAGGCGTATTTTTTTTTTGTGCTATATCTAAAGCATAATCAGACAATCAAAACTCGAATCAAACGCTCAAATTCAAGAAAAATTGTGACAGCGCTCTTAACTGATTGAGTGGTTGAGTGACTGACAGACAACGCACAGCCGAAACTACTGGTCGTAAAAAGCTGTTTGGCATGCAGGTTTCTTAAGGAGTGTAGAAGAGCACTAAGAGGATTTCACGAAATTCCCACGGAAACGGGAAAAAACGGGATATGAATACGAACTCGCGAGCAAAAGCTAGTAGCGATAAAGAAATCTTGTGTTGTTGTCATTATTATAAACTGTGATTAACGTTGCAAAGCAGATTCTAGATAATTCATTAAACCAATTCGGAAGCGCATACCATCCACTCGCAAATGACATTTCATTTAATCTGACAATTATAATCTGTATTTTAATAACATATTGCGGATACAACTCACCTCTTGAGCTTAGCATCAGCTTCCCAGATCAGTCTGTCGGTGACGACGGCCACTCTCGCGTACGTGGACGCCCTGCCGTGCACATTCGACGCCTCGCAGCTGTAGCGTGCCTCATCCTCGATGCACACGTCCTTGATAGTCAACGAACAGTCTTGACCGTTGTACAAAGTCGTCATCCGGCTCTCTTCCTCAATCTCATGCCCATTCTTCATCCAAACTATTTCAGGCAACGGCTTGCCCTTCACACTGCAGCTTAGGTTGGCCGTCTCGCCAGCTAACACCTTCAGCTGTCCTGGCAGGATGTCGATGAACTCCGGCCTGTCGCCCGCGAGCCCGATGCCCACCGATGAGGACGTCTGCACTGACTCTCCCCACCCGTATCTGTTTCTAGGGGTCACTCGGAAGTGGTATTCTTCTCCTTGTTTCAAGTTAAAGGCGTCGAAGGAGTTTAGAGGTGTGATTCCGAGTTCTGTCCAGCGCGCGCCGCCTTCCTTGCCGAGGAGCCAGCTCTCTATTTTGTAGGCGAGGACGGGCGCGGTGTCCCGAGGGTCAACTTTCGGCCAGGCGAGAGAGACCCAGTTGTTGCCTCCGTCCACGACGCTCGGTTCACCCGGGATGCGGTCCGGCACGGCTAAAACGAGAACCGATGCGGCACTGACCTTAAAGAATACTTGACGATATGCCAGCCGAGACTGCCAGATAACTTATAGTATTGATTTGAGATGGATCGAGCCAGAATTGGCAGGTTAGGCTAAATATAAATAGTGGGTATGATCTAATGATTAGTTGCTGAGTGCCCAAGACTACCGTCATCGCCTCTATTACTGATTGATGAATGACGCTTGAATGGGTTCCTATCGGCAAGAGTCTATTACATAATACTATGAGTAGATCTTCTGGCAGAGTTCTCGTCTGGCGTATCGGTATTATTTAAGGTAACGACAGTAAGGGTTAACGTTAGACTTCCTAGTTGCTAGAAGCATATTTTAGGTTATAAGTAAGAAACCGGCAGTTTTAGTAGCAGTAACTAACTAGTACTTACTAACTATTTCTTTTTTACTTGACATGAGCTTACTCTTGACTCTAGTCTAGGTCAAAGGTGACAAAGGCAAAGTCGACGAAGGAGTGAGCTTACCTGATTGGATCGTTTTGATTCGATCGATCGATTTTGCCGAGAGGTCACGTCCTGGGAATCGAACCCAAAACCGAACACCACTCGCTTTTTCTAAAGCTTGACCAACCATACCAAAATGTTTGGGATCGAACATGATAATTCAAGGTCTTCAAGTCAAGAGTGAACCGTTGCGCGTCGGTCTATTTTGTCATCGTTTCAGCTGACAGCTCATAGCACCGCACCAGTGGTTACTTTTAGGTAAGTGTACTTCATCGTCGACCACATCACTTTCCATCAGGTGAGATTGTGGTCAACGTAAGCCTATCTATACTATTATTATAATCTATACTAATACCTATTATTAATTCATTAAAACTTGTATCCTCCCTCTGCACCACTACACAAGTGACATTCTGTTAGCGGTGGCGTTTGTCAAAATGTCAAAAATGTATGGGATTGACAAATTCGTGAAAAACAGTTCATAAATTTATTGTTAGGGTACGAAGGGATATTAGGGAAAGGTCAAGGTCAAGGTACTTTATTGCAAGTTTATTTGCCGCCTACCATAGGACCAACCGAGGACCTAATGCTCAACATTTGATATTACTAACACTATACCAATGGCTCAAATGAACAAGGTTAATGATACTTACATTTATACTTTCTTTCAGCTACAGACATAGTTGAGTCATCCATGGGATATGTCCAGTCGGAGATGAGATTTTCAGAAGACGCTCGCTGTCTTATCTGGGAAACGATATGGGAGAAAATAGGTACATATCAACAATTAGAGTATAATTAGAAAGTATTCATCATCATCATATCAGCCGAAAGCCCACTGCTGGACATAGGCCTCCCCAAAGCATCGTAGTAAGTATTAGGTTAACAAAATCCTGCGGAAACCAAGCCTTTTAAATGATACGTGCGATTTGGTATTGGTGCAGAGATCGAATGCAATAGCACATAGGTACGATACCGGGAGTTTATTCCCTTGGGATTATTTTCAATATTCACGTGGGCAGAGCCGCTGGTAGAAACTAGTTTATAATATTAGTAGATCCCTTCTTCTTATCGTGTGGGTAGTAAGGTTTAACGACTCCACACACCCTAGTGTCAGAGTTTCTAAACCGCTTCAAGGGCCTCTGACATGGTTTATTTGACGCCCGCCATTTAGCGGCCGGGACCACCGGCTTATACGTGCCTTCCGAAGCACAGAATCATCTATTATCAGACAATAAGTGATTCAAGCCTGCAATGTCCTAGACAAAATGGAAAAAACTTTACAAACTATGCTTAGGAATCAAACCTACGACCACCGGGTCACAGATTTTCCTCCGTACCTCGGAAAGCACGCTAACCCGTTGGTCCCGGCTGTCATTTGTAGATCTTTAGCAGTCGTTACGGATTGTCAGAAGCCAGTAAATCTGACTCCAGTCTTGCCAAGATGTACCGTGTTACCCAGTTAATAAGTTGTGGAGGTCTGGTAGGCAGCCGCTCCACGTAAACCACTGGTATTCAGCTGAATCCGGTTTGATTGGAAGCCGACCCCAATGTAGTTGGGAAAAGGCTAGGCAGATGATGAATGTCCTAGCCAAACTGGAAACAACTTTACAAAGTATGCTTCCCGTGGGAATCGAACCCACAACCATCGGGTCACAATGCAAACGCCTAAACCACTCGACGACCAGGGAGGCAGTTAAATAGAGATCGAGTGTAATAGCACATCCACATAGGATCCCGGGAGTTAAATGACTTGGGATTATTTCCGCCATTCACGTGGGCAGAGCCGCTGGTAGAAACTAGTTTATAATATTCGTAGATGCTAGTTGCTATTTTACCAATCTGCGGTATTGGAAATACCGTGTTGTCACAACCTAATGTGCAATGTGCATAGCTTCAGTCAAAATGCTCTGCTACTGCAACATACGATCAAACAGACAATAGTTTCGGGCTTTTATAGTTGCGAGCGTATTCAACTTCGTATCACCTACGGACTTACGAATAGTGCCGAATCCGAATTAGAGACTTTGTCTCTGTCATCTCAGACATAGACTAGAGTCAAGAGCGACAACGCCCGCAAATAAGCCCGAAAATACAGGCCTCAAGTAGCGGGGCTGCCAAGGGCCAAAAGTGTACAACCAGACTGTAATGTTATACTGTCGTTCTAATCTGTCAACATCTCACTGTGTGAAGGTGGAGCGAGCGTGAATTCTTTACTTCTTGGGTATGGTTTGACAGCTCACTTCCTCATCATCTTCGTTCACTACACCTAAGTTTACGCGGTAAGATGTTTACAAAGTCTTATTGCTGTAGTTCACTTACCACGACAGTTACAAAGGCTCGGTCGCATCCATACGCGTTCCTCGCGAGTATACAGTATGTCCCCGCGTCCGACACAACGGACCTCTTAAGCGTGAACTTCACGTAGTCATCTGAAGTCATCTTGCAAACGCGCTGGTTGGTTGTAATGTCGCGAATGCCTTTCATGAACACCACTGTGGAAAATATTATGGAATGTGAGATATAATTCCATCTATAGATATACTGATAGAGCTAAATGACTGAAAAATCAACGCACAGCCGAAACTACTGGTAATAGTAACATGATATTTTGCACAAGGTTTCTCTTTATGATGTAGGTGATCTTTTGAGGAGGTAAAAAGAGGAGAAACTGTTTGTAAGTACTGAATCTGCGCAGACAAAATCGCGTGTGAAGTGCAGGAGTGATTTGTGTTGTCTCCACCGAGTACCTTTAAAGGGTATTGAAAAAACACAAGTTATAAGGCTGCCAGCTTATTATCGCCGAGCGAGGTAGTGGAGCGGAGAAAAAATTAAATTTTAACCAATGGAATTAACTATAATCTCGAAGGCGTATAACGAATATAAAGTCGCTCGTTCGCTCCTCACTAATATAAAGTTCACCATTGTTTTGGTAACCTAACAATTAATATTATTTCGAGTTATTCAACATATTTTGACTAGAATATACAACATTTCTTACATTATTTGAAGCGTTCCATTAATTCCACTTAATTTTACATACCACTGCTCAGGAAGCAGGAATGAATAACAATGTTTAGCTTGAGGTACCTATTTCATTAACATAACTTTTCTTTTAAATCTTTAATAAATCCTAGGCGCGTTAAAATTGAGATGAGAAACATGGTATACATTTACCTTGGGCAGTCATTTTTCACTTCACATACCATGAACCATTATTGTCGATCTTATTATTGTAAGCTAAAATAAGTTACTAAAACTAACAAATACACTAAACTAAAAACAAACTAAAATATAGCATCAAAAAATTCATCCTCAACGCTGTCAGCTGGTAATGTGCCCAAGAGACTCGCGGCATTGCCACGTTGAATGGCAATGATGTTCCCTAATATTATTCTGCTGTGTTGAATAATGGATGACATAACACTTCCAATACGAACAGATTTAATGTTAGTAAGGTTACAGGCTTTTTCAATCTTGACGTACGCTAAAAGTTATATTATAGTTGATATATAATGTACTCAAGAAGTTTTGAGTGGCAAAACATTCTTATCCGGTGCTTTTCTACCACCTGTAATGCTCACCGACGCGGTATTGCGACGATAATACCGGTTAAAGTAGTAACTGACGATGAATAAACGCTCTTATGCAGCTTTAATGGTTTAATATCTTTTTAACACCGTACTATAGGATTTATACCACCTGTAGTATTTACCAACCCTATATTACAACGGCAACACCGGTTTAAGTAGTAACTGACGATGAATAAACGCTCTTGTGCAGCTTTAATTTCTTTGTGACACCGTACTATAGGCTTTCTATAACTTTTACCTATAAAACTGTGGGCCTCTTTCGTGGTAATAAGTGAGTTAGAGCATGCTCTAACTCAGTTGCACAGGTATGCGTTAACACTTTTATACTCAAGTTGAACTGATATACGAGTCTTATATAGGCTTTTTTAACGCTTTAGTGTTAGTTGGGTAGGCAAACGTGTAGAACGACGCCTTAAGACGACTCTTTAGGATGACGTCTTAGAACGACACCACTGAACGACGCTTTAGGAAGACATTTAAAAATGACACCTTTGCAAGACGTCTTAGAACGATGCCTTAGAATGACACCTTAGGAAGACGATTTAGAACGACGCCTTAGAACAAAACCTTAGGACGACGTCTAAGATCGAAGCCTTGAACTAATTATTTCTTATCGTCTCACCTCTCTAAAGCACAACATTTTGCTGAGGTAATGCATACGAGACCGACTTATACCTGGCCGCTTTATAACTTGAAGAGCAATGAGATACTGCCGAGCAATTACGGTTACGTTTTAATAGGTCTTACCTATGAAATTGCCGTTTTGTATGAAAAAATTTAAACGAATTTTTTTCATGTTTTTTTTATTTGTATTAATCGAAGTAATCACCCATGCAATCAATGCATCTTTGCCAACGCAGTGGCAGTTTATTGATGCCCTTCTTAAAGAAATCAGCTGGACAGGAGGCAACAAATTCTTCAAAGGCATTTTGTACTGCCTCTCGGGTATTGAATTGTTTTCTCGCCAAGAAGTTATCCAAATTCTGGAAAAAGTAGTAGTCTGTAGGCGCAAGGTCTGGTGAGTAGGGCGGATGACAGAGAGCTTCCAACCCCAGTTCTTGCAACTTGGAGACCGTCTGCTGTGCAGTATGAGGTCGCGCGCTGTCGTGCAGGAGCAGCGGAGACGAGCGATTGACCAATGCTGGTTGGAGATGTGCCAGCTTCTCCATCATTGTGTTCAGTTCTACATAGTACACATCTGCAGTAATGCTCACCCCGTTTGGTAAGAAGCTGTGATGAATCACACCGGCGCTAGACCACCAAACAGTGACCATCACTTTTCTAGGGGTAAGTTTTCGTTAAGGGCATTGTTTAGGTGCTGAACCAACATCCAACCAACTTGCTGAGCGCTTGCGGTTATCAAACAGAATCCATTTTTCATCGCAGGTAACAATGCGGTTCAAAATTCCTTCATTTGTGTGTCTCTTGAGCAGTGCAAGGCACATCTCGACGCGTACTTCGCGCTGGCGATCATTGAGTTCGTGGGGCACCCATTTGTCAAGCTTTTTTACCTTGCCAATTTGACGCAAATGGACCAATATTGTTTTGACGCTAACGTCGAAAGCTGCTGCTAATTCAGCCGTAGATTGTGTATCATCAGCTTCCACAATCACCTTTAATTCGTCAATGTCGACCAAAGTCTTCGGACGACCGCGAGGTTCATTTTTCAGGTCGAAGAATTTCCAGAACGGAAGCGAGCAAACCAATAACAGGTGGTGCTTTGGTTTGTAGTGTTAACTCCGTAAACGTCGTTGATGTTGCGTGCCGCTTGTGCCGCGTTGCTGCCACGACGGTATTCATATTCCATAATTACTCGAATTTTCAACGTATCCATGATGTCGAAAAAGATTGAAATGCGATGAAAATGTAACTCTAATCAATAAACAAATGACTATTTTGGAAAAAAAAACATGTTTTTAAAATAAAATTAATTTGAAATTAGAATTATTTAGCCATACAAAAATTATTTTTATTTGAAATGGCCAGTACTGCAGAACGGCAATTTCATAGGTAACCTAATCTAGTTGACCCGCGCAACTTCGTTTGCTCCGCTCCTATTGGTCTTAGCATGATGTTATATAGCATATAGCCTTCCTCGATAAATGGGCTGTATAACACTGAAATAATTTTTCAAATCGGGACCAGTAGGTAGTAGTAGTTGAGACTGGAAAAGTGCCGATGGCTTGGAAGCAATCTAACGTGCAACTCGTGCCCAAGAAGGGCAGTCGAGCTGACCCGTCGAATTATAGACCCATCTCGGTAACGTCCATACTCTGTAAGATTATGGAACGCGTACTGAATCATAAGCTCCTGGCGTACCTAGATGCGAATGATATCCTTAGTGACCAACAATACGGGTTCCGCCGAAATCGGTAAACTGGGGATCTTCTAGCGTATGCCATTCACATCTGGAGTGAGGCCATAAAAAAGCACGGGGAGGCACTAGCGGTCTCCCTTGACACCTCGAAGGCCTTCGACAGGGTCTGGCACTATAACCTTATTAGTAAGCTTCCTTCCTTCGGTCTGCCCACTGGTTTGTGTGATTGGATCGCAGATTTCCTGAGGGATCGGTCTATCCGAGTTGTCATAGATGGCCTCTCAACTAGACTGCTGGATATTAATATTGATCCGCAAGGCAGTTTTGTGGCGAACTGTTGGGCACTGGCGACCCCACGGACCTGATCTCCAGGGAGAATTCTTGTTCCTCAATTCCAGCTTGCCTTTATTGGCTGGCCGGGGAAAAACTGACGAGGAACAGAGCTCCCACCTCTTTCTTGCCTTAATCGGCCGGTCTGCGTGGAGATTCGCAAGAGCAAACGTGCTCGGGAAAAGGATGTATAATCCAGTAAGGTGCTGGTAGGGATCTTGACCGTACTTCCGGGATTGTCCTGATAGCCGTGGTACACCTCTCCACTCCTCTAGCACCTCAGGATATGTTGCCTCCTTGGCGCTACGTTACTTTGTGCTAGCGACCCTTTTCGGGGGGCCCATTTATTGAGTGTGCAAGTCCGTTTTAATTGTCAATGGTCAGGCAGGGGCCAATAGTTCTTCCATAGTAAACGATTATTAGTCCACTAAACCAGCCAAACCCATAGCGCTTCATCTTTTGTTTTCATATTCTGCAATAGTCCTGCTCCAGCCGGGGATTGTCCTTGGGTATACTTTCACAGTGCATACAGGGATAATCGTCGGTTGGTGTCCCATTCCATTTGAAATGTCTAAAGAGGCCTCTAAGAGTTGGTTTCGGCCCCTCGTACGCCTACCAAAAGACCGGGTCTCTAGGAAGAGGGACCCGAGAAAGTAAAAAACAAAAATAATAATAATTTATTTCAGATTTTTTTTCTTTCGGCAACACTGTTCTTGCTGCATGCCAATAATCTGCTTAAACCCGGTACCTTTGGGTATGCAGTCGACAGCACTGTTGCTGAGAGATACGTGTCCGACGCACGAGCTGGTGGGTCGCAGATCCGGTTTCTCCGGGAGGCTATGCTTGAGCGCTTGAACGTGTCCTTACAGGCTGTCTCTGAATGGGGTGATGCCAATCTGGATGCCAAGTTCAATGCTGCTAAGACTCAAGCGTGTCTATTTTCCGCCAAAAAGAGCTAATTCCACCCAGCTCCCTCTTTCCGAGGTGCAACCGTGCCGATAACCGACCAACTTGAATCTCATGTTGCTGAGCTGATGATGTAAGGTAGAAGTCAGGATCTGATGACGGGATCATTGAAAAATGTGTGTTCAGCGATATTTTCGCCAATTAATTATCGATTTGGATGATTCTTTTTTTGTTTGGAAGGGTTTTTTTTGGACCGGTCCTATTTCAATTTTGTGAAGATCTCATGAAGAACTTTGAAGGTAGGCAACGGAACTCTTCAATAAATGATAGCAAATGGATCGGGATTTCTGAAATTGCGTGTCTGTTGATTGTTTACACCAATTCATAACATAACATCACGCCGGCACGCTGTGTTTGTTTGTGGTTTAAAAAAACTTTTAACAAAAAAATAAAACTGACTTCCATAAACAAAGCACTACAAAGTAAAAAATAACTAATTTCGGAAGTCGGTGTTCAAACACAAAATAACCAAAAACACTGACTTAAAATTAAAGATTTTAGAGGTGAAAGTAAATGACTTTGTACCATAAACACGTTTCTTGTACGGGAGCCCCCTTTTTTTTAATTAAATTAAATTTTAATATATTTTTAAATTTAGTTGCCGCTATAGGCAAAAGAAATACACACTCTGTGAAAGTTTCAACTGTCTATCTATTACGGTTCTTAAGATATAGCCCGCTGACAGACATACAGACGGACGGACGGATGAATAGACGGATGGACGGACAGACGGATGGACGGACGGACGGACGGTCGGACGGACGGACGGATGGACGGACAGCGGAGGCTTAGTATAAGGGGTTCCGTTGGTTACCGTCTGGGTACGGAACCCTAAAAAAGTGACGTCACCAGCCCCCACTCTTGAACTTTGATGCGCTATATTTTTATAGTCTGGAAAAAGCTAAAAACATTAGTTTTGAAACGGATAGACTAAATAGAATAATTATTTTTCTATCTATTAAAATACCCTATTTATATTTTGTAAGAAAAGTGTAATTAGTATGGTAGACAGATCAAAGAAATCGCGGTATTGGAGTCGCTTAACTTCTATGCATATTGAACGAGTACTAACAACGGAGTATATGAAAAACCTGAAAACGAATGACTGACGCTTTCAACGTTTTCAGAAAACGAATGGTTAGATACTTTCCTCCCCTATTGACAAAGGACACCCTCTGTCAATAGGGGAGATAACACTCGTAAATCACCTTGTTCAGAGGGCCTAGCACGAATATGTTACCTAAAATTTTACCCTAGTTATAATACTCATTTCTATCGCACATAATATTTATTTGAATTTATTTATTTAAGGATTACCAACGAGTAAGTACACTACAAAAACTTTTGCAAAATACAAGTTCAATAACAAAATACGTTTTCGTGTAATGCACACTCAATTACAGGTAACCTCAACTTACACATTAAAGAGTCTAAATACTCCGACTGAATATTAAAACAATATAACTTTAAAATAAATAAAAATAAAAGCGATTGACATACTAATTTCAAGATTATGATGGCTTAATTACAAAGAAAAAATTAAAACATAATACAGGTTTATTTGATTTGAATAAATTATATTAATTTGTAATGTCGGTACAAATAAGATAAAATAAAAATGTCAATTTTTAACGTGAATTAGATACTGCATTCATTTTTTTTTAATGATATAACTTGTGTATGTCCCATATTATTAAACCAAAATACGGTTATAAGGTTGTAGTTTTTCACATTCAAAGTTCACTTACGTTGACGTTACTATACGTCAAAATAGTGCTTGGTCCTCTTTTTTGTTTGTGAAACATACACGGCGTTATTAAAATGGCCGCGTATCGCCGCTGACTGTGACTGACGTGTATCTAAAGAGAAAAAAACATTACGTCCAAATATTTCGATCGATGGACCTAGAAATGTTTTACGGCCAGGTAAATTTGCTTTCAAGGTGCACTTGCAAATAATCCTGACTCTGTTCTTTTCTTGAATTGTATATTTGTATTCTTAGCTCTTTAACAAAACCGGGAGAAATTTTCAAATTAGTCGCTAAGTACCGCGCGGCAGCAGCGCAGCTGTCGCGCAGCTTTCTTAATCCATAAAAATAATAACAGCAAATATCGCGCGTCTACAAAATTTCGTAACTTTTATTGAAGTAAACGTGTTTTTGGTTTTTATGGATTTTTTGATGAAGAACTGAAATCAATTTAGTTAGGAGCTTTTTAAGTGTTTACAACGTGTTTCTTTTGATATACCATAACTCTAGGGTATCAATACATACACCGAGGGTCTTGTATTATCTTTGAAACTATGTATTTTGGAGCATTTGTTCTATGACTTTTTATATCACTTTTACATCAATCAATAAATAATATATAAAACTCTTGACTCTGAGTGACTGATAGACAACGCAGAGCCAAAACTGCTGGTTGTAGAAAGCTGAAATTCGGCATAAAGTTTCCTTGGAGAGTGTAAGGGAGCACTAAGAGAATTTCGCGAAATTCTTGCGGGAACGAAACGGAACAAAACCGGGATATGCGCGTATGAAGTTGCGAGCAAAAGCTAGTTCAAAATATAATGTAAAGTTATGGGATATTTATTTATTTAGGCAAACTAACTAAATACACACAAAGGGTTTACTAATGAAACGCATACGATAATTGTAATAATTACATTAGCATAACGAAATTCTGCATAATGATCATTACGCATAGTATTATCAGGCATAAATATTTTGCCATAATGCTTTTTGCTATAAATACTGCTAGCATAATAATAATGAAGCATAATGTTATACGCATAAACAAACATGTTCGCGGCTCATAGGTGGCCCCAGGGCCACACTAACTTAACCTATTCCAATAGAGTAATTATGCCTTTTAAATGTATGCAACTCCAACTCATGCCAAAACATATTACATTAAACGATAGTTATGCTAACCTTTGCATTATGCCAAAGTATTATTATGCAGCAGTATTATTATGCTAATAAAAGTTATGCGAAAACGTTATGCCAAACTATATTATGCCTTAAAATGGTATGCCATTTATTATTGGATGATATTTGTTCATTAAACATCAAGAACCACTATTAAACGCGCTTTGAAACATATATCTGTCGCGAAGCCGAGTGAAAAATGTAGGAAAATCTCTTACCTTTAGGTTTTGGCTCTCCTTGAACCCTGAACGAAATATTGACGTCTTCGCCAACAGAAATGAGGATATCCTTCTCCGGTCTACCAGCAATGATGGCGGGCTTGCCTTCCATCTCATTAGTGACCACAGTAATGGCAGCATTCATGTCGACGTTGCCATGTGTACTCCAAGCGCGACACGTGTACATCCCTGATTCCTTTTCGGTGACATCCGAAAGTGCTAATGTGTAAAGTCCTTGTTCGACAAAAGTCCTCGCGTTCCTGTACACTTCGGTGACTGAGCGACCTTCTCGGAGCCATTCTACTCTGGTAGGACAGCCTCTGATCTCCACCTGGAGGCCTATGGTGCCTCCTTTTGCGACCTTGTAATCGGAAAGGACATTGGTGAAATGTGGACGCCGGGACTCCAAAGCTTGGCGGTTGAAGTGAGATCGTTCTCTGGTTGCTATGTTTGGACTAAGGCGGCTTTCTTTACCTGAAATTAAATGAAGTAAAATTAGGACCTTTGAACTAGGTAGAATAGTTAGTAAGCTCTCTTATTCATACTTAAATGTTCGGGAAAATCTATATTTCCCATTTTCCCTTCCTTGGCTCCCTCAAAAATAGTGTTTTTTTTTTCAAGAAAAATCATCTATGACAGTCAACAACAGAGAAACTTTTTACTAGTGAAATAATTCTTCGTAGATGACGGCATGAATACACAATTATACATCGTAGTTTGTCTAGTACGTTTTCTTAATTATGCCATTAAATCTATTGTTATCTCGAATTCTAAAATACGTCACAATAAATTATTTTACATTGCAAATCTTCCCCTTAACTAACAGCTTAACTATATTTAGAACAAAGAACGCCCATAAACAAGGATGAATGAAAGGTAATATTGATTGCCTGTCTGTTTGCGTGTATACGCATGTATGTATATTGACATGCAAACGCATCTGTAACTGATATCACAATATTGTGCGTCCCTTTCCCTACAGAGGGATGTTGTATCCCAGACAAGAGTATCAGATCAACAATTCAAAGATAGTTTGTTTAAATCATAAATCTTACCAGTTTTATTACAAGAAATTAAAATAGTAGAACAGAATTAAAGTAATGACATCGCAGTTTTGAAGTTGAAATGTACGAAATATCTACCGGTCGTATAAAAGCGCGGTAAAAGGGTGGCGTGATTTCACGGCCGTGCTTCTCGCGGAACTGACGCGGCGGACGCCGACATCCCCGACCTCGAACTTGAAATATGACGCGGCTTTGGTGCGTGCTGATTGGTCCTAATTAGCGTGAATACAACGTATGTCTGGGCAACGGGCGAAACCACTTTGTACTACAAAGAATGAATCGGAACTACAGAATGTACAGATTTTGGATAAAGAATATCTAAGTGAGACGTTTAACCTAATAACGGGTTTGAATAAAACCAGTCTTCTAAAATAATATATTGAGCCCTTACCGCAAACTTATCGTAAGCGACAAGTTTTAAAAAACTCGTTATGTATCTTAAACTGTTTAATTATAAAACGCATTTTCGACTAAATGTCGCTTGCCATAAATCGGCGTCAAGGGCGCGATATATGCAAGACAGAGATGGCGAATAAAAAAAGAAAAGGAGATAATGTTGTGCTGACTCTAAATAATACCTGAAGAATCCAAGTTTAGGAATAAGGGAAGTGATGATTATCTGCAAATTTGAGTGCTTTATGCCTACCTAAATGTCTTTATACTTCGATATTGTTCCTCAAATCGTTCGAGCTCTAAAGTTCTAAGTTTGAATAAACTGTTTGGACAGGTCCACTCAAATCTGTGTGATTCTTTCCTCAAACACGCTACACCGGCCTCATCTAGTTTAAATTGTCGTAAAAAAATTTTTAAAAGTGTTACGTATTACTAATACGCAAAATAAATAAATTATGCAACTTACCAGTAAAACTGACGATGTGAGTGATCTGATCTGTCCAAACGGAGTTCTCAGCCTTGCAGGTGTACTTCCCGCTGTCTTCGGGAGTGGGAGTGCTGATGGCCAGCCTGCAGACTCCGTCAGCAAGGTAGTAAGCCTGATATCTCTCGTTGGTAGACACCGGCTTGTCGTCCTTCAGCCAAGTGATGGTAGGAAGGGGCTGGCCGCGGATTCGACATTCTAGAACTAGCTCGTTTTCAGCGAGGTGATATGTGTCTGCGTAAAAAAATACAGGATTAGTTAAATAAGTGTTGGCGTTTTAACAGACTGATTAATTATTTACGAGTACGATGGTTTTCTTGAGGCTTTGCTCACATGGCCCTTTCCATAGGATTCCAATTACATAGCGTCAACTTTTCATAGGTAAATATGTTAGTTACATTAAAGCGCAGATAACCCTCAGTATCTAATTTTAAAATGAAAATCACGTCCAAGCGACTATTCGTAATTTTTTGTTAAACATATATGTTAAATTTGAATATTTTCTTAATAATTTGATCTATTAAAATTTTGACTTTTATTCATACAACATAGTGTAATTAATTTGTAACAACAAAACCGCTATGTGTATTTTAATGAAATTTACACGATCTTAAAGACACATTAATTATATACATTTTGATTTAAGGCTATTTTCTTTTAACATAATTCATAGAACAATAAGAAAAGTACAAAAACACTACTGAATTTTGGGTTGCACTGGTGTGGAACGAGTGCGCATTTTGTTCCCTCAAGCTCGTTGGCGTATGTCGTCGTCTTTAATAAGGCCCTGGTACTTTAGTTATATTCATGAGTCGATCCCACTTATAGATAGGTATAGACAGGAAAAAAGAATAAAGAAGGAACTCGCGCGTGTTCACTTTCACCTATGCAATTTTCCCCAAAAGCTAAACATTCGAGGCCTAACCAGAGGGCCTAGCACGTATATTTTGACGTATAGTAACGTTAACGTAAGTAAATTTTGAGTATAAATAAACTGCAACCCCATAGTATTTTGGTTTAATTTTATGCGAAATACACAATAAAAATGTATCATTCAAAAATATTAATATAGTATCCAATTCTAATAAATATGCGCGAAACGAGTATTTTAGCTATAGTAAAATTTTACGTTACCTACTTTACCAGACGTCAAAAATATTCGTGCTAAGCCCTCTGCTGACGCATTCGCATAAAGCGTTTTCTATCTTAAACGATGTCATTTAAAATAGAAATAAGCCTTTCCGTACAATTGTCGGTTACGATAAGGCGACAGTGTTGTATGCAAGACCAGTTCCATTTTTAAAAAGGGGAAACAAGTCCGTAGGCCAACTAGGGTAGAACGAGTCTCCCCAACGCATCTCGTTTTTGTCTTCTAGACACATTAACTACACTATTAAAAATCTCAGAACACACTAAGAAGATTTTTACATTCAGGGAATATACTACTGGGATAAAAAGTAGCCTACGCGTATGCCACTGCAGACTATAATCTATCTCCGTGCCTTTTTTCCATTCAGATCCGTTCTGGCGGGATTGAGTACCTTTCAAATATCCTTGCAAACTTTCATCCATCCAAACTTTCACATTTACACTTCACACCACCGTCACCACCTCCCCCCCCCCCTTCTTCACCTTTTCTTTTTCTTTACTTTCACTTTCTTTCTTTTTTGCCATTTTCGTCAGTAAGTAGAGAGTTTGAATTAAAAATATATTAATAAAATACCAAACAGTTTATTTTTCATCATCTTTCACAAAAAATTTCACAACATTCGTATTTTCTTGTCAATACACAATGATGTTAACAAAGTCAAGAAAACCGCCACCTGTAAAACTTACTGCAAATTAGCTGTAAACTTGCAACACAGTTTATTCAGCGGTTTGTCAATAGAGGGCGACTCTTACCTGAGTCCCTTTTATTTGGCGTTCCAGTCAAATAAGTTACAGAATAAAATTGGTATTGTTAATTTTGCCGTTCGAACTTTCAAGTCAAAAAAGCAAACCAGTGCGAGTCTGACTCACGCACGGAGGGATCCATACAAACTCATAAGTAGATAATATAGTTCGTCTATTACAGGAATCGTGACTCGATTTATTTCCAAGTAAGTATACTACTGAAGTTACACATATCGCGTTATGTATGGCCTGCTCAGACTGGCGTACGGGATGGCAGAGGATGTTTAATTTTATCAATTGAATTTAAAACTTATCTACTTATTCAATATTAAGATAGGTACACATTTCAATGCTCGGTGATCGGCCTCGGAGCCGCGTAATTTTCTCTGGAGGTTTCCACTTATTCCTTTCTCGTCGCACACAGATGGCGCTAGTAACTGCGCATTACTGCGTAACTTGTAAGGCAGACTTTGATGACGCATCGTGACACGAGGCCGTGACCTTTAGGTTTTACCAGGAAAAGTTTGTTTTGGGAAATTCGGAGTGAGTCATCGTTAAGTTAGTGTATTTTAGGCGCAAATTCAAGGAAGGCTTTAGCTGAAAACAATAGATGTTGAGATTTAGCTTGAAAATTTAAACACGTCGAAATACATATCAACATGCCTTATTTACTGTAGGTAGGCAGAGGTGTTGTTATAACAGACAACTTCAGTTTGCCCAGGCTTTTATGAATTCAGGGCAAAGGAATCCTTAACTTTCTGCCAATCAATAAAAAAATATTTTATTCTGAATTTCTTCTATAACACGACGTTTTCTTTATTTTATTCTACTGTCATATCGAATGGGGCGTTTTCCGGCAAAGATAATTTTTTGGAACTAAAACAACTAATATAGCTAACTTACGTAACACTTTTACAATTAACCCGAAAATGATGGGGCGTGAGATACTATCCTTTTAGATTTACGACTATTTTTTTTTTGTTGTTAAAATCTGTATCTTTGATTATACCTAAAAGTATCGACGGGTCTAAAAGTAGCCTTTGTTTTATTTGGCAGAGTATGATCAAATTTATATTGAATTGATTTCCTTTATTTATCTTTTTCACTTATTTCTACATTTTTAAATATTTTTATACAATATATATATTTAAAAAAAAAAACGTTTAAAAATATAAAAATAGTAGCCCACTGATATCGGGAACAGGGTCCAAGCTACCGGCGGTCAGGGCTCCAGAGAAAGGAACCTCCTGACAATGCGAGCCGTGTCCAGAAGTACCGCTTTCTGAATCAAGCCCTTGATCCAGCTGCCCAACGAGAGCCTCCTAAGGTGTTGGTCGAGGCTCGTGCCTATTAAGCCATTGGCCCACACGACTATCGGTATAATGATTGCGGAGTCCACTTCCCAAATGTCAACAACCTCGCGTGCCAAGTCAATATACTTGATTTGTTTGTCTTTCTCGGCTTTCATGAGGTTCTCGTCATGCAGGACGGTTATGTCTGCAATCATTGCACGCCTCACAATTCGGTCCACCATTACTATATCAGGCTTATTGGCAACAATAGTCCTGTCAGTGATGATGGACCGATCCCAGTACAATGTGATATTGCCTTTATCGAGAACTGGGTCGGGCGCATACCTATAGTATGGCACCTCCGACTCCACAAGAGAGTATTTCAGAGCAAGTTGCTGATGGATAATCCTGGCTACAAGGTTGTGCCTATGCAAGTATTCTCCGTTAGCTAGACGAGAACAACCAGAGATAATGTGGCGAATTGATTCTCCCGGACGGTGACTAGCCCGACATATGTCGACCGTGCCGTCTTTCACAATAAATCTCCGGTAGTTATTCGTCATGGTAACTTCGTCCATAATTGCACAAACAAAACCTTCGGTTTCTCCAAAGAGGTCACCGAAACGTAGCCAGGCTACGGACGCTAGTTGGTCTACGTCGGGCCCATGTAGGGTCCGGAAAAAGCGTCCGTGAAGCTCCTTACTCTGCCATACCGCCCTGCGATCGCTAGTGTCAAGCACCGCAGGTTTGGCCAGTTCTCATTTGCCAAGGAGAGCGGGGTGAGGCCCTTGTCCACCGCCACTACATCTCGATGCATACCCACGTCGACAGCTATGAAGTATTCCCTAAGACTGCATATCTCGCGATTGTGGAGAGTCTTAGCATTTAAAAAGCCTCGACCTCCACACTTTCGCGAGATATACAGTCTCATTACCGACGATCGTGGGTGATGCATTCGATATGCAGTAAGCAGTGTGCGGACCCGCCTGTCCAGGGCGTCAAGTTCCGTTTGAGTCCATTTGAGTACGCCGAAAGAGTACATCAATACCGGCATGACCCAACCGTTAAAGGCTTATTTTTGCCTGATAGAAGACTATTAAATACCTTCTTCAGGCGACCAAAGAAGCGCTCCTTCAACGATTGCTTCATGTCAGCAAATACTTGTAAGTTTCATTTGGAGAGAGGGATCTCAGGTTTATGGAATCCGAGAGTTGAATGGATTTTATTATTATTTTGTGTTAATTTTTCACTTTACTTTAAAACAGAGTAACATCGCTTTTTGCTTTAGTACGTCACATTTTTTTTCATTATTTCGCCACAGCAGTGCTGTGGATCCCGTGCCTTCCTTAGAAGCTGTCGGTTTTCTTTGCGTTACATTCACGGCAAATTAACTATTATAGAAATCATATAAACTCGAGAGTAGGTAGTTAAATGCTGTCTGATAAGGTATTACTTTTGTATACATAGTAGTACTTTTGTAGCTATATACATATAAACAATGTTACAGAGAACCATGTTATTTAAGTATCACGGGGTATGTAGCTACAAAACAAACTACTAAAAACCTCAGGTTGACACTGACATGGGAATGTGAACCTTACCTACTTAAAAATTACTAGATAGAGTTGGCACTCAGGTCATACACACACCGAGCGTGAGTGCTACTCAGCCGGCATGTCTAAAGACCACCACCTAAAAGATCTACGATTTCTAATTAAAAGCAAAATAAAGTAAGTTATCATTTAAATTTATTTATTAAAAGTGGACGAGCAATATATTGAAGTAAAAATAATCTTATTTTCCAACATATTCCTTACGTTTGCATTATAAATGCTGTTCTCGACGTTAAATTTAAACTGTGGAAAACGTACTCACCTCGAATAGATCTCGTGAAGGTGGGCGGTATAGGTGAAGCTTCGAAACTCGGATAGACCTTCAGATTTGCAGAAGTATTCACAGATCCGTTCTCGTTCTCCACCGTGCAACTGTATTCAGCTGAGTCACTGACAACTGCATTCAACACCTCCAGAGTTATAAGGCCATCCATGAACTTAGTTCTATACTTTAATTTGTTGTCCAGCAGAACTCCATTCCTGTACCACGTGATTTTAGGATCTGATGATGATAGGACGCTGCATGTCAGCTTGACTCGGGAGCCTTCGACGGCAGTTCTATCTGTGAGGTAAGTAGAAAATACAGGTTTCCTCTTTAGGTCTCTAGAAAGCCCTGAACGTTTTTCAGATATCAGGCTCCTAGCTTCACTTAGAGCTTTTGATCTGTGTCTGTCGACGCGTTTTTCAGAATCGCTTCTATCAAATCTCTCTGTTCTTCTTTCAGATTCGCTTCTGTCGGGCTGAGGTGAAGCTGAAGATCTCAGCTGGGAGTCCAATATTAAAGTTTGTGCCTTGTATATCGTAGCACTTCTACCCAAGGATTCCCTTTCAGAAAACTTTTCTTGTTCATATGTTTTTTCTCTATAGCCAGAAGGTCTGCTGAACTCCAAGGTGTAATCTTTATGGTTGTGGTCAACGAATTTGGTTCGTTCATCTGTCTTTTGTCTTGATGGTTCATAATGATACTCTCTTATATAGTGATCATCACTGTCTGTTCCTCGGCTTGCCGAAACATCACCATTTTGTTTCCTTTTAGGTTTTGATTCTCTATACGTGTCTTCGTCTTCTTTTGAAGTAGTAAACTGTGTAGTGTCTTTTAAGTCCATCTCTATTTCTCGTCGCCTCTCTTCTCTTATTCTTCTTTCTGTTTCCCTAATTTCTTGTTCACGTTTTTCATATTTTTCTTGTTCTTTTATCATACGAAGTTTTTCTTCTTCTTTTTTCCTTTTAGCAGCGTCTTTTCTAGCTTTGTCCGCTTCTTCGGCTTCTGCTTTCGAGCGTGCTTCTTCTTCTTCTCTTGTTTTTTTAGCAACCCTTTTCATTTCTAACCTGGCCCTTTCTTCGTCTTCACGTAATTGTTCATCCTGTTTATCTTTTTCTATTCTCTCAATTCTTTTCGTTTCTTTTTCTCGTTTTATTTGCTCTTCCTGTTTTATAGATTCTTCTTTTTCTTTAGCTTTTTGTTTTTCCTTCTCTGTTAACCTCTCATCATCCTTGCGTTTTCTTTCGGCTTCTTCTTTATCTTTGGTAGCTTTTTCTTCCTGCTCTTTTTTCAACTTTTCTGCTTGTTTGCTTTTCTTTTCAGCCGCTTTTTTATCCTTTTCCCGCATCTCTGCTTCTTTTTCTTTTTTAAGTGTTTCGTCAAATTGGCTTTTCTTTTCAGCTTCCATTTTCTCTTTTTCTTTTAATTTGGCCTCTTCCGCCTTTTTGAGTCGTTCAGATTCGAGCTTTTCTTTTTCAGACCTTTCTGTTTCTGCACTTTCTTTTTTAAATTTAATTTCTTGTTCTAAATTGTCATTTTCTTTTTCTAATCTAGATTCTTCAGCCTGTTTAATTTCTGCTTCTATTCTAGATTTTTCCTCCTCTTTGACTTTTTTAGGTTTATCATTTTCTTCCTTTTCTAGTTGTTCTTTGTCTTCAGTACGTTTGTTTTTGCTTTCCTCTGGCACTATTTTAGATTTTAGTTTTGGTTCCAAATTTTCTTTTGAAGTAGTTTCTTGTTCAAGCTTTTCAATTTCAGATTTCTCAAGTTGTATCCTTCTTTCTTTTTCCTCTTTAAGATCTTCATTCATTTGTTTCACATCCGTTTCAGTTTTTACTTTGTCATCTTCTTTTTTCTTCTTTTTTACAAGATTTTTCATTTCAGCTTCTTTATTTTCTTTCTTATCTGTTTCTTCAGTTTCTAATAGTTTCTTTTCAGACTCTTTTTTTTCTAATTCAGGTGCTTTGGTCTTTTCCTTCTCTATTTTCTTTTTGGAGAGATCTCCTTGCTTTTCCTTCTCTTTTTTGCTTAGCTCTTCAGATTCAATACGCTCTTGTTCAAGCTTTTCGGCCTGTTCTTTTTGTATTCTTTCGGCTTCTAATTTTGTATTGTCTTCCGCTTCTTTCTTCTTTTTCGAGAGTTTTTTCTTTTCGACCTTTTCTGTTTTTTTTATTTTACCATCTTTAAGTTCCTTTTCTATTTTAGTTTGCTCTTGTTCAATCCTTTCTGTCTCCATCCGTGCATTTTCAAGTTTTTCAGCTCCAGATCGCTCCATCTCGAGCTTTTCAGCTTTCAATCTGTCATTTTCGAGCTTTTCAGACTGAATTCGCTCCTTCTCAAGCCTTTCAGCCTCTTTTCGCTCTTTTTCAAGATTTTTTGCCTTTTTCTCCTCCTCCTCAAGCTTTTCTGTCTCTTTACGCTCTTTCTCAAGCTTTTCAGTCTCTAACCGCTTTTTTTCAGCTTCGGCCTTTTCTTTTTCCAGTTCTGCAGCTTTAACTCGTTCTTTTTCAAGCTTCCCAGCCTCTATTTTTTCTTTTTCGAGCTTTTCAGACTCCAATCGCTCTTTTTCAAGTTTTTCAGCTTCGTCTTGTTGTTTTTTCAGTTCTTCAGCCTTAACTCGTTCTTTTTCAAGCTTCTCAGCCTCAACTCGTTCTTTTTCGATATTTTCAGCTTCAATCCGCTCTTTCTTCAGCTTTTCGGCTTCGAGCCGTTTTTTCTCAAGCTTTTCAGCCTCTTTTTCAAGTTTCTTAGCCTTTTTTTGTTCTTTCTCAAGCTTTTCGGTCTCAACCCGTTCTTTCTCCAACTTCTCAGCCTCAACTCGCTCTTTAGCAAGCTTTTCAGCTTCATCTCGCTCCTTCTCTACTTTTTCAGCCTCTATTCGCTCCTTTTTGAGTTTTTCAGCCAGAACCCGTTCTTTTTCGAGTTTTTCTGCCTCTCGTTGTTCCTTTTCAAGCTTTTCAGCCTGTTGTCGATCTATATCAAGCTTTTCAGCCTCACCTCGTTCTTTTTCGAGCTTTTCTGCTTCAATTCGCTCTTTCTTAAGCTTTTCAGCTTCAATTGCGTCTTTTTCAAGCTGTTTAGCCTCTTGTCGTTCCTTCTCAAGTTTTTCAGCCTCTTTTCTCTCCTTTTCAAATTCTTTAGCCTTTTGTTGCTCTTTCTCAAGTTTTTCGGCCTCGACCCTTTCTTTCTCGACCTTTGCAGCCTCTTCTCGCAACTTCTCGAGGTTTTCAGCTTCAACCCGCTCTTTTTTAAGCGTTTCGGCTTCAATTCGCTCCTTCTCAAGCTTTTCGGCCTCTTGTCGCTCTTTCTCAAGCTTTTCAGCTTCAACTCGCTCCTTCTCAAGATTTTCGGTCTCTTGTCGCTCCGTCTCGAGCTTTTCGGTCTGTAGTCGCTCTTTCTCAAGCTTTTCAGCTTCAACTCGCTCCATCACAAGTTTTTCGGCATCTTGTCGCTCTTTCTTAAGCTTTTCAGCTTCAACTCGCTCCTTCTCAAGTTTTTCAGTCTCTTGTCGCTCCGTCTCGAGCTTTTCAGCCTCTTGTCGCTCTTTCTCAAGCTTTTCGGCCTCTTGACGCTCTTTCTCAAGCTTTTCAGCTTCAACTCGCTCCTTCTCAAGTTTTTCAGCTTCAACTCGCTCAAGTTTTTCGGCATCTTGTCGCTCCTTCTCAAGCTTTTCGGCCTGCTGTCGCTCTTTCTCAAGTTTATCAGTCTCAACTTGTTCTTTTTCGAGCTTTTCAGCCTCAACTTGTTCTTCTTCGAGCTTTTCTGCTTGAAGTCGCTCTTTCTCAAGCTTTTCAGATTCGACACGCTCTTTCTCTAATTTTTCAGCTGCAACTCGATCTTTCTCAACCTTTTCAGCTTCCACTCGCTCCTTCTTAAGTTTTTCAGCCTCGACCCGTTCTTTCTCCAGCTTTTCAGTATCTTTTCGCTCCTTCTCGAGTTTTTCAGCTTCAACTCGCCCTTTCTCAAGATTCTTAGCTTCGGTACATTCATTCTCGAGTTTTTCAGCTTCAATTTTCTCTTTATTGTTTTTTTCAGTCTTAACTCGTTCTTTTTCAAGATTTTCAACCTCTTTTGTTTTTTTCTCTTCGGCTTCCAATTGAGCTTTTTCTTCCTCCTTTTTCTTCTTTTTAGCATGTTTTTTCATGTCAGCCTGCTCTTTTTCCTTATTAGCTCTATCTACATCTTCTAGTCCTTTTTTTTCTGCTTCGATTTGCTCGTTCTCACGTTTTTGAGCCTCGACCCGTTCACTCTCAATCTTTTCCGCCTCAATTAGCTTTACAGCCTCTAACTTCTCTTTTTCTAGTTTTTCAACCTCCATTCGTTCTTTTTCAATACTTTCAGCTGCGTTTTGTTGGTTTTTGACTTCCAGTTTCACGTCTTCTTTTTCTTGTGATGGTTTTATTTTCTCAGATTTCTCTTTTTCCTTCTTATGTTTTTCATCCTCTTTTCGCTTCGTTTCACTCTCAATTCGCTCTCTCTCAAGCTCTTCAATTTCTTTCTCGATAAGTTCGTCTTGTTTCTTTGTGGCATCAATTTCTTTTGTTTCTTCTTGTGTTTGTAAACGGGAATCTTCTTGTTTGATTTCTGCGATTTTTGTATCGTTATTAGTTTGTTGGATCTCCATAGCTTCAGTGGTTATGGGTTTATCATCTTGTTTCTGGTCAGCCTCCAGTTTTGATTCATGCTGTTGTTTCAATTGTTCTTTAATATCAGCTTGTTCGATTTCGTCTTTTTTCTTTTCTTTTTCCAGTTTCTTTACTTTTGTTTTTTTCTTAGCCTTTTTAGGCTCCCCGTCTTTGCTAGCTTTTTCTGCATTTTCAGTTTCTGTCTTTAATTGTTCGTCTGGTTCTTTTATTTTTGAAGTCTCCCCGGCTTTTTCAGAAACATCTGCTGCCATTTGCTCTTCCACAACTTTTTGTTCAATTTCTTTTTGCAATAATTCTTGACAATGTTGTTTATCGGTCTCTTGATTGGGTTTTTCTTCTTGGTGTAGTTTCGATACAGCATCATGATCTGTTTCTGGTTCTTGTTTTAGTTCTTCTTTTTCTCTTTCAAGTTTTTCTTGTTCCTGCCAAACTCTTTCTAAGTTTTCTGTTTCATCTGTCTGAAGAACTGCCACATCTTCTTGTAAGATACTTGCTTTTTCCTGCTCTTTTCCTTTTGCTGCCTCCGTAACTTTGTTTTGTTTTGTTTTATCAACCACTTCTTCCTGACGCTTTACGTTAGTCTCCTGCTGTTCTTTATCCGTCTTTTCAGATAGTTCTTCTGTAGAAAGGTTTTCTTGCGGCTGGAACTCTTCATCTGGTTTTTCTTTGACTTCACCTGGCTGCACCTTTTCCATAGTTTGTTCTTTTCGTGCTTCAAAATCTTTATCTGCTTCTTCTTTTTCTTTACCAAATTCTTGTGATGCAGTCTCTTTTGAACCTTGATTTGTACTTGTAGAAGGACCTGAAACTCCTCCTTGTGTTTGTTTTTCAAGTTTTGTAGTATCTCCATCAGGTTTTTCTTGAATAGGTTCTTTTTCTTGAATTTTCTTCTTTTCAGATTTCATTTTTTTTTCCTTTGATGTGTCTTCAGAGATTTCTGAAACCTCTGTTACAGGTTTTTTAGTCTTTTCTTCACTTACTGGCTCCACGGATTCAATTTCTTGAATTTCCGAGACTACTAAACTTTGCTGTCCTACCAAAGTTTCCAGGGACTCTCCTTCAAATTTATTTAGTTCGTCTACAGCTTGTCTTTCTTCTTCAAGTTTTTCAGGTACCAACTCTTCATGATCTGTTGTTTTTGGAGAAATACTTGCTATTTCTTCATCTGTCACTGAAAAAGAGTCATTGTATTCATCAGATTGTGTTGCTTCTAAAGTTTGTGTCTTTTCAGTTCCAGAAATATTTTCCTGTTCCATTCTTTCAATTTTAGGAATTTCAGCCTCATGTAGCTCTTTCACATCAGTGGGTTGATCCATAGCCTCAGGCAGTAATACTTCACTCGATATGACACCTAATTCTTCCAAATTCTGTACAGCAGCAATAGCTTGAGAAGCTATTTCTTCTATAAGTGTAGAAGCAATTTGTACTATTTCAGCTTTAATGTCAGGCTCCTGTATCATAACCTGTTTTCTAACCTTTTTCTTTTTTGCTTCGGCTTCAGATTTACTTGTATTAGGTGAGTCTGGTGCTATTTCTTCTGCTTGATTTAGTTCCATAATTTGATTAGTTTCTTGAACAATCTTACTCAAATCATCCTTTTCCTCACTTGTTTCGAGCTTTTCTTCTAGAAATGACGCAGTATCTTGAGAAATTTCTAATATTTCGGAAGTTTTTAGTTCAGTTGCAGGTATCACTTGTTGTTTCAATATTTCTGGTTCTTTTTGTATTTTTTGGAGTTTAGTTTCTTCGGATTGTTCTAATATTTTGATTTTTATGAAATCAATCACATCAAATATTTGTGTGCAAAGTTTTTTGAATACAGGAATTTTTTCTTTGACTTCTAAAGTAGACTTCGATTCGATATTAGTAAGACATCTGTTGACACATTCAAGGAGAGTATTAACCTTGTCAATTGCTTCAGAGCCTAAGATCGAAGCTTTTGGAACCACTATTTCACAGATATTCGATTTCAGTTCTTCAAGTATTATCTTGGTAAATGCCGCATCACTTGGCAATCTAGCTGTTTTATCTAAGTTGATATAAAACTTGATGTCTTCAAAATGATTCAGAACCTTGCGCAATGACTTTTTGAATGTTTTCCAGTTCTGCTGATCTGATTCGTTAATTTTTAAAATAGCAGATACATTTTTGATAGAGCGTAAAAGCGTTTCGGATGGTTTGCCGTAGTTTTCGAACATGTAAATCTTTTGTATGCTTGCAATAGTTCCCCGCATGTTAGATATGCTCCCGTAAACAGAATGGACAGCTGTCAGTATTTGATCTCTTACTTCTTTACTAAGATTAATATCAGCCAAATCTTTCTCAAGCGTGAACACTTTGTCTTCTAATTGATCAAGAATTTGTACAACATCAACACCTTTTTCTATCAAAACATCAGTGCTGTCCGCAAAACTGAGCTTTAGTGTTTTAATTGTATCCTTAAGATTATTCAAACTCGAAACAATACCAAGTAAGTTATCTTCTCTGATATTTACTTTAGAGGCCTGCTCTAAAAGTTTTACGGTTTCATCTGCTTCAGTTGAACATTTCTCAAGAATGATTTCATGTTTGACTTCTACAGATAGGGCTTCAGCAACTTTAACCTCTTGCGTTTCACTCATGTTGTTAACTAGCAGTTGTAATGTAGCACAGGCTTCTTGGAGTAACTCCGGTGGACTTTCCTCATTAATCTGGAGTTGAACACTCCTCACACTGCACTCTAAATCTTCTAGAGTCTCATTGAGAGTGTCATTTGCAGCTCCGTCATAATCCCGCTTGAGTTTAATAATGACAGTCTGTACTTCATCCAGTGCATCTCTGAGAGCTTCATTGTCTTCATTTTCTCTGACAGTTGGTACATTTATTTTATCCGTCACCTCTTGAAGTAATACTTCTAGTTGCTTCATTGAGTTTTCTTGAATTTCAGGATGTTTGACTGAAAACAAAATGAAATGATTATGATATTAACAGAGTTATTGTAGTGATTTTATAGGTAAAAAATTATGTACTTCTTAGGAATTTTAGTAGTCACAACAATATTTTACCTATATCAGCTGTTTTGAGAACGAGAGGCAACCCTGAAATTTCCGCTTGTTCCAGATCTTCTTGCAGATGCGTTATAATCTCCGATACTTTTTGAAGAGCATCAGGTTTTGAAACCGGTACATTTTCCTCCGCACTCTCCAGCACCTTCGTATGCAGAATTGATAAAGCATCTTGCAATCTTTGTGCCAATTTAGCCTGTTCAACTTTAGCCTCCTCTAATACACCGGGATCTTCTGCCACTTCAACAAATTCTATACTCTCTTTCAGGACTTTAGCCATTTCAACCGACGCGTTTAATTCTTGAGAGTTAGTTAGTTCAGAAATCACACCAACTAGTTGTGATATTTCATCCGATATAAACTCATCAATGTGTTGAATAAGGCATCCTTGTTCTAAAAATGAAAAAATAAATGTTAGCTTTGTTCAAATAAGTTTTTACCACCAAAAGCAAGACTGGCAGCCGCTGTACAATAATTAATGCCTGTAAAAGTGTGCGTGTGTTTGTGTATGCGTGGTATTGTGAGTTACTTTAAATTACCGATATAAGCAGTCGGAAGATTAGAACTGATTTTAAAATTAAATTAACGTATCTACCTAATAGGCCACGATAGAAAGTAAAATGGAGAAGAAATGGTTAAATCCTGAAAAAAAAATTAAGAAATGGCATGAATTAGGAATGATGTAAAACTTCAAACAAATGACTTAGTAAATAATCTTGTTTACCGGTTCGCGCTACCAAATTGTGTATCATGGTCTCATCTTTTTTGCATTCACTTGATTTTGCACCTACTTCGTCTTTTGTACCTGATATATCTGATACAATACTTGAACTAGAAACTAATGATTGTTTGCTAAAAGTTTCGTTGGAAAACGGTTTTTGTGTTTCTGGAGATGCACAATCATTATTTACATCTTCATATTCTAAGTTAAAGTTCTCCAATAAAACCTTTTCTGTTAGTTGAGGTACTGATTTCGAAGCCGCATCTATCATCGGAATACCGGTGTCAATAAGATTAGGTACCGTACTATTTATGTCAGCTTCAACAAGATTACTTTCTAAAATAATAGGTGAAGAAGTTTCTTGATTCATAGCAAATATTTCCGAAAGCGTAGATACTAAAGAAATACCAGATATATGTTTACGAGTATCTTCATAATTTTTAGACCTATTTTCTAGAATATCTTTATCTTCTAAACATTTGGCTTCTTTTGTGAGAGTTTTTGCATCTAAACTCAAAGGACTAGTGTCCTGAATACTTGCAGTAGCATTATTTCTATATGATTCTAGGCTTACGTTAACATTGACGGATATTTTATCACGTTCAAGTAAATATTGAATTAAATTTAGTTGAGTATTGGTTTGGGCATGATTTTGTAGGTCAGAAGGTTGAACTTCTTCAAGAACAAGCGGCGGAATTTCTTTATATATGGCATTATTTTCATTTTCAATAGTGCGGATGGCATCTTTGATAATGTCTTCAATTTGTTCAAGGGCCACAAATTCTGCCTCATGACAGGGAACTAACTTCGCTTCTACAGGATGTTTGGTTTCCAGTTCCTTTGCTGGAACTAACCCTATCGCTTTTGATGGCACAGGATTTTCTAACACAACAGGTGGTAAGTCCTCACTTGGAACCGTTTTTCCATCAAACATGATTTTAGGCTCTGTAGAAAAACTTTCTGCTTCATCAAAACTAACACTTTTTAAGTAAACTGGTTTAGTTTCCTGGCAAAAAACAGATTTTTCAATATTTTGTAAAGATAAAGCTTCAAAAAATTCAAGTTCTTTTTCTTCAACTGATGTCAAGGATTCCAAAACAACTGGTAGTAGATTTTCACATAATATCATATTTTCAGTTGCCCCCTCAGAAGTTTCAGCAGTTACAATAAAATCAGTTTTTGCTGAAGAAATACTCCCTTTATCGATGGATACGACTTCTTTAATTGGCACAACGTCTTCTTTAACAGCAATTGTTTCATGAGATTCTTCTAAGCTGTTAACAGCTATTTTGTCGTTTTCTTCTATTTGTTCAAGTATGACTGATTCGACTTGACTAAGAGCAATTTTTTGGTCTTCCACAACATCTGTTTGATATAATACTTCTACGTAAGTGTCAATGGGGGTCTTTGGTTCTAAAATTAGAGGTTGCAAGTTTTCACTGAAAGCGTTAGCTTGCTTTTGTGCTAGTTCATAAACAGTTGCAGTGGACGAAACCTCATCAACATTTACAGATTCTGATAAAATTACCTCATCAGCTTCTTGAATGGGTACTACTTGTTCTACAATTGTAAGTATGTCTTCTTTAGCAGAAATTAATCCATGAGCAACTTCTACGCTTGTAACAGCTATTTTGTCATTTTCTTCTACTTGCTCAAGTATGACCGATTCAACTTGACTCGGGACAATTTTATCGTCTTCAGCAATATCAATTTGATACGATACTTCTACGTATGTGTCAATAGGTGTCACTGGTTCTAAAATAAGAGGTTGAGAGTTTTCACTGAAAGCGTTTGCTTGCTTTAGCTCTTGTTCGATAATAGTAACAGTAGATGATACCTCATCAACATTTACAGATTCTGATAAAATTACCTCATCACTTTGACTTACATTCATTTCTTTGAGAGAGGTGCTCGCAACATTTGAATGAACGAATTCAAAGCTTTTTTCTTCAAAAGGCGTTAAGGATTCCAAAATAAGTGGTTGCAGATTCTCACTAAATATCAAATTACTATCGATTACCTCGGGAGATTTAGTAGTAACAATGATATCAGTTAATTCACCAGAAATGCCAGCTTTTTGAATGGGTACTACTTGTTCCACAATTGTAAGTATGTCTTCTTTAGCAGCAATTAATCCATGAGCAACTTCTACGCTTGTAACAGCTAATTTATCGTTTTCTTCTATTTGCTCAAGTATGACCGATTCAACTTGACTCGGGACCATTTTTTCGTCTTCAGTAACATCAATTTGATACGATACTTCTGCGTATGTGTCAATAGGTGTCACTGGTTCTAAAATAAGAGGTTGAGAGTTTTTACTGAAAGCGTTTGCTTGCTTTAGCTCTAGTTCGATAATAGCTACAGTAGATGATACCTCATCAACATTTACAGATTCTGATAAAATTACCTCATCACTTTGACATACATTCATTTCATTAAGAAAGGTGCTCGCAACATTTGAATGAACGAATTCAAAGCTTTTTTCTTCCAAAGGCGTTAAGGATTCCAAAATAAGTGGTTGCAGATTCTCACTAAATATCAAATTACTATCGATTACCTCGGGAAATTTAGTAGTAACAATGATATCAGTTATTTCACCAGAAATGCCAGCTTTTTGAATGGGTACTACTTGTTCTACAATCGTAAGTATGTCTTCTTTAGCAGCAATTAATCCATGAGCGACTTCTACGCTTGTAACAGCTATTTTGTCATTTTGTTCTATTTGCTCAAATATGACCAATTCATCTTGACTCGGGACAATTTTTTCGTCTTCAGCAATATCAATTTGATACGATACTTCTGCGAATGTGTCAATAGGTGTCACTGGTTCTAAAATAAAGGGTTGAAAGTTTTCACTGAAAGCGTTTTCTTGCTGTTCTTGGAGAACAGTTGCAGTGTATGAAGTCTCATCCACATTTACATATTCTGATAAAATAACGTAATCTTTTTGAATTAAATTTATTTCGTTATGAGAGGATTTCTGAACATTTTCATAAGCGACTTGTTCTGAAAGTACCGGTTTATTTTCAATAACTGGTATTACTTTTTCTGGTTGCATTTCAGTTGATTGGTTGGCAATCATAGGTTTCATTTCAGATACCGGTTTGGTATCTTTTCTAGGGAATACCTTTTCAGCTATTTCAGTTTCTAATTGGACAGCGGACATTGAGTTTAGATCTCCAATAGGAGTCCAAGGTTCTATAACCATGGGTTGATAAGTTTCACACATAGCTACCTCAGCTTCTAGGCTATTTTTCTCCGGATCTAAATTTTCTGTTGTGAAAATGGATACGATTTGCAAAGCTAGTTCGGAGTTTTGAGCATCAATGATTTCTTTATCAGACGAAACCGCTAATAATATAGGCACTTCCTTGGATTTGAATCTATCAATAGTCTGTGTGTGTTCAGGTGCATTTTTATTTTTTTCATTTGTAGCGAGAACTAATAGAGATGGTTCTTCGAGTGGCCTCGTAACACATTCAGAGAGTGTGTCTGAAAATATGTAAGTATATTTCAATATTTGTGTTAAACGTGCATGTGAAACTGAAAGCGTAAGGTCAAAAAAGTTAAATTGAATTAAAATAGTTGTAGAAGTTATTATATTTCTTAAAACTTCTTTTCTTTGGGTCCTTTGTTTTCTCATGATTGAGCTTTTCAAAACTAGTACTACGACTTTAATTTTATATTTAACAATATTTTTGTTATTTTATATGACTGCCACTACAATTTGAAAAGTGGTGTTTCTAAAAAACGTACAATGCTCTGCCCACTCAACCATCAACTATTTGTTATTTTTTTTTAATAAATGTAATCATTAATATGCTAACTACAATGTCATTTAATTAGTCATAGAAATAATGATTCGTCTTTTACCGTCTTGTTTTTGCGTGAGTTTTAAATTCCCGCAAACCTTCTCCCTTTGCATAGCGTTGGTTTCTGAATTAGAAACATCGAGATTTTTAGTTTGTGACTTTAATGTCTCTGCTGATGAAGTGTTGGTATTTATTTCGAGCTCATCACTTATTTGCACATTTTCGCCTTGTGAAAGGGATAGTTCATGAACAACGTCATTAGTTAGATTGATTACGGCAAAAAATTGTCTGTTTTGACCTTCAGGTGCAGAATGTTCATCATGCGAAACTAGCATTACTTCTTGAGGCTGGTATAGTGCATTAACTTCATATTTCAATTGATTGTTAAAATCAATTATATCTGCATGTTCTTCCAAGTTTACTTTATCTTTTGTTTCTTTGCTTTCGTCAAAAAGCATTTTTAATTCTGAAAAATTTGCGTTTTCATAAAGCTAAAATCCTTCAAATTTTGTGTTGTTTAAGGACGGTGAATAATGAATGAGTTATAAATATAATATCATTTAAATTGTTAGAATTAAAAACAAATATAAATAAGTAAAGATTGTATTTATGTAATTAATCAGTTTCATATAAAAGTAATATTTAACGCTAGTATTAATAACTTATTAAATGCCACCTCTTCATAAACTAAACAACTATAATAACAATATTATTGTATTTTTTTTTTTCAAAAACTTTCTATTTATCTATGAAATCATTATAGCAATTGACACTTTTCGGTTTTTTCAAACTAAGCTGATATATTGTGGAGGATTAGTAGACATAATTTACCGGTAGGTTTATGTGAACTGAATGTCTCTTCTAGATCTTGCGAGCATTTCATATTTTTTTCACTATCCAACTCTTCATTATCACAGTTTTTCAAAACGTTATCGTTTAAAGCTTCTTTTTTAAGAACGTCACCTACTACTGGAATTATTATGGTTTTAGCAGTTTCCATCAGCAATGACTCTATTATATCACTTCGAGCAGCAGTCTCTGATACTCTTACATTGTTTGTAACTGTTTGATCATTCATTGTTATTTGACTCACTATTGCATCTTCTGAAGGTTTGGCTATATTATAAACTTCTTCCTTAGATACAAAACCAGTATTTGCACCACTTTCAAAGAAATCGGAAATTTTGCCATCAGCCACTTTTTCATAATCATCTATGCTTGATTGATCTATTATTCTATGAATTGTGTCATTTTCAGTGGTAATTTCTCCTGCTTTAACATCATTTGCGTCTTCAATAGATTTGTCATTCAAAAGTAATACAGAACGTTCTAAGATTATGCTATTAAGTTTACTAGCAAAAGATTCAGCAATATCAAGAATATTAAGCAACGCTTTTTTGCTAATTACTGGATCTGATTGTTCTACACCATCCAGAGCTACAAATTGCAATGCCAACAAAGCACTGTTTAGATCTTGTACTAATGGAACTTGGTCTTTACTAATTTGAGTGTTTTCCTGAAGTGTTTCTTGAAGAACTAAGCTGTCGCGTAACTGACGAGCTAATGCAATTGTTTGGGCGACTTCAGTATTTTCTGAAGCAGTAGACAACGTATTGACTATATCAATTATATCATCGGATAAGTAGTGATTGATGGTGTGTAATATTGTGTCTGTAAAAAATCATAGTATTGTTTTTATTGAAATAGAAGGAAGACTAGTGATGCTGAGACATCGTTATTTTTAGGTGTTATATTTTAATAATATTAACGTAAGTAAAATAATAGTAAGCATTATTTGTTTTTACATGGATTTAGTGGCCTAGTTTTTTTAAGTATTTAAGAATCAGTCGTAATGTTGCTGTAATAAACACATTTTCAATTGTAACATTACCGTATATACGAGTTTTATTGAAAATATTAAACCACAAGATTAACTATAATATTTGAGAGAAAATTACATGTAAAGAAGGGAATACCTTTTTTTATTTTAAATTTGATTTATGTCAAAACAAACTTATAGTAGTATCTATTATTGTTCAAAATGTGTATGTGTACAGTACAAGTATCGTTAAAATCTACCAAAGCCATAAGAAAGAAGCAGAAAAACGTCGCTATGTGTTAAATGTGTGTGTGTAATTATGTCAAAATGAGAGTTATAGGTAGTGAGTGCCACTAACTACATTATAATATAGATCGAAGTCAAAGCTTGAACTGCTTAAGGTGGATGCTCCAGGGTAGCCCGCGAAATTCAAATATTTTTATGTTTATTGCAATTTGCCGATCAGTGTAAAGCTGTATGTGGACCAAATGCGATCTGCGACCGTAACGCGTATTTATCTAAAGAATTATAACCATTTTAATCATCAATATAGCCCTCTAAGTTCATGTAGTTCGACAGAATGAATATTTCAGAAATAATCATTCTTTCGCCCAGCTCCGCATTATCAACATCTACAGTCTGACTTCATCCACTATGGGCTTTTTTGCATCACAAGCATATTACAATAATATTTTAAGAGAAAATAAAGGCAACGAGCATCAATGTCGTTAATTATTATTACTCGTATAATGCAGCATGAAAATAAATATCTCAAAATCTATCATAAAGCAGAGCTGTGCTTTTCGAGTATTATTGCTGTAAGAAGAAAATATTTGAGTATTTACACTGACATAAAAATCATGTTTTTTACTTCAGCCAGCCGTGCAAACACTACTGCTTGTCTGGTGCATCACTTGATATGCGGCCACAGTATAGTATAAAATAAATTAGGTGAAATGGACATTATACGTAACATACTGAAATCCAACTACATCTGAGTCTGGGAAGCTGACATTCACATATTTGGGAAAAGCCTACGAAAATGAGGACGTATGACAGCTTGCTTTAAATGTGCAAGTAACGCGTTGCAATAATTTATAAATAAAAGACTAATCTATTAGCGTTTTAAAGTAACAAAAGCTCTACGAAATTAAACAAATCGTTAATACTAGCGTCACAACATTTATTAATATTACCAAGAGCTATCTTCTTCGTTTCCATTGGTTGAGGAACGCTATCTTCATAAGGCTGTTTTGTAACTGATTTTGCAGTCTCCTGCAGAATAAGACTAGGAGAAAGTTCAGACACTTGAATATCTCCAATAATTTCAGCTTGCTGAGCCTCAGTAACTGGTTCACAAATATTAGCATCTTTTTCCTTGCCAAGTCTTAACAAGATATTTTCGTCTTGTGACTCTGGTGCATGTTCACTGACAATTTTATCTTGTTCTACCTGTTTTACTTCGTCTTTTCCAGCAATAGGATGTACATTTTCAGCGACTGTTTGTTTAGTTTCAAATAAAACCTTTTGTTGCTGTGGTGGTTCCATTGTTATTGAGTCAATTTTAGTCATAGGTTGAACAGTTTTACTAGGGGCAATTTCTGCACTCAAGCTCGTTACTATGCTTTTCTGCGCTGAAGATTCTAGCTCTGTTACTTCGATAGCTGCACATAATTCAACACTTTCTGTATCTAATTTTGGTTCAATAACTTTTGGTTCTAGCTTAAGAGATATATTTTCATCTCGTTGTAATGTTGTAATATTCTGCATGTCATTACATTCAGTAGTTTCTCTACCAACAGCTTCGAGTTGCTCAGTTATTATGGCATTGCTGACACTTACGCTTTGTTCTAAAGGACGGTCTCCTAAATTGGCCGCCGTGGATTCTTCAACACTTTCTTTAATCAGCTTTGTTTCAGTTTCAACAATTTTCGGTTCTTGTTCAAAAAATTTGTCTACAAACTCGCTCGCAGTCTCATCTTGAGTCAATGATGTAGTTTCTTCCACGCCAGTAAAATCAGTTACTTTTTTACCAATACCTGTGAGTTGCTCTGTAACGATGGCATTACTAACGGTTTTGTCTTGTTCTAAAAGTTGAAGTTTTAGATCAGTAGTTGCCGTTACTTCAATGCTTTTTGTTACAACAGACTTGTCCAGATAGTCACTTTTTGTATCTTCTTGATTAACTAGTTTACTTTCCTCCACATTGACACAAGCAGTAGTTTCTTTTCCAACAGCTACAAGTTGTTCGTTAATCACGGTATCACTAACGGCTGCGTCTTGTTCTAAAGGTTGGGACTTTATTTCATCAGTAATTGCTTTTATTTTAACAATTTCTGTAACCAACGCTATTTCAGTTCCAACCACCTTTAGTTCTTGTTGAATAGATCGGTCTTCGTATTCACTTTTTGTGACTTTTTCACATATTGGTGTAGTTTCGTCAACATCGCTAAAATCAATAGCTTCTTTTCCAGCAGTTACAGTTGACTTTGTTATGTCAGTAACGGCTATTTCAAGTCCTAAGCCATTTGACTCTTCTGTAGTAGTAACAGGTAAAGGTTCAACATTTTCTGAAACAGGTTCTTCTGCTATAGCTTGGGTTTCTATCGTTTCCATTTTTTCTGAATTATCAACAGTTGCAGTCTCTAGAATCTCTCCAGCCAATTCTTCAAGTGCACCAACTTCAATTTTTTTTTGCTCTAGAGTCATAGTTTTCACTTCCGGAGCATCAGTTTCTGTGCTTCTTATGACTGACTGATCTACTGAAGCGGTTGATTTGGCCACTAAATCTAAAGAACTCTCTTCAGTTACTATGACATCAACATGTTCAATGTCGGTTACCAGTACTTCCACATCCTTAGACTTGGACTCTTGAATTATTATTGGTGAAGACGATTCTATGGACTCATGGGCTTCTATTTCTAATTTTATGAGATCACTTGCAATTTCACTTTCATTTAAAGGTACTTGTGTGTCCAGCACTTCTACCTTTTCTAAAATTAAAGATTGAATTGCTTGGTCAGCAGTTACAATGGCAGTATTGACAACTTCGTCAGAAACTTGATAAATATCGGCTACATTTGTAGGCATTTCTTGTCTTAATGGTTGTACAGTGTCTTTAATGACGGTGACTGTAGTTACAGCACTGGCACTATCTGAAATTTGCCTAACAATTGGCTCATTGGGTGCTGCCAAATCTGCATGCAGTGAAGTCTCTTCTTCAGAAACTACATTAGTGTAAACGTTCTCGCTAGCTATCTGATTAAGAATAACTCTCTCTGTTGCGTGTTCTTGTTTTTGGGAAGTTAGTTCTATGGTCGTTGCTTCTTTACTAAGTGAAAGCTCAACAATAATTATTTCGGAACTTATTTTTTCCTGATTTTCACCTTGTTCAATATTTTCGGGTGCAATTTGAACTTGTTGTTCAGTAACCGTGGCAGGAGTTTGCAAAGCATCTTCAGTCAGTTGCACAGCTGGTGTAATCAGAGAGGTTTCAAGCGACTCATCAAAAGGTTCCGTTGACACACACGCCGATTCTGCTTCAGATTTAATCGTTATTTCATCTCTCAGTAGCAAAGACAGTTGCAGTGATGCATCAGTTAAAGCATATGGGATGTGTTCATCGGTTATTGTTGAGGTATTAGCAATAGTTTCCGCTATTATTTGAGGTTCACTTTCTACAAAGGGCTTTATAATTTCTGTATTTTTAATTGCTGAAGTATCAACTGTTTTTGTTAAGAGATGTTCTTCTTCTTTTTTGACGACTAATTCAATCACTGTTATTTCACTATCCTCAATCATTGATTCTGGACCTACCTCAGCACTTAATTGGTTTACTTTTTTAGTTTTTTCAGGAATAATGACGTCTTCGGCAGCATCTGTTGAAGTCGACACCATAGTCTTTACTTGTAAATAGTCACCTTCAGAACATATTTGTTCTATATTTTCACTTAAATTTTCAGCTTGCTTTAGATTTTTTTCTGCTTCCGATATGATATTAGCTTTATCAGTTTTATGCGAAGTTTTTACGGTTAATTCTTTCAATTCTTCCTGATGTGATATGACAGCTGCAACTTCCAAAGATAGATTTTTACTAGTTTTGGCCAGCTGTTCTAGCGTATCTTTTCCAATCACTTGGTTTAATTCATTGGTAGAGCTCAATGCTAGTGTATGTACTTTATATAACGCATTTTTTAGTTGTTGAAGTTGTTCACTGTTCACCACAGTAACTGTTGTAGTGCCTGCAGCTATCTCGATATTCTCACGTAAGTCACAAGCAACTGCTACCGATTGCTTAAGTTCATCAACGTTCGCAATTGAAGATAATATATCAATAGTTTGAACAATGTTGTCTGACAAGAATTCATTGATGTTTCGTAACAGTGTTTCTGAAAATATGTAACTTTGATGTAACATGAATTCAATAATGTGTGATATAAGATAATTATGTCTAGGTGTTTTAGGTGTGAAATGTTATAATATTCGCGATCCATAAAAATAGTTAATACTAGATCGCTCTGAGACACGTGTTATTGAAGTGCATAATTCGATAACACGTGTCCCAGTGATATAAAATCTGGGCAATCTTTTTCAAAAATTATCAAATAAGTGATCAATTTTTTTTTAACTTTCAGATTAGTTCTGTACACTGAGGACAGGCGTATTTTTTGTAGAAAATAAATTAAAGGGTACAGAAATCACTCAATTCATAAAAAAATATCTAATAACAAGGATGATAAAAATGGCGTAATTACCTTTTGTAGCTTTTTGCAGCGGTTTCTCAGATTTCTGTACAGCCTGTTGTGTAGCCACCACCATCACATCACTTACTGTAACTTCTAAAATGTCAGGTTCAGTTTCTGTCGTAACTGTTACTACCTTACCCGTTTCAAGTGATTTAGGTTCCGCTAATTCAAATGATGGTTGTGTGGTTTCCAATAGATCTATAATTCCTTTTTCATGTTTTATTGCTAGCAACTCAGCATCGATCTCTACTTGTTTTACGTCAGCAGCTATACTCTCTTTATCTTCAGATAAAGTAGGATCTACAGAAGCAACTTCAACCGTTTTAATTTCTAATTTTTCGGTTGATACAGATGCTTCAGCTACTTTCGATTCTGAAGTTTTCGTCTTCGCAGCATCGGATGAAACTTTTTTGAGCTTAACGTCTTTGAGCTGATCAAACAATTTTGGTGTTGTTGTTACTTCTACAAGGTCAGCGCGCAAGTTTTCAGTAATCTCACATACTTGCTGTAAGGAATGTTTGTTGATTGATGGAATATCTGCTAAAGTGTCCAATGACAGATTTTCTATTGCCTCCAAAGCTGTGTGTAGTTGTTGCGCTAGTTGAGCATGCAGTTCAATTAATTCTTCTTTCAGAACATCACTAGTTTCTGCTTTTAATTCAACTTCAGAAGCAGCAATGTTCTCACGCATTTCTTTAGCAATACTAACCGATTGCTTCAGTTCTTCAAAATTGATGGCGTTGGCTAATTCATTAATGGTTTCTGTCATATCGTCAGATATAAATTGATCTATATGCAGAACTAACATTTCTGAAAAAAAAAGAATAGTGGAATAAGAGAAACATTAAAGTGCAACGTGTGAAAAGATGACTTACAAACGGTGTCATAGTATTTTACGCCAAAACATAAAAATAATAGCACTAAGAAAAAACTATTACCAATAGTAGCTTTGGGAGCCTCTTTTAGCTGGGCTTGCCTTATTCCAACATCAATCTGCTGCTCATCAACGTCAACTTCATGCAATACTGGCCCGAAATCTTCAATCACAACAGCACTTTCTGATTCTAATTTCAATTTCTCTACAAATGGAACTTCTTGGGCTCGATCTCTTTCAACTAACCTGAACGCAGCATCTTCTTTAGAAATACTTTCTGTATAAACTGCTCTAGTTTGTTCCAGAACTACCGTTTCAATGCCCTCGATGGCAAGAGCTTCTTCCGTTTCGGTATGAACCATCGTTTCGGATGATATAGGCTTGGTGTCTTTTGCTGTGACAGTATCTTTAGTTTTTGCGATTGACTTTTCTAACATTTCCGATGTAACATTTAACTGGTCAGATGATACTTCCTCAACTACACCAATCTGTTCTAAAATTATTGGTTCTGTTTCTACAAATGCTGTTACTAATTCTGGGGTAGACATGGTAGCTTGGCTCTCCACATCCTCAATCTTCTTTAGAGTTTCTGTTAAAGGTTCAGCAGGAGCTTGCAGTGCCACTCTGATACCAGTAACCGCCACTAAATCTGCTTGTAACTGAGCAGTGACTCGAGCAATTCGTTGAATGACTTCTGTGCTGAGTGCTGGCGCTAACTCTTGTACGCTATCAAAAACTTGAACTTGCAAAGCAGATAATGCAGTGTGGAGTTTTAAAGCCAACCTGTTCTGCTCTTTGCGAACTTCTTTTACTCGCTCAAGACTTTCTTCTCCTACAATAATTTCTGAGGCAGCAATGCTTTCACGTAACTCTTTGGCTATATCCATAGTCTCTTTTATATCATCAATCTTTATGATAGCAGATATTTCTTCCACTATTTCGATCAATTCTATATATTGATCAATATGCTGAATGATTAGTTTAGCTTTTTCTGGAAATAGAATATATACATACGTTTCATCTTACTAATGGCTCTTAAATATTAAAACACGTGAAGTATTAAGCATTAAAAAACGGTAAAATGATAGATTTCTTGTGAAAATTGATGTTTCTTATCAAGATGTAGAAAAAAAAATGAGAAACACGAATTTATGGATTGTTATTGAACTGATTCAGTTGAACACAATTATTTTGTAGATCATGTTTGTGTGGCTTTCCATTTAAACCAAACATTCTGCTGTATTGTAGTTATTTAATTAAAACACATTAAAGCATAGTAATATCGCTTTCGCATCACGATGGCGTTTATACAAAGCTCTGATTAATATCAACTAAGCCAGATTATTGACATCCACTCGAAATTTACCTTCTTCAACTTCAATATTTTCCAATATATCAACTTTTTCCAACTCAACCAATAGCTGATAAGCCGCAAGAAATACGAGCTTCATGTTTTCAGTTTCTAATTGATTCTTTCCATTGTACGCATCTGTACTTTGCCAATCGAATTTGGACATTATAGCTTTAAGAGACTTAATTTTTTTGGTTTTTAAATCAGTTATTTTGGAAGAAGCCAACTCTTCGGGGTTAAGTGCCAATAATCCTTGTAGTTCAGTCGCAATAGTTAAGCTTTCATTCAAATCAGCGTCACAAAATGTACCTGATGCGACTAATAAGTCCATTTCAATATCTACAAAACGGTTTATTGCACTTTCCAAGGAATCAATATTCGAATTGACATCTATAAAAAATTCCGACAGAAATATTAATTACCAATTTTGTGAAACATTTTTCCTTCAGACAAAATAATTTGTTTTGCTTACTCTTTTGGCGAAAATAAGGAGATCTAGCTTTATTTTTATTTTAGGTTGATCTCTTCATTTAAAGGATTTGATTTATTTATGTTTGACTTATCTCAACAGCGTTTTGAATATGAAATAACTGATATATATTTTACTAATTTAGATACTCAAACATTCGGGGATTTTTATAAATTCGATATTTTCTTAAGAAGGTAAATAATCTATGTGATAAAACTCACCTTTTGGAAGTTTATCTTCACTGTAAATATTGGCTTTCTCTGATGACAAAATACCTTGCATTGACTTCTCTATATCTTCAACAGGCTTGGCGATTCCCTTGACAATCTGTGCAACTTGAACGTTTTCTATAGATCGTAAGCTGTCTTGTATCGAGTGTATCTCCTTATCTACTTCGATGATCAGAGAAATCTCTTCATTTGCGATAGCTTCTTCCGTTTCCATTCTTTCCATAATTTCTTTATGTTTTTCAGTCATAGTTTGAACAAGAGACTCCGTAGTTGTTATGTCGACGGATATCGAATCTTCATCAACGCCTCTTAGAACTTGCTCTTGAACATTTGTCAATTGACTGTGTAATGCTTGTAGGGGCTCTAACATTTCTGTCAAAACTGCTTTCAAAGGACCTTCTTCTAGCTTTTGTTTCGGAATTTTCACTTCAAAAAGGCTCTCTTGTAATACATCCGTGCAGTCAGCCAAACATTTTACTAAAATTAATGTTTTGCCTGTACCGCTTGCATCTTTGAAATCATGATGTTTGTCAATAACTGTTGAAATATTTTCTAACATATCCTTTGTAACTTCATCAATTTCCTGAATTTTTATTTCATCTACAAATGTTGCAAATTCTTCAATCATATTAGCTAAAGTACTGTCTTCACTCACGTTAGGTTTAGCACTTTTGATTTCCTCTAAAATCTCTGCCTGTACATTTTGGAGAGAAGGTTTAGCTGTTTCTAATATTGCCACGAATTTGTCAACTGTTTCTAAAATTTGTTTATTATGTTTTGTTTCTTTTGCCACTTTAAGTACTTGGGCTGAGTTTTCGAACTTCGCCAATGGCGTTTCAATCAAAAGTTCTGCTTGAGAATCAACTATCTTTACTAGAGAAGTTTGAACATTTTGGAGACAGTCATCGGCATGAAGCAAAAAAGTAGCCAAGCAGCCATTAACATCGTCAGTCAACTTCAATTCTGACTTCTTCGTTTTGAAGTCATTAATTGTACTTTGCAATGAACTAAACTCTTGTAACAATCTTATTATCTTCTTATGAGTTGTCGCTTTAGTTATTAGACATCGGAGAATGGTAAATTCATTCTTGCAGGTCTTAAAGAAATCTTCAACTATCATCAGGTCTGCCACTGACATATCATTTGTGGAATCTTGTACCACGTTAACAGCACTGTCTACGATATCTTCTATTAACATTAGAGAGTCCGATTCTATTTCAACTGCAATTTGAGGTACAGTGCATGTCAAGTCTGAAGCACGAGAAAGGTCAACGAAATCATATTGCTCTAGCACAGCAATGTTGCTTTGCAATTCATCTATAGTTTGAATTAACTTTGCTTCTTGAGCTAATTTTTCCGGTACTTGCGGAGTAAATTGAATCATCTCTTCTTGAACGGTAGCTACTTTTTCGTATAATTCTTCAGTGATCATTTTAACCTGCTCAATTCTGATTCCTTTGGAAACATCAGTAGCATCTAGTAAACTGTCAACAGTACCCTCCAAAGCTTTGACTTCTTCTGGTAGTAGAATATTTTCTACGGCTTTGGTAGTTTCAATAATGTCTTTTAAATGCTCACACACTTCTCTAAGTGCACCGACTTTGTTCGCAATTTCAACGGTATTGTCAGCAGTGTGCATGGCAGGGAACACAGCGAGCATACACTTATCTAAATGCTCTTTGAACTCAGATACACTCTGAATCACGGAATGTATTCTTTCCGTCGGCATCTCTAATAAATTTTCATATATTGGAATGTTACTTGTGTCTAACACCGACAAACTTTGCTGTAGTTCCTGCATGGGCTCAGCAATAGCTGTAAGTTTTGCTGGATTGATTAAGTTGGCTATCTCCTTTGAACCCTCCATCAATAAAGGGTGTAGAACCTCTTCGATTCCAGAATGCAATTCACCTAAACCTATAACGAATGATTTTAAACTAGAATAATCACTGACTTCAGATAATGTATCTAACGCGTCAATAATTTCAGGATTTTGTAAAACAGTAATGTGTTCGTGCAAAGTTTGTAGTGCTTGTGCCGTTGCAGTAGTTTGCAGTTCTTGGTTAAATGGTGATATGGCCTGTTCTACCGCAGTTTCTTCAGCAGCTGGCAGGACTAAGCGGTCAGATGGGATAGAATCTGCTGTAGTTTTTATTCCCGATATATCTTCGAGAGTAGAAATATCATCTACTGCTTCTACTCCTGCCTGTTCTTGTATCATCAAAATACAACTTTGGAGATTTTGTACTGCGCTAACCATATTAACACTGACATCATACGGAGTAAGATCTTCGCCGTATTGAGAAATAACGTCTTGCTGTAATATTTCAAGTGTTGTGTGGAGTTCATGAATGGGTTCAGCTATCGTAGCCATCACTTCGCTATTTTGTTTCAAACTAACTAGATTTTCGACAATTTGCTGATTAAGTACTACAATGTTCTGGTTTAGTTCACAAAGCGGAGTAGCAAAAGTTTGGGCAAAAGATGAGACATCTGAAATGTCAGAAATATGTTCTTCGTCAACTCCACTAGCTTTAATAGAAGCTACACTACGTTTAAGTTCCTCTAGTACAGGACAAATATTCTCCAATGTAGGAGCAATGGTTGTCTTGAAGTCCAGTGTCGATTCTATTGCCTTAATATTTTCGATTGCAGCTATTGCATGGTCGATATGTTCCATTACAACTTCAGCTTTTGTTTCGTCATATTCATGAGGAGCTATGGCTTGTATGTGTTCAGAATCAACATGAACGCTTACTTCTTCAGCTGTGTTGATGGCTTCTTGAATACCTACTAATGTATCAGCGATATTTGTAAGAAGTGAACAATTTAGCTCTGAGTCAAAAACGTTTGTAATAAACTGATCTTGAATAATTCTCAATGTGTTGTTAAGGCTAGCAAGAGACAAAACGTTATCTACATCTAGATTCTTGATTGAAGCATTAATTCTGTTTACTGCATCACAAATTTCCATCAGAGTAAAGTATTTTATAGACTCGTTACTTTCTATTACATTTTCTAAGACTTTAGTTAAGTTTTTATGGAATACAGTCATATGATTCTTAATATCTGGCATCGGTTCTAATTTCGGCAGATTATTTTCCAATGTGATTAGGATCTGGGCCATCTTTTGCAGCGCATCCAGCTTGTTTTCGCACTGCAAAACATCAAACTTACCAACATTCTTCTCAATAACTTCTATTTGTGTTGATATTTTATGTAAGTTTTCTTTAATAGAAGCTACAGCTTGTTTTAGAACGGCTTCATCTTCACCTTCGGATTCTGTAGATAATTGCTCAAAAGAACTTCTAAGTTTAACAACGGACTCCATAACAGTTTCAATGATTTCGGTATTGTATTTATGTAAAGGAGTAGTTGATTCCTTTACTGATAGTGTTTCAATTTGTTCCAAAGCCGTTTGTAGGTCTTGTATAGAAGCAGACATATCGTTTAGTATTACTTCGCTATTGCGCACTTTAGCGACATCTATTAATTTTCCACTATCAGCACATTCAGCTATGCACAGTAAAGATATAAGAGGACTTTTTAATTCGAACACTGCTTTTTGAGTGTCTCTCAAATGCTTGACTTCAAGAGAAGGTTCATCCACTTTAATTTCACTAGCTTCGCTAAGAAGATTTCTGGCTTTGATAGTATCAGTAGAGAATTTAATAACTGCGCTCATTTCTTTATTCAACGACTCGATTTCTGTGAGAACTTTGTCTTCAGTGAGTAAATAGTCTTTGGACGTAACAAAATTGATATCTGAGATTAGTTTCTGCATTTCACCGCCACATGTTTCGACAAAGGCTACGCAAGTTTTCTTCACAAGAGTTTTGCTGTCACTTTCCATGTCAATACATTTTTCAATTATAGTTAACGACTGGTGAAGAGCTTTCAAAGGTTGTGGCAAACTATTGAATAATGTACTGCTAACTTCTTTCGATTCTGAAGGTGATTCTTTGGCAGCATCTGAAATACTGTGAATTTCCGACAGTGGAGATATTAAACTACTGATAATTTCTAAACTTCTTGAAGCAGTTGCTGCTGATGACATCAACTCTGACTTCAGAATAATATCTCTTTCAATAATTTGAACATCATTTATAACTTTAGACAGTGATGTACTGATGTCGAACATTTTAGTTTTGAATTCTTCATCTGTCATTTTGGGTTTTTTGGCCATTTCCATTTCAATTGACTCTTTTTTCCGTAAGGCTTCCTCTCTTGATTTGCTTACAGACTTCTCACTGCCTGAGCTGGATCGTCTAGAACTACGGCTAGTACGCCGCTCTTTCTTAGGTTTGACAATAGGAGCTGGCTCGGTGTCCAAGTGCTTTAAAGCTTCATCCTTAAACAGAATAGTTTTTGTGGGCTCCGATGACTCTTGACCGTCTTCCCCGGATGGTTTCAAGGATTTTGATTTAGGTTTTCCGGAACTGTGTGCACTCGCAAAGCTTTGCAGGTCAGATATAGCTTGAGTATCATCGTCTTTCTTTTCTTCTGAAAGTGATTGATCGCGTGATAAACTGAAAAAGTCGTCGACGCTTCTCTGGGAATCCGATTTTTTCCTTCCTAGTTTAATATCTGATCTTTCGTCAGACAACAACGCCATTGTTTTTTCTAAGTAGTCCTCTCCGCCAATCTCAAAGTCTTGATCTAACGATAACTGTGGCGGGCCGTTCTCGTCCGCTATAGATAAGTCTTCGAGATCAGCTTCTGTACGCATATCTTCATCAGGAGATACAAAATATTCCGGTGAGACGTCAATTATAACTGCTTCCATCAACAAATTACCAGATGTAGATGTTTCTTTAACAAATCTCAAGGGTGGGAGTTCAACCACGTTGTGTTCTGTTATGTTTTCTGATAATTGATCGGCGTACATTTCGACAATTTGTAAAGCTTCTTCTTCGGTCAAGTCTGGAGTTTCGTAAAGAGACACAGAAACTTCTTTGCCGTCGAATGAGAAGGATATCTCTCCCTTATCGTCAAGGGTAGTGATATCGCCGACTGGTGTGTCGTACATCTGTGATGTTCTTTCTTCGTGTATCGTGCTTAGAGATAAATTCCTTTGTAGAGCTTGTTCTTCAGCTTTTTTCTTCTTTGCCTTCATTGAATCATCAAATCCGAGGAGTGAAGCAGAACTGGCAGCAATGCCCATACAGTTTTGCGCTTCACAAGTGTAAGTCCCAAGGCAGCAGGTGCCGTCTTGGCCGGATATTATCCTGTGAATATCACCAGGTTTTAATTCTTCACCATCTTTGTACCATTTTAGGACGGGTTGTGGGACACCAATGACTTTACACTCTAGGTTTACGGCTCCTTCATCAGATAGTATGGCTTGAAGGTTTTCTAAAAATCTTGGTTTCTTATAGTGTCTAGGTATAATTAGTTTGAGGAAACATGAGGTAACGCTGTGGCCGAAGTCATTCATGGCGACACACTTCCACTCGGCCTGATCGAGGAACTCGAGGCTCTGTATGTCGAGGTAGAACACGCCGCGCTCTTCCCGGCCAAGGTGGCACCGAGAGGACTCGTCCACCGGCTGGTCGTCTCGATACCATAGTACCGAAGGTTCAGGCGGAATGGCGACTGAAAAGTAATACGTATGATTTTTATTTAAACTATATAGGTATCAACTAGTCATTTAAGTCACACTAAGTACAGTGCTACTTTGTAAAACTACTAAATTCAACGAACATCATGAGTGGCATTCGTTAAATTTAGTAGTTTTACAAACTGACCGCAAAAATTATAAATAAATATTTTTTTAATTGACTGACGGTTCTCGCATCACAGTTAACATTTAAAAAAGGTCAACCTTTTCATTTCAAGACAATTATGAAATATTAAAAAATCCAAGCTGGACGTACCTTTAACTGTAAAACGGAATGGCTCATCAATCTTCGCTTCCACGCTCTTCAATCCCTGAATGAACTTCGGAGCCTGATTCTTGGAGAACAACTGCAGTTTCTCTTCCTCATTCAACTGGTTCTGGATGTCTTCCACGGTGAGTTCCGCAGAACTGCTAGCTTGGCCCATGCAATTTCTGGCTATGCAACAGTAGGACCCCAAAGAGTTGGTTCCTGTGAGTTGGTAGACGTCTCCGGGCTTCAACTCTTGGCCATCCTTGAACCAGCTAAGAACTGGAGTGGGGAAGCCCACGACTTTGCACTCGAAGGAGACTAGCCCCTCTTCTGTTAGTACTGCTTGAAGGTTCTCCATGAATCTTGGCTTTCGGTAGTTTTTGGGCACTGTGGAAAATGAGGAAAAATCAAATATATTTAAATATACAAGAATATTCTCATGGCAAATGAATAAACCAAAACGAACGACATTATTATGAACGAACTTTATTGAATAAGTAGTATAAAATAAACCAGTCGGTAAGCTTTAAAATAAATGAAATAAATATAAATGTTTTCAACAGTATTTATTTTAGTCCGCATCTACTCAGGATGATTGAATGGTAGCCGCCAGATAAATGTGCAATAACGGTCATTGACCCAAATTATATTTATTGACTTTCTTAATGTCAAAAACTGGGCAAGTGCGATGAAAACTTATTTAAAAAAATGTGTAATTTACATTACTTAAAGCACTACAACGTAAGCTATCTATTTAGCCAGTAAGAGTCTGACACTCCCTTCCGCTCATTGATGATTTCCCTACCTTAAAAAAATATAATTTAATACCTACTTTAAAATCTGTTGCCCTTCAGTCAGTCGTTTCCGTGAATATGTCAAGGCATTCGAAAATAGAATATGTAAAAACCGGTCAAAAGCGAGTTGGACTCGTATTGGAAGGATCAGACCTTGCTTATTGCAAAATATCATGATTCTAGGTCAAAGGCAAGGGCCCTAAAAGTTTTGCGAGTATCCAAAATAAGGCACCGCAGCACACTAGGTGCGCGAGTCCCAGTCGTATTGATTGATTTTAATTATTTGTGATAAAACTTTTTAGTATAAGTTTTACATGTGTATAAAATTACAAAGTTTACTGCTTTCACAGTTATTTTTCCATTTTATGAAAGAGCAAAAACACTGATCTTTTTATCAGGTTCGTTTTATTTTAATGCGTTAAAGCGGTATTAAAAATGCTCGCTCTGTGAATTTTTCATCCATCTACCTGTTACAGTTCCTGAGATACTGCCCGCTGACAGACAGATTGACGGCTTAGTTATTGGGTTCCATTGATCTGTCAGGTATGGAACTCTAAAAATGGGGTATCTCACCATCCATGGTGACATAGCAAGTGGAGATGCCGATGCGGCCCCCCGTGCTGGTCGCGACGCACTTCCACTCGCCTTCGTCCGGCCACTCGGCGGTGCCCACCTCCAGCAGGTAGCCACCAGCGCCATCTTCTAGTACGTGGTACCTGGTATTAGAGAACGTTCTTCATAAATTACTGTAACATGATAAATTCAGTGACAGACATCGCACCTCCTTAGCCACTGATTCTAGAATGATTAATATTGCATAAGAGTTCGTTACACAACGGAAGTGGAAACACTAAGTTAAGACGTGGTTGGACCGTAGTCCATCAGGAGCTCAAACATATATAGGAGCGTACATTTCACATGAAATCGTTCACACATGTTGGTATCTTCCAAGCCCGTCCCAACAACTGTCGCCCTATCACTGTCTCCCTTTTCTTTCATATCAGTCATCACTCAATTCATCCATCTTTTGTTTGACCTCAATTTATATTATAGACAGGTTTAAATAGAGTATGAAAGTTTCAACGGAAAGTCCTCATTTTTCTGATGGGAGATAGGACATGTCAGCCGATAATGTTCCCTCTGTTGGGCGTAGACTCTATGCCTAAGCTCAATACAACGCGTAATAATAAAACTAGGTGTCGTTTGGTAAACATCACATGCTTTCAAATTGTCATCCGCCTTACCCGAACAACGTTTGAATCAACTATTAGGGAACATGCATGCGATTTTTTTTTTTCAAAATGAAATACTTATTAGCTCTAGTAAACAATCATGAAATTATTTTTTAAATACCTTCATCAGTGAAGTTATAAAGTGAGCTGGCTTCAAAGATTACTTTTAGAAAGAGAATTCCGGTATGATCTTTGACGTCAAAGTGCCTATCTATAGTAAAAAAAAAAACCATGATGCCTGAGAGCGACACATATATGTATTTGTTTATATATCTCGGTTTGTTTTTCGAGCAATTTTGATTCTATTTTCACTGTAGGTATTATATTTTTTTTATATTTTTAGATAAACTGTGTAGATAATAGATACGTTTTCATGAATATTCCCTATTCCAGTATTTTACACAGATCAACTGCCTGTCTCCACAAACCAATTACAGAGTAATACAAAATGGTTCACAATCATTTTAAAAGCAAATACATGGCAGTCAGTCATGCAGATTTAAACGGAGTAACTAAAAGTAATCGCGTTTGACGAATAACGAAAAATTTTGAAGTACCTACAATCATTTGCCAACTGTTGCTCTGTTCAAAAGCGTACAAATTTAGGAACAGTCCAAAATGTCCGGCTGCTGTACATTGAAAAAATAAAAATCCGTGAATTTGGACGCTTTGCTTTGAGAGTGCGTTTGTCAACTTGCGATTGTCCTCGCTGTTCCTGTACCTTTTAATTTGATTGTGGGCACCATTTTCAGCTTACTCGTTACACATAAATAGCCATGTTTGTCCTTAAAAGTTTAATATTTTGCCAAATAAACAAAAAGGTTTCTAATTTAAAATACAATAAGAGTACCTAAGTAAAGTCAGCAAAATTATTTTTTACCACTTTTTGCAAAAATTTAAACTTCGACAAGGTTTAAACACTTGAAAATATCTAACCGTCAAACAAAATGGAACATTGAAAAACTTTTTTCTATTCTCAATAAGGGCGCTTTCAAATTAGTCGCTAAGTGCCGCGCGGCAGCATTATCTTAGCGACTAATTTGACAGCGCTTTTAGTCATACCCGTACGTAAAATACACTTGGACGTGAAGTTTCAGAAATCATCCCGACTTACATGCAAAAGTATTACTCTATTAGCGAATGAAAATTTGCTGTCGTAATATCGATGGCGGAAAATACAAATATCTTAAGGGGTGAACAATACAAAGCACGTTTGGATTTCAACGTTCAGCTCAAGGCTAGTTGGCAAGGCATAGTTGAAAATCCAACGGTGCACTGTATACCCGTTACGACATTTGAAAATTCTACCGTCGCTAACGGTAGGCGGCAGATAAATATGTAAGAACGGTCATTGATCCACATGCCTTTTGACTTTCTTAATGCCGAAACAGAAATGAAAACCAAAAGCTTGACGTTTCATAATTTTATTTATTGTTCGTGTGTCTACGAAGGGATATTAGCGAAAGGACAATGTACCTTATTGCAAGTTTTTTTTGGCGCCTACCATAATGTAAGCAATTGCTCACGTGACATATCGATAGCGCATGTAAGCTCCTGACGTTTTTTTCTTTTACTTTTTGACAATCGCGATTTGTCCCTTTGTCGTTTTATAACTCCGAGTAACATTTAAATTAAAGGTGATATGAATGTAAGTACAAAAGACATTTATTTAAAAGTGGATTTCATACTAAGAACCAGTTAAACATTTCAAAATCCGTATCTTGAAACATTGTCGACACTACGATTACTTTGTTATCAAATACGGTGAAATTCACAATTCATATGCTATTTGTTGTACCAGAAATCCCAATCATGTACCAACGAACATTGTACATGCTAAATCTGAAATGTACCTTATAATTCCTACGCGTGTATTAGGTTTAAGCCGATGTGAGTTCGGTGCAGTTGGCGCGTATTGACTATGGTAACAACGCTAGTACATTCGGGCCTAGGGCTGCCAGTCGTCCGGATAAAACCGGCCATATTTAGACTTTTGTTTGACGGTATTCAGTTTGTCAGGCTTTTTAGGGTTGCGTACCCAAAACCTCAACGGTTGCAAAGCCTCGTCCGTCCGCTTGTCTGTCCGTTCGACTGTCTGTTAGCGGGCTGTATCCTTTGAACCGTAATAAGTGGATAGTTTAAAATTTTCACAAAGTTGTGTATTTCTATTGCCGCTATAACAAAAAGTAATAAAAATATTAAAAGGGCAGTATTCAATCTAGTATATGATGGTACCTGCATGCGTGAGTCCGACTCGCATTTGCTAGATTTTTCATTTTAAGTAGAACTAAAGTTCATTAATTTCTTAATTAATTAATTAATTTTGGTATAGTAGCGTTAATGAATGTTTTTATTTTTTTGTAATAAAATTAAATAAATTAACGTCTTATTGTATTGATCATCATCATCATCATGTCAGCCAAGGACGTCCACTGCTGGACATAGGCCTTCCCCAAGCGTCGCTACAACGGCCGGTATTCAACTACCGATGAATCGCTAAAAAACTCAGAAACTTTAATATATGAAATAATTTTCAAAATTCTGAAATAAAATGATTTCCGTTTAGAATTCTACCCAAATGTCCTACTTAACTGGCAAACCAGCGGGTCTAAAAAGGCCACTTTAGTAGAACCATATTATTAGGATCATGATATTACCTGCGTACAATTCATTTGTTTGACAGTTTTGTGTAGAGATTCGTGATACAAAAGTGTCAGACAAATGAGTAGCGTGATTTGAATTGTACGCAGGTAATATTATGATGCTAATATGAAGAATCTACTTGCCTGTTTAGACCCGCTTATCGATTTTTTTTTTCTAATGGGTTTGCCACACAGCCTGACAGAGACAAAGTTTACGATGGAGCGAGCTTACCCAAAAGGAGCCTGCGGATCTAAAAAGGCCACTTTAGCAGAATCAGAATGCAAATCACGCTACCCATCACTGTCAAATTTTCCCAATCAACCTTGAACCTAATGCGTTAGCATTAAAGATGAAAATGAAATTTGACAGATTGTTGCGTAATTAATATTAAGATCATAGAACAGATAAAGGAGGTGAGATAAAGGAGATTTTAAGGTTTTTAAAATTACCGGTGTGAAGAAAACCCTTCTCAAGCCACACTACACAATCTGTATTCTTTTACAACACGTTATGATAGCGCAAGACGGCATAATTCATTTTTTTTTGCGGAGCTTCGTACGCTTTCACAATATGAGTGCGATTGTTGGCCGGTGAATCAAATTTTGACGAAATATGAACGTCTATTCATATGTGCGGCGCGCCGGCCACGCCCACGAGGCCCTTCTAACCTCCTTTATCTTTTTTGTGATTATGATACTCCTAAAGTGGCCTTTTTCACTCTAACTTTGAAGAGATTAGCGTTGTAAACATTCGGAAACACAGACGCTCGATACTTTAGTTTCACGACTTGCCAACCCTAAAGCAGGCCTCATATTTTATTGAAAGTACTACTAGGCCAAGCTACTGTAGGTACTGATAAAGTGTTAACATTAATGTTCGGTAGACTGTACAAAGTCGGATTAAAAGACGGGTAGTCAGAATTCGTACTACGTTCGAATATTGGGTGGCATTATTTGAATTGTATATTAGTAATTTCATGATTTCAGATTGCCGTAGATATATCGAATTATATTTTTTTTTATATGTTAACACAGACTTAGGTTTTTACTAGATGGTTGAAACTATGAATTTGAGATGAATTGGAGAACTTTGAAGAGGTAGAGATTATCACACGGCTTGCAAAAATTCCATATTCATATTCATACGAGCATATTCATTTATTTGCGTTCTACAAGGTATTTACAAAAGATGTCATAAAAAGCTTACAGTTAAGCACCATTGTAGACCCCCTGTTAGGGCACAGCAAAAGGTATTGTTCACTTAAAAATACAATAAATAATATTAACGAGATCAGTTTTCGTGTATCACAATTAGAGGTAGGTAATTACACACTCAGCATATAGTGTTCTAAAGTGTTAAACAATCTTCTTGACATATAACTATACTATTAAAGAATGTTTGTATAGATATATTTATATCAGTTATAGTTTATCATTTAAGTATTCATTTGTATCATAATAGCACTTGTTTAAAATAAATAGTTTTAATTTATTAATAAAAATATTGTACTTATTTATATTTCTAATTTCTTCTGGTAACTTATAATATATTTTATTGACATAACGTAGGAGTATCGGGTATTTTCGTACAAATTTACAGAGCTCAAAGATGTAGAGGCACGGTAGGGTTAAAATTTTCAATTCTTGGAAGTGTGGTTTACAGGTGTCGGTGTGTTCGATGTTGACTAGAATTCTAATAAGTTTCTTTTGTAGGACGAATAGTGGGTGCGTCTGAACTATTCCCCCATAATATGACACCGTATTTTAGCCATGCATAAGCATAGGTATGCGTAATATGTTACCAACGCAGTATTTTGGTCTGTCGTTTTTTTTAATTTCCCGAAAGGCGTATGAAAATTTAGATAATTTTGCTTTTAATTTTTGAATGTGCGTCTTCCAATTTATGTGTGTGTCTATATCTAAGCCTTTAATAGGGTGAATTTATTAACTATTTCTAACTGATAATTTTTAAAACTGAAGTTAAGTGTTATAGGTTTTTTTTTTGTCGTGGGTGATATGTCATTATTTTAGTTTTATTATGGTTTCTTTCTAGGTTATGCTCCGTCATCCATTGAGTTGTAGCGTCAAGTATTGTATTGAGTTTATCGTTAAGGTTGGTACTAGTTAACTAGTTTCGCATGAGGCAAGAATGGATATATCATCCGCAAACAAAACACAAGGCTCGCTGATATGCTTTGGGAGGTCGTTTATGTAAACTAAGAATGGGAAACAGCCTATTACACTGCCCTGTGGTATTGAAGCGGTGATTGGGAAGTTTTCAGAACGAATCGATTCTATTTCGTTCGTTTTTTGGTTGAAAAATTCCAATTCCACCAATTGCTCTCTATGCTGTAAATATGATGCCAACCATTCATGACATTTACCACGGATCCCTATTCCATATAGTTTATTTAGTAATATGTTGAATTGAACTTTGTCGTAAGCTTTTGTCATATCCAGCAGTAAGCCTATTGCATACTTTTTGGAGTTTATGGTATCGAGCGCTTTTTGAATGTATTTATAGACGGCCAGGATAGTGGATCGGTTTTTTTAAGCCATTTTGACAGTCGTTAAATATATTGTATTTTTCACAAAAGGTGTAGACACGGTTGCACATGGCTTTTTCAAATATTTTTGATGCAGTTGGCAGGAGAGCGATGGGGCGGCAGTTGTTAGGGTCAGTTTTTGCGTTCTTCTTGTGAATAGGCTTTATTAGGGCTTTTTTCAAGAGGTCGGGGAAAGCACCTTCCTCAAAAGATTGGTTCACCAGTTTATAGAATAGGAGAGTTAGTTAATCTGCACGTTTTCTCAATAATGTAGGAGGAAGTTCGTCAACGCCATAGCTCGATTTATTGTTTTAAGTTTCTTAATAATGCATTCACTTCATAGGGATCTGCTGGATTCAGGAAGATCGAATTCTCTGAGCAGCTATTAAAATAATAACAGCCACATGAATCTTCAAGGTTAAGCCTTGCCGAGGTTACTCTATGTATGGGTGACCATCTTAACATACCGAGACTTCTCCTTGTCTCGGATATCACATTAAGCCGTTGGTCCCGGCTGTCATTTCTAGATTTTTAGCAGTAATTTCAGATTATTAGAAGCCAGGAAATTTGACACTAGTCTTGCCAAAAGTATCATCATCTGCCAAGCCTTTTCCCAAATATATTGGTGTCGGCTTCCAGTCAAGCCGGATTTTAGCTTTTGCCATACCACTGTTAATCCCGCGATGGTTTGTGTTGGTATGTTCATACATTAAAATTGTAAAAATAATGTTCTTAGCCAATAAACGACAAAAAAAACTGAATACCAGTATTTGACGAGAAGCGGTTGCCTACCAGACCTCCACAACCCATTAACTGGGTAACACGGTACTTTATAGCAAGACTGGAGTCAGATTTAATGGCTTCTGACTATCCGTAACAACTGCCAAAGACAAATGACACCACAAATGACAGCCGGGACCAACGGCTTAACAAGCTTTCCGAGACACGGAGGAAACTCGGAATGTTAAGATCCACCTTGAAGAAGAATACCAACCTTGGCAAGCGTTGCTTAACCTTGAAGATCGACCCGTGCGGCTGTTATTATCTAGCCACGAGTTCCTCATCTTGCCAAAAGTATCGTGTTACTTAATTACGAGGGCAAATAGTCGCTCCACGTAAAATACTAGCATTCAGCTGAATCCGGTTTGACTGGAGGCCGACCCTAATATAGTTGGGAAAAGGCTAGGCAGTTGATGATCTGGTCGGTATTTCCCAGATAGTAGCAGTTTTAGAATATAAAAAAACTGACCAAGTGCGTGTCGGACTCGAACACGATGGGTTCCGTACAATAAACCGCAAAAAATGTTTCTTGTATGGGAGATCCATCATTTTTATTATTTTTTGTTATAACGGACACACTATAAAAAATTAAGCTGTCTACCTGTTACGGTTCTTGAGATACAGAACATACGGGCGAACGGGCGGACTGACAGCGGAGAGTTAGTTATAGAGTTCCGTTGGTTACCCATTGGATACGAAACCCTAAAAAACGGGCAATTGCTTTTTCTGTAGTTTTTTTTTACTGTTGATGCCTATCTGGTGAGATAGTGGTCAAAAGAATGCCTTTTCTTTTGACCACTATCTCTCCAGATGATGTAATCGAAGATGGAGCACGCTTGCCTAGAAGTAACCTATTCACTCTTGGCTTAAAGACTCCCAGGTTGTAGCTATCAGGAAACAGACTCTGACAGGGCATTCCTCTCCTTAGCTGTACTCGCTATGAATGTGTTCTCAGACCGTTTTGTGCGGGTGGGATGACCAACGTGTACCGGTGGCGCATCGCCGTTCGTATTGAGGTCCGATGTTGGAACGGGTGATGGTGAAGTGTATTACATAAACGGACACCACACACTGACTTACCTCTCACTAGGCTCAATCTTTCCCTCCTTGTTGTACCAGACGACATTGCGGGGCCACGGCGGCACCACGATATGGCAACCAAGGGTCAGAGGCTCGCAGATCCGCACGAACTGGTCCTCCAGCTCCTTCGTGAAGATAGGAGGCGGCTCTGGAGTAACACTGCTGGGAAACCGACGAGATACATGTTTTTATTAAGACGTACAAGGTACAGACGGAAAATAATTCATATGTTAATGCCCCCGGGGTAATTACATAATTATGAAATACTTATGAACATATGAAATATATTTTATTTAGTTAACTTCGAGTTAGCAACTAACTCTGAGTCAAAATGATAACTCTGTGTCAAAATGTTTGTGCAACCTTCCCTAAGATTTTTATAAAATTAAAAACTAGCTTCTGTCGGCGGCTTCGCCCGCGTGGTCCCTAGGGAGCATACTCCTAGGATAAAAAGTAGCCTATGTCCTTTCACAGGCTCTAGACTATCTGTGTGTCAAATTTCATTTAAATCGGTTCAGACAGACAGAGTTACTTTCGCATTTATAGCATTTAGTAAGGATAAGGAAGTAAGGATTTTAGAAAATAAGCACTCAATGTATATTACTAGCTGACCCGCGGAACTTCATCTGCGTCATTGTTCATTAATGCTCCACTCCTATTGGTAGTAGTGTGACGTTATAAAGCCTATAGCCTCCTTCGATAAATGGGCTATCAAACGTAACATGGCCGAACTCATGAAAATTTGTACATTGATGGCTATGTATGAAGAAACAATTGCTGTACTTTATTATCAATAGTATTACTATAGCTATTATTTATAGAGTTTATTACTTTAGCAAAAGTATATAACTACGAGATAAAGTGTATCTAAGCAGAAATTCTGGTGTTACCTGGAGCTGGGTCTAGCGGATCCCTCCCTGCTGCCGCGGCCGACGACATGGACCTTGGATGAAGAGTAGGCCCTGCCCATGCAGTTGACAGCCTCGCAGGTGTAGGTTCCGAGCGACGTCGGGTCCTCGGCGTTTGCTGTGAGCGCGAATACATCACCTGCTTTTATTTCCCGACTGTCCTGTGAATTGATAGATTCCGAGCAGAGTATCGCAAACTTGGATTATCCGAATTCTACGAACAGGGAGGGACATCCCATCAGGATATATTGGGAAATACGTTCGTCAAAGGACTCTGAGGCTCGAGCGTCATCGCTAAAATTATTAATGCGAGAGTGGGTTTGTTTGTATGCTATGCTTTGACTAACCGCTTTTGATGATTTTTGGTGCACAGGTACTATATGGGACCCTGGCAACGTTCCTTGATTAACAGCGCACCGAGCTTCTGGCTTTAGGAATTGTATACGGTAAGCGCTAGCGTAAATTGTGTTTCAATAATGTACGATTCATGGAGTCCTTGAATATCTTACATAATTTGTATGATTATATTTCTAAAGGTTAAGTAATAAAGATGCAGCAAGGGATCAAATGAAGGCGTATCGGTTCCTCGCCCCGCTCTTATACACCATTAGGAGTAACCCTAACCTTGTACCATCGCAGCACGGGAGTGGGCACGCCGACCGCCATGCTCTCGAGCGAGACAGTCCCTTGCTCAGTCAGGAGAGCGCGAAGTTCTTCCTGGGGAACACTGACATACCTTCCATGATACGTCCTCTTACCTTGAACCATCGCAGCACAGGAGTGGGCACGCCGACCACCTTGCACTCGAGCGAGACAGTCCCCTGCTCAGTCAGGAGCGCGCGCAATTCTTCCACGAATTCAGGGCGCTTGTACGCTTTCGGTACTGTGAATCGAAATGGTGTATTAGTTTTTTGTACCAGTTGTTAGAGATACAGCTTGAAAGCGCTAATCTCAGGAAGAACTACTCCGATTTAAAAAAAAATCTTTCAGTATTAGATAGCTCATTTATCGAGGAAGGCTATAGACTATATCATCACGCTAAGACCAATAGAAGCGGAGCTGACGAAGTTGCGCGGGCTTACAAGTACATAATAAATGCGAAAAATCTCACCAAGTACATTAAGATGCGCAGAGCAGCTGGCGCGACCACCAGCGTTCTCCGCGGTACAGGTCCATCGGCCAGCATCGTCCACGCTTATGGCGGCCACGTCCGCACACCAGAAGTTGCCATCCCGGGCCAACGCCACTCGCTCCGCTTCCAACAGGCGGCGCTCGTTGCGGAACCATGTTACCTGGGCAAGGAAAAATAAATAAAATTACTTCAAAAGTGCGGGTCTGCGGGTCTAAAAAGACCACTTTAGTAGATCATCATTAATCATACAACAATCTGTCAAAATTCATTTTCATCTTTATCGCTAAAGCTTTAAGTTCAAGGTTGATTGGGAAAATTTGACAGCTTCGGGTAGCTTGATGTAGGCACTTGTCTCACAGCCAGCGAGAAAGCGAGTAGATATCGACCATTTGCCCGCTGAGAAAAGGGAGAAAAGATATAGATCTCGTGTGAGTAAAAGAGACACATACATTCATAGTCAATAGCTGGCTGTTCACCATGCCGGCGAGCGGCTCTTACCTCTAGTTGATCGCAGCGACAAGAGCTATTAAAGATTGTACTCGCCCAACGACTCTCACTCGGCGGTGCTTGCTTGGCGGTCAGAACAACCAAACTGCAGTAATTTCTACGTGTAGTGCCGGTCGGAGCGAGTATTGCGAGTAAAAGCCCGTCGCACTAAAGCACTCACTGGAAGCCGAGCGTCAAACCTATCAAAACTTTTCACTCGCTAGCAGCATTTGAAGCTTTACTCGCTACTCGCGGATCGCCGGCGGTGAGACAACTGCCGTAGACCCGCTGAAATAGGTTGGTATGTTCGTGGTAAACATACTCGTACAGTAGTTTCTGACGGACTCGTCCTTTAATATTAAGGGCAATTCTCGTATTTTTAGAAAGCACTTACAATAGGGATGTTTATTGATTAATAAAAAACCGGCCAAGTACGAGTCGGACTCGCCCACCGAGGGTTCCGAGCAATTTTTTTGGTACTTATTAGATACTTTAAATTAAGACTATATTTTTATTATTTAATTACAAATGAATAGTTTTCAGACTTTTTCCTATACCTACTTGCAGTATAAGATGGTATTAATTTCCAAATTACATACTTTATAGATCAACGAGAAATTTATATCCCGTTTCTGTTTTTTTTTTTTCACTATTTGCACCTACTAGTATTATTCTCTGCATCACCCAAAGGTTGACTGGCAGAAAATGCCTCAGGCATTAAGTTCGCCTCTGTACATCTGTGTGCGTAAAGTATTCAATAAATAAATACACCCTTAGATACATTATGATCGCTTGCGCTGATCATCACCATCATCATATGCCTAGCCTTTTCCCAACTATATTGGGGTCGGCTTCCAGTCAATCCGGATTTAGCTGAATACCAGTAATTTACGCGGAGCGGCTGCCTACCAGACCTCCACAACCCATAACACGGTACTTCATGGCAAGACTGGAGTCTCCGTATTATTCGTAACGACTGCCAAAGATCTACAAATGACGGCCGGGACCAACGGCTTAACGTGCTTTCCGAGGCACGGAGGAAACTCGGTATTTTAAGATGGTCACCGATGGGTGACCCTCACGCAACGCTTGCCAAGGTTGGTCTGTAGATAGGTATACAGACCAACCTTGGCAAGCGTTGCTTAACCTTTAAGATCGACCCGTGCGGCTGTTATTATCTAGCAACGAGCTCCTGGATCGGTTGCGCTGATCGAAGCTAGAAAAATAAACGATCCTATTGGTTCTTTACAAACACATTCCTCGTTATGCATCCACGTACATCTCTAGTTGAAACACAGCCTTACAGTAGATATATAAAAAAACTAGCTGACACGTGCCCACTTCGTTGGGCGATATTTTTCGGGTGTAAGGGGGTCGGTGGGATGAGGTCGTGGTAATCATTATCAAATGTTAGGAAATCGAACGATTGAAAGATATTTCCACCAATCGGTTGGCTTAGTATGAACTAGACTTCGCTAATGGGGTATTGATAAATACTTTTTGTCCAAGCAAGCGAAAAGTTGTATCTCCTCATAGTGGAATGCCCTTAGCGCCTATAGTATTGTTACGAGCTTGGGGTTCGTGACAATTAAAAACAGCCGATTAAACAACCAAAAATGACACTTTAATTTACAACAGTAATTAACACTTTAAACACACTAATTGAAACACACAATCGCACTACTGAACACTTCATTTCACTTAATTCGCAGTTGAAGATCGCTTTCGAAGTTATCCCTTGTATCGCCAATTCAATACTGACTCCAATCGCCGGATGTCCGCCCTTTATATGTATACCGGCGACAGTTATTTCTAGAACCTTCTAGTATGGAAACTTCTGGAAAGTTCGTTTACATACCGGTCCCGACTGACCTGGTGTCGAAACATCGAGAATTTCAGCAGAAAATTCTAGAAACAAATTGACCTCAGTAATTAAGGGCAATTCTCGTATTTTTAAAAAGCACACACAATAGGGATGTTTATTGATTAATAAAAAACCGGCCAAGTACGAGTCGGACTCGCTCACCGAGGGTTCCAAGCAATTTTTTTGGTACTTATTACTTTAGATTAAGACTATATTTTTATTATTTAATTACAAATGTATAGTTTTCCGACTTTTTCCTATACCTACTTGCAGTATAAGATGGTATTAATTGCCAAATTTCATAGTTTATAGATCAACGAGAAATATATACCCTTAGATACATTGTGATCGCTTGCGCTGATCGTCATCTGCCTAGCCTTTTCTCAACTATATTGGGGTTCGTTATGCATCCACGTACATCTCTAGTTGAAACACAGCCTTACAGTAGATATATAAAAACACTAGCTGACACGTGCCCACTTCGTTGGGCGATATTTTTCGGGTTTAAGGGGGTCGGTGGGATGAGGTCGTGGTAATCATTATCAAATGTTAGGAAATCGAACGATTGAAAGATATTTCCACCAATCGGTTGGCTTAGTATGAACTAGACTTCGCTAAATAGGGGTATTGATAAATACTTTTTGTCCAAGCAAGCGAAAAGTTGTATCTCCTCATAGTAGAATGCCCTTAGCGCCTATAGTATTGTTACGAGCTTGGGGTTCGTGACAATTAAAAACAGCCGATTAAACAACCAAAAATGACACTTTAATTTACAACAGTAATTAACACTTTAAACACAGTAATTGAAACACACAATCGCACTACTGAACACTTCATTTCACATAATTCGCAGTTGTAGATCGCTTTCGAAGTTATCCCTTGTATCGCCAATTCAATACTGACTCCAATCGCCGGATGTCCGCCCTTTATATCGGCGACAGTTATTTCTAGAACCTTCTAGTATGGAAACTTCTGGAAAGTTCGTTTACATACCGGTCCCGACTGACCTGGTGTCGAAACATCGAGAATTTCAGCAGAAAATTCTAGAAACAAATTGACCTCAGTAATTCCGCTACTCGATATTAGATGGCGCCATTAACTCGTAAATTTCGTTACGTACCCAGCCCCAGAACAGATAAATCATGTACATTACATTTTTAAGTTTATTTTTATTTGTCTGTTTTGTATTTTTTATACTTATCTTTGGATTTGGAGTTTGAAAAATCCAAATTATTATACATGTTTTAAGCGACAGCAATTTTTTATTTCGCTACAAAATCTCATACTGTTAAACCCAGCAATAATTCTGGCGCGTAACAGTATGAGATCCTCGGAATCCTATTACTGCTAATGAATCATTGTGAAACCTATTGGATTGCAGTATTAATAAGGTATTAATACTGCAATCCAATAGGTTTCATAATGATTCATTAGCAGCTCCAGTAGACAGTCAGCCTAACGGATGATTTTATATCTATACTAATAATAAAGCTGAAGAGTTTGTTTGTTTGTTTACTTGAACGCGCTAATCTTAGGAACTACTGGTCCCATTTATCGAGGAAGGCTATAGGCTATATAGGCTATATATCATCGCACTTAGACCAATAGGAGCGGAGCAGTAATGAAAATTGTCACGCAGACGAAGTTGCGCGGGTGAACTAGTATTAGGATAAAATAATAAAGAATGCATGGATGACATGCATGGTCTATAAATGTTTATTTTGGGTATTATACGTTAACTACAACGTAACAAAACTGGGACTCTTTCATTTCTATTTTATGACATAAAGTAAAGATCTTAAAAGCCCCTTTACTTAGATTTAGCCTCAATGCGGTTCATACGGTTCATACGGTTCATCCTCCGTCGTCGTAAATTACCTTTGTACGTTTTTCTTAGTATTTCAAAACTGGGACATAATTGATCTTATTTTCCAACCGAAGTTAACCAATTTATTTCACAAGTAGGTACAAAATCGTGACAGCAAGTGACTGTTTTTATTTTTCTAACAAGTTGAACCGTGCTACTTCGTCTGCTCCGCTCCTATTGGTTTTAGCGTGATGATATATATAATCTATACCCTTCCTCGATAAATGGAAGTATAGAGTATAGATCATAGATGAAAATATTCAGTATAGATACGATTTTATTTGTATGAAGGTTACTTGCGTAGTAGAAAATATACCGGGTTAAAGTTAATTTTTAAATAAATAACTTAGGCGAATATTTGCGCAAATAAATCGAGTGAAGAACCTATCTGCCAACTAGTCTTGTAAAGAATAAATAGAAGAATTTCATAAAGAATTTCATTCATTTGTTTTGTGATGTGTGAATACGAACAGATAGAAACAAAACAACCACCGCAGCTATGAATTACTTCACTAAAATGTATGTTCATTAAAATTAAGCTCAACATTTAACAGCGTCTAACGTTTTGATTGCAATTAAAACTGAAATGTCGGTGAAATATCAGTATTTCACCAACAATTCAATGCAAGCGAGGATATTCTGGACTAAATTTTAATTGAAATTTCATTATAATAAGTGACTCTGACGGGTATCAATATAATATAACTAGCATCCCGCGCAACTTCGTCTGCGTGACAATTTTCATTACTGCTCCGCTCCTATTGGTCTTAGCGTGATGATATATAGCCTATAGCCTTCCTCGATAAATGGGCTATCTAGCACTGAATGATTTTTCAAATCGGACCCGTAGTTCCTGAGATTAGCACATTCAAGCAAACAAACAAACAAACAAACAAACTCTTCAGCTTTATATATTAGTATAAGATAAGATTCAAATCAATAGTGTTTTCACCGTGGAAAGCGCAGAGCATTTGCAACTCGTCGAAATGTCAAATTCGCCATGTCATTTCTAATCAAGTAGTTATAGGAGTGCTGCAGTTTATTCATAGTTATTACCTCTTATTTTACACTACAGTGATCTTTATTGTCGATGCTGTAAGGTTGCTATTAGATGTGAAATAACTGGCTGTATCTAGCTAGCCGCATTAAATTTGGGACCTTACCTTTATAACAAGCTCGGAGAAGCTCGTGGCTAAATAATAACAGCCGCATGGCTTGATCTTGAAGGTTAAGCAACGCTTGCCAAGGTTGGTCTGTGGATGGGTGACCTTCTTAACATACCGAGTTTCCTCCATGCCTCGGAAAGCACGTTAATCCGTTGGTCCCGGCTGTCATTTGTAGATCTTTGGCAGCCGTTACGGGTTGTCAGAAGCCAGTAAAGCTGACTCCAGTCTTGCCATGAAGTACCGTGTTTCGTTAACGACCCTACACACCCTAGTGTCAGAGTTCATAAACAGCATCAAAGGCCTCTGACATGGTTTGTTTGACGACCGCCATTTGTTTTTATCAGACAATCAGGTGATTCAAGCCTGCAATGTTAGAACATTGCAGGCTTGTAATTGTTTCCAATTACTTTACAAACTATGCTTCCCGTGGGAATCGAACCCACGACCACCGGATCGCCCTAAATTATATCCAGCAAATGCGTCTAATACAATTTTTAGTGAAAATATATCTGAAATATTAGGTACATTCTAAAATCAAATTACAAGCAATTTTAATAATCTCACCTCGACGATGGAGCTGCCCTGCGCTGCGCGGGGTTCCTATTTCTGTCTACAGGGTTTAAGGAACCTTTAACACGAACATGCTTTAACATTTTAAGGGCAGGGTAAAATCAATTTTCTTAGTACAAAAATACTGAAAAGGTTAGGAACCACTGCATTAAACGATATTAAACCAAGTCATTTCACTAGCTGTCAAAATAAATGCCGGGGTGTCACTTAGGCCGCTGATTTAACGGCGCCCTTCCACGAAATGGCTAGGCCGTCAATTAAACGGCTGATTAAGCTAGTTGGATGGGGCATACGAATATATGTAGTAGCAGCTTTGGACACTGCTCAACAAAATAAGCTTCACTAAGAGACACAATAAATGGTTTAATAAATTATTTATGCAGGAGACGATGGTTGTATTGTGAAAATAACTTCAACCTCTATTTGTGGTAAAAAGTGTACCTTAACTGGTATTCATATTACAAAAGCTCGCAATTAATAAATCTATAATAAATATACATGAAGAGAAAAGTTTGTACCTCTTTTAAAGCAAATGACGCGGAGGAGTATACAGTACATAGGTAAAGTTTACTCGAAACTTTTATTTTACTCGCAAAAATAATAAGTTGCTTGGGTACTGTCAAATTCCACTATATAAAAAACACATTTCCGAAAATGAATCTGCACAAATCATTTTAAAAATAAACTCTCTTCATAATTCGCGCGCTTCCGCGGCCATCTTTGTTTTTCCGGGAGCTGTCAAGAGAAGCGCGGGAACTGAATAACAGATTATAAATACATACAACGGATGCGGTTTGAAATAGACGAATTATGTCACGAACAGCGTATGTTGGACATTCCGATGAATCTCAAGGTTTCTGAGTGGCGTTAATGAAATAGTGTTACGGGTGAACGTGGGTTGTAGACTGTAGTATACCAACTCGGCGAGATGTGAAAGAAAAGTCTATGATTGTTAAACTCCCTCCAACTCCTGTTCCTAAAGTCGGAGTTGGCTACTCTTCAATGGACATTATTGTGAACATACCTACAAACTTTGAAAGTAGTTAGTCTTGCATATAATAAATATTCATTATACTGAGTCCAGATGTCATAATATTTAATTGCATTATTTTCTCATACAATAAAGGAAATGCGTGGATATAATGGTAGATATTTAATATTCCGTGTTTTTTGTTATTAATATTTCATTACTGCAAAACTGTCTCAATTTTATGGTTCTACATAAAAACAATGATTAGTTTTGTATGATTTTTATAGCTACGTAGGCGTGTTGCGAGATTTAAAAGAATCAGCGCGACCCTGGAAAGCAAAGGGTATTAGGAGGAATACGGATGGGTTTTAGTCAACAACTTCCGCTCCAACTAAAGAGAAGAATAAATCTGATGATTTCCCATCCTTAAAAAAAAGGTACATACTCGTAGGTGTACTAAATGCAACAAGGCATTATCTGCCAAGAGTTTATTTTTGTATTCAGTCTTTCATCGTGTAGTACCAAAGCATAAAATTAATAAAGGCAGCTCTAAAAACCTTTCTAAAACAACTTTGCGAGTTGCAAAAGAACAAAAATAACACAAATTCTCGAATAAGATACTAGCGTTTTACATTAAAATGTTTATCAGTGAAATAAATATCATACTTGCTCATATTTCATTCAGGAGGATTGTGAAAAACGTTGTTGGCAAAAAAGGACTTAGGGGGCCACAGAGAGTTTTTTTAATTAAAGGTCGTGGACATTTATTTAATTTTCTTGTTTATCTGTATCACAGCGACGCTAAGCGACGCTGAGCGCTATTTTCATTGCCTACTATAGTTTATTTTTAATTTAACAAACAAAGTTTTTCTGATCTCAGATAAATTCGTTTCAATGGAATGTAGCCCTTAAGTAGTTTTAAATTGTGGGATAAAAGCTATTACGTGCCAAAATATCGACCTCGATGACAGTAGATATTTGGCTCAAGAAAGGAAAAACAGTATGTATACCTACAAAATATATTTACCTATGTAGATCTATGTTAACATTGTTAAAAAGGTATTTAATTGAACAAGTATTAGTAATTTCGAGACATCCTCTCCTCGTGCTCTCCTTCGGTCCCCAAGGAACCTACATTCCAAATTCCGGCTTTCTACGACATTTTCGACTTTGGCTGTGCATTATCTGTCAGTCACTTGGTCATTCAGTCACTCAGTAACGGAAGACTATTTAGTCGTCTTACAACGGCAGTCCACTTCATCTATCCAATGACTAACAAACATCATCAACTGCCTAACCTTTTCCCAATTATTATATTGGGGTCGGCTTCCAGTCAAACCGGATTCAGCTGAATACCAGTGTTTTACGTGGAGCGGCTGCCTAACAGACCTCCACAACCCATTAACTGGGTAACACGGTACTTCATGGCAAGACTGGAGTCAGTATCCGTAACGGCTGCCAAAGATCTAAAAATGACAGCCGGGACCAACGGCTTAACGTGCTCTCCGAGGCACGGTGAAACTCGGTATGTTGCCAAGGTTCCATGTTGCTGTGTTCCAGGTCCATCCACAGACCAACCTTGGCAAGTGTTACTAAACCTTGAAGATCGACCGTGCGGCTGTTATTATCTAGCCATGAGCCCCTCAAGTTGTTGTTGAGTTGTTCCTACAATACTGTTTACTAAATACTAATGGTATGTAATGTTATAAAACCATCTAACATAAAAATATAACCGTTTTTATTTTTCCGTTTTTAATGGGTTGTGGAGGTCTGGTAGTTAGCTGCTCCTCGTAAAATACTGGTATTCAGCTGAAACCGGTTTGACTGGAAGCCGACTCCAATATAGTTGGGAAAGGCTAGGCAGATGATGATGAGTATTGTAGGAACAATAACTGCTTTTTAAGGATAAAAAGCAGTTGTTGTTCCTACAATACTGGTAACTAAATATTACGGCAATCCTACTATGCTGAGTGCCCTGCGTACCTACTATGCTATAATAGAGTAAAATAATATAATAGAATAGAGTTAGTTTTTCTTCTTTGACATGGAACCCAAAACATAAATGTGTGCAGCGGAAACCACAGTCTGTTAATTTGTTAATTTGGAGTGTACGTGCGTTAAAGCTTTGTGTTAGAAATCAATTATTGGTAATTGTAGTCTAAAATTTCCAATAATTCATTTGTATTCATAACATCACATTGTAGATATATCTGATCAGCTTATAACCAGGCGCACGCGTGTGATGTTTGTTTCTTGCATTATTGATTTTAATGAATACTGAAAAAACTGACTTTGACTTTGATTTTGTTTTTTAGTGTTCCAAACCTTTAAAGGTATATGAAAAAACGGAGCTCATTTAAGTACACTCGGTTGTCTATCTGTCTGCCCTTCTGCCATTTTCTCCGAATCTACTAGACCTATTTAGTTTAAATTTGGTTCTAAAATATTTTTTTGTGACTCACAGACGTATAACGATAGTAAATACACTTTATGGAGGAAGACCAAATTTAACAAAATAGGTTTTCAAAGTGTACCGTGTGACGTATCAAATGATAGGACGAATCGGGTTGAATGATTGTTTCGAATATCTATATATATAAAAATGAATTGCTGTTCGTTAGTCTCGCTATAACTCGAGAACGGCGGGGCCGATTTAAATAATTCTTTTTTTGTTAGTTTCGCCAGAATACAGGGAAGGTTTAAAAACAAAAAAAGTAGGTAGGGTAGGTAGGGTAGGTAGGGTAGGTAGGGTAGGTAGGGTAGGTAGGGTAGGTAGGGTAGGTAGGGTAGGTAGGGTAGGTAGGGTAGGTAGGGTAGGTAGGGTAGGTAGGGTAGGTAGGGTAGGTAGGGTAGGTAGGGTAGGTAGGGTAGGTAGGGTAGGTAGGGTAGGTAGGGTAGGTAGGGTAGGTAGGGTAGGTAGGGTAGGTAGGGTAGGTAGGGTAGGTAGGGTAGGTAGGGTAGGTAGGGTAGGTAGGGTAGGTAGGGTAGGTAGGGTAGGTAGGGTAGGTAGGGTAGGTAGGGTAGGTAGGGTAGGTAGGGTAGGTAGGGTAGGTAGGGTAGGTTATACATATACATTTTTGTCACAAACAGGCAAAACAAATACAAAATCAAATCAAAGTAAGAAAAGTAAGTACGACTTCTTTTTTTGTGGTGGTATCTCATCATGATACAATCATTAATTATTTGAATGAAACAGTTTCCAGTATCACCTGTGAAAGTTAAATGCACAACGAAATACAAATAGTGCTAAAAGACTTGGACCCCATGTCTTGGGATAACTAGGATTTTTTCTTGTATCTATAGTATCAATATTACTTGCTTAGCTTTGCACGTACGTATGTCTAAAAGTGTGCGAGTCTTGAGAAAAGTGCTAAAAAACAACAAAACATAACTCAATAAATAAGATTATACTGACCGTTGCTGGTGCAATCCAGGATCGTAAAATTCTAACCATAACATCCGTTGCTTCCCCGAATTGACGGGGTAAAGGATGAAGCAGAGAAAGGGCACAGTTCACACAGCGTGACATTTTTAATACAATTGTTTTGATTTTCTGCACAGTCTCGGACCGTAGTTGCAAACAAATGTTCTAAACAATCCACACCACTAGCACAGAAACAGTGCAATGGTCTTCAAAAAGATATCTTGTTCGTGCAGGAATCCGAAGACTCTACTGGATACGTACTCGACGTAATAATAAGTTATTTGTTATCATAAAAAACTCAACAACTTATCAAATAAAACAAAAATTCGTTGCCGCGCCGACACGATGCTATGTTTGACTTGAGTTTTGATGACAGTTGATCGAAGACAGTTCACCTTTCATTTGCCCCTAGTAGTGTTACCAACAGTTAATCTAAATCACCCTGACCAAAACTGATTTTTTAACTAATGAAAGATTGTTAATTAGGAAAGAAATATTTTTTAATAATATTAATTACAAATAAAAATATGAATCACGCGGGAATATCTTATATCTTATATATAAAAATGAATTGCTGTTCGTTAGTCTCGCTAAAACTCGAGAACGGCGGGGCCGATTTGAATAATTATTTTTTTGTTAGATTCGCCAGAATACAGGGAAGGTTTAAAACCAAAAAAAAAAAGGTTAAGTAGGTAGGGTAGGTAGGGTAGGTAGGGTAGGTAGGGTAGGTAGGGTAGGTAGGGTAGGTAGGGTAGGTAGGGTAGGTAGGGTAGGTAGGGTAGGTAGGGTAGGTAGGGTAGGTAGGGTAGGTAGGGTAGGTAGGGTAGGTAGGGTAGGTAGGGTAGGTAGGGTAGGTAGGGTAGGTAGGGTAGGTAGGGTAGGTAGGGTAGGTAGGGTAGGTAGGGTAGGTAGGGTAGGTAGGGTAGGTAGGGTAGGTAGGGTAGGTAGGGTAGGTAGGGTAGGTAGGGTAGGTAGGGTAGGTAGGGTAGGTAGGGTAGGTAGGGTAGGTAGGGTAGGTAGGGTAGGTAGGGTAGGTAGGGTAGGTAGGGTAGGTAGGGTAGGTAGGGTAGGTAGGGTAGGTAGGGTAGGTAGGGTAGGTAGGGTAGGTAGGGTAGGTAGGGTAGGTAGGGTAGGTAGGGTAGGTAGGGTAGGTAGGGTAGGTAGGGTAGGTAGGGTAGGTAGGGTAGGTAGGGTAGGTAGGGTAGGTAGGGTAGGTAGGGTAGGTAGGGTAGGTAGGGTAGGTAGGGTAGGTAGGGTAGGTAGGGTAGGTAGGGTAGGTAGGGTAGGTAGGGTAGGTAGGGTAGGTAGGGTAGGTAGGGTAGGTAGGGTAGGTAGGGTAGGTAGGGTAGGTAGGGTAGGTAGGGTAGGTAGGGTAGGTAGGGTAGGTAGGGTAGCCAGTTGACGGGAGCGAAGCCGCGCGGGTCAGCTAGTATATATATATATATATGTACATTTTTATTATAAAAAAAAGGTTTTCATGATGACTAAAATTGAGAAAAAAAATAGCTGAATAGTTCTTTGCTAATAAATTAGTGGAAATCCTATAAGAAGTGTATGGTTTAAAAGTAACATGTTGCAAAAATAACATTCGTTCGGAATCTTTTGCATGCAAATCCGTCTCGCACTTGGCCGGTTTTTTTGTAATGTTCCTTTATTGGTTTCTTTGAGGTTACTAGTCTAGAACCAGTGACAGAAAAGTCGAGAGGGTATCGTTTGAGTTGGTCTTGGTACGAGTAGGTATGGCTGATCGGGATAGTGAATTTGTTACAAAAAAGGATTTAACGCATAATTATGTGAGTAAAACATTTAGAACGAAAACAATCGTTGAGGGGACTTTTACCAGCTTTTATATAGTGACGTAAAGAATTTTTAGTTACTATGTTACAGTGTGGGTCTTAGCACCTTATTTTTTAAATTCTTAGAGTGCCTGTCGTTTACAGCGGAGCGAGGTAGCGGAGCCGAGACACGGAGAAACGTTAACGAATAGAATTGCATAAAATCTCCGCATACTGAGTCCTGTCAAGCCTCATTTTTTATAAACTTTTGACAGATTTTGAATGAGATGCGAATGCGAAAGTTGCTTGAAAATGAGCAGAATTGGCCCTCAGAGATGGTAGTTTTTGGGTCCACGTTAGGTTTATATGGATGACAGTTCTCGGTGACCTAAGTGTTTGTGCTTTACTGAGGATGGAATCGCCGACTATTTTATTTTTATTTCTTTATTTGTTCAACTGATTTTGTACGCCATAAATGGCCAAACATGTAGCAACCTAATAATTATTTATAAGATCCGTATGCTGTACCTACTCATGTTTTACAAAATAAATATAACAATCTAACAATCTAACTAAAGACCTTCATATTTTATTTCATTCTCTCACCATGTTCGCGCACATCTCATTCTTATGGCGATCGTTCACCGCATTCGGTTTAACCGAATAAATTAATCAAATAGGGCTGTTTACATTAAGTCCGTTACCAAATACCGTGTTCAGCCGAACAATGAATTGCGCGTTTCAACTAATCAGCAGTGTTTAGTCGCCGAAAATGATCTGCGGCCGAATACGGCTAACCCGTTTACACTAGTCGGTGACCGAATACGGGCTGCAACCGAATCGGTCAAAACAACCTAATTTAAATGAGCCATTATTATTTCTTTTGCATAGACAAAAACATACAAATAAAAAAAGGGCAGCTTATATATGTACCTACCTACGACATTTTTTTTTTGGATGATGAGTCTTCAAATGACTTCTCCCACTCTGGCCGAAGCGGAAGGGTCATACTATTTCCAAAAGCTATACTCTTTCCAAAAGTCCTTTTAGTTGCATGATCGCGGTAATTCTTTCAAACGATCCCGCATCCTACTTAACAACCGCTCTGTATGGAGAATCCATCATAAGTCTAAAATAGTAAAAAGTTACATACAACGTCCATTTAAAATTAAAATATAATCCGAAGCACGTTTGTTCTTTCTGTCACACAACAGACGACACTCGACACTAGTTTTACAAGCATTTATTTCATTATTTTCAGCTTTCAAATAGAAATGGAATAAAAACATAAACTGGCCAAGTGCGCGTCCGACTCGCGCATGAAAGGTTCCGTACCATCGCCATTATTATATCCACTATGTATTGTGCTGTTAAAATTGAGCAAAAACCACGTCTCTTGTATGGAGGGACCGCCTCTAAATTTTAAATAAAATTTTAATTTACTATTTTTAGCGAATATACTCGTACCAATAAAAAATCTGTGAGAAAGCAAAAATCACGCGAATAGGTGGGAGCCCCCTTTAATTTTTATTATCTGTGGTTATAGAAATATCGACACACACTGTAAATTTCAACTGTCTATCTATTAAGGTTCTTGAGATACAGCCCGCTGACAGACAGACGGACGGACAGCGGAGGCTTTGCTGTAGGATTCCATCGGTTACCCTTCGGGTACGGAACCCTAATAAAAAGGTTCGTTTCCATATTTTAAGCCTTAATGGAAATGGCTGAATAGTTTCAGTTTTATGCGACAACGCTACCTAGCTTTCTAATTTGTTTCTGAACGTGTTTATTTTTGATTTGAGCTCGTCGATATCATCATTTTACCAAGTCGGGTTATAGTCGAACCGAATTCAGTTAAATACCAGTGTTTTACTTGGATCGACTATACGACTTTTTTTTTCGAGCGAAGAAAATGCCTAACGCATACCACATCATCCGTAGTTATGTGATTTTGTGGGACTTGCACCCACTAAAAACTTCGCCTGTGCACCTACTTTCGCCTTGATGAGTGGGTCGCGAGGACTGCTACGCAAGACATTCGCGACCAATCCAGCGTAGAGCACTTCTGGGCTCCCGCTTCTATGCCCGTCTTCGGGTTCTCTCTTTTTTCAGCAATGTCCGGGTACAGTGCGACATCACCATGACGCCTACTCGTATAATATGACCTCCACAACCCACAGTAACTGGGTGACATGATGCTTATTGGGAAGACTGGTGTCAGATTTTCTGACTTCTGATAATCCGTAACGACGGCTAAAGATCCATCTACAAATGACAGCCAAGGCTAACGGCTTGACGTGCATTTCAGTCTCGGTATGTTAAGATGGTCACCCATCCACAGACCGACTTCGTCAAGCATCGCTTAACCTTAAAGATCGATCCTCCTCATGCCCTTTGTGTTCCAGGGCCGCGGTAACTCTTTCGATCAAAGCTATTCGACACCAACAGGGTTTACTATATTCGTGGAGGAGCTCGTGGCTAAATAATAACAGCCGCACGGGTCGATCTTGAAGGTTAAGCAACGCTTGCCAAGGTTGGTCTGTGGATGGGTGACCGTCTTAACATAACGAGTTTCCTCCGTGCCTCGGAAAGCACGTTGAGCCGTTGGTCCCGGCTGTCATTTGTAGATCTTTGGCAGTCGTTACGGATTGTCAGAAGCCAGTCAATCTGACTTCAGTCTTGCCATGAAGTACCGTGTTACCCAGTTAATGGGTTGCAGAGGTCTGGTAAGCAGCCGCTCCACGTAAAACACTGGTATTCAGTTGAATCCGGTTTTCTTCGAAGTCAACCCCAATGTAGTTGGGAAAAGGCTAGGCAGATGATGAGAGTTTTATATATTCGTAAATTGTATGACCTTGACTTGCGCCAACGAAACGTCACGTGGTCAATCAGTCCCAAACATTTCTCATCTCTTTTGCTCTTAGTAGTAAAGCGATCTTCTATCCCTCTCTACTCAGCAGCCAAATCCGAATTTCATCGACAGTCCGACGAGTATTATTTACCTACTAATTTTATAAAGCTGAAAAGTTTATTTGTTTAGTTGAACGCGCTAATCTGAGGAACAATTGGTTCGATTTGAAAAACTCTTTTAGCCAGTCGCTTGCTTCTGGCTTTTCCAAAACCCAAACAACTCTTTTAGTGTTGGATAGCCCATTTATCGAGGAAGGCCATGGGCGTAAATAGGAAAAAGTTGGTATTATATTATCTGGCGCCTAAGTCTATCAAGTTTCTGTTGAGCTCTACTCACCTTACACTCCGTGGAGCTGACAATCTCGACAAGGAACCGCGTCCGGGTGCCGACCTTCACCGTAAGGTCCTGCAGACGTCGGAGGAAGGTCGGAGGGTCCTCGCCAGTTGGAGCCTCATCAGCGCACACCTCGAGGCGGAGACGACTCGTGTCGCTTCCAGCTGCATTACTTGCCTGCGTACAAAGAATAGAATCCATTTTACAAATACTGTCAAGTGAGGTTACTTTTGACCCTAATAGCGTTTCACACTGCATCCGATCCACATTCGAGAATTGTCGGTCCGTAGCCGTACTACTTACTTTTAGGAGGCGTTACGCACTATGGTCGATGGCAAATGGGATCCCTATTTGTCTGCGAAAGTTGTTAATTCTATTTTTATTATATCGAACACAGTATGTCAATAATACAGTTGTACGATGTTTTATTCCATCGATGCTTTATTGGTGCGATGTAACGCTAGTGCGAAAAATCCTGTAGCGAAACATCCTACAACGATTGCTCATTAGTTCGATAATTTATTAGTTCGATAGTATGTCGGTTCGTGGCCCCTACTGTTGTCCGTGAATCTATACAAATATATAAAGCTGAAGAGTTTGTTTGTTTGCTTGCTTGAAAACACACACATATCTACCAATTAAGCATGTCAATAATCTAGGTGGATCAAAGACCGTTATTACAAATTTATCTACTTAGTGTCGACCACAGATCCAAACTCCGTGCGACCGAATTCAGTACATTTCCAATTAGGATAAAACCCGGAAATCAAATTCGGATTTGAATCGGATGCAGTGCGCAAACGCCCTAACTCGCAACACATCCTAGTAAAATACCGCCATATATATCAGAACTAAATGAGACAAAATTAAAAAAATTGTATAAAACGCATACAGACAAGTAGGTACGTATATTTTTAATTAAGGGGCATACTGAAGGAAACATTGAAGGTAAAAGTGCTTGGCTCTACGTAAATATTACCTATATACAATAAAATTTTTCATTACTTATTTACTAATATTTTCATTGCGAAAACAAAGCCCTTTGTTCAGTTATAACGTCGAAGGCATATACTGTAAATACGTATTCCTCAGTCTTTGCATTTTAAATGATTTCGTGAACCAGGCCACTAGAACATGGCCGGGTTAATATACCCAATTATTTGCATATTTAAATAGATCGATATCGTTTCACTGGGCTACAGGCACATCAAGGTGTAAATGCTATATTCGACCGTAGCGGCAGCCTTCATATGTAAATATATGACATTATATTTAGATATGTATTTACTTATAAGCTTCTGGGTGCGGGCTTGCTCGAGTTATAGTAAAAAATAAAATGACCTCTATTCCAAAGAGAAATACTCCCGAGATGAAAAGCCTATGTGCTATAGGCTGTAAATAATCCTTCTCTATGCCCCAGAGGCTCGAGACAAGTGACATTCAGTCAGGGGTAGCATGGCGGAAGCGATTGTCAAAAATGTATAGGATTGTCAAACGCTGCGAAATGTCACGTGATCGATCCTTATTTATAAATATATAGCTTTTGCCCGCGACTTCGTACGCGCATATCCCGTTCTCGTTCCCGTAGGAATTTCGGAAAGTCCTGTCTTAGTGCTTCCCTGCGAAGTGTGAGAAAGCTACATGCCAAGTTTCAGCTTTCTACGACCAGTAGTTTCGAGGTTTCGGCTGTGTGTTGCCTGTCAGTCATTCAGTAACGGAAGAATTTTAGGTAGGTACATAATATTAGGATTCTTCCATTAGGAATGGCTGAGTGAGTGACTGGCAGCAAATTCGATAATTACTGGTCGTAAAAAGTTGAAATTTGGCATTTAGGTTCCTTGGGGAGTGTAGGGGAGCACTAAAAGAGGATTTCCCGAAATTCTTACGGAAACGGGAAAATCGTGTGTATTCATCTATTACTGTACTGATGGACAACAACGTCTTACGAAGCGTTAGGCGACTGGATCAAGGGCTAGATTCAGAAAGCGGTATTTCTGGACACGGCTCGTATTAGAAGGTTCCTCTCTGCATTTGGCAGTGCAAACGTTTTTCACAGTAGTAGCAAGCATCCCTTTTCGTTACAATCCCTTTCCGAGTTGATATGTGTGCAGAGTCCTTTTCAATATATGTAACGACTAATTCTGTAGGTTACTGCAAACCAGTTCGTTACTCCGGCGCCGCTCTGCTGCGTTAAAACAAAAGCTAGTTCGCCGCGCGCCGATGGAAATTCGCTTGAACCTGCTCCAAAATATATCGAATATTCTGACGCAGTGTAGCACAACCCCTTTCAGCGTCCTTTCAACGTCTCGAACGGATACGTAAAGCAGGATTTTCATAGAAACTACGTATAGAGAGATCACGTTACAACTTGCATCACATGTTTCGTTCGGAGACGTTCGTGTACCATCGGCAAAATTAGATTTTAAGAGACCAAGGGGATGGATTTGTACAGACCAAGGAGCTGTACAAATTGCCTCTTATTCGAGCTTTTGAAGGCAAAAACTTACCAATTTATAAACTGGATTCACTTAGTTCTTTAATTTCATCATGTTACTTTCAAATGTTAAAGCATGCTCATGAATGGATATAATATATCTATAATTACTTTATTACTAATATTATAAAGAGGTAAAGTTCGTGAATTTGAGAGGTTGTACGAGCTAGGTAATGTCTGATCGACTGAACCGATTTTGAAACTTCTTTTTCTAATATAAAGCCACGTCATTTGTGAGTGTCATAGGCTATATATTAACCTGTTAAATACCACCCAACAAAGTGGCCATGGGTCAGCTGGTTTTGTTTAATTTCCAGAAAACCAACTACAAGCACAATGAACAGTTATCACTTCGAAGCTCCTGATTTTCGGCGTTGCAGGCCCAAAACAATTATCTGTTTGAAGGCTATATACTCGGTGCCATGTTAGTCGTCTTACAAAAGCATTCCACTTAATGTACCCGACATAAACTACCTCTAGGATCAATTACTTTTTTTTTAATTCTTTAAAATAATAGGTACAATTCTTCTTCTTATCGTGTAAGCAGTAAGGTCTAATGACCCACAAGGAAAACGCCTAAACTACTCGACCACGGAGGCAGTTGGTACATTAAAAACAAATTATGCATTAGATTTGTGAAACATCCTGTTTATAATGTTTATGTATCAAAACAATGTCGCTGTTCTATTCCGCGCCGTCCTTGGAATACAAGGCTCGGACTGCGCTCGTTATAGGATGTTTCAAACTACGGTATGCGTCATGATAAATTAATAATAATTGATATTTTAAAATAATACAAATATTTATAATTTTATATGTTTTTAAATGAATGTGTAGTAGTCATTGCATAGATGAAGGTGGCTGCCTTTGTAATACGGCTAAAATGACACCGTGTATATATATACACGGCTATTACATATATAAGTAGCCTTTGACAATGGCCGGTCAGGACCAAAGCACTGATCTGTCGAAGCTCTACCAAACCAATGGCCAGATATGGCAGTGCTAGAACACTAGGTACACTACAATACATTTGGATCCGTCAAACACTGCTACGATACAATGTCATCTCACGTTCAGATAAGGGAGCATACTCACTTGTAGCGTGTAGACATTGGTGTCGCCGGTCCGGGCCGCGGATACCGTCAGCCGGACGCCACCCGCATCGTCACTCGCCGTGAATCGTTCATCTAACGACGCCCCTGCGCGACTCCTGCACATCGCACAAAAATATTTTATTATTAGGAAAGGTTCATAAGAATGGGAGTATATTATTGAAAAAGATTTGTGATATCATGAAAAAGACAAGTAAAACGACTAGAGGCTTTGAAAAATTTACCACTTTTCATTAAGACGTCATGATTACCTACTTTAAAAACATATGACTAGAAAAATTTATCTTATAAAATAAAAAATACACTCCGTGGTACATGACATCATTTTGATTCAATTTGGGTCTACTCTATAGCATTCTATGTAATTTCAAGATAAACAATAACATAAAGATGAGACATAAAGATGAAATGATCCTTATGAAGTATTCGTGATTGTTATAATGACGCATGAAAGACACAAACACTGAAACACTTACGAGTATGTACTGTAATTTAATGACACAATTTCAGACACAAGTACTGTTCTATATCCATGAAATGAACAAAAATACTGATGAGAAAATATGCCTCGGAAAGCACGTTAAGCCGTTGGTCCCGGCTGTCATTTGTAGATCTTTGGCAGTCGTTACGGATTGTCAGAAGCCAGTAAATCTGACTCCAGTCTTGCCAAGATGTACCGTGTTACCCAGTCAATGGGTTGTGGAGGTCTGGTAGGCAGCCGCTCCACGTAAAACACTGGTATTCAGCTGAATCCGGTTTGACTGGAAGCCGACCCCAATATAGTAGGGAAAAGGCTAGGCAGATGACGATGATGACTGATGAAAATAAAACTGACAAGACATTGAAAATAACCGATCCGCAGAAATACCTATATACAATCCCTCTTGAATCAAAGACAACTACTGGACTTGCATGGTGCATAGAAGATCACGGAGGCGTATGAAAGATAATGGACACAACACAACATGACAATGGAAACGTCTCACCGATAGGGTTACAAAGAGGTAGCTGACTTGTTTTCCAGGTACCTTCACAGCACACAAACGTGAAAGGAATGAGTCGTTTAGAAAATACAAATATTATTTTTGTTTTATATACCAAATATTGTAGAACACTTATTTGAATACAGGAGGATACAGTTTCTTGTCCGTACTTGTCCATAAAAATCTACATTTCGAATGGACAGTAGAGTCACTTTATTATTTTTATATATTACTTTAAAGAAAATTAACAAATACAACAAACAAACTAAAATATAGCTTCAAAATTGTTAATTTTAGTTATTAAATAGAACATGTATTAAATAAATTAAAATATGTTATTTAAATGATGACGATAAACGTGCCGTATAGTGGCCGAATTGAAATAAACGTTTTGAGTTTGTGAATAACACAATAAAAATGCTTACTTATATAATACTTACCTGCTTATGGAAGAAAATAAATTACGTTTTTTTATTATAAGAACATTAACAAGTATTTGAAGTGCCTTCTTAAGTGAGAATTATCTGTACCTTTGTTTGCTTTTCCGAAACATACTATTAAAAAATAGTTACTCACCATTTGAGAGTAGCATAAAATTGAAAATAGACCTCGTACCGACCAATCAAAGGATAAAGTCTCTGTCTACCGTTCAAATATCACACACACTTGCTTCTCCAATCTACTTCGGACAATGGCAGAATAGTGGACATGCTTTGCTTGCCATATAAAAATATAGAATAGGTAAAGTCAAATTTAAAGTTTTCTAAGCAACCGCTCCTGCTGGTCTATTCTATAAACATCTAAACGTATTAACTGACGTACAGTGAACATGAAGAGAACTGCCTAAGATTAATAGATTTAGAATCCTTAAGTCTATACTCTATCTATACTAATATATAAAACTGAAGAGTTTGTTTGTTTACTTGAACGCGCTAATCTCAGGAACTACACTGGTCCGATTTGAAAAAATCTTTCAGTGTTAGATAGTCCATTTATGGAGGAAGGCTATAGGCTATATATCATCACGCTAAGACCAATAGGAACGGAGCAGTAATGAAAACTGTGACGCAAACGAAGTTGCGCGGGTCAACTAGTTAATTATAACTACAGGCGTAATAACGATGCAGCACGGGAACGCCAATTACGTATCATTTCCTAGGTACCCTCTTAATGTTTTGACTGACCAATTTTAAATTACATTAACTTTTATAGAACACAAACTACCCGCCCCGGCTTCGCACGAGTGACTATTATACACTAAACCCTTCCTCGAGAATCACTCTATTTGTTAAAAAACTCGCATCAAAATCCGTTACGGACTTTTAAAGATCTAAGCATACATAGTGTTGGATAGACAGCAAAAGCTTATAACATAAGCTCATGGTACTCGTATGTTTAAAAAAAAAAGAAAAACCAAACTGCTCGCAAATTCTAAATGTATATGAAACCCGCAACAAAATCTCTGACTCTATGAAAATGTTAAAATTAAAATGAACAGTGTTTTTTTTCAACAAACGCAAAATTTAATGTTCTACAAAAAACCCAGGTTAAAACTACAACGACAATAACTGTTGGCAATTATTAAAAACATGACGCCATGCCGCTTTCTGGCGTCAGACACGACTTACCTACGTATCTACTAAACGATGTTCTACAAACGCAAATGCGTGGAATTCAAGGTTCCGAAGTGGGACGAACGCGGCTAGGACACTGACTACTGTGTAATTTAGATATCTTTCCCTTGATGCCAAACTAATTCACGTAACAGTTCGGTCTTTTCTGTCAACATTTCACAGGGAAAATTATGTGGACTGAGAATGAAGTGAACAGTCATTCCATTTCGTTTGTATGGATTGACCACTCACTTCACCTAAGCTTACTCGGTGAGAGTTTTGAGGGAATGCGGTACAGAGAGTAAAGTCCCGCAAACCTACATTGAAAAGGGAGGATCCTCCGACCGGACAGTTGTTGTTTCCGGTGTGGGTGACTGCCGAAGAGTTGATCTTCGGGCTGATGTATTTGTTCAAATCGCACGGTAAACTCTGCTTGCGCGACGCAGGATTTGGACGTAGTAGTTCATTGCTAGTTGGATAGACGGCGTCGCGGTTTTTTTTTATGGAAAATTTATACAAAAAATTAACTAGTAATTTTTTTTAAACATAAGTCAACTAGAATGGTTCAGACCCAGATCGTTCGCTATTTCAATGTTGGTCCCATAATAAAAGTGGTTAATAATGATGGATAAAATAGGCTTGTCCACTAAAAAACTTATTAGTCCGTCAGTTTGATTATCAAAAAATATTTGACGCGTTTTTTTTCTTTTGTTACGTAAACCAAAATTGACGAAGATACGACGCTTTTATCATTTTCAATACGTCACGCCGTGTTATAGGTAATTTTTAGTGCTGACGTCACGAGCCTCAACTCATCATCATTTACAAAAATTAAAAATCAATGTCCATTATTTTTCAATACTCAGACAGACTAAATTGATTTGCAATTTATTGATGGTGGAAACTAGCCTATTTTCAGATATTGCGTTATTCTGTTACTCGTTGTATACTCTTGAAAAACCCCGCCTTCTTTCTGGGGCAGTCAAGTAAAAAGCAGCTGATCCCAAAACTACATACATACTAACGTTTGAAAAACACTCCTTGAACCTAACCAAAGAAAAATACTTGCTGTTAAACAGACAATTATTTATTGCTATTGACAGCCAAAAAGCAATCGCACATCTCAAAACTAGGCCATTGGTTTCCGATCAGTATAAACACAATGATTGGCCTACGATTTTGGCGACCAGCAGACATATCGCAATCATTATTTCGAGACGCTTTGAGCTCGGACGTGTGTCGAAAGGGACGCTAGGTCACGGGTTAGCGTCCAAGTTCTGGAGCTAAGGCCGGCTATTGGCCTCTGGGACCTTTGAGAAACAATGACGAATATGACAATGTGACTTGCTGGGTTCAAGCCAAAGCGCGGCTCTTAAGATATTGGCGAACTCAGCTCTAATAAGTGTCCTAAAAATATCCTTAATATTCTATGGTTTAAAAGAAAGCCTAATACCAAATGTAGATACTTCAATATTGTCTTTGAGATAGGTACTAAGTGCAAATTCCATTAAAATACGCTCGGCGGTTTTGTTCCGATGGTCGGTTTTATGTCCGTGTAAGACATAACAAATAAATTGCAAATGACATTATAAATGAATTACACTATGTTGAACGAATCAAAATTTATTTTCATATGTCAAATTATTTAAAAAATAGTTATGTTACATTTTTTTCAAAAAATTACGACTAGCCGTTTAGACGTGATGATCATTTTAAAATCTGCTACTCTCAGGTATCTCCGACTTAACTTCTTTGCGTCCCTACAATAGGTAGCACTGTTTTAAGTTCATACTATACTTTTATTTATTTATTTAAACTTCATGTACAATAGTGGTACATAGGCGGACTTAATGCAACAAGGCATTCTCTACCAGTCAACCTTTGGGATAAAAAGACACACACTGTGGTAGGTGTACAGCAAATAAATAAAATTTAAAATAGATTATTTTTCGGAAAAAAGTACAAGTTAATGAATAAACGAAATATATATAATAAGTACCAATAAAATACACATATAATGATAAAATAATAAACTAATAAATGTGATGATTTAACATGTGAATTTATTTACAATAAATTTGTAAAACAGTATCGAATGAGGATAAGCAAATTTAGCAGTGGTGTCCCGGTAGTAATGGCTACGACTTACGAGTTGTAAGTCGTAGGTTCGAACCCAGACAGCCGCTTTACTTTGTGTAAATCATTTCACCACTGCTCTCAAAGCGTTGTAGGAAAACATCGTGAGGAAACCGGCATATCCTAGAACCAAAAATTTGAAGACATGTGACATCTACCAACACGCACTGGGCCCGCGTGGTAGATTATAGCCCACTACTGCTAAAGAGAGAAGGCCTGTGTTGTAGCAGTGGGAACAATATAGGCTGATTATGTACGTATGTACTTAGAAATGTCTAGGAATCGATTTTTAGGGCTCCGTTCTCAAAGGGAACCCTATTAGTAATGCGATAGTGATAATCTTGATATTTCCCTCACAAATATCTATTTATAACATTATGCTATAGTCATCTGCCTAGCCTTTTCCCAACTATATTGGGGTCGGCTTCCAGTCAAACCGGATTTGGCTGAATACCAGTATTTTACGCGGAGCGGCTGCCTACCAGACCTCCACAACCCAGTAACTGGGTAACACGGTACTATATGGCCAGACTGGAGTCAGATTAACTGGCTTCTGACTATCCGTAACGACCGCCAAAGATCTATAAATGACAGCCGGGACCAACGGCTTAACGTGCTTTCCGAGGCACAAAGGAAACTCGCTACATTAAGATGGTCACCCATCCACAGACCACCTTGGCAAGCGTTGCTTAACCTTGAAGATCGACCCATGCGGCTGTTATTATCTAGCCACGAGCTCCTCAGCATTAAGCTATAGTAACACAACTAATACACCCTGAAAGAGTTTGTCTGTAGAGTTACCGTGCACTCTAAATTCCCAGAATAGTTTCGAGCAATTCGTTTTGAGTGTAGTTGGAGTCGGTAGGCCGTCAAAACTAAATATCACACGAGAGCGTAACTAGAAATAAATTAGCTTCACCCGCCAACCGCTTCCATTCATCACTACGTCATCTCTATTTAAGACTATTTGCATAATCTGCGGCTCGCCTACTTCTTTTTATATGAGGGCTGTGTTGGTTGTGAGAGCAAAGAACTATTTTATTAAGGTTCCGTTACCTAAGGGTAACCAGGCAACCTACCGAACCCTACTACTAAGACTCCATCTGTCCGTGTCCGTGTCTCTGTCTGTCAGCGGTCTGTATCTAAAGAACCGTAATAAGTAGACAGTTGAAATTTTCACAGAGTATTTAACAAATAATCCGTATCTACTAATATTTTATAGGGGAAAGATTTATTTGTTGGTTTGTACCGAATAGGCTCCAAAACTACTGAACCGATCCTAACCATTTTTACCATAAAAATAATACCTAACATGGAACGTGATGTTGATTATGGTTCCTACGTGGCTTCCGAAAAATCTCTATATACTTTTTTATGAATAAAGAAGTAATAAATAGGTATGTACTGTATTTTTTCCTGCATTTTCCAAAAGTAAGTACTATCTATATTTTTCCAAAAATACAGGTAAAAATACTATATAATATATCCCAAAAAAAAGGCAGAGAGCGTGCGAATGGGATTTAATTAATTATTTATACGTTCGACGGGCGTTAAGTGCTGTTTTTCAGTATGTTCAAGTTAATCTCCGGAACTTGAAAACAGATTTACTTGGGGTTTAACATTTACATTTAGTTTATTTTTAACAACATTTAGTTTTTGTTTCATTAAAACTAGTGGCCAGTAAAAAAAGTTATGGTTATTTAAAGATTTTAAAATAACATATCTGGAGGTTTTTCGACACATTTGGTTCACCTTTTATTGTTTTTGCCATTCAGGTGAACGATAAACAAAGTTAGTAAAATGACGTAACCTTAGATATTTTCATCAACACGTTATACTTTCGATGAGGGTGTGTAACGTTAGGTCTAACTATTTTAATATAACAACTAACAATATTATTTCTTTTGACATAATCTGCGTTTGTTATAATCATCATTTTGATCATGAGTTGTTATAACAACTCATGATCAAAAAATCAGATCTTGCGTGCACGAACAAAGGATGCTATTTACTCCAAAAAAAAAAATTGTTTTCGTTCTGGCCACTGAAATGGGATCCATTACCTACACAAAATAATTTGAAAAAAAAAAGCTCGTTTTAATAACTGTTTGGGAACTTTGATTTACCTATTCATACTACTGAAATTAATACAGTACTAACCTTGAATACTAATATCCAAAACCAAATGGCAGCTCTTTAACTAATCAAGGGGCATCAAAAAACGTGAAATTTGGCAATAACTTAAAATGTGACTATACAAAGATGCACAACTTCAGAATCCCTATAAAACATAAACAATTTAAACTCTACTAATTTCCATATATACAAGCATTCCAAAACTCTGCTCCAATTCCCGCCATTTTAAAACTCAACCATAAACGTTTAAAAATATGCGTATCAGTATAATTTATGGTGGAATTACGAATATAGAACTTCGCATTAAAGAGGTCAGTGAACCCGCCTAAATAGATTCCCGTGGATCTAAACAAACAAGATGGGAATAAGAATTTAGTAGCGTCAAGTGTGCTTATTTGTAGCACTACGACCCGCGATGAATCTTCGAATCTATCGTCGCGATCAAGAAAGAAAGAAAGAAAACTAGTTGATTAGTTACTAGTTTGTTAGTCTTTTTGTTTGTTTGGTTGATTAAGTAATTACGTCTAGGTCATCTATATATTATGTAAAACAAAGTCTTTTTAGTTATACCATTAGAAGGGCTGGAAAGATTTTAAGATTTTTAGTGTTGGATTATTATTATTACGCTTTATTGTAAATACACCAAAAGTAAAACAGTATTCATCATAATATCAGCCGAAAGACGCCCACTGTAGGACTTAGGCTTCCCCCAAAAGGAAGGTTTGCCATAATCGCCACGCTTGGCAGGCGGGTTGGGGATGAAACAATTTTTGAATAAAATATTGCCGGGGCATCCGTTGTACGCCTGAACAAATCAAGCGATTGAGAAAACGCATATGAAATGAAAATTCTCCATTCGAAAAAGAGTTCGAGTTAAAAGCGCTCTTAAACGACCAAACGTCAAAATACGACCTCTGATCAAAATTTAAAATCACATGAAACTAATATCTAACAGCATCGCTTTTTCGTCTTTGTCGAAAATTAAACATTCCAAGGGAGCATTCTCCCGAGAGGTTACCTATCATAAGTTCGATAAACATGCTGCATGCCTGCTTGCACGCTGCATGTTTGAAGTGAGCGTCCTTGTTTGCATGCTTCTTATTGGGTCCACATAAAACCACACCACCACTTAAATTAAATCAGTGGTACAATGAATATTCTGAACAAATAACAATGAAACTTCTAACAAATGTTATTTCGTCTAAGTGTAATTTCGTTAAAAAGATTGTCGACCAAATTAAACGTTGGACTAACGAAAAAATTCGAATCGGTAATAGGTCAACTGATACAGTGGCAGACGTGGCTTCGATAAAGTTAAAAAAAAAACGAAACGATAATAGTTGAAAAGTTAAAATTCGAACAAAAAAAAATCGGAAAAGTGATCGGTTCCCCTCCCGAGACAAAACCCTCAATTTTATTTTTTTTATCCAGGACATAGTATTCATCCAAAGGTTGTCTTGAAAAGATCGCTTTTAGCGATAAGGCCGCTCATTGTGTCACCCTATGTAATGTTTTCTTCATCTATCTTTTCTGTAACTTATATGGTGTACATAATAAAGAGTATTCTATTCTATTCAAAAGTCTACCCGATTGCCAATTTTCATAAAATTCCTATATACGGGTATACATACCGTTATATTCCGATATTCTACTTACGTACCTTTAAAGAGTAGTCGTACCGGTTTCCAAGTTGCTATTATTAATGACGAATTTCATTTCAACCTCTATTAAACCATTTAGGAAATGAATTTTCAAAATTTAATACTTGTTTAAGTAAATAATAACATTACTTTTACAATTTTATTCACAGAATAAATTGGAAGTCTTTGTATTTATAATTGATGAACTGTGCGGCTGTAAAGTTCTGGGAAAAATAATTTATTTTAAAACAACGCAACATTGATGATGAATATTTCCCAAAATACTCGACCGGCCACCGTAATCACACACCTTTGTTTTGTTATTTTATTATACCGTGATTTTATAGTGAATTCTGTCCACTCTCATCGTTGTTGTGATAATTACATATCAGTGCTTCTGATATATAAATACCACATTAATGAGCACAGGTTTAACAGGTTCATTGTTCAAAACAATTTAACTATCCATAAAACGCCTTTGTTGAAAGTTTATGTACCACGGGTGATATCTTTTTTTAAGGAACAAGCCCACCACACATTCCCAACCACTACAACTCCTGAAAGCCAGAATCAACAGCAGCGACCGCCGAGCCAATGAAACCCGACGAGTCCCGGAGAAACGAATCAACTGTCTTGGATCCTGTAACGAAATTAATGAGAAAAGTACAGCGGAAAACAAACAGCGGGTACAGTAGGAAAAAAAATATAATTTCCACTTTACTTTTCACACACGGGTGACACCTGTTTTCTAACTATAAAAGTATCCTGTATCTCAAACTCGCCTACACCATTCATCTGCGATCCAAGTCCGCTAAGACAAGCGGTTCCCAACCTTTTCTGCTGGCGACCCAAAGTAGGTAACAGTAAGAAGTTGCGCTCAGGTGGTCTGCGTCTGCAGGTCATCATAACAGCCGACAGACGTCCACTGCTGGACGGGGGGGGGGCAGGGGTTTGCCATAATCGCCATGCTTGGCAGGCGGGTTGGCGATCGCACTGTATGGTGTTGTGTTTTGCAGAGAACGCTACGTCTGCGGGTCAACTAATTAATACATAAGAATTTAGTTCTACTTTCCAAAGATAAAAAGTTCACACGAAATAATCTTTGCACAGATTTGGAAGAAAAAAGTCATGCCGCCATAATTATAACGTGATTTTACAGCAAAATTGTTGATCTGAACGGTGCGTAGTAATTGGTTTATGATTCCAAAAACCTGAATACAAAGGAATTCATCCCTATCATACGGTTGGGGTACCATAACATCACAAATAACAACTGAAAACTGACAGTTCCTAATTACCTGCCTTTCAATGCTCCTAGAATTACAATCTCGAAGGAAATTTTCAATGTGAAGGCATTCTGATATTTAATACTAATTGGTCGTTACATATTAGCCGTTTCAGTATTTTAGAAGCAAGCAACAAGTTCCCAGCGGACCCGAAGCCGGCTAGTCGACCGACTGATCTACTTTCAGTGTCTGGTTAAAAACTGACATCAATAACCTTATTAGTACTCTTTGCCAATAATACCTACCTTTTTGGGAATTTCACTCGTTAAATGAACCTCTTGAAAACTTTTTACAAAAAAATATAACCAACTCCCAAACAAAACACTACAAAGTAAAAATTTACTTCGAAATTAAGGTTATTTTTTACATTTTATTGCTTTTTTTTTGTTTTTTTTTTCACTTATAAGTGGTGTTACTTGGACGAAATCGTCTACGCAGTAATTAAAATAAGCAAAAATGCTCATACAATAAAAACTACAACGCCAAACTCAATTAATTTTTTACTGGACCAAATGGCAAGTATACCGCATCGAACTAGAAAGAATCACAGAAATTGGATCTGAAAACTCGGAGTAATCGAAATAACAGAATTGAGATCCTCCTCCTTTTTTGGAAGTCGGTTAAAATACTTGTAACTCTTCCTTAATCATAATAACGACAACTGTAAGGAGTTACAATGTAACTAATATTTAGTAACTTTCGAGGAGAGCGCGTCAATGATTTAAAAATTATCTCAGATTTTGGTTAAGTCTAAATGCCAGCCAACCTAGAAAAAAAACTGGCCAAGACGTGTGAGTCAGACTCGCGTACAAAGAATCCCGAACCAATTTTTCATTTTTTAAATACGTTATTTTAACACAACGGACTTCATAATAAGTTTTCCTGTAATCTTTAGATATAGAATACTATTAACTGCAGTTTTTTCAAAATTTTAAGCTCAGTAGCTTCGGAGATAAGGGTGGGGAATAGTATTTTTTTGTCTAATTTCTTAAATAACTTCAAAACTATTTATTTTGCAGTTCTGAAAAAAAAATTAGAACCCACAGTAAGCTCTAACATTTCTATCACACGATACAGTTTAAAAAACTTTTTTGTTTTTTAGTTGAACAGAGCTTCGTGTTTGGGTCACAGAAGTCCTCATATGTGTGTCAGAAACGGTCCAGTAAATTCGGAAAAAACTGACTGTGACAGACGGACTGGCAGAAAGACAGACACCCGAGCGATCCTATACGGGTTCCGTTCCTTACGGTTGTTGGAAACTCTGAAAATATTTATTTGACAGTAAATAGTCCATACATAAAAATGTTAAATGAAAAGTGACATTAACACTAAGCGTTTTACAACTCGGCAATAAATGTCGAAATACAGTGTAGACCAAAAGGGCTGTCAACTCCTGATTTGTATCTAAAAAGTTCTTTTGAAAACAGAGCATAAAATGGACGAACAAAATACAACATTAATCAAAGTTAAACACTCCTAATTCAGCGTCACATTCTCTCATCTCCTAATAGAACTCACAGCATGTTTTTAAAAATAAAAATCGTAAACAAAGTGATCGGATGAAAGAAAACCTGCCAGTAACTTTGTTCTTACATTTTGTCACTGCAACGAAAAGAAAAAAAATCAAAATGGCCGCTTGAAAAAGAAGTCCGTTTGTTTGTTACATTCTTTATTTGTCTGAGAGCATAAAAAAACTTATTAATCCTACTGCACAAATTATCCAGATGTACTTTCCAATTCAGATCTTGATCTATGAGTACTCCTAAGAATTTAATTTGTTGAACTTCTTTTAGCCTGTCAATATTAAGTTTAAAATTGTATTTACTATGTTTTAATTTATTAAACTGCATATAATTAGATTTATCTAAATTAATTTTTAATTTATTAGTCTGTAACCATTTTAAAATGTCGTCAATAGTATTATTAATGTCCATTTCATGATTAAATTCTTACATAGGTACTGTCATCTTCCCACGTAAGACCCTCAATATTTAATACTATTGGAAAACAATGTACCGTTTTTAGGAATTCGAACATCGAACTACTCTTATGTACAGTTTGTATTTAGATTTCTAAGAACAACGTCAATAGAATTTCGGGATATCACGACTAATTAACAACTTTGTAGGTACTTACTTGAAAACACGTCACACAGGGAATTGGTACTATAGACCAATTCCTGCTACTAAATTGCACGTTGTTGATGCCCCAGGCACTCCATTTTACCAGATGTCTGACTTGTGTAAAATACGGCTTTTAGTTTCTATGTTTCAACTGAATTGCAGAGCTGCAATTAAAATAGCTTTATATTTGAAAACCCATTTTTACCCCCAAATAAAAATTTATGGACATTCAGAACTTTTAACTTTTATTTTTCACGTTTCTGTAAATCGAAAAATACGAGTACATATGGATGTACACTAACCCAGTGCTAGCTATTGCAGTTTTATTAAAAATTCGCAGAACCTAGTTCGTTTTTTAAAGCCACGTATAACGTAGAGCATGTCTCAGTTTGAGAGTCGTTGTCTCAAAATAAAATGCTTCTGTACATTCACCTCATAAAATATATTGAAATTTTTTGTTGCTGGTAAAGCTTTTGTACTTTTTGGAGAAGAAATTATCTACACTAATATATAAAGCTGAAGAGTTTGTTTGTTTGCTTGAACGCGCAAATCTCGGGAACTACTGTTCCGATTTGACTCAGTGTTAGATAGGTAATTTACCGAGGAAGGCTCTAGGCTATATATCATCAGGCTAAGACAAATAGGAGCAGAGCAGTTATGAAAATTGTGACACAGACGAAGTTGCGCGGGTCATCTAGTTTATTATAATATTATTATAGCAATGAGGTACTCGTTATTATGTTACACAGATAAATATAATGTTCGATTTAATGTCAAAAGTTTATTTTTAATGCATTCACCAATCATGGTTACAGCATTATTGTCTAAAAGTCACCATTGACTCGTTATTTGAATGCAAGTCGAACCTCCCGTTACTCCCTTCGAATAGTGTTGGAATTTCAACACTATTCAATAGTGATGTGCCCGTGTGGCGCTCTACTGATTAAGAGACTAGCACGCAGCGTTGGAGGAAAGCCGTAGTTGCACGTGAATCGCGCACTGCCTTCAAAAGTGGCAATTCATACGACACGGCACCGTTTGAAAAGTCCTGCAAAAATAAAAAATAAATCCACGCTGTCCTTTAAACTAAATTCGCACTATTCCAAGCTCACGCCTGAGTCCGTTTGACCAATTTTGGATGACATCGCAATCAAAACGTAATAAAAACCCAACATACGTATCAAATTAGCGTTTTGATGAAAAATAAACTATAGTACAGAATGTATGTTTTAGTATAGGTCCATAGGTAGCATAGGACCTTTACCAATACTATAGGTAAACAAACGTGCAGAATTAATTGTACCTACTCCATACTGATTGAAGTAAAACATGAGAGCAATAACTGAAATTGGAATAAAAATAAATATTGTTTCCCATCAATCAGAATATTCGCCCAAATATTGCATTGCAGAGTACAACCAGTGGCGCCCTAGGACGGTGCGAGCGGTACGCCGTCAAGTGGGGGGCACCAAAATCTACAGCTTAATAAAAACTGAGTCTTTTATAATATTGGCTCTTCGTTTGTCTTTTTTAAATTATTACTGTGTCCTGCTTATCAGTTTAAATAATAATTGCAAAATAGATCGTAAACTGTTATTTCTTTTCTGTCACCTTAAATATTGTAGCGTATTAACATTTAGATCAAGAGTTGCAAATAATGACAATAACATAACATAACATACAGTTATTTATCTCACAAAGATACATTGTTTAATTAAGTAATTTACTCATAACATACATATTTTTTTTCCTTACGCAAGAACCTTTGTGAGACCTGGAGCCGAACTAGTTTCGGGACCTGTATGACAGATCTCCAGGCATGTTTAGTCATACCCTTAAACATTTTCAAATTATACGGCATCAATCAGATGAGTCATAATACTCTTAGCAAACAATTTTGATAGAGAGGTAAGTCTATGTAATAAAAGTGTGGTTGGTGGTCGTATTTGTAATGTTTAGTGATGTTATTGTAGAATTGTATGTGTAGTGTGTGATGGTGTTGTGTGACAATGGCAAGCTTCCTGCTGTATTTTCTACAAACGAGCACTTCCATGCTTTTCTAAGCAGCCACACTGTTACACCATGTTTGTCAAAAAAGGACTACTATACAAGCTGGTGTTTTCTTTTAAAAATTTACGTCTTGGTTTTATATTACATGACGTAAGGTGATTAATCTAGGGTTATGATTTATGGTTGAAAAGTAACAAAATTACCTTCATGCATTGCATAAAAAAAAAAAAATTGTTTTGTTTGCGATGAAGTGATTCGAGTTTATTGCTAGCGAGTGTATGAAAAACTAAATTATCTTTCGCCTGAATGTAAAATACTAACTTTATAATTAAGATTCAGCACCACCTAAAAATATATGGTTAGGGCCGCCACTGAGTGCAACCAAAAAGCTACAGTTCAACATAAAATTTAATCGCAACATAACAATAGTTTATCTAATATTATGGTGTGTAACAGGGGGGTTAAAAAGGCCACTTTTGGAGAATCACATTAGGATCATAATATTAATCACACAACAATCTGTCAAATTTCATTTTCATCTCTATCGCTAACGCATTAGATTCAAGGTTGATTGGGAAAGACAGTGACGGTTAGCGTGATTTGCTTTCTGATTCTGCTAAAGTGGCCTTTTTAGACCCGCAGGTATATACTTCAATTGTGACAATTCGCTAGAATAAAAATTTATCTTATACTACTCGTAATATGTAAAGCTGAAGAGTTTGTTTGTTTACTTGAACGAGCAAATCTCAGGAACTACTGGTCCGATTTGAAAAAATATTTCAGTGTTAGATAGCCCATTTATCGAGGAAGGCCATAGGCTATATATCATCTCGCTAAGACCAATGGAAGCGGAGCAGTAATGAAAATTGTGACGCTGACGAAGTGGCGCGGGTTTACTAGTTGAATAATATTTTGGTAATTCGATTCAATCTGTCAAGTTATCAACCTGCTTGGAACATACTGCTTTTTAGCAGGTAATAAAAAAAGTATCTCCCATGTACCAGTCTTGACAAAATAGTCCCTTTTTCTTTCATGTTTCTAAATAAATTTATTTTTAGGGTGAATCTAAATCTCTCTCTACTACGTAAACACGCACGAAAACGGTTAAAATTCCCAACAACCCAGAAATAGAACTTCCGCCTTTCGGAACATGTCCGGTGAACCAGTACAAAGTCCGATTTAGTAACAATGCGTGTAACATGTATTTACACAATGTGATGACGTTGCTGGCTATTTTTAGAGATTGAGGGGTGCCACATATTGCATTGCGTTGCGTCGACGGAGCGTTGACGCTACGCTGTTTTACATACAAATCAGTACGACATGCCACACGGTGCGTTAAAACAACGCGCGCACAACGTACAGGCGGAAGAGAGACGGGAGAGGAGATTCCCGTTGGTATTTCGGACGAATTATCTATATCTATACTTAATATTTAAAGCTGAAGTGTTTGTTTGTTTGCTTGAACGCGCTAATCTCAGGAACTAGATTTATTTCAGTATCTAATTTATTTCAGTGTTAGATAGCCCATTTATCGAGGAAGGCTAGGCTATATATCCTCACGCTACGTCACGCTAAGACCAGCTACTCTATTCTGTAAGTAACCATTTCGATATCGAGCTTCACCCGAGTGACAAACCTCACAAAGTGAGCTTTATTGCACTCGACATAAAGGTCTTATGTTTGACGTAATTTGATACTCACCTCGGATTCCGCTGTCGAGCGAGACACGAAAATGTTGTTACAAAATAGGGGGGCAGTAGAAGCGGAGCAGTCGAAGTTGCGCGGGTCAACTAGTACTTTTTATAAACCTTCCTCTTGATTCACTCTGTGTTTTGATTATACTTAGTATGTTATAAAGATTAATTTTAAACCATAGTCTTATGATTTGTCTTCACCCCACACACATGTAGAATGAAGAACTACGACAATAAGTTAGGTTTAAATAAGTAATTCATATTTTATGCTTCACTGTTAATTTATCTAAGTAATTTTTTTTCTCTCGAGTAAACGTTACTCTTGGGGTTCCGTACCCAAAGGGGAATCAACGGAACCCTATTACTCAGCCTCCACTATCCGTCCGTCTGTCTTTCAGCGGGCTGTATCACAAGAACTGTAATAGGTAGACAGTTGAAATTTTCACAAATTGTGTATTTCTAATGTCGCTATAACAACAAATAATAAAAATTAAAGTTTATTGGACGGATCCCTTCGTGTGCGAGTCCGACTCGCACTTGGCCGGTTTTTGAGTTGTATCATGTTTACTCTTGACTATCGCCTACTGAAAAGGCTGTTGCAAAGACTGACATAGCCCGCTACGTTGGCGAGCGAGACGCAGAGCGGAGCGTTGCGTTGCCGCGTTTTTTTGCATCCACTGAGGGCCTAGCACGAATATTTTGACGTTTAGTAACGTTACAGTAAGTCAACTTGAATAAAAAATTCAATCCCATATTTTTTTTTTTTTAATTTTATGCTAAGTACGTGTGTATGTTATGTTATTGTGTAATTTGTATCCTACGAAAATATAAATATAATAGTATCCAATTCAAATATATATATTTGACTGGCCTGTTAGTCTAGTGGTTAGTGACCTGACTGCTATGCCAGAGGTTGTGGGTTCGATTCCCACCCAGGACAAATGTTTGTGTGATGAGCATGATCATTTGTTCTGTGTCTGGGTGTAGTTTATCTATAATATGTATGTATTTAGAAATATATAAGTATGTTTATCAGTTGTCTAGTACCCATAACACAAGCTCTGCTTAGCTTGGGACTAGATGGCGTTGTGTGATAGTTGTGTGGAATATTATTATTATTATTATATTATGTGCGAAACGAGTTACATATAGTAAAATTTTATGTTACGTTACTATACGTCAAAAGATTCGCGCTAGGCGCTCTTTTCCGTCGTATCGTTGTGACGACACGACGATACGACTTCCAGTAGGGACAAGCAAATATAAAACTCAAATAATATGACGGAGCATCAATCAGGAGTTTTGACGAGTTGTTTTGTTGTGTTCTTAATCGTCGGACAAGGTTCGTATGAAACATTTTATTTTTATTGTTAACCGACTTCCAAAAAAGCAGGAGGTTCTCAAATCGGTGGGTATTTTTTATGTATGTACACCAATAACTGCGAGGTTTCTGATCTGTTTTCTGTGATTCTTTTTAGTTCGATGCGGTATACTTGCCATTTGGTCCCGTAAAAATTTCGTTCAGTTTGGTTTAGTAGTTTTTATTTCATAAGCATTTTTGCTTATTTCAATTTCTGCGTAGCCGAAGACATCCTCCAGGTATCACCACAAACAATTGAAAACAAAGAAACAAAACCAAAAACACGCCCGTTACCAGCTTAAAGTCTGATTTCTCACCTACCCCAAAAACTGCCTTCATAATTTATATTCCCAGTAGTTTCTTTTGTGCGTTGTACGATGTTCGACAATATTGAACTTCGATATACAGAGAAAAAAATACTGATGAAAAATACTTTTTAGGGTTCCGCACCCAAAGGGTAACCAACGGAACCCTACTACTAAGCCTGCGCTGTCCGTCCGTCCGTCCGGTTGGTAATAGGTAGACACTTGAAATTTTCAGAATGAGTATTTCTATTGCTGATATAACAACAAATAATCAAAATTAAGGTTTATGGTACAGAAACCTTCGTGTGCGAGTCCGACTCGCATTTGGCCGGTTTTTTATATATTATTTTGTGATAGGTTTACTCTTGACTCTAGTCTAGGCCAGAGGTGATAGAGATAAAGTCGACGATGGAGTGAGCTTACCTGGAAACTATAAGAAAACTGTGTAGGTATTTGAATAATATTTCGATTTGATTAACTGCCATGACTGTTACACTGTATGACTGTTTGATTTGACTGCCATGGCGTTGTAGTACTTCAGGAATGTTCGCGGAGGCTCGCATAGATGGTTTTCATGCCATCATGCGAAAGAAAGTGACCTCCTTACTACAACACTTGCATGGTAGTGACAACAGCATCCTGAAAATGATAGCTGCCAGACCGGACTGTCCCTTTCAGGGCCACTGGGTGGGGACAGTCATAGGTTTACTTAAATAAATAAATGTTATAAACTAACAATACTAACCTACTTAAGTAAGCCCCATTGTTACTAACACCAATACTAACAAACACAACAGCATCCTGAAAATGATAGCTGCCAGACCGGACTGTCCCTTTCAGGGCCACTGGGTGGGGACAGTCATAGGTTTACTTAAATAAATAAATGTTATAAACTAACAATACTAACCTACTTAAGTAAGCCCCATTGTTACTAACACCAATACTAACTAAATGTATGGACTGTATAGTCTGAAATAAAGTTTTATTTAATTTAATTTTAATTAACCAAGCCTAATGTGCAGTACGTGGCCAGCCAGAAAGCGGATGGGCTGTTGCGTTGCGACCTAATTTCTTTGAGATACTGTTTTTTTGTTACTTCCTTATTTTTATAGCTGTTTCCATTTGGGAAGATCAATCGTTGAGAATTGAGGCGTTTACAGTTTATTTTACGGCTAATTCGTAGATATTATTTACCTAGCTATATACGTATATAGCTAGGTAAATAATATCAACGTATATATACGTTATATAAAAAACAATGTGTCTAAAGAAGAGTAGGTAATAGAACACAAAGATTTTAATAATCGTTTTCTGTATGTCTGTTTGTTGCTTCGTTAGCACACGTTTACATCTATTACCGATAAGTTTGAGTATGTATGTTTATGGTTAAAAACACCGAAGAATCTAGATGAGATCAACAGATGAGTTGACTAGAAAGTGCATCAACTTCTCCGTCATCTTTTACCTGTCTAAACCTTACTTTCTAAAAATATTAACTAAAGAGTAAATCGATACCTCAAACAAAAACAAAAACTCTGCATATGGCTCTACATTTTTCGTATCAGGGACGCTTTTACCCGCAGATTGCAAGGGATGCAAAAGACTCGGGCGGTGCGTCCTAGGGGACGCCAGCCGACCGTCACAGATCTTGTTAGGTACCAACCACTACTGCCGCTCCTGCGTTCTCGTATTATTATTTTTAGGGTTCCAAACGTCCTGAAGAAACGGAACAGTTATAGGATAATTCGGGTGTCTGTCTGTCCGTCTGTCACACCCTGTTTTCTCCGGATCTATTGGATCGATTCCGTTGAACTATGGTACACATATCGACTTCCGTGACCCAAACACGGACGCGTTACGTTGGGGTTCAAACTTGAAAATAAAATTATGTTTTTCAAGCTGTATCGTGTGACATATCAAATGAAAGGGCTTTCTGTTATATTTTTTTTCATATGTTTAAAATACCTTAATAGTTTTGAACTTATTCAAGAAATTAGACCAAAAATGACCACCCCTTACCACCGAACTTACTGAGCCTAAAATTAAAAAAACAGTGAACAGATATAATAATAATAATTAATAATCAATCTGCAAGGCAGTTCTGTGGCGAACTGTTGGGCAGTAGCGACCCCACGGACCAGATCTCCAGGGAGAAGTCTTGTTCATTTCCGGTTTGCCTTTATTGGCTGGCCGGAGTGAACACTGACGAGGAACAGACCTCCCACCTCTTTCTTGTCTTAATCGGCCGGTCTGAGTGGAGATTCGCAAGATCGTTTGCTCGGGCACGTTTGTGCTCGGGAGAAGAATGTATAATCCAGTAAGATGCTGGTAGGGATCTCCACTCCTTTAGCATCTCAGAATATGTTGCCCCCTCGGCGCTACGTCACTTTGTGCTAGCGACCGTTTTCAGGGGGCCCATTTATTGAGTGTGCAACTCACCCCCTGCCATTTTAAAACAGATTTAATTGTCAGTGGTCAGGCAGGGGCCAATAGTTCTTCCATAGTAAACTGTTATCAGTCCACTAAACCACCTATATCCGTTTCATCGTTTCATTCATCGTTCGCATTTCAGCGTTTCATGTTTTGTTTCCATATTCTGCAATAGTCCTTCTCCAACCGGGGATAGTCCTTGGGTATACTTTCACAGTGCATACAGGGATAATCGTCGGTTGGTGTCCTATTCCATTTGATATGTCTAACAGATCCTCTACGAGTTGGCTTCGGCCCCTCGTATGCCTATCAAAGGACCGGGTCTCCAGAGATCCGAGAAAATAAAAATAATAATAAATCTTTATTACGGACCATACAAGATCCATATTGATATTTAAAATTAAAAGTAAAAAATTGTTTAATAAAAAAACATAATGCGCAAGGTTTAAGATAAAACATTTTGTTCATGTGGTTCCACCGTAGGACTCGTCAAGAGCTGCGGTTTCATTGTTTTAAAATAAACTTAAGCACTTTTTAAATCCAGTAACATGTAGGTACCTTGCTCGGGAAATGTTCTCTTTTGTTTACGCATATCAGAAACGCTGCACTAGATTTACTGTGCAAAATCTCATAAATTCGCCAAATATTTAGGCGAACAGTTCATTAGAAATAAAATAATTTTAATGGTTAATTTCGCGTTATACTCGCGGTTTATATTTTACAACTGTGCGCTAATCCATCCTTCATGACTATGGCATTAGGTACATGTACTCGTAGTTATGTACAGTCAATAAAGCTATTAGGTATGCAGGCAGCTAATTTGCAACTACTTTTACACAATGTGGTGAGTGTTCCTACTGCACAGTGCTGAGTAGACAATTATTGCATACCACACTCGTAAGCATTAGTTCTTTAAGCTTATGACATACTAGCTGACCCGTGACCACTTCGTTGGGCGGTATTTTTTGGGTTAACATATAGCCTATGACACTCACAAATAACGTGGCTTTTTATTGGTAAAATTATTTTTACAATCTCACAAACTTTACATCTTTATAATATTATTAGTATAGATAAGCTGAAAAAGTTACAACGCACGCATTACAAATAAATATTGCTCACACGGCTAACCTTTGACCAAACATAGGATATTTTTACAGGATTATTGTTCTTATTGGTTAGCTAATACGGAGTAGAATACGGGCGTATTCTACTCTATTCGCAACTAAGCCCGAAACTACGAACTTCGGGCTTAAAAAGTAGCCCCCCAGTAATAGTTAGATACTCCGAACTTGATATTTTTGGCAGTTGAATTCCCATATGAATACAGAACAATGGTTGCAGATTTTTCCGGAAGCGATCAGACAAGGGTGCTTTGGAAACTGAATGATTTACGTATACTATGTCACCGGAAAATGGCAATGCTAACAAGCAGAAGGTTCAAATTCGTTTGTTTTTTAAGGGAGTCAGTTAATTGCCATCATCGACTGTACCTACTATTATTTCAGTTTACTTAGTCTTTGTTGATGTACGTTTGTGTTGGTGCTGAACAAAAATGTTTTCTATTCTATTGTATATGTATAGCTCCTTAATACGACTTCAAAAAACGAGAAGGATATCTATTTTACGAGTTTATTAAGCTTGTTTTACCTTTACTGTAGTATCACGAGACTGACCTAGCTAATTTTAAAAGAGGAAGCTGCGAGGTTTAGGTCTCTTTATGTCGCCGGCGTGGACGCGGATATTAACTTCCTGCTTCGAACCATGCACGGTCTATTTTATAAAGGACCTTTTTGGAATTTGCGAAAGATGTCTACAGCAGGCTTTGCGGTAAAATATCGATATATAATTTTACAGTAAAATTTAAGAAGGAAAAAAAATTTACTGTCTATATACTAGAATAGAATAAAATTGTTATTTTTTATTTCAGACCGAAATCGGACAGACTGACCGGGTTCGTTCTGTTTTTTTTTTTAATTTTATGCTCATTTGTTTTGGAGCTAAGATCCCCATCTTCGCTCGTTTCTTCGGTCATTTTTGGTCTAATTTCTTGAATAACTTCAAAACGAGTTATTTTAAAATAAAAATTAAAAATAATTAAAGCCCGTACATTGAGCTCTTTCATTTGACATGTCACACAGTTTAGAAATCATTTTTTGAAATTTTCTTTTTTGACCCCAAAAGTGACGTATACTCAAAATTTATTTATTTTCGTAACACGTCACAGAAGTCAATATGTGTACCAAATTACAACAGAATCGGTCCAACAGACAGACAGACAAGCAGACACCCGAGTGATCCAATAAGGGTTCCGTTTCTTATGTATGTTAGGAACCCTATAACGGAAGTCAAGAAAAGTTTTAAGTATACAGGTAGGTATACAAGACGCATCCGTGTAAAGCCCGTGTCGGTAGTTTCAAAATATATTTTCGATACCTTCTGTGTAAGTATCAAAATTATATCGACAACGATATTTTTAAACTAGACGAGTAAAAGTTCGAAAAAAAAAAATACAGCATTAACACTAAGTTTCGCCAATATTTGAACTGAATGACGGAATTAAAGCTCCCATACAAAAAACGTATTCTTTCGGTTCATGGTACTGAACCTATCGTATGTGAGTCCGACTCGCACTTGTCTTAATATATTGACATCACACATACTAACTAGGATTCAATAACCTCTAACACCCTACATTTTTAAAATATTGATTCAATCATTTCATTATCTGCTGTCTGTCCCTATGTATGCTTAGATCTTAAAAACTACGCAGAGGATTTAGATTCAGGTTTTTTAATAGACATAGTGGTTCTCGAGGAAGGTTTTAGTGTATAATTTGAACCCGTGCGAAGCTCATTTATAAACTTGTCGATGCAAAAAGCAATATTTATAATTAGGTGTTGAGTTTAGGAATTGAAAACTTCTTTAGCGTTGTGCACTTTTTTGTGATGGGTAAAAATTGTTAAACTCGCGACAGAACACGTGACCTGATCGAAAATTTGTAAGACGGAGGGAGAGAAACACGCATTCAACGTTTCACTTCTGCCGGCACTCCCGGAGTGCAACCCGTTGTTTTTTTTTTAATATAAAATCCCTCGAAACGTAATTACACGATTGCCATTTCGTTCGATCAATGTAACTTCGTAAGTAACAAACACTTCAACCACGACTTCTTTGGCGCGGGCTTAGTTTTGCAATTTTCGTAGAGATCTCATTTTTTTTGCTTTTATTTTATTTCTAGTAATATATATTGGCAACATAATTATTTTTATTTCCACATTATCTGTTAACATTGATTTTGTATACATGCAGTTTACAAAATAAGATTAGAGAATGTTACACAAATATATATTCTAAAACATACATCCACTGCCGCTGAACCATGTAAAAAAAAAACGAATTTGTCAGCGTGTGACGCCACTCCCGGGAAATACAGTTTAGACTAGCTTTCTTTTAAGCAAACCACTAAAGAAACGTTCTAATATATATTCTCTCAGTAAGGTCTAACGACCCCACACACCCTAGTGTCAGAGTTTCTAAACCGCCTCAAGGACCTCGGCCATGGTTTATTAGACGACCGCCATATGGCGCCGGGACCACCAGCTTATACGTGCCTTCCGAAACACGGAATCATCATCATAAGAAACGCTAAAATTCATTAATTAAAATAGCAAGCTGAATCTTAACGAATAATAAAACAAAATGGGTTTACCATATAGTTTTCAAGCAATAAAATCAATACTTTACACCACACTACACCGAAAATTTTAATCATAAAAATGAAAAAATGAGTGAAGAGAAACATTGCATGGCTTGAAACGCAAAAAAATAAATAAAATCTGAGTCCAATAAAATTATTTTTCAGTCAAAGAAGCAACACACGTAAAGCAAACAGGTTTTTACTAAAAACAAATTAACTGCATGGATTGCTTCCTGCGTCCGGAAAATATATAAAATAAAATCGGTTCATTTCCATATATTATTTCCTTTGAGTAAACTACAGACATTGACTGCCATACCTACTGTGAAAAGTCGTGTCGAGGGTTATCGTTTCACTGCACTATTGATCAAAGAGAAAAGCCCAATTAAAAAAGACCTGGTAAAATCGAAAGGCCGACACGGGGCTGAAAGTCATCGCGTCCACTGAACAGAATTTACAGCGTTGGTCACTCCCTACCAACGACTACTGAAAGTAACTTACAAAAACTGACATTACTTGAGCGACTAACACTTCTCTCGCGTCTTCGTTTGCGCAAACTTAGCACAAGCGATTTTCACCTTTTCACATCTTTAGCGGGGTGCCTGTCCATTAGGGTGCCTGGTTAAATTTTTTCAATTTCTGCGCTCCACTGCCTCGCTCCGTGGTGCCTGCCTGTCCAATACAGAGGAGCGAGGTAGCGGAGCGAAGAAACGGAGAAATTTAACCAATGGAATTGCATAAAATCTCCGTACCACGTGAGTCAGTGAAATATTGATCGACATGATTGGTTAATATTTCTCCGTTTCTCCGCTCCGCTCACAATATACAGGAAACCTTAGGAAAACCTGTTATGGAAACCTTACTTTCCATTACAGTGGAGCGTGGCAGCAGAGCGGAGAAACGCAGAAATTTTAACCAATGGAATTGCATAAAATCTCCGCACCACGTGAATCACTGACATGATTGGTAAATATTTCTCCGTTTCTCCGCTCTGCTGTAATGGAAACCCCTTTTTCAGTGTTCACCGACATCATAAAAAGAAGCTTTGTGCAAGTTTCTAGTCCCAATCGTTTCGGCTGACCGTTGATCTGTCAGTCAGTTTGTCTTATATAAAACTCGTTACAGAATAAACGCAATAGGTTATTATTTATATTGCACGCATCTTTATGAACAACTTCTAAATTTTCGCGATTTCAGGGTGGTCCCATTCTAAAAAATAAAAAAAAATATAGGATTAACTAATCCAACTGTTTGCAGATATATCATACTTTGGGTCGCCAGCCAAGAAGGTTCAGAACCGCTGGTTTAGGCGCTAGCTACATTGCGATTTTTCAATCTGTTTTTCTCTGTAACCGTAACCGCGTAAAGTTATGGATGACGTTAGTACTGAACTACTAACGACATTCTTACTCTGTACTGAGTTTTTTTTGAATGTATAGGAAGAAATTTGAAAAGTCAGACGAACTTTTCGAAGCAAAATGAGTTCCTCCGCAACGCTTTTTATCCCGCTTGTTTGTAATTTAATATTAAATCTTGTATAATGCCTTAAGAGAAAACATATCGAATACGTTTTCCTTTTTTAATTAGGCATGCAAATTACTTTAGCAATTTCAAGAAAAAAAAAAGCAACAAATTATTTTTTACTAGGTACATGGTCCGAAAACTCTTTCTGACATGGTTGAAATTGGCCCATCAGGGCCACACTTCTCCTTCCCTTCTTTCAAATTCCGTACCCAAAGGTTAACCAAAGGAACCCTATTACTAAGTCTCCGCGTCCGCCCGTCCGTCTGTCTGTCAGCGGGCTGTATCTCATGAACCGTATTAAAGTATACAGTTGAAATTTTCACAGAGTGTGTATTTGGTTGCCGCTAAAACAACAAATAATTAATAAAATATAACAAAATTAAAAACTAAAGGCCCTCATACAAGAAACATAATTTGGCTTATGGTACGGAACCCTTCTTGTGCAAGTCCGACTTGCACTTGGCCAGTTTTTTTGCTGTTTTGGGCAACTACTGGCGAGACCCACTAGTTGCGCAAGTTCGCACAATCGCTGGATATCGTCCAAGCGTCGTGCAATCGTAACGATTGACAGATGCGCACCAGATAAACCAAACGTTGGCTTAATATCATTCGGATACGCCGGAGCAGTAAAACTAACTCATACCTACTTGAACGTTTACGAGGATGCATGTGTTTTAGTCGAGAAAACATTACATAGGGTGACACAATGCGCGGCCTTATCGGTAAAAGCGATCTTTTAAAGACAACCTTTGGATGGTTTTTTAGGAGAGTAGTGGCAGTACTGCAGGTAGTCTTAGGTACTCTATTTATATATACAATAATTACATAATAGGTAAATACACATAAACAATAACAGCTGAGAACCCAAGTAAAGACGATTAAGGAACCAAGATGGAGTACGCTTGCCTAGAAGCAGCTTACTTCGGACATTTGCGCAAATATTCAATTTAAAAAAAAATACTCTGATGACTTTAGGGTAAGTATAATATACTCGTGTTCTATGCCATTTTTAAGTTTACAGCTTTCTACAACCAGTAGTTTCGGTAAGTCAGTTACTTACTCAGTCCACACTCCGTGGTCGAGAGGTTTAGGCGTACTTTGAAGGAAGCATACTTTGTAAAAATGTTTCCAGTTTGGATAGGACATTGCAGACTTGAATCAATATGATTATCTGATAAAAAGATGGTTTCGTGCTTCGGAAGGCACGTATAAGCCGGTGGTCCCGGCCGCCAAATGACGGTCGTCAAATAAACCATGTGAGAGGCCCTTGAGGTGGTTAAGAAACTCTGACACTAGCGTGTCTGCATACACGATAAGAAAAAGAAGTCACTCAATCATGTAACGTAAGAATTTTATAAATCGATGAATGTGAAGTGAACTAAGCTGGACAGTGAGCAGTGGGCAAAAGTTCTTAATTTCACCAAAACTAAAAGACATAAGTTTTGTGTAACGAATAACCTATTCTTCATCAAAACGTTATACATAGATTTTGTTCATAATACCATATTTTATTGCTTTTGCTAACAATTCTAAAACACTCGTACATTCCTTGAATTTATGAAATATGTATGTGAACGAATGTTTTTTTTTTTTTTTTTTTTTTTTTTTTTTAGGATGGGAAATCATCAAATGACTTCTCCCGCTCTGGGTACAGCAGGAGGGAGTGTCAGACTCTTACTGACTAAAACCCATCCGTGTTTCTCCTAGTGCCCTTTGCGTTCCAGGGTACGGTGCCTCTTTCGAACGAAGTCCGCAGCATGTGAACGAATGTTGGGAGTTTATTTTTGGATACTAGTTTTTTTTTATGTGCGCATATGAATTCAGAGAAGAGTAATAAAAGGCGACATTCTATCCAATTCTCGATTCCCAAAACAGTTGACAACTTTGATTTGATTTCATTTGAACTTCAACAGATTCCACTAATAATTATTGATATCAATCAAGTTGACATAAGCAATGTTTTTGGAACCCGCGTTCAGAATTTGCTACAGTGAATTGATTTCGCTGGAAGCCCTTTCAGCGTATCAAACGCTTAATAAAGAAATGCCTGGCAATATTTGTGCTGTTTTAATTTTTGTTGCGTTAGCTAACAGCAGTATCTGAGTCTCGTGAACGGGACACGGAACGGGACGGGAAAAAACGGGATATGCGCATAGGTACAAAATCGCGGGCAAAAGCTAGTATATCTTTATTATAAAACAATGCCACAGTTAAACCATTTATAGCTCAAGAACGGCTAGACCGATTTTGAGATTTTCAGTTTTTTTTTCATCTCTGACCTAGACTAAAGTCAAGAGGCAAACCCATCACAAAAAAAAACACACTCAAGAACGGCTGGACCGATTTTGAAGATTTTTAGTTTGTTGGATTTGTCTTTGCCTCGAATAGTAGAATAAATTTTAAAACATTGGAAAAATTAAAGGAAAGAAATATGTAAGTACAAAAATCATTTCCTCATACTTGAATTCGAATACGACGCCAGTTTTGATACATGACAAAAACAAAACACGGCAGAAATTAATTTTGAGGCTGTACAAGGTTCACCGGAACCACTAGTTATTGCTAAAATGGGAGCTTAATCCTATGTCGCAGTATAGATATCTATCAGTATTATGACTCGCCCTGTCCCTGCCATGTCCTTGAAATAGTCACCTACAGCTACGCGGTAGGACTGCCCGCATATAGTATTTTATTTCATCTCCATACTTGAGTTTCTTCCTAGTTTTGTGATTGTACTTATAAATTATATATATATTATATATATTTTATATTATACTGTATTGTATATTGTATTGTATATATAATTATATTTTTTTTTAATTCGTTGAGAACGAAGTAGGAAGTATTCAATAAAAAATACATATGTATTATGTTTTTTGATTATTTAATAATAAAAATACCCTTATAATTTGATGAAAAGTTAGAGGCCGAAAATATTTGCGCCGTACGAAAAGTTTTGTTGTTAAATTTGGGAAAAGTTTATTTTCAATCTCATCTTTTTTATTTGTGATGCGTTTGCTTTTGACTGTAGTCTTTGCCATATTAAGTAAGTACCTGTACTTATTTCAATCAAATACTCACAAATGTCACGCTTACTGCTTACAAAACCATCTCACCCTTCGTTCGTCATGGCGCATTCGCGACTGTTGTGTACAGAGTCTATAACAAACTCGAGGCGCGTAGGTATGACTCGCGTTCCCACCATTTGAATGAAAATGATATTGTGCCTATGTGCACTCTCATGGTTTCTTTGGCAGTTTTGTGTGAAAAAGCCACACGCACTGATCATTTTGTACACGAACACTCAAAGGCATGAGTCCTTTATCATCATTTAGCGCTTTATGCGGCAGTGAGTTACTGATTGGTTCGTTCACCAATTATACCTATTGATGTTTCATGAAATCAGTCTGTGCCGCAACGCACTAATTACTATTTACCTATTAGGTATGAATTCATATTAAATGGAAGCTGAAAGAGCAAGCCCGAACCTAATGTATATGAATAATCAATCCCAGTGTAAACTTTTGTAAAATGCCATAAAGTGTTAATAAATAGATAGTGTTTATGAAGTTTGCTTGAAAGCACAACCTAACATTTTCCTATGTAAAGTGCATTCAGGTTGTAAGAAGTTGTAGTACAATGATGACAATCCTGCCTGATTTGCGGAATTTGTTCGAAAGATTCACCGTGGTCCTGAAACGCAAAGGGCATTAGGAGGAACACGGATGGCTTTTAGTCAGTAAGGCCACGGACACGAACCCAGAGGGCAAGGAGCGGCGCAGTGGCGGCGCGGACAGTTACATTATACAGCTATGCATTTGACGCGACCAGCGCTGCAGCGGCGCGTTCAAAAGCAGAGTTATACAGGGTTACTTGTAATTCAACGTATATCCGTCAGGTGCTGATAGGGGGGCCAAAATACAACAAAATGAACACCCCATATGTATGGCCGAAATTCAATCGTTTTCAAGATATTTGAATTTTTAGGTTTTTTCGATATTTACCCAAAATTTGACATTTAACTCCAAATAAAAAGAAAACACATGAAATGGGTACCATTAGAACATGATATTGTAGTTGGCACTTCAATTAAGCTAACGATGTAATTAAAAGTACTGAATTCAACAAAATTATTAAAATGATGAGTGATTTAAGAATAATATCTTACCAATATTTTTATTACACTCTTCAAAACATATTGTTTCGTACAAAAAATTATTATGAACTTAATCGTACAAATAACTAAAACAGCTTGCCTATTCTGTTAGCTTTTCAAAAAGGTATAAACGTTAATTTAAAGATACGCGTTCCGGGGCATGGCATGTGTTTGAATCGGCGCGGGGAGAGAAAATCATCTGTGTTTTTAGGGAAGGATCCTCTCACTTGAATGGAAGTATCGTATTCACTCTAGACTTAAAGGTCCTCAAGTTATAGATAACAAAAAAATAAACAGACTTCGGCAAAGAAGTTGACTCCATAGCAATACGCACAGTGGAAGTGTTCCCAAAACATTTTGAGCGAGGGGCTAAGACGTGGTACCATATAAGGGCGCACCTATGGCTAAGCGCCCCGCAGAGCATGCCCACGAATTTTTCTAAACGCTTGTCACATTAGGTCTGTCAAGACTGAAATTCGAATTTAACGTTCTTTAAAAAGGGGGAAGGTCCCCCCTGGTACCTTTGTCATTTGTATGGTCCTAGTTCTAACATAGCTAAAGCTGAGGAATTTTAACTACCTCCGTGGTCGAGAGGTTCAGGCGTTTGCCTTGTGACCCGGTAGTCGTGGATTCGATTCCCATGGGAATCATACCTTGTAAAGTAGTTTCCAGTTTGGCATTGCAGGCTTGAATCACCTGAGTGTCTGATAAAAAACTTAACCGCTTACAACCCTAATCTCTTCAAAGTTAGAGTGAAACTCCTTCTGGGTAAGCTCGCTCCATCGTAGTCTTTGTCTCTGTCATGTGTGGGGTCGTTAGACGTTACTACCCACACCGTAAGAAGATGAAGCTGAGGATTTCCACACAGAAAATCTGCTAGCCAAAGCAAGTGTCCGATAATGTTCCAAAATGATTTTAGTGCCAGTTAAAAATAGTTGGACAGGCATGTTTTATAAATAACCACATACTGCAGATCTAAAGGCCGCTGCATATCTATGTCGGGCGATGATAAACAAATATCTAGGTATGATCAATACGGCTCCTGTGGTGTGGTTCTCAGTGGGTCTTAAAAGGCCAGGCTTTAGTATAATTATATTAGGAATTTAGGATCATAATATTAATCACACATACAAAACTCTGTCAATTTTCATTTTCATCTTTATCGCTAAAGCATTAGGTTCAAGGTTGATTGGGAAAATTTGACAGTTTCGGATACCTTGATGTGCTGGCTGAATCTACTAAGTGGCCTTTTTAGACACCTTGCTAAAAGAAGTTCGTCCTATTTTATAATTGGGTAATTTACTGAAAACATCTTATTAGTCAATCAAATAGATTTCCAAAATATTATATTGGACACTAGCACTTCGCCCGCGACTACGTTCGCGCGGATTTAGTAGGTACTCCACGAACTTCATCTCCATAATTACGTCCTCCCTCTATAAAGGGTAACCTGTAAATAACGTATTAATAGACTCCCCTTCTTCTTATCGTGTGGGTAGTAAGGTCTTAACGACCACACACACTAGTGTCAGAGTTTCTAAACCGCCTCAATCGAGTATTTTTATACCCGTCGTAACTTTGAAACGAAAGGTCCGATTTGTATAAATGTTATTTACGCAGACATAACCAACTTAAATTACCAAACCATTTAAATGGATATGGATTAATATCATGATACCAAAATCACCACTATTCCATTCCACCCGGGTTTTGATCGAATATTTTGAACAAAAAGCGGTTACTGTGACTCTGTGAAGTCCGCGAGTGACTTTTTTGTGGATATTGATGTTCTCTAAAAAACATTAGTTCATCACTTTGCTCTGTTGGCAATAGTTTCCGCAGCGTACGCGATATATGGATTTTTTTGGTATTTTTTTCACACCTTGGATTACATTATTGAAGTTTTCATACGGATCCCTAACTTTATGAAAATGTTCTATAATAACCCTTGTTCATCAGGGTAATATAGGATTCTAATGGTGAAAGAATTTTTCAAATCGATCCAGTAGTTTCGGAGCTCTTTCAATTCATACAAACAAAGAAATAAATCTTTCCTCTTTTAATATTATATAGTGTAGAAGAAGATATTCACTTATAGTAGGTACTCCGGTAAAATCAAATTCCCCTGTAATAAGGGATGAACCCTATTGCCGTGAACGGGCAAAAAAAACCAAAACTCTTTGGCAAAATGAGAAAAATGTTAGCAGTCCGACCGAGACCGTGATCTTCAGCATACCGAAGTGAAAGAGGGCCGGCCATGTCCGTAGACGGACAGAAGTCGATGGAGCAGACTAGTGTTAGAGTGGAGACGACGTCGTATCAGAAGACATAGTATGGGACGCTCCGCGGCACGATGGATCGATGATTTGAAGAACGTGGCTGGCAGTGGATGGATGCGGACTGCTAGACAAGATCGGTATGGTTGGCGCTCTTTGGGGGAAGCTAGCGTTCTTCAGTGGACAGCAAATGGCTGATATTTATTACGATGAGTGACCGCGATTATGCAAAAAAAAAATATACGAAGTCTAAATCATAAGTACTTAGCTAAAATTTTCTCAAAAATTTGAAAAAGAGAAAAGTATTTTAAAACATAAAATAAAATCGCTAAACGATTGAAAGCAGTACCTACCGTTATACTATCCGACCAGTAGTGCTATTCTGTAACAACATTTTCGTGTCTCGACAGCGGAATCCGAGGTGAGTATAAACGTAACACCTTTATGTTGTGTGTTATAAAGTTCACTTTGTGAGCTATCTCACTCAGGTGAAGCTCGATATCGAAATGGTTACTTACAGAATAGACTAGCTGTTTATATAAATCCCTAATGATAAAATTCCTCAGTACTTACGCATAATGTTTACATACAATAAAGAATTCTAAAGTTCCTTTATAACTGCTCTTTGCGCGTCATTCAGTATTTTTGTCATAACACAACTTGGCACCGAGAGTGGACGCCGTGACTAAAACATGTAATAAAATGTTTACTCTTGCGGAGTCTTGCGTATTAGGTATACATAGTTAACTTTCCATGCTGTTTTTGTCTGGTATTTTAAACAAGCGGGTCTAAAAAGGCCACTTTTGTAGAATCATATTATAAACATTCTTGATACAAAAGAAACAATAGAACGTTTTTTATTTTTCACTTTTTAGTGGTACCTGCGTACCACTAAAAAGTGTTATACCTTCCATCATCAGCTCGGCAACATGAGATGATGATTACCAGGTACAAATATCTGAATTGCGTTGGAAATGATTGATTGTACCTGTAAAATTTGAGGGCTACCCGCAATTTTTATGGGATCCTATCATCAGATTCTGACTTAGTGTCAATGGGACCACCGCATAGGCTTTCGAATAAAGAAATAATTTTTTAAATCGGTCCACAATTGGCGGAGAAATCGGTGAACATACCTACATAAAAAAATACATAGGTACAGCCGAACATAGAACCTCTTCCTTTTTGAAGAAGTCGGTTAAAAACTGACAGACATATGAATTTTACGCAGGTAATATTATGATCCTAATATAATTCTACTAAAGTGGTCTGAAGACCAATAAAAAATTTGTACTTAAAAAGCGTTCCAACTCAAGTCGGAATATTTTCTCAGCGACCGTAAATCTAAGAAAGAACAAAAAAGGACTTTTAGACACAAAACGAAGTAACCAATTTTCGACCTTAAGTTATTATAAAAAAACTATAAACACTTACTATTTTATTTATTCTTTGCCTAAAACGCCTGTACTTTCCCACGGCTGGGCCAAGGCCTACCCCAAATCCTTCCAAGTAATCTTTTCCCGCGCCCCCTCGTACCAACCCTCACAGTAAACACTTATAAGTAATAAAAAATCCTAACTAAAATATGGCGTCAAAAAATTCGTCCGCATCGCTGTCCACTGGAAGTGAGCCCAAAAGACTGGCGGCATTGCCACGTTGCATGGCAATGCTTATCGTTTGTCCGAGGTAAAAGCCTACCAGGTAATACCTTAAATACCTTTTTTTGTGACAGCAGAAATGTCAAAAACTGGTCCAAACCGAATAAAGGGTAACTGGAGGATTTTTGACAGTACCCGACGGTGATGAGAATGTGTAAGCTTCTTAATAATAAAAGCCTTTGAGCTATAGACAGTCAAAACTACTGATTCACAACCTAACCTTTTTTAAGGTCCGAATTTCCAAGTGTCTGCTACTTTATATGAAAACTGGCTTTTGCCCGCGGCTTCGTTTTTCCGTTCCCGTAGGGCATAGAAATTTAAAAAAGGGGAATTCCTGGGACATTCTTTTATATTGCTCCCTTAAGGAGTGTAGGGAAGCTACATGGCAAATTTCAGCTTTCTACGACCAGCAGTTTTGGCTGTGCGTTGTCTGTCAGCCAGTCACTCAGTAACGGAAGAATTTCATATATTAGGATACTCTATTATGTTTGAAAATACAAGAAATCAATGAAAAAGTACTGTAGAATGGTCTAAACGAAACGCAATATTTATTTGTATAATTTTTGGGTTAGGTATTCAACAGGGCTATATAGATGATTTATTTGATAATCGTTATCGTTAACCATGTCACTTTGATTTGGGTCCTAATGCACACACACAATCAATGTAGATAGCAACAAAATCAGTACGTGTACGTACGGGTACGTACGGGTACGCGCAAAGCAGAGATATTTACAAAAGCCTTTTCGTGTCCTTTCACGCGCTTCTGATTAGCCTTATCTGAACATGCACTCAGCTCTTGTTTCTATGACATATCCATCCATTGTCACCCCTCAGACTTCCCTTTTAATAATGTGGAGCGCAGTCAGTAATAAGATTCTACACAATTCGCATTATTCTTTTTCTACGAATAATTATTATTATAATTTCAGACTATGTTGTCCATATATTGTTAGTAAATACACAGAAACTTAAATATAACTATTTTAGTAATACACACCAAAAACAATCAAACTATATTAATTATCCCATATGTAGGGGAATCCAGTACCTCCAGATAGGACTTTCTAGATGTTTCGCAATGACCCTCACGTAACCATTCTTAGTCCAGGCATAGCTTTGAACCTTGCAAAAATTCCCAACTCTGAAATTTTTTCTTGAGTCGTGTAATTAATGTTAGCTCTCCAAGTAAACACAAAAAAAAACATTTTCCAGAACCGAATCACGGTAAAAAACGCGTTTGTTTTAAAAAAAAAATCTAGGGGAAAAAAATCTCAACTCTTTGCTATGTACAATGACGATTACGAGACTGGGTAAAATGAAATATTTTCTCCTGAATTGAACATTTTCAGTATTGGATTTTGCGAAACAAAAAGTAATACGCAAATATTTAAATTGTACCTACTTCCAAGAAAAATATTAAAGCCATATTTATTTTCAAACATTGCTTAAAATCCCGAATTTACGTTTTTTTTTTTGCAAGATGTACTTATTAGCTCTAGTAAACAATAATTATATATTTTAAATACCTTGTTCAGCGATGAAGTTATAAAGCTTCAAAGACTGCAATTAGAAAGAAAAGTCCGATACGAACTCTGATGTCAAATTACTTGACGCCTACGCTATACAGCTGCCATGGAAAACTGCGTATTCGCGAAAGGGACAGATATAATTTTTAAATAATTATAAGTATCTCGTTTGTTTATATATTATAAGTGTTTCGTGCAATTTATTATCTATATTTTCACTGTTAGTAATATATTTTTGTATATTTTGTGGTAAATTGTACCTAAAGATATTTTTTTTCATGCATATGCAACGCTCTGAACAGTTTATAAAAGTTTCATGGCAATACGAGTAGTAAGTACTCGTTTTATAATATTAATTGCTAATAATACCGTTGAGGGTTTTTAGTTTTGGTTTATTATTTTGTCGATAAATACATTTTAGGGTTCCGTACCCAAAGGGTAACTAACGGAACTCTATTACAAAACTTCAGCTGTCCGTCCGACCGTTCGTTTTTCAGCGGGCTGTATCTCAAGAACCGTAATGGGTAGACAGTTAAAATTTTCATATAGTTTGTATTTCTAGGATGCTACCGTACAAGAAACGTGTTTTACGATACGAAACCCTTCTTGTGATTTTTTTTTTTCTTTTGTTACCAACCGGTGACTATTGAAGACTCCGATGTCACAATCAGACTCGGTCAAAAATATCAACGCTTCTGTCTTAGAATAATAAGGTAAGTACAAAAAACTTCAAAATTTTGGGCCGCGCGGGTGTGAAACGAGTGCGCGTTTTGTTCCTCTCGCTGGCTCGTCACCTTAAGTAACAATTATTACACAAATAATAACTCGCTTGGACAAACTGAATAGGAGTTTAAGTGGGTCTTAAAAAAACTTGATAACTTTTTGATGTGAAACACATAATGACCGCCTTACGCAGTTTCTAAGTCCGCATGACCATTTTGCGCAACTGGGATAGAAAACTTCCAACAAAATGTTCTAAGGCGAGCGCAGCACACATGTTTTATTTTGAGGATATTTTATCGGACTTTTACTGAAAGACCTTTTCAATGTACTATCTTTCTTAGTGCTCCCCTACACTCCCCTGATTACCAACATGTTGTCTGACAATCACTCACTCAGTCACTCAGTAAAGAATTTTTTTAAATTTTTTTTTTATTAATTTAATTACAACGGTTTATATATTAGGATATTTACTAACGATCATTTTTAAAAGTACTCAGTCCGGTTTCCTATTAGAATGTAAAATGGTGAAGAAGAACTGACGCAATAATAATAATCAGGGCTCATTTAACAAGTAACGGCCGATCCGGATCTGCTTTCGTAAGGGGATATGCCAAGCAATATGTACTCAGACTGTAGGCATTTGTGTTGTTTCAACTTTCCTTGATGCTAGCTGACCCGTGCCCACTTCGTTGGCCGGGATTTTTCGGGTTAATAACGGCTGATTTCGTTTTTCGCACAAGACTTACTTGTGTCATTGATGAAAGACTAAACTGTGGCAACAATTAACTATATGTCAAATACAGACAAAACTGCGGTGCATGGATGATTCTTTCTTAAACTATTTACTTAAAAAAAAAGATCAGATATCAACTTTGGCGTCGTAAAAAAACGTAATCGTCAATTTAAACTCAGGGTAATAGTGGATCCACACATATTCGGGCCGGGCCTGGTCTCTCACGACATATTTTAAACTGACGACAATGCTAAAATGCAAGAGATTGCAGAACATTACTCCAACAACCAAATCCTGACGAACGCTATATCAACAGATCACTTTACCGATCTGCAGTAGAACGGTAAGCCGATGGAGTTTACCTCGGCTGAACGCTATATCGCCAATCATTTGGTCGACCAAACACTAGTGCGACTATCAGTTGACTGAATGATTGCCATCTAGATACGCAGTAGATCTACAGAAGACTAGGCCAAAAAGGTTTGTTATCACGCCTGAACAGTATTAAACACACAGCGGACCGTCAAAATATTAATATTAGGAATAATTATTAAGAATAAGCTCGATTTAGAATAAAACCGGCCAGTGCGTGTAGGGCCGCGCGCAATGTGGGGTTCCGAAGTTGCACGTCCCTTTTTCCGGTTTTCAATAGAATTTCACCTTTGTACCTGTTGCTTGATTTTATTTTTTCGAAAACGTATGCTCTTTGGGATGGTTTTCGCACAGCCTCAATATTTTAAAACAACCTACCTATACATCATTGTACTTACTCATTATTATGAGAAAGTTTTACTTGTGGACCAAAATTGAAATGGCGAAAAAAAGTCGACTGCCCCACACATTTCTGTATGCATGTACGAAATGTACCTTAACAGCTGATTTTTTTTCGTGATTTCGAGATTGATCCGATAGAAAAAGTTCTTCATTATTAAATGATGAGTACAATGAACACTTAAATTGCATTTATTCTGTTACACGTTGTATAATAAGTATATTCCTTCTTAAATGCGTAATTTTGTGAGGAATGTGAGGATGGACAGATGGATGGATGTTTGTTACTCTTTCACGCCAGAACGCCTGAAAGGATCTTCATGAAATTTGGCACAAAGGTAGATTATAGTCTGGAATAACACATTGGCTACTTTTTATCCCGGGAGTATGTTCCCTAGGGATCGAAAGAAGCCGCTGGCAGAAGCGAGTATTATTATTAATGCAAAAGTTTGGATGTTTGTTACTCAATCACGTCAGACCGGCTGGAAGGATCTTGATGAAATTTGGAGCAGAGATAGATTATAGTCTGGAATAACACAGACACTTTTTATCCTGGGAGTATATTATTCACGCGGGCGGCAGCTAGTCCTTTATAAAGTCTGAACTAGTATTTAGATTAGAATAGAATAACGCTGATTATCTCCAGTATTATAGCTAGTAGTATTAGTACATACATAAAACTGTGATACCGGAAGCAAAATATTCAACCGTCAAAATTATGGTTATTAGGCCCCGGACACGAACTCGGCGGCGCGGCGAGCGGCGCGGGCAGTTACTTATTATACTACTCGTATTTACTTTAAGACTTGTATTCATGCCAATGACCATATAAACGGAGCTAACTCGTCTGCGCGAAAAATCCGCTACCCGCATTTTTAATTTTTATTGTAAAAGTAATGCATGTTTTAAAAAGTAACAAAACTAAATCACTTTCGTTTGTATGGCAAAGCAGTAGAGGATTTTTTATACTCTTGTGATAAAAAAGGAAGGAGTAAAATGGTTTCATCTCAACGATTTTGAGATGATTTAGTGTTTTTTTTTCTCATTTTGTGATACCGATAAACAAATTCTGTTTAAATCAAATTACGTATCATATCATGTAGTTACTAACTATTTTTTTTCAGATCTAATTTCTCTCTTAGTGCCGACGAAAAACTGCTTCATCTGCACGCTATTTCAAGCTTTTTTCGAGAGAGCAGCCTTAACACCACCCCGTAACGCCGTCGATAGTCTTGTGCCATAGGCTACAGGTAGCACGTACTCTAGTGTTACTCCTAAACACATGAACGTCCATGTTTACATACCTACCAGCTAATAATGAAATGATATTTACAAAACATTGCAACTGTTCTCGGTAACGCTGTGGGAAAACTACCTCACAACACCATACTGTTGAGATTTATTAACCGTATGACGTTTATTTTGTAACGTTGGTACAAAGGGACTGGGTTTTAGAATGGGGTACCTACGTTTTGATTTAAAGGACAAATATTTATTTTAAAGACGTTTTCATTAATGTAAGAAATGTACTATGTTTTAAAATGAAATTAGTAGTCTAGACAGCAAGTGCTTTTTCGTTCAACTTTTTTCAGCAATCTCGGAAAATTAAGAATGAGGTGTCGAACCACAATTTTTTTTTGTGTATTGAAAGCTTATAACAAAAAAAAATAATTTATAAATTTGGCAGGTTTCTCGAGCGGTACTTTAATTTTTTTTTAATTATCTCATGCTCTTCAGAATCGAATGACACCTCATTCATATTTTTCTGAGACTGCTGAAAAAAGTTGAACGAAAAAGCCCTTGTTGACTATAGGTGTTATTGCCACAACAGAGTAGGTAATATAAACACTTAAAACATGCTACACTGTTTCACAATTTATTTTTTGAGATTTTGCGAATTATACTCCTTCCTATTGCAAATGTAACCGCTTTATTTTTTGCCTCAAGTCTATCCTCACTCGTTCTCTTAACAGTTATTTTTCAACACCGATTGAATATTACATTTACTTTGTCTGTATGCTTCAAATACTACCTCTATTTCACAACATTTAAAAATATTTACGTTGAACCCTTTTAATTTCAGTAAACATTGAGCTTGTTATAGATTTTTTTAGCACTATGCTTTTATAAAATACGTGATGTTGCTTCTGGATTTTTATTTGTGAATCAGCTCATCTCAGATATACAGATCCATATAAAATATAGCACTCACTAAGATTATCCAAAAAATATCGTTGCATTAATACATCGCTATTTTTCTTGGAACAAGTCGGTAAAGATATCAATCTCTCAAAAATATTTGTATACTCTCTTTCAACAGATTACCGTTCCCGCGAAAGACAAAAAAGTCAGTTTTATCGCGTAAAACTCACAACGGGCTTTGCTCTGTTTTCTAAAAACAACCTCTGCGGAACACATACAGTATTTTTCTGTCTTCTGCTGTAAAACACAAATTTTTTAATGACGTTATAACAGTCATGTGTTTGTAAACTATTATTCTAGAATACAAAACTTTGGCCGAATCAAAATCTTTGGGTTTAAAGTAGTACTTTACAACAAAACATCATTTAAACTATATCGATCCGAACTGATGTTGCGAAATGTTAGTTGGCCGCGGGAAATTCTGGAAGTATCTTCTGATCCGATTACGAGAATCCTTGAACTGTAAGAAGCTTAAGGGGCACCGAGAAAATGATACGTAATTGGCGTTCGTTTGATCCCGTACTTTATCGTTATTACCTAACCTTTAGTAATTTAATTAATTAAGATATACTCTATAAATCGTACCTACACTTTAGAAACAGATTTATGTGCTTTCTTCGCTAGAAAAAAAAACCTCTAAAAAAGGAAATAAACATGTTGTGGTAAATACTGCACGGAAGGTAATTAGTTTTTGAATAATAAATAACAATAGGTTTTCTAAAACATATACTCGTACAGTCACATTTTCAAAATGCGTAATTTTTTTTTATAAATATGAACTAAAAACCTAAATCAGCGCCTCATTGATTCCCCCTATCTGCTTTAGTCCTGCTTCGACTATCGGACATTGAACTCTGTACCTGGCGCTTACATACGGTATTCGCTTGTGCTTACGCACATGTTACACGGATCGCATTGAATACCTAATCCAAAAGCTCGATGCGCTCATAAATAAACTATTGTTACCGGAAAAATGCACGGTTCCTTTAGGACAGGTTGGCTGACACATGAGACTGAAGAAAAACTTGTTAAAAAAGTTTTCTAAATTAAAAATAAACATGGACATCCAGCAAACAGACGATTAAAAAATAGTAGGTAACTCAAAAACCCACAACATACGTAAATTTTCGACTCGCATTTCGTTTCGCTCAAAACCATGGCTGATGTCAAATAATGGTGGCGCTTCGTAGACGGGGAGGATGGCACCCCCATTCTTCCCGTCATGGGGGCGAGGGGTAATTCGCAGGTACCACCCCATATCACCCCATCCGTCTGGCCAGTTATCGTCAGTTGTTGATTTAACCCATGCTTTACATTTCCAATATTTTTGGGCGATGTGGCTTGAATATTTAGATGCACTTATGAATTTTACAGAAAATGTTTGACTTACCTACTCGACTTATACTTTATATGTCTATAAAATTAAATACAAAAAATCGATTGCTGTGCGTTAGTCTAGCGAAAACTCGAAATACTTCGTTTTCTTACCTAACAGAATGAATCTAAACTAATCCAAAAATAGAAAAAAAGAAAAATATTGAAAATGTTTCGTTCCATTTTGCATAAACTAATTCCCGCTTTTTTGTGACATCTGTCAAAACTTTTTTATTTTTCCACATGTGGCGAATCTTTTCGTAAGCTGCCAGTATAGAGAATTTAAATTTAGAATCTGCTGAGTATTTGAACAAATCATTGGTTAAAAGTAAGCAAAAATGTTGTTATTCTTATTTCAGTAAGTATTGAAGGTTTTGCTGAATCTGGTAGTTAATCTAGTTAATGTTGTAAAGAGCTCAGATTTAGTTTGTTATAGAGTATTTTGTTTCAAATACCAATTGATTTTACTATTCCAAGAAACAACTTTCCTCCTCTCAATCCATGCCAATCAGTGTTTGATAACTTCGAGAGAATCCTAACTGATTGATAGTAAAATCTGGCCAAGTGTGAGCCGGACTCGCGCATGAAGGACCATCGTATTTTTATTACTTGTTGTTATAGCTGAGGCTGTAAAAAATTTCAGCTGTCTACCTATTACGGTTCTTGAGATACAGCCCGCTGACAGACGGACGTACGGACGGACGGACAGCGGAGGCTTAGTAATAGGGCTCCGTTGGTTACTCTTTGGGTACGGAACCCTAAAATTTAACTTGTCCCTTTTCTCCGAAACTACTGAGCCTACAATTTTGAAAATATGCAGATAATAGTTCAATACCTAAAGCTTACAGGAAAACCTATAAGAAGTCTATAATGTCAAAATAACATGTTACAAAAATGAAATTGGTGCGGAAAACTTTGCACGCGAGTCTGACACGCACTTTGTCAGGTTTTTTTTCTTTTTGTTGGTACTACTTTAAAAGGTGTTGCCATCTGACATTATGCTAACTTAAAAATTAACTTAATTCACTCATTCCCTTTTGAGAAAGTCCTACATCAATAATATATCCTATTTTTCAAGGATTTTGAAACTACCTAATAATTTATTTAAGCGCGCTATTCGCTCAGAGCATTGAACGAAACTAAATCATTACGCTCGATTCGGTGACGCTGAATTGGGCATGGGTCCTCAAAAAGGGTACATCGTTTCAAGAATTCAGTTTGGAGAGTAACGTTTCGATATTATACGAGTACATTATACTTGTAGCAATTTGCGGTTATTTTTTTTTGTATACAAAATCAAACATACACGATCATCTTGTCGTCATGCACACGTCCTTTTTTGGGTTTCTGTCACAGCCAGTTTTTTCGGACCCACAGGACCGATTTTCTTGAAATTGGGTACACACATGGACTTTTGTGACCCAAACACGGACGCATTACATAAATTATTACATTTTCATTACGGGGTTCACTTTTGGGAGCCAATCTAGAAAATTAAAAAAAAAATGTTTTTTGACCAATATCTTGTGACATGTCAAATGAAAGGGCTTACTGTGAGGGCTTTATTTATTCTTATTTTAAAATGTTTTTGAAGTTATTCATGAAATTAGACGAAAAATTACCATTCCCTCCCCGCTTTTCTCCAAAACTACTGAGGTTAAAGTTTTATTTTACTTTTCCTGTAATCTGTTAAAATAACATGTTAAAAAAAAAATCGTTCGGTACCCTTTGCACGCGAGTCCGACTCGCAGTTGGCCAGTCATTTTGTGTTACAAATAAAATACACAGACCATTATTTTGCTGCAGTATAGGCTTGTATACATGCCAATGACCTTGTGCATACAAACGGGGCTATAACTATAACTACGCCTGTACGCGCCACTGCGCTACCCCCATTTTTATTTTTTTAATAAAAATAATACATGTTTTTAAAAAGTAACAAAATCAAATTAATTTCTTTTGTATTGAAAAGCAATAAAAATTTTATATAGGCTAAGCGATAAAAATGAAGGAGTAATATGGGTTCATTTCAACGTTTTGGAGGTGATTTGGTGGTTTTTTTTTCTTATTATGTGATAGCGATAGACAAATTCTGGATAAACTAAATTACGAATCATATCGTGTATATTACTGTCCATTTTTTCAGATGTAATTTCTCCTGTTAGTACCGACGAAAAATTGCTTCATCAGCACGTTTACACCATTTTAAGCTTTTTTCGAGAGAGCAGCCTTAAGAGATCACATGTGCGTGAATCACCAAGCATTACGAAAATGGTTTACAGTGGCCGATCAAATTATTTAACTCATGGACATCCACAAAAAAAAAGTATTTTAAAGAAAAGTCACGAAGACCTTGTCCGTTAGAGAAACACGGAGGAATCCGACATGATGACCTAAATACAGGAGACAAGGTTACGAAGAGAATGATATAAAAAGCCAAGATGACATGTTCAAGTGGTTATTTTTATTATGCGCTGATAGCATTTCTAATTATAGAAGTTGGTAGTATTGCCAGCCGCAGGTGGGGAAATGAGACATTGACTGTCGACCTGAAAAAGTGACGTCACTATTGATGTGATAATAGGCTGTCGATATAAATCGTTCATCATGTTCGGATTGTTCTAAATCTGAAATCTGACTCCAGTCTTGCCAGCTTGCGGAAACTTGCCAGGGTTGCGAAAAAGTCACTGTGGCCCTGGAACGCAAAGGGCATTAGAGGAACACGGATGGGATTTAGTCAGTAATAGTCTGACACTAGCTTCTGCTCCAGCTGTTGCAGTAATTTAATGATTATTATGCACCCTTAAAAAAAAGTCTTGCCAAGATTGAAAGTGTAGCCCAGTTTATAGATTGTGGAGGTCTGGTAGGCAGGCACTCCACGTAAAACACTGGTATTTAGCTGAATCCGGTTTGACCGGAAGCCGACCCCGATATAGTTGGGAAAAGGCTGGATTCGCTAATTCTATTTGTTGTATTTTTTATTGTAGGAGAAGGTTCTTATGAAAGGAAAAAATAAGAAAGTTGCGGGTAGGGTATCTAGTAAAAGGGAGCGAAGTCGCGGGGGACAGCTAGTGAAAAATATAAATCAAAAGGGTGATAAGTTCAAACCTAGCCTGGTTTTGTATATTTTTAGTTATTGGTTCCAAGTATGTTATTGGTTTTTTTTTTTTTACTGTGTTTAAGTTCAAGTGTATAATCCATTAATAGTCCAAAGCCAAGTTAGTACCTATACGGCCTTTTATGACTATCGTGAATCAGTAATCTTCTATTACAGCCTTTTCAGGAAAAACATATTAAGTGAATATTTGAACTTTTTACGGGAGAGGGCTTTATATATCCTAATTAAAAATTATTTATGTTGTCCTAAAATATAAAATTCTTCCTTTACTGCTAACTGACAGACAACGCAAAGCCGTAACTACTGATCGTTGAAAGCTGAAATTTGGCATGTAGGTTCCTTGCGGAGGTATTCCCGAAATTCCTACTTAAAAAGGCCCTACCCTTAGAGTATTATTCAGAATAGTCAGTTAGGAACCACCAGCCTTATCTAGTTAAAAGTGTCAAAAAATTGACGTGTTAAAGTGTTATTTTCAACATATCTGCCATTCTTGAAGTAGCCATATTGAGACGAACCTAATAAATTAGTATAAAGATTCATGACGAGATAGCAACTCCATAATTGCATCGTGTTCAGTTGATACAGGCCACGGAGCTTCTTTGCAGACAGTGCACATTTTCCTTCCATGCAATCAGTATCGATAACAGAACCAACAAATGTTCCACAATTAAAAAATACATCTATATATATTTTTTTTATTGGTGTCACTTATCTCGTTGTGCATCTAAAACTGTTACCATAATTATTAAACTTTTGATTTTATTATTCGAACAATATTAAAACAAAAGACAAATATACCTACATGTCTATTTTTTTAATGATCTTGCTACGCGCGTTGTCCCCGACGTAACCTTATAAATATCTACTTATTGGGTTATGAGCATCGTTTGTGTCTAAAACTATTCAATTAAGCCTCAAAACCCCTTGATTCGGTTTAAACACAAAATGTTTAAAAACCAAATCAAATAATGAAAATTCAGTTGTAGTATTTACGTATTACGACACATTTCAAGCTATTAAAAGCACAGTCAATGATGCTTTGCTTCGGATAGTCAGAACAACGTATGTACATCCGTCCGCCATAGCTCTCAACAACTATGAATCAAATATAATCACTACTCGTGTTTGGAAAGATTTAATGACTTCGCCTATAAATAATTCTTAGTAAGCCGTTGTACTTAATAAATAATCTTTTGATGAAGTACTTTGGTTTAACAAGCTATATCTATTTTTTATTTACAGTGAAAAGAGCTGCTGAAATTGTAACCCATTCAATATTTTATAACGTACACTCATGAATTTAATATTATAAAAACAAATGTTCTTGTAAACAAACCCAGATAGCGCAAATACCTGAGTCTCAAGAGCTTTCGTGAAACATTTTTCTAGTTTTATTAACTCTCTAAAAGTACGAGTTATTTTCATCATAAAATTTCAATAAAGTCGCTATGCAATGTTTCCAACGACGAACAAAATTTCCAAAATATCATCACGAACAAGAGCGTAACAAATCGACCAGATAAATATACGCCATCAAATTATCTATAAAAATAACGCGGCTCTCAAAAATAAGAGATGAACTCATTAATTTACGACACAAATAAACTACGCACTTTGGCTACTAGACAACAATCGACACCTGTAGAATCCGGATGGTTATCGACATAATTTATGACACAAAAGAAATCAATAAAGACCAATAAATTCGCTCAGAAAAAAACCAAAGCCAATCATACACACGAAATTCGAACTCAGCTTGAAAAATGTTACCGTTCGATTTCAGCGAGCCATGCGTTACTTTTCACTGGTTCCCGACCTTAATTACATAACTAGGGCTATACTACCTCAAGCACAACACTACACTGGTGCACTATCACTACACTACGTACGGACGTAAAGGTCTGAGGACCCAAGGTATGCCGAAGAACTCCTGAAGTATGGTTATAGCCAGCAAGAAATACCTGCTGTATATAGAGGAGTTAGACCTGATAGGTCTACCGCCTGCATCGCCTTTGCAACAGTTGCTGCCCATAATGAGGGCGCATTTCGTTCGAATACCCGCGGGGCCGGGCGATCACTGCGCGAGCACAGACTTATTTTCGTGTGAGCGACTCTAGCGCCGCGCGATCGCAAACAAGCTCGCACCACGCGCGCGTCTCGCGAGTCGCGCTTGACGTTCGCGACAGACAATGTTGCCAGACTGAGTGATTCGGGTTTATAGCCTCATCGTTTTGCGATTTTATGTTCGTTTGTTCAAGCTCCGTGTTTACAGGGTTTGAAGTAAGAATGAGAAGTATCCGTTTCTCAAATCGAGTTAAAATCTTTACTAATATTACAAAGCTGAACGGTTTGTTTGTTTCTTACAGATGTTCGGAACCCTAAAAAAGAACAACAATACTATTCGGATTCCGACGCAGCTGATTACAAGTTCCTGTGAATACCAAACAATTTGTCGTGGGATTCAAAATTGTGAATACCTCCGTAACTACGAGTAACACGACTGTTGACAAATGAGTGGTTCCAGAGACGGTATGTGACTCTGAAATAAAGTCGGTTAATGAACCAGTGGGCAGCAACCTAATGGGCAATGAATAGAGTGCCAAATTACTAATTTTAAAGCAACGCTCGCATTCGCATCTCAGTCGCAATCTGTCAAATAAACCTTATTTTTCATGCATTTCTGCATTCATATCATGCTTTGCTTGCTTGGTTTCCAAACCAAAAAAAAAATCTGGCTTAAAAGGAAACAAGGTCGGCGAGACTTTGTATGTAAAAAATTATAATTCGAGGTTTGGCTCTCGACTCTTTCCTCCTCCAATATTGGATCGATTTAAGAGACATTTCATAAACTGAATAAAAAGGATATATACTGTGTCCCTATGTTTTCCTTTTTTAAAGGCGAGAGCCAAACATCGAATTATGACTTTTTACATACAAAGTCTCGCCGCCCAAGTTTCCTCTTGACGTTCAGAGCCTAGATAGTGGCCGGTTACAAACGTTTTCGACAAATAAAATAGAATACATAGATAATAAAAATATATAAACAAGTAGATAGAAAATAATAAATTGCATTAGAATCTTAAAAAAAATTGGGAACATTGCTACTTGCCTCTGTTCGCTAAGCAAGCATTATATAAATAATTTTGTAAGTTTTTTTTTCTATTTATTGGCAAGCATTTGACCACCCCACTCACCTGATCGAGTAGGTTAAGAAAAACACTTTTACATATCAATCTTGTTGGTAAGTTCAAACTAGACGAGGCTGGTTTTCCCTGAGAAGCAACACCTAACTAACTCTAAAGGGGTCGAAGTCTGTTTTAAAGTCCATGCAATGGTCCATGCATGTAAAGATTAAATCATATGAGAACCATGAAGGTTAATGTCTAAGGCCCGTATTACAGAACTACAATCAAGACTCAAGCATTACTTAAAACTAGTCTCAGTTGGAGTTCTAATTTTAGAACTTGACTTGAGCAGAGAAACTACAATCAACAATCACCTGAGCAACGTCACTTTAAAATGACATTTTTTACGTATTATAGGACAGTGCTTGAGTCTTAACTGAGCTGTAATCAATGTGTTCTTATTTTTAAATTACAATCAACTCAGAATCACTGCTTGCGGCGAGATTTGATCGTTGCTTTCGCAAGTGTAGTCGAGACTACGCTTGAGCATAGATATTCATGAAAATTGTTGTGAATTTGGAGTAAATCGAGTACCTACCTAATCAAAATGGATATATTTGCAGAAGTAGATTATTACATTTTTTTTTTTTTTTTTCTATAACATTTTAATAATTGTAGTACTTAATAAATTTCTTTCCAAATGCGTAAAATTCTTTTTTGTTAAGATATTTCCTAACCCAAATATGAACCACACGGAACCACAATAATTATTGTAAACAATATTTTATTGTATTTCTGAAGAGCTTGACTCTTGAGTAATTTGACAATGAAGATTCACAGTTTTTGTTTTTATTTAAGTTGTCTTTATTTTCATTTATATCTTTTTTGAGTTTCATTAGAATGAGGGTGCAACACAGTCAATTTTTTTTGCAGTATTTGGCAGCATTTAACTTCATAATATCCACTAGGAATCAATTAAAACAGCCACTGAACTTCACTCGAAATAATCCCGCCAAAAAAACTCAGTTTCACAGTTTAGCTGTCCACAGACCATAATTATGTACCTATGATGTAGGTGCCTACTCTGAAGGGTTAAGGGAGGCTGTCAGTGTCAATAACATGGTGTCGTCAACCTCATCATCCGGTTTTGATCCAGTTTAATCGTACGAAAAAAAATAATTGCAAGAGAAAACAAGCTATTGTTCAGGGTTGCCATAATAATTGCTTACTCACGTAATCAGAGATCAAAATCTCTATTCAAGCGTAGTTTCGTTTGATTTGAGTTTGAGGACAGTTCTAAAATAAACTGAATGCTTGAGGTGAGATTCTTTGCTCAAGCAGTAATCGGTTGAACGCAGTTTAAGTAGTACTTGTTCTGTAATACGGGCCTAAGATGGTCTTTTGAGTAAAGACAGTACAGATTCACTCAAACCACACAGGTTTGAGTGAACCTGTACTGTCAGTGGCGGCTTTTATCAGAAGTCGAGTAGCTGAATAACAGTAATAATGATGTGTTAAAACAATTCCAACCGAAACAGCCAATCAAAAATAAAAAGTCGTTTATTCAAATTAGGCGTAGAGCCAGCACTTTTTGAACGTCAAGTCCGCCCGTCACCACTTCCTAATGTTTTAGCTATGGAGAAGAAGTGGCCAACAAACGCCCCAGCAACACATAATGTCTGTTACGTTTCAAAAACTTGAATCTATACAATAAGTATAAATTAATACATGACACGAATACAAAAAATGATTTGATATTATTTATCAATTATTAGCTAGCACATCATGATACTGATACTGATACTGAAGTAACTAAAAAAAAAATATCTGACCTACACACATAGAAGAAAAAAAACAATATTATATGAACACATATATCCTGTCATAAGCTAATTACTTAAAGAGAACGAACATGTTTCAACACAGTGACCAACGATTCTTATCGTCTAAATAATTATTAATAGAATAGTGTGTTCTTATTATAGTTTCGATCTACCTAATATCAACCAACGCCAAATATGTTGAAAATTTGATTCGGAAATTGGTCTTCTAGGTTCGAAGTACGAAGGCACTAGAACCGATGCTCTGCAGACAGACATCGGAAGCTTATTTAAACGTAACGTTGTTTCCACGTAGTACATGCGTTAGGGCGATCGGATTTCTACGAATCAGAAAGGATATTACAAAATAAACCTCATATCGTACATCTCCTTTGGATTCAATATCCAAGCCACTTGACTAAGATTCAATATTGAATTGGATTTTTCCATTTCGATTCTGTTACTGAGAATTTCTTGGAGCCACTTTATGGGGGCACCGAGGAAATGATGCGCAATTGGCGTTCGTTTGATCCCATGCCTCAGAAAGCACGTTAAGTCATTTATAGATATTTGCCAGTCGTTATGGATTGTCAGAAGCCAGTAAATCTGACTCCAGTCTTGCCAAAAAGTACCGTGTTACCCTAATGGGTTGTGGAGGTCTGGTAGTCAGCCGCTCCACATAAAACACTGGTATTCAGCTGAATCTGGTTTGACTGGAAGTCGACCCCAATATACTTGGGAAAAGGCTAGGCAGATGATGATGTAAGATATTTAAGGATTCACTCTATAAATCACTTTAGAGACACGATTACCTTGATAGTAAAAAACCTCAACTAATCTCTTAAAAAACAAAACAAACCCTCAGTACTGTGCAGATACTTCATGGAAAGTTTTTGAATAATAACAAAACTATTAGTTTTCGTATGCGTATTTATTTTAATAATAGGTACGAAATACCTAAATTAGCGTGCGTTCCGTTTATTCGTACTAGAACCGCCCCGCTTTCCCCCTATCCGCTTTAGTCCTGTGTCTTCTTTAACTTGTAGGTATTTTTAAAATTTTCAGTAGTAGGGGAACTGGAAGGATTCAACTCTCGGATTCCATACACTTTACACCCTTCTCACCAACCGAAACCTAAGAATTTGTGTAAGCTTTGTGCATTAATTTCACTGAAAAGGACGTCGGCTATGTTCGCGGACGCACGTGTTCTGAATTTTCGCTGCTGCGTCTGCGAATCGCTTCACTGATGCGTTGGGTGTACGGCAGCCCCAACAGCTTCGTGGCTACTACAGCCGGTAGGGTGGATGGCCCAATATTGTGTCACTGGGTGGCGGCATACTTGTAATTTTATCAGGGATTTTGGCCCGTTCCCACTTCTCTTTCGTCTTTCTTCTCGTGTCTTACGACCCCACACACCCTAGTGTCAGAGTTTCTAAGCCGCCTCAAGGGCCTATGACATGGTTTTATTTAACGACCGCCGTTTGGTGGCCGGGATCCCCGGCTTATACGTGCCTTCCGAAGCCCAAAACCATCTTTTTTATCAGACAATCAGGTGATTTAACCCTGCTATGTCTTAGCCAAACTAGAAAACAACTTTACAGAGTAGATATGCTTTCCCATGGGAATCAAACCCACGATGTGCCTTGTGACCCGATCACAAGGCAAACGCCGAAACCACTCGACCACGGAGGCAGTTGACAGTAGCATTTTTACTGAACCACTCAACGGTTTTCGATCACTAATAGTAGGAGCGATAAAAGGCGAAGATCGGAGAGGTCGGAATTCTTGGTCCATCTAAAGAGACGGTTATTCCAGAGGCAGTTCAATTTTTTGACACTGTTCACATTTTGACTGATCCGAGAAAACTTGTGACCCTCGGATGCCCCTCAAATTAAAAGGGAAAATATATTATAAGTCCGTGATAAAACCTGTCGTAATGTATGGATCAGAATGTTGGGCTGCGAAAAAGACGAATGAAAATAGATTACATGTAGCGAAGATGAGAATGTTGAGATGGATGTGTGGAATAACGAGAGTGGGTAAAGTGAGAAATGAGTACATTAGAGGCACATTAAAAGTGGCGCCAGTGACGAAAAAGTTAAAAGGGAATCGCTTGTCTTTGTATGGTCATGTGAAGAGGATGAAACGCATATAACTAGAAGAGTTATAACATAAATGTGGATGGATGGAGAGGGAGAGGAAGGCCAAAGAAAAGATGGATGGATTGTGTGAGGAGCGATATGAAAGAAAAGGGAGTTCGTGATAGAGCGACGACTGATAGAACAGAATTTTTTGACGCCATATTTTAGTTAGGAGTTTTATTTTCTATTTTAAGTGTATATCTCGTTCATTGATAAATACAGGCCAAAATCATTCATTTATTTCACACATTGCCGGAGGACCTGCAGGTAATCTATATAATCCCTAGGAATTGTTTACATTACCTGGGTAAAGTAAACAATCGAAAATAATATTCATAATATTTCAAACATTGCCTAGACGCCCCAGGTATTCTATACATTAGGTATTGTATAGAATACCCGAATTATACAGATTGCCGGTAACATATATATAATTCATCCAGACGAGAAATGTAGTGCTCAATCAAACGCAGTTCGATTGAGCACTACATTTCATTTACTTTTATCTATTAACCCTGGCACATGAATACAAAGAACAGCACTGTAACCTACACATTGTATATATACCACATCACTATGCTTGTTAAACTCCGAAAGAATAGACAAGGGTGTATAGTGGCAAATCAATCCCAAAATCGAGAAATCAGCTGTTCAGTATATTTTGTCGTGTTATACTTCGTACCACAACCATGAACGCATTCATTAAAACTTTAGATGGTAATAAAATCCTTTTAATTTGTACGATTTTAAACCACTAATTATAATTTTTATACCTTTTTACTATCGTAGATATAAAGTTCGTATTGGCAAGAAATATTAAGAACTAGTTGACCCGCGCAACTTCGTCTGCGTCACATTTTCCATTACTGCTCCGCTCCTGTTGGTCTGAGCGTGATGATATATAGCCTATAGCCTTCCTCGATATATGGGCTATCTAATACTGAATGATTTTTTCCAATTGGACCAGTAATTCCTGAGATTAGCGCGTTCAAGCAAACAAACAAACAAACTCTTCAGCTTTATATATTAGTATAGATAGGTATACCTTCAAACAATAATAAAAACTAACAATTTACCAGTAATGAAATAAGAGTGCATAATGCCTTGCCAAGGTTGGTCTGTGGATGGGTGACCATCTTAACATAGCGAGTTTCCTCCGTGCCTCGGAAAGCACGTTAAGCCGTAGGTCCCAGTAAATCTGACTCCAGTCTTGCCAACATGTACCGTGTTACCCAGTTAATGGGTTGTGGAGGTCTGGTAGGCAGCAGCTCCACGTAAAACACTGGTATTCAGCTGAATCCGGTTTGACTGGAAGCCGACCCCAATGTAGTTGGGAAAAGGTTAGGCAGATGATGATGACGCGCTCAGTTATCTACGGAGCAGTCGATTTTTATTTCGCGATTTCGGTCCCGTAGTAAAAGAAGTTGGAAATATAATGAGTGCAATGAACCTTTGGAGGTATTACGTCTATTCTGCAATACGATCAAGCAGGTAGACAGAATCTACAGGTCGCTACGATTCTAACATACTTAACCTACTCTGCTTGAACAGTTTCGTAGTTCTTTATAAATTTTGGATCTCGTAGTCTAAACGATCATCTATGGAAGGTAAAAATAGTCACCCGCAGTTTTGTCCACAAAAAAACTCGCTAATCTTTACTGTTATTCGTATATCATATTTCTATCGAATGTTTCAATACTGAGTGTATGTCATTCATCATATGCCTAGCCTTTTCCCAACTATATTGGGGTCGACTTCCAGTCAAACCGAATTCAGCTGTATACCAGTGTTTTACGTGGAGCGGCTGCCTACCAGACCTCCACAACCCAGTAACTGGGTAACACGGTACTTCATGGCAAGATGGTCACCCATCGACAGACCAACCTTGGCAAGCGTTGCTTAACCTAAAAGATCGACCAGTGTGGCTGTTATTATCTAGCCACGAGCTCCTCCGAGTGTATGTCGTTGTTATGATGTATTTTCTAAAATATATAGAGTCGTGTTTGCTATCGAACTAATCCGTAACGGCTTTACCGATTTCTTTTTCTTTTTTTGTTTTTTTTTCCTCTGAATATTTGGTAGGCCTAAGGCTATTTTTAGGGTTCCGTACCTCTAAAAAAAAAGGAACTCTTATAAGATCACTTTGTTGACCGTCTGTCTGTCTGTCAAGACCCTTTATCTCGGGAACGCGTGGAGGTATCGGGTTGAAATTAAAACTGCTCGTATATACTCAAATGTACAGTCGCCCTAAAACTGTGAAAAATTCAAACTTCTAAGTTAACGTAAAAAAGGTACGGCCGTTTATGCCACAAAAAAACGTATATTTCGACACTCTCAGGGGAATCAAAATTCATAGGGTACTTCCCGTTGACCTAGAACTATGAAATTTGGCAAGAAATATTGTCTTATACTACAAATAAAAAGAAAACTCTGAAAACTACACATTTGTAATTAAATCATAAAAAAGATTGTATTTATTTTAAAGTAATTTGTACCTACAACCATCGGTGGTGCGACTCGCATTTGTCCGGTTTTTTTTTTAATTTATATTGCAAAACAATGTTTGCCCGGTCAGCTAGTTATAATATAGGTTATATTTATATCATAGTGTGATACAATTTTTAGGGTTCCTACCCAAAGGGAAGCCACCGGAACTCTATTATTATGCCTCCGCTGTCCGTCTGTCCGTCTATCAGCGAGAACAGCAACCAAGAACAAACCAAGAACCGTTATAGGTAGAACAGCTGAAATTTTCACATATTGTGTATTTCTATTGCCGCTATACAACATAATAAGGTGTATGGTACGGCACCCTTCGTGTACGTGCACCATTTTTTGGCTGACTGTAACAAAATAAATGAATTTTCTATGGTGCTTGCCAAATTGCCTTTTTTCAACCACTATCTACTATTGCTGGGCAAGGCCTTCCCATAACCACCTGGATATGCGGGAGTAGAACTCTTTTGGGTATGCACCCAAAAGAGTTATATTCCCGCATATCCGCAAGCAATGCTGCTTCCTCTGGCCAACCTCCCCACCAACGTCGCCATTTCGCCCATCTTGTTACTCCCATTGCGACTGATCTGAGCCTTAGCTACTCTTTAATAATGCATGCCGTTACGAAAGAAGGAAACAAGCTTATACATATGATTTTTATTAAGAGTGCCCTCAGGGCCAAATCCGTAAGTATAAGGAATATCAAAAAACACTGAAAGGAGTCTCAAGCCCGATTTTGATGTAAACTAAAACTGCATTTTTGGATTTTTGAAAAATCGTTTTTCTACCCAGGAATCGATTCCGTTGATTTTGAAAAAAAAAATACACCCTGTATTATTACACCATCCGAAAGTGTAGCTAATAAGGACCAAAGTCTGGGAAGTAATTATAAATGGCAAACTGACGGAAAGAACCCAATTTTAACAAATTAGTTTTAAAATTTCTGACTAAAGCTACCTATCTAAACCGTAACTGATGTTTTTTTTTTAATCCAATGTTGCAGTTGTAGATTCTTGAGGCTGATATTGATGCAAACTAAAACAGCATTATTGATTTTTGAAAAAAAATCAATGTCGTTAAGTCGTTATTTTTTTCATTTAAAATTAAAAAAAGTCTTTTGTTAAAAATGAGCCCTTTCCGTTAGTTTGCATATGTTATTATTTCGTAAATCATGTAATGCCCTTATACACCACAAATTAGACAACGATAGTATGCGCTTGCGCAAATGCACGGAATCCTGTTCCTTTTATAAAACTAGAACAAGGCAATGGTTTCAAAAGTAAAAGCAACAATCTTTTCCCAGAAATCAAACTCCTAAAACTATATCGCCTAACAATGATCTGACTATAAAAATAAACTGCTAGGAAACTAGTTCATGCGCGCGCCAGCAGATGGCGTTAAACAAACAAACATTTAGTAGGTCACAGTACTGATGCGTTTCCGACGTAACGAGCTAGATGGCGCCGCGAGCGTCACGGTTTGAGACGCTCGCATTTATTTTTGGTTATAAAAGGTAAACAGGTTGGCAGTGATCATTCTAATTTAAACTTTATATATTAGTCCGATAGTCCGGGGGAAATTAGTGAAGTTCAGTTACCTACAGCTATGTTTGGCACTTATTTAAATTAGATAAGATGGCCCGGGCGCGGGGAGGCGGCTGACTTATTTTACATCGAGTGGGGTATGCGCGGGATTCGATGCGGCATTTCTACATACAATTACTTCTATTACTTTTGAAGTATCATTTCAACTAGCAACATACCTAAGTTTAGAACACATACATAGTAATACAATATAGTTTAAGTGGGTGCTGGTGATCAATTGCATTGAAACTAGTAAGTACTAGTGTGTTAGCGTATAGATCTAGTCTAACCAGATGTAGATAGTTTATCATTGAGTGTTATTTATGTTAAAGATTAGGTTAGGTAAAGCATTAAATCCAAGATTTATCATATTGGCAAAAATATAGTAAGTAAGTTAATGTTAAATTAATGCTGACGGTGAATCCGATAAATCAATAAAATGAAATGACATTTAGGTAGATTAGAGATGGGGAGAAAATGGATCTGGGTCATGAAGCTATTCATTCTACTATACCCAAATATACTGACGTATATGGTGCTTTTCAAATACCAAAGCTCATGGAAATTGCTAAATACCTCTCCTGCGTCAGGACCAGCGTGTTGTCAGCATAGCACATAACGCTGACGCCACTAGGGAGGTCGGCGCGCAGAACCCAGTCTTAGGCAATATCCCACAGGAACGGCCCCACAACGGAACCCTGTGGAACACCGCACGATATTTCTCGCCGGTTATACTCTCCCAGGTGACCGGGGTAGATGACGGCTTTGTCCTTCAAGTAAGCCTCGAATCCGCGACGGAGGTAGGTCGGCACCCGGTGATATCGAAGTGCCTTCCTGATGCAACTCCAGAGCAGGGTGTTGAAGGCATTGGCGATGTCTAGAGATACCAGCAAAGACGACCCCACCCCGGGAAATCGCGTCCCCCGTCGAGAGGGGTCTCACGCGCATGATGGCGTCCACCGTCGAGCGGCCCGTGCGGAAACCGAACTGGTTTTCCGCCAGATCCGGCCCCACCCTCACTAGGTGCTCGACGAGGCAGTTTGCAATTTATTCTTTCAAAGAGCTTGCCTACCTCATCTAGCAGCACGCCGGGCCGGTATGCGGACGGAGAGTCCGCAGGGCGCCCCGGCTTCTTAATGAGGACCAGTTTCCCCGTCTTCCAACGAAGTGGGAACTGGCCCCCTCCAAGCATGCGCTTAGGAACCCTTTTAATCGAGGTCTAAGAGCCTCCAAGGCCAGGACCCAGGCTTTTCCAGATAAGCTGTCGAGTCCTGGGGCGGTATTTTTGGCCTTCAGTCTGTTATCCGCCACTCTCAGGTCTACTTCAGTCACCTCAGAAGCATCGTCATCGTCGTCATAGTCCGCATCGGGCACCGCAGGTAGCGGAGCCACAGGCGGGGGAGTATGCTCCCTTCGCGAGGGAATCGGAGCGCTCACCAACACGTCCTCCACCAGCTGGGCCGCACCATTTTGTAGGGTCCACCCCACGGGTCCCCGTTCAAAGACTCCAGCATCTCCTAGCAAGCCAGATCTTTGGCCTGCAGGATCTCCACTCGGAGAGCTGCCTTCGCCACTCTGTACTCCTCGTATAGCTCCGCCTCTCTGACCTGCGCATCCGGAGGGCGGATGCGGAGCTTGCGGTGCCTGGTGTACCGGCGCCGTGGATGCATGACGCAGCGTCGCCAGCTCTTGCGACCACCAGTACACCTGGCAGCGGGCGCGTCCTGGCTTAACCCGGGGCATTGCCACGTCACAAATATCGCACACGGCCTCCCGGAACCACTCCGCTTCGTCGTTGATGTGACTACAACGAACCTTCACCTTCAACGTCAGCGGAAGCCAGACAACCATTACATTTTGTCGTCTGTGATGATGATTATGGAGAATCCGATAGTGATAGATTGTTAAGTAGGTACTTTGTTTTTGATTAGCATCAGAAAAAGGTATTTTCTTGCAATATTTGATTTCACCTAATTATGTATAATTTAATACAAGAATAATAATTAAAAACTAAAGGTTATTTGTATAAAAAAATCATTTCCACCCACCTGGGTTTAAACCCGGGTGGGTGGATTGCCCATCTATACCCGCAACGACATACGCCAGTGACTTTGAAGAAACAAAACGCGCACTTGTTTCACACCCGCGCGACCCAAAATTCAGTAATTTTTTGAACTTTTCTGATTATTCTATGACTTTAAAAAAAAGGTACAATTTAGATACTTAAATTGTCTTTGAGATAGTGCAAATTTTATTAGGTCCAATTATTACTGTACACAGCGCTCAATATCTAATTTGCTTCAATAGTGACAATAGTGATAGTTACATAAGATGGAGAAGTTACTAAAAACTTCACAGAAATACTCGTATTTACAAACTAGGTACGTCAAGCCTCTACTAGTTCAAACTTTCAAACAAACTTCCTCAACATAATAGAAAAATCTTTTATTTAAAAATAAAACCGACTTCCAAAAACAAAACACTACAAAGTAAAAAATAACTTTAATTTCGGAAGTCGGTGTTCAAAAACGGAATAACCAAAAACACCGACTTCCGAAATGAAAGTTATTTTTTACTTTTTATTGGTGCGCAGGTACCTACCACTATAAAGTGAAACCACAAGCACAGCGTGCCGGTGTGAAATTATGTTATGAACTGGTGTAAACAATCAACAGACATGAGATTACAGAAATCCCGATCCATTTGATATCATTTATTGAAGAGTTCCGTAGCCTACCTCCGAAGTTCTTCGTCAGATCTTCACCTAATTTTAATGAGATCAGTCCGAGAAAATATTCTTCCAAATAAAAAAGAATCATCTAAATCGGTTGACAATTGGCGAAAATATCGCTGAACAAACATTTTTCATGGGATCCCATCATCAGATCCTGACTTATACCTTCCATCATCAGCTCAGCAACATGAGATGATGATTACCAGGCACAAATATCTGAATTGCGTTAGAAAGTTTATGAAAAACAGTGTCACATACACTGTTTTTCATTAACTTTCTAACGCTTATAAAATTTGAGGGTTCCCCTCGATTTTTATGGGATTCCATCATCAGATTCAGGCTTGGTGACAATGGGACCACCTCAGGAGTATAGGCTTTCGAATAAAAAAATATTTTTAAAATCAGTCCAGAATAGGGAATATGCATGAAACACATATTTATCATCTATACAGTTTATCTAAAAATATACAAAAATATAATACTAATAGTGAAAATAGAATCAAAATTACTTGAAAAACGAAGGAGATATAATTATTTTAATCAAATATATCTGTCCCTCTCGCGAAAACGCTGTTTTCTATGGCAGCTGTATAGGCGTCATAGACGATGGGGTCAAAGTTTTCATCGGACTTCTCTTTCTAATTGTAATCTTTGAAGCTTTATAACTTCATCGCCGATGAAGGTATTTAAAAAATAATTCCACGATGGTTTACAAGAGCTAATAAGAATATCATTTAGCAAATAAAAGCATCGCATGCATATTCTCTATTGACGGAGAAATCGGTGAACATACATAAAAAAAAGAAACCTACAGCCGAACATAGAACCTCCTCCTTTTTGAAGAAGTCGTTTAAAAATAGTACTTGTGTCGCAGATTTGTCTGAGTAATGTCTGAACCATTTATGGTCTGAACATTTTCTACAGTCCGCTAATATTTTGCCAAAGCGGTACTTCGTGCTGGATTCGCAGAAAGTTCGCGATTAATTTAACGGTGCATATTTACAACGCGTTATCGAAAGAAGTCCGAGGACTTTCTCGAGCAGTGGATTGAAGTAGAATCAGTTTAGCAAAGTAAACTCTAATTACTAGAATAGGCCACTGTGATGTGCAGTTAAATCGATCGATTTCTGTGAGTTGACGTCGTCAAAGCCACATTGAGAATGTGTCTAGGAAGCCGCACGTCTATAATTAGTCGAGCTTTTAAAATATTTGTTTTTTTATTTTTAAATAAAAGATTTTTCTATTATGTTGAGGAAGTTTGTTTGAAAGTTTGAACTAGTAGAGGCTTGACGTACCTAGTTTGTAAATACGAGTATTTCTGTGAAGTTTTTAGTAACTTCTCCATCTTATGTAACTATCACTATTGTCACTATTGAAGCAAATTAGATATTGAGCGCTGTGTACAGTAATAATTGCACTTCTGATTTATGTATTGTATATTGTCATAGCTGTGATGAATTGTCTTGGTCTGTCTGTAGTCTGTCACTGTACTTATTAAAATAAATAATATATAAAATAAATAATAGCTTTGGAAGGCCTTCTGCGAGTTTGAGTCTTGGCTGAGTGGGAAAGAAAACAAACGAAAGAAAAAGAAAGAGAGATGGACTAACTGACGTTTTGGGTTAAGAATTGGGCTAACAACATTCATGTAATCTGTCCTGGATTCTGAATATCCGATCAACTCTTGACTCGTTTAGATAAATTAGGAGCCATTTCTACGTCTTATCTCTACGCGAGCGCGATTCACAATGAAGCTCGCCCGTGATGGAGCTTAGATTACATCCATGTAGTCGAAACACAACCCGCGGATGCAATCGTGCCTCCCTCCAAGGTCACCTTGGATAGGATTGGATGGAACGCTAGATTACATCCATGTAGAACACGTTTAAGGTGGATGCTCCAGGGTAGCCCGCGAAATTCAAATATTTTTATGTTTTTTGCAATTTGCCGGTCAGTGTGAAGCTGTATGTGGACCAAATGCGATCCGCGACCGTAACGCGTATTTATCTAAAGAATTATAACCATTTTAATCATCAATATAGCCCTCTAAGTTCATGTAGTTCGAAAGAATGATTATTTCTGAAATATTCATTCTTTCGAAAGAATGATCATTCTTTTGAAAGAATATTTGAATTTCGCGGGCTACCCTGGAGCATTCACCTTAAACGTAATTTAAAAGTCGATACAACGATAGATCTACTGATTCTGATTATATGTTTTTTTTACTATGTCCCGCTTTCGACGAAAAAATTCCGCTTTTTTCAATCAAAACGTTTCAAAAGTCCCGACTTGGCAAAAAAAAAATCTGGCAACGCTGGTGTAAACCTATAAGTTTCCCTAAAGGTAAACCTATGCCAAAACCAGCCGAGAACGGAAAGGGTCATTTCAACAACGAGAAGCTACGAATTTAAAACTTCCCCGGAATGCAGCAGTCCTATGGGGCAATGTCAACAGGAGGTAAGCAGATGCTCTTGTTTTGACCTTGTTCACATCTCGCGACCAGGTTATTTTACTATACAGATAGCCTGGTTTTTTTGTAAGAATTATGCCAAATAACAGGGTAGCCAGATGAAGCTTTCTCCGCTCTGACATTCTCATCAAATTACCCTTGTTTAAAAATGGAGTTATGTGAGATCTAGGAGGGACATTAAAACAAAAACTCGCACAAGCATTCTGTACCCGCTGGATCAACCTTTCGCTCCTCCCAAGAATGCACGCCCCATACACAGTGTCAGAATCACAGAAATATTAAAAATAGGAGAAGTGGCAAGGAGGCGTGTTGGTGTCCGCGCGACATGCGAAAGTTGATCATTTAATACGCAAATGGCCGTCTCCGTGAACTAGTGCGCTTTCGACCGCGATCGTGAAATTTTATAAGAATACCGTGTTGATCAGTGGTTTCTTGTAAAAACCGAAGCACAAACCAAAACTTTGTTAGTCATGGAATCACTTATCATATGTAAGTACAAGTATTTTACTATATTTGTCTTTAAAATCAACAAAAACAACAAATCGTAAAACATTTCTGGCTCTTACTATGTTATGTTTGTTTCCAAATATCACAGCGACTGTATTATTTTTGCAACAAATACATTGCTCTTTAACCACTACCTACCTAAGTTTGTCGTAAGTGACTGGACGAGCAATGTAAAAATCACAAAAGATACTGTATTAAGCGGTTGATTCGCGTAGTACGGCCGCTGCACCTTGCGATGAGTTAGTGGTGTGCGTGTGCAGATCCACTAACGTAGGCTATCGACAACAATGTCGATTGACGAATGAAATTTTGCTATTATAGTTTATTTATCAACCGTTTTAACCCGGTTGTAAGATCGATGTGAAATAATGTTTTTTACGTATTTTGATTTTTTACAGTGGATTACAGAAATGTGTAACCAACTTTCGTAAAGTAAGTCAATTAAAATCTTAGGTTAATAATCGGTGGAGTGTTTTTGGCTTTGAAGTATCGTATATTATGTCTTTTCCTCATGCCGCACTTTTTTATGATTTTTGTATGTGACTTCCGTTAAAGCTTCGAATGCGTTATGGTAATCGGCATGGTTCAGATAATATAATATCAACTTTTGCTTTTGATAAGTTAACATATTCACGTTATTTGTTTGTTATGCATGGGTGTGTGCTTTTTTGTCATATAATTACAAAAGTTTCTTTACAAACTATGGTTTATTTTACAACAAAAACATGCGGGGTAATTGTTATTTAATTTGTTGAGCTGACCAATTTTTCGCACACATGAAGCAATATGTTTCAAAGTCATTCACGTCTAGATTGAAAGTGTGTTACATAATAGGGTATTTTACAAAAAAAAAATCTAATTAGTCCGTCTGATAGATTTTCAAAAAATATTGGACACGTATTTTTTCTTTTTTCTTTTCGTCTAACGGGCATATCTCCTTGTTTCTTATATCTATGGTCAGAATAGTTCAGATTGGATAAAATAAGTGATTCACATAGCATGACACACATATCCACACTAATGTAGGGACGAACACGGTATAAGAGTTTGAGGCGGTAGAAGCAGTTGCGCACAGCCTCCATAACGTGAGTCTCAAAATGCAATTGCTCATCAAATACTACCCCAAGATTACGGGCTTCCTGCACCCTTTCAATGGAACATCCGTCAATCTTTAAGTCTAAGCTGACATTATTCATTTTAGTTAAAAAATCTCTAGTTCCCAAAAGCATAAACTTAGATTTAATTGGGTCCAAAACCAGAGAATTTCTCCTTGACCAGACTGAGACCCTATTCAAATCCTCGTTCATTTTATTTACAGTGGCAACAGCCTGCTGAGGTTGAAAATCGACTTCTCCTTTGATAAATTTCTGTGCGCATAACTGGACCAAATGAACTGAACAGCTGATTGTGTGTTACACGTTGAATAAAGCATCTTTATTTTTTATATAAACACTATTTACAATAATACAAAAACGTAGATTAGATAAAACAAGATGTTTTATTAAAACAAAATACCAGAGCGGAAGGAGTCATTTGATAATTCCCCGTCTTTAAATTTTCTGACACGAATATTTTTGCTGTCGCGTTTGCGAACATTTAAAAATAAAAACAATTTAAACTTCAGAAGTTTATTCGAGTGACAGAATAAAACTATTATGGTTGTTTTTTATTTGTCCAATAGCACGTGAACAGAACAATACCTACCTAGTTGTTATTACTATACTATGTATATAGGTACACTTAAAATAGGAAATCCTAACTAAAATAAGGCGTCAAAAAATTCGCCCGCATCGCTGTCCACTGGAAGTGAGCCCAAAAGACTGGCGGCAATGCCACGTTGTATGGCAATGCTTATCCTCTGTCCGAGGTAAAAGCCAGGCCTTGGGTCACGCGAAGTGTCAACTAAGCGTTTAGAAAGATCTTTAAATAAGGCATGAGCACTCGGACCCCGCGGTCCAAGTAAAGTTTCAACCTTGAGGTTCAACCCCAACTCTCAAAAATATAATTGCCAACAAGGTATATTTCGCTTTTTTGATATATTAGATAAAATATATCACTATGTTAAAATAATATTTTACAGTCATAGTTAAGTTTATTTTAACTGCACCAAGTCAAATGGAAAAAGTTTTGTTAAGAAATTCCTTAAATAAAGTGCTTTAGGTTAGCATTAGGTTCAAGGTTGATTGGGAAAATTTGACAGTTACGGGTAGCGTGATTTGCAGTCAAATTCTGCTAAAGTGGCTTTTTTAGACCCGCTGATCTCGCATCTCATTTTCCACTTTCATCAGGATTGAAAGTCAGATAAAAAACAATATTACTGAACAGCAGCAAACTGTTAATTACATTTCTTTGAAACTTCCTTTTATTTCATGATTTTCATGTTCATTCATAAATTCCAGCTTATTTAATTGAGCCGCTGCCGCGGCAAATAATATCAATAATGTATTTTCGGTCGGCTTGCAAATATGTATTTACCAGAGCACAGGAAAATAAATGAAATCAAAAACGAAATCCCCAAATAAATAATAAATACGAATGAACGAAAAATGCATGAGTTCTACGGATTAAATACAAACAAAATATTGCAACGCATGTGAGATCCCATGAAATATAAAGCTAGAGACCAACTGGTCCCACGTACGCAACGTATGCATCGCATTATGATATCTGGACTATTGCTTTTATATGAAAAACTATGCAGTAGAAACACACTTATCGTGTGCAACGCAACATACGATACCATACAAAAGCGTTGAATACGTTGCGTATGTAGTACCAACGTGTGATTCTCACTTAACAGTCGTGTGGCATATTATTGTCGTGAAAACCAGCCCTACCGAACAAACCTAATAGCAGCGCCGAAGAAAATATGTTGCCCTTATATTTCCTAAAATTACGTCGCTGTCTGCCTCTGTATGTTTCGCCGCTTACTTCTTCTCCACGAAATGATAGAGCAATAAACGAGGAAGGTTTGAGTAAGTGCGTGTCGAACTCGCCCACCGACGGTTCCGTACATATTTGCAGCTAAAGGCGCCTTAAATTTGTCACAAAGTGCTACAGACGCGACAACAAAGTGATCTTATAAGGGTTCCGTTTTTCCTTTTGGGGTGCGGAACCCTAAAAACCACAGAAAATAAAAACAACAAAGTACGTTCTATGTACTACTACTGAACTACGTTTAGATCAGTAGCAGTACATACTCTAGAAACTATAGGTACTAGTCGGTACTAGCGTCGTTTTATGCCGAGCACTTATATTATATATCTCTAAAAGCGCGGTGTAAAATGCGGGAGGCTTAATTCCATAAAAGGGTTCAAACCCTCATCACGTGTTTCCAGTGTTATGAAAATGGCAGAACTCATACCCATTGTTGTTGCCAATAGGGGAATTTTAAGGCGTAGGTCAAATAGTGTAAAAATACGTGTAAAATCCCAAAATTAATTAAAGAATGCTGATTAACAAAGAATGACGTCTAGTGGTAAGGTATAGGTACGTGCAGCATATACCTTACCATTTGACGTCTTTCTTTAAATGAAAACAATTAAATGGAATACCTCATTAATGGCGACAGATGAGGTATTCAGTTTAATTGTTTTTAACCGACTACAAATAAAAGGAGGAGGTTCTCAATTCGGTTGTATTTGTTTTTTGTTTATGTTTGTTACCTATAACTCCGTCATTTATGAACCGATTTGAAAAATTCTTGTTTCATCTGAAAGGGTATACTTCCCTTTTGGTATCATTGTAACCAAGTCAGAATCTGATGATGGGATCCCATGAAAATCGAGGCCAACCCTCAAATTTTATAGGCACATACAATGTCTTTCATTAACTTTCTAACGCAATTCAGATATTTGTGCATGGTAATCATCACCTCAGTAGCTGATGATGGAAGGTATAAATTAAGATCTGATGATGAGATCCCATGAAATATGTTTGTTCAACGATATTTTCGCCAATTGTCAGCCAATTTGGATGATTCTTTTTTTGTTTGGAGGGGTTTTCTCAATTTGGTGAAGGTCTGACAAATAACGAGGTAGGCAACGGACGCAACACTTCAATAAATGATAGGAAATGGATCGGGAGTGCTGAAATCGCATGTTTTTTTTTTGGTTTACAGTTCTTAACATTGCGCCGGTACGCTGTTAACGGGTACTCCATGTAGGTACAACTAAAAAGTGATAAATAAAAGTCTTTTTTACAAAAAATACAACCGACTTCCAAAAACAAATCATTACAAGGTACAAAATAACTTTGGAAGAAAGAAAAATCTTTAATTTCGGAAGTCAGTGTTAAAAAACGAAAAACTAACCAAAAACACCGACTTCCGAAATTAAAGTTCTTTCCTTTCTTCCAAAGTTATTATGTACCTTGTAGTGTTTTGTTTTTTCTAACCTAAGAACTATTCAGTGCCAATACTAAAGTCTGTATTTTATTAATCTCGGAGACTAAATTGACAAGTGTAAATGGCAAACTGCCAGTTCAAGTTTAAGTCAGTTCAACAACATTCATTGCGTTATTTACTTTGTTGAGACGACCAACTTTTCGCACACATGAAGCAATATGTTTCAAAGTCATTCAGATCTAGATTGAAAGTGTGTTACGCAATTAGGGTGCTGCCTCATGGTGAGGTTTAGAAGTAGTTTAGGATAGATGAAACTGATAAATAAGTTGCTTTTACCCTTTCAGCTTCCCTAAAGATGCGAATTTAAAAAAGGAATGGTCTGGTGCCACAGGCAGGCCACCTAATTGGTATCCCACAAAAAGTAGTACTGTAAGTTGGGTTCACTTACGAAAACCGCATTAAAATCCGTAAAGTAGTTTAAAAGATATAAGCCTACAAACGGAAAAAGCGACGTTGTTTATATTGTTACTAGTTGACCCGTGCAACGTCGTCTGCGCTCCGCTCCTATTGGTCTGAGCATGATGATATTGTATAGCCTGTAGCCTTTCTCGATATATAGGCTATCTAACACTGAAAGATTTTTTCAAATCGGACCAGTAGTTCCTGAGATTAGCGCGTTCAAGCAAAACTCTTCAGCTTTATATATTAGTACAGATAATAAAGAAGATTTTTTTAGCTACATTTGTTTATTTTTATTCTATTATTTTCGGTACATGCTGTTTTATTTTTTTTCGTGACCCCAAACATTTTTTTCTACAATAATAAAATTGAAGATTCGATAACTTTCTGGTTTAGTCAGTCACTAACGTATATGAGAAATAAATTGCTTTTGCACAGCACAACGATAGCGACCGTTGTTTTAGTGTGCGTGAGTGAACGGTAAATACACGCTGTGTTTGATGGGATAAGGTTTATAATTGATTGTGTAGTACACTCTGTTTTAAGAAATGCGGGTGTGTGCGCGACTGCCTATCTATTGCTTTTACAGAAGTGCATGTGTAGTAGTTTTCGTGTGGAAGGGATATACTGGGGACACAGGGTTCCGATATATTTTCGTCTAACGGGCATATCTCAAGTAGTCATATCTCTCTATACCACTATATTATTTGTTATATCAATGTTTGTAAATGAAATCTCGAGTAGTACAGATCCAAACTCTACAATTTATTATTTTACTGAAAGTGAATGGGTGTTGAAAAAATTTGATCGGATTTAAAAAAAGTGTAGTCTTAGGTAGGTTTATTATAGAAATACGAGCTTTTGCCTGCGACTTCGTATGTGCATATCCCGTTTTATTCCGTAAGCGTAGGAATTTCGGGAAATCCTCTCTTAGAGCTCCCCTACACTCCCCAAGGAACCTACATGCCATATTTCAGCTTTCCAGTAGTTTCGGCTGGGCGTTGACTGCCAGTTTTTAACCGACTTCAAAAAAAGGAGGAGGTTCTCAATTCGGTTGTATTTTTTTATTTGTTTTTTATTTTTGTTACCTCATAACTCCGTCATTTATGAACCGATTTGAAATTTTTTTGTTTCATCTGAAAGGGTATACTTCTCGATTGGTCCCATTGTCACCATGTCAGAATCTGATGATGGGATCCCACGAAAATCGAGGGCAACCCTTAAATTTTATAGGCATATACAATGTTTTTCATGAATTTTCTAACGAAATTCAGATATTTGTGACTGGTAATCATCATTTCATATTGCTGAGCTGATGATGAAAGGTATAAATTAGGATCTGATGATGAGATCCCATGAAAAATGTTTGTTCGGCGATACTTTAGCCAATTGTCAGCCGATTTGGATGTTTCTTTTTTTGTTTGAATGAGTATTTTCCTGGACTAGTCCCGTTTCAGTTTGGTGAAGATCTGACGAAGAACTTCGGAGGTAGGCAACGGAACTCTTCAATAAATGATAGCAAAGGGATCGGGATTGCTGAAATCGCATGTTTTTTAGTGTTTACACCAGTTCTTAACATAACATTGCACCGGTACGCTGTTAATGGGTACGCAGGTACCTTAATACCACTAAAAAGTGAAAAATAAAAACCTTTTTTACAAAAAATACAACCGACTTCCAAAAAAAAAACACTACAAGGTACAAAATAACTTCGGAAGAAAGAAAAAAACTTTAATTTCGGAAGTCAGTGTCAAAAAACGAAAAAATAACCAATAACACCGACACCACTATTGATAGGCACGCGTTTGACCACTATCTCACCTGATGGTAAGCGATAATGGTCGAAGATGGAGCACACTTACCTTGAACTAACCTACTCGCTCTTGACTTAAAGACTACCAGGTTCTATAAGAACTGTTTCTATCAACTTTAAAGCATGATTTATTTTATCGGCCGGCAAGCTCAAAAAAACAGGTTCATTACGCGCGTCAATTTCGCCGTATTCGTTCGTGTTCGTAAAGTTACTATAGATATATTATTGAAGACGTACGTCTTCAATAATATCTATAGTAACTTTTGTGGTATTCAATCTATGAATCTAACTATGCAACTGAACCATTTGTTATTGAAAATACTGTATAACCTGGTGCACCTGAATACAAGAAGTGGCTTATTCCCTGGAGCTACAATTGTAATGTTCTCCACACAATGTCTCTCCATACATTGATTCCCAACAGTTGCAATCATTTTAGAGCAAAAATTGCAGAAAAAACAGAAGACTGTATTTTTTTTATTTTTTAACTTCATATTGTGTGACATAAAGTCAACTTGTGATGACAGAAAGTGCAGTGTGAGATTATTTAATTCAATTTTACCTGCAATAGATAACAGTTCATACTTAGCATAAGATTGGTTTATGACTGCCTATGTATTGGAGCTATTTACCACTGCACGCGGTCTAGCGGTCAGAGTTCCGAGTTCTGTGTTTCGCGTCCACTGTAATCTATGCGGTGGCTAGGAATCTTACACGCACAAAAGCTGTTAGACCGCGACGGTCAAAGTGGACGAGGACCAGTCAACTGTCATAGATCTACAAATCATCTGCCTAGCCTTTTCCCAAATACATTGGGGTCGGCTTCCAGTCAAACCGGATTCTGCTGAATACCAGTGATTTACGTGGAGCGGCTGCCTACCAGACCTCCACAACCCATTAACTGGGTAACACGGTACATCTTGGCAAGACTGGAGTCAGTTTTACTGGCTTCTGACAATCCGTAACGAATGCCAAAGATGTACAAATGACAGCCGGGACCAACGGGTTAACGTGCTTTCCGAGGCACGGAGGAAACTCGGTATGTTAAGATGGTAACCCATCCATAGACCAAACTTGGCAAGCGTGGCCTTACCTTCAAGATCGACCAGTGCGGCTGTTATTATTTAGCCACGAGCTCTTCAAATAATAACTGGAAACAACAGCGTAACGTACTTTCCGAGGCATTGAGGGGTTTTTATATATAAGAGACTCGGGAAGTCCTCAAGGAATCTCAGCTTCGGCCCAACCTCGACAAGTATTGCTTAACCTAGAAGATCGATCAACAATTCCTTAGTAGATACGTAAATGCGTCAAACCGTAGTGCCAACCACTTCTGCCCATCCGTTAGGTGCAATAGCGCGACGATAGCCCGTAATAAATTTCCATTGCACGAAGCACTTACATGCAGCAGAACATTTCGATGGAGCTTGAATTCCGCCGATAGGTAGGTACATAAATATGTAGGTTGGTAGACGAATTCCGAGAACGTTACGATGCCAACCGACGGAAATATTATGTACTGAGACGGCTAGCTGATAATTGATCCTGAAAACCGCATGGTAGGTACAGTCAACAAAGCTATTCGGCATGCAGGCAGCTAAATTGCAACTATTTCCATCATGAAGGCCTCTAAATTGTCGTGTCAGGCCTGTCATCATCATCATATTAGCCGAAAGACGTACACTGCTGGACATAGGCCTACCCCAAGTGTCGCTACACAACCGTTTCTCGCAACTATCGGCTACCTACATTGCGACCTTCAGCTGGTCATCGGTCCAACTTCCAACGCCTTCCAACGCTGCGTCTGCCGGTATGCGGTAGCCATTATGGTATCAAACCTATACCCATTGTTTTTAATACAAAAAAATCTACCTTGTAAGCATATCAATTATGACTGAAGGCAAGAAGGATGTCTCCAACGATTTGTAGGCAGCACAGTAATATCTAAATCTATTCATCATCATATCTATACTAATATATAAAGCTGAAGAGTTTGTTTGTTTGCTTAAACGCGCTAATCTCTGGCCCAATTGAAAAAATAGTTCAGTGTTAGATAGCCCATTTATCGAGGAAGGCTATAGGCTATATATCATCACGCTAAGACCCCAGGTAGACATATTCGCCTACAACTTCGAGCGAGAAGAATCTTGATTGGAGAGGATGTTACATGAGTATTCACCATGACCTTGGTTTTGTCCATGTTAATTTTAAGATCTACTCTTTTGGAAGGTATTCTGAGGTCATCGAGCATTGTATTGAGGTCGTCCACTGTCTCTGGCATGACGACTATATCGCCAATAAATCGAAGGTGATGTACGCGCCATCGACATTAACGCCTAGCCTTCTCCAGTCCAAAACCTTGAAGACCTACTCCCTTGCAGCCGTAAACAGTTTCGGACAAATGACGTCTCCTGCGTCATGCCCTGCTGCAGGAGGATAGATTTGGAGGTCTGAGCCTGAAGTCGGACTGACATGGTGGTGTTATCGTACAAACACTGCAGCACCTCGATGTACCGATAGTCGATTTGGCATCGTTAGAGAGACTGCAGCACAGCCCAAGCCTCGATCGAATCAAAGGCTTTCTCGTAGTCCGCAAGCACTAAGCAGAGGTGCCGAAGCCTTTTCGGAATCCGGCTTGTTCGGGAGGCTAGAAGTCGTCAAACCTGCTCGCGAAATGGTTCGTGATACCTCTGAAAAACAGTTTGTAGGCATGGCATGGGTAATTTTTGAGCAGGGCATTGCAGCCCTTCTTAAAGAAGAGTACCACCACACGTCAGCTCATGCCTGTGGCGTTTTCCTCTTAAGTATGACGGCATTGAGTAGTTTCTGAAGGGCGTTAAGGACCAGTTAACCACCAGCCTTCAGGAGATTGCCGTTCCATCGTAATAGAGAGTGCTTATTTACCTGTGTATACATACAATAATATCTTCTGCGTACTTGGGCAATCTCCGTTGAATCTGGCTACCGTGATACAAGTTCGGTCGGGGGGATTATCATTAGAAATGCAAATCAACTGTACGCAGTGTGGATCAGTTATGCCAACAGCACAAAACGGGCGATTATACAACAGCCGCTCTTGCTATTGCTTGCTCAGAGCTTTTAGACCGCAAGCCAGGCTAAAATTTTGTCTATCATTTAATCTCGGGCGATAACTTATTGACTTGTTATTGTGTTTATGTTTTTGAGTTATTTTCTCAATTGAATATTACAATATTATATATTACAATATTGAATTGAGAAGATAACTGAAACATCAGATGACAGCTTATATGATACAACTGTCTGAAGCATTCTACAAGTTATCGCCCGAGAGGAACTTGATTATTTAGTGCTAAAACAAAATGTTGTTTAAGCACTAAAACAACATTTTGTTTTGCGATTTGTAAAATGTTACAAATTGCAAAGGGTATCACTCAAGTTACGACACCGTTTCTCCGATCCGCAATTTAGACGTCTCAAGTAGGTTGCCTAGAAACACATTTCTATCAATATTAACAGACGCCGAACTTGATTTCAAGTGCCTAACTGTAGATTTTGAGCCTACGAACAAGCTTCTGAGAAACAGATAGTGAAACGGGAGTCTGTTATTCATTATAGTTGTTATCATCCTGTGAGTCTAAAAAAGAAACCATATTAGAATCATAATATTAAGCAAACAACAATCTGACAAATTTAATTGTCATCTTTATCGCTAATACATTAGCTTCAAGGTTGATTGGGAAAATTTGACAGTAGCGGGTAGCGTGATGTGCTTTCTGATGCTGTTAAAGTGGCATTTTTAGACTCCCTGGCTTTATCTCAATATATTTATATCTATTAACTGTCCACCCTATAAAAACAAAACATCATCTTCCTGCCCTTATCCCATATTATTTGTGGTCGGCGCAACACGTTTTATTCTTCCATTCTGTTCTATCAGTCGTCACACTATCACTAACTCCCTTTTCTTTCATATCGCTCCTTACACAATCCATCCATATTTTCTTTGGCCTTCCTCTCCCTCTCCATCCATCCACATTTATGTTCATAACTCTTCTAGTTATATCCGTTTCATCCCTCCTCTTCACGTGACCATACCAAGACAAGCTATTCAATTTTAACTTTTCCGTAAAAACAAAACAATAATTAGAAACGGCAACGTTCATAAACAGTTAAAAGATTTAAGGTAATTAATAAACAAACGTATACCTACATATTGATTGATCAGAGCAGGTTTCAGTTAGCAACAATTCAACGCCTACGCTCATTGCGCGATCGTGTGAACCGATTATACGCACGATAGAGGATCTATCGCGCAATGAAAACAGTAACACGAACGTACACGCTCTGCTCTGAACATAAAAATGGCGTGAAGCTCTGTAGTGGGGCGGCGTGGATGTCTGTTTATTAAAGTGGGCGAAGCCTCCACGGCTGGACGGATGTATACAACGTGTGACAGAATAAACCCAATACCCTATAAGGGGTTATTCTAAAAAAATCGCGAAAAAAATAATAGTGCTAGGCTCGTAACCACTCGGGCGTCGGAAGTCGCAGGGGGAGTCCCGGCCTGGATGGCCTGGACCCAATGCTCTCCGCATTGGGTGGCTTGCCGTCCGATCAGAATCAGGCCCGGGTCAATGGCGCGTAGTATAGTACACGGGGTACACTAGGGTCAGTGCCTGCCAAGGTTGTGGATTTTGTTCGAAAGAGTCACCGCGGCCCTGAAACGCAGAGGCACTAGGAGGAACACGGATGGATTTACTCAGTAAGATTCTGACACTCCCTTCTGCTCCACCCAGAGCGGGAGGAGTTACGAGTATATGACGAATTCCCATCCTTAAAAAAAGGCTCTCTTCGCAAGTTCGTCTGTGGCGTGGCAGTTCCCTTTGATTCACTGGAGAGTGAAGCCGGCAACGGATATTTCTGACCCTGGGCTTGTCATGATGCGTATCATAGGGTTCAAAATACAATAAGTTAAATCTAGGATTGGTTACAAAATTTGCATTATACTTTTACAGAAAGCCTACTTAATTCAATTTAAATTAGTACGATATGAGTTAATAACATACACCAAACACATTTACACTAACATTATACGAGTACAACGTCTTAGAACCAACACATACACTCAGCGTTGTGTTTTCACTTCTACCCTCAAAATTATAATTAATTAAGTTTTTTTATCTTGAATCTCCTTATATAATTTAAACTCAAATTGTAATACCATGAATTTATGCGGATTTATTACTGTTAAATAAGTAGGTATTTTTCTTTTTAAAGGCTATCTTTTGCACTGACTTTTAAGTGTTTCTCAATTACTAAATAATCATTTATATTGTAACGGTATTATTTTAGTTTCTAATAATATGAATACGCTACCAAATCGAGGGCACTAAATATTATTATCTCTTTTTCTTGTTTGACTTGTCAGTGTGACATTGAATTAAAACACAGTCTAGACTAATTCTACATATTGTGTACGTAGACAATTATTTTCCATAAAAATAAGGATAGCGCAGCGTCAGTTCAATGGCGCGGAAACACCGGTCGAGACTCGAGGAGTCCAACCAATTCAGCTAAAGCCAGCCATATTACACAGATCCTACCCGTGCGAGTTAACTTGGCACCTGGATCGAATGACGTTTGTGCAAAGTACAGTATGCTAAAAACCGTCACCATTACAAAAAAAATTTACGATTTTTTTTCGATTGGATTCAGATATCAATGATAGGGTGGGTGGCAGACGTAAAACTTCATGGCCATGCAATGTTCCTATAGTGATTCATACAACATAGTTTTTTCTCACTTTTTAAATTGTAATGAAATGGTATACCTAAATTTATTTTTATAACTCCTGTTTCGACGTATTATCTTGATGATGCAACTGGTTTTTTATCCTCATGAATGTACTTTTAGATATTCCTGTTGCAGCACAAGTCCTATCCACTTTTTCGTGCTCACGAGCTTGATGAGCACTTTTGGGCAATCTTGCGTTCAAAAAAACTTCAATACCTTGAGTAAAAGGGCCCGTTCTTTATTGTGTACCATTTTTCTTCCCATTTTGTCAAGAAAAACACAACACAAACAGAAAATTGTCTAAAAGTAACAATTGCACCAAAAACTTAACGAAAATCCAATAACAAAAAATAACAGCAAGAGAATTACTCGAAAATTCTAAAGCGAGAAGACACGTCCAACGGTGGCCAACCAAGGTGATGACGGGGTGGGGTAAAGGGGGGAAGGGTCAAGTTCCGAGTCAAGTCTCAAGTCTCAAATTGTAGATATGTACTTAACTTGTTGCGAGCAGCTCTGAGTCTAATGTGGGAGTCCTTTTTCCTTTTACAAAATACTTTTACTGTAGAAGTTTTACAATGTCTCCTTTTTACCCAACTTGAAAAAGGATGAAGTTCTCTCTCAATTCGTCGGAATATTTTTTTTATAATATCTAAAATACTCGTAAATCTTTAGTACAAAACCAAAAGTTGGAACTTAATAAACGTAGACACAGTGAACAGCCCAATTAAAAACAGTTAGTAACTGTTTCTTCCAATTTCCAGTAGGTACCTACTTGAAAAAACATATTTCCTTTTGATAATTCAGAACTATTTATGGCAGAATGCTGCATCCTATTCAGACCGAAAATCAAGGACGTCACAAAGTTAAATAAATACCTATACCAATGCTCCTAGGTAGGATCGTAGCAGCACTGACATTCTTCACAGAAGTAACTTGCATAAAGAGTGCTTCAAGTCATTTCAGTCACTTTTGAGGCCCTAACACGAGTATTTAACAATTTTTTTTTTTTTTTTTGTAATGGGTTTGCTCTTGAGTCTAGTCTATGCCAGAGATGACAGTACATTTTGCAGTAAGAATAACTGCAACCCCATGTTATTTTGGTTTAATTTTATGCTACATACACAATTTGTATCATTCAAAAATATGAATATACTTACTATCAAATTCAAATAAATATTAAGCGCGAAAGGAGTGCTTTAGCTGTAGTAAAATTTTACGTTACGTTACCAGACGTCAAAAATATTCGTGCTAAGCCCTCTGTTTATTAGTGTACATCACCACATGGCACATGACCTCTGAAGAATAAATTATTTACATTGAAATAACTTGCAAGGGTTCCTTCTAAGTCCAAGCTAAAATATAAGCGATGACTACAAATTAAGATCGAGCACGATACGCAAGAATGCGAGAAAGTATTCAGCTCCAGTAGCATTTGGCAAACGTCGGTGTTACTCACAAATCATACACCACATGTAGTTACACACATACCTAGTCTACACAACATATTGTATCTCTCGATCGATAGCTAACTGACATTGACAACCAAAAAAACAACGCTGTTAAACTATTTAATAGCTGCATTAAAATTTTTAAAATATTTTTAAGCAAAAACATTCTCGTCCGCAGCGAGCTAACGGAAAGCTCTGCATCCCGTTTTTTATTTTTAATAACACCTCGTGCATGCAAGTACTACACATTTTTCTATTACGAAATGCCCCAAATTATTACAACAGTAAGCGCCGAAGTGTCAAGTGTCTCTGCTAGCTTCCTGGTGTTGTATTTATAATCGACACACGAAAAACAAACAACGCTTGCCGGCGCGGCGCGGCTCAGCGCATGCGCTCGCGCCGACACAGCGCGATCTATTGTGATCGTAGTACAGGACGAAATTATAACCTAAATCTGTTTAGCTGGACGGAAAAATGGTGAAAAACGTACCATTGGTAGTTGAAGGGTGGTGTGCCGGTGGGCAGAGGCAACACGAGGGTGGCGTCGCTCCCGGGGGCCGCCCGCACCGTCTGCAGGCCGCCAGGAGGGAACGCCGGGGGCTCCATAGGGCTCCAGTCCTCTCGGGCCGCGCGCGACTTGCCGTGTGCGCGCGACGACGCCCGCCCGCCGCCTATCTAAAAATAATACGGAAAAATGTAACGCGCGCGCCACCGAAATTCGTACGACGCGAATATTTCGCCAATACCGCTGGTACGCTGGATTCTGAAACCTAACAGCTGATCGACTGAGCGGACGGATTTTTGGATGAGCGCTGGAGATTCTTTACACAACTTAAAAGCTGTGACATTTTTTATTATCTACTTATAATAGGGAATATGCATGCGATTTTCTTACTTGCGAAATGAAATACTTATAAGCTTTAGTAAACAATCACGAAATTATTTTTTAAATACGTTCATCAGCGATGAAGTTATAAAGCTTCAAAGATTACAATTAGAAAGAGAAGTCCGATGTAAACTTTGACGTCATCGTTCATGACGCCTATACAGCTGCCATAGAAAACAGCGTTTTCGCGAGAGGGACAGATATATTTGTTTAAAATAGTCATATCTCCTTCTTTTTTCAAGTAATTTTGATTTTATTTTCACTGTTAGTATTATATTTTTAGATAAATTGAATAGATGATAAATATGTTTTTCATGCATATTTCCTATTATGGAAAATTATTTTAGTATCAAGCAAGATGTATCATAATAATTTATTTTCTGTACACAAGTTCCTTAATGCTAGGGTTACAGGGTAGTACGAACATTGTATTAACTTTGTGAGAGACTGGTGCCTGAAATAGGTCTCTATAAAAACCTATATTATTATAATTCAGCGGGCCCTCCCGCAGCTGTTAGTCTGTTATGTCCTACTTTTTAGCTTAACAATTTTTGATGGTAATAGGGGTGCAGGAGACGAAGTAGAAACTAAGACGAATATTGTAGTAATCTGGGAGTGTTTAAGTCAAGAGTGAATAGGTTACTTTTAGGCAGGCGTGCTCCATCTTCGACCACATCTCTTACCATCAGGTGAGATAGTGTTCAAACGCGTGCCTATCAAAAGTTAAAGTTAAAATTTATATTGATTTGATAGAGCAAAAAATACGCGTCCAATATTTTTCTATAATCTAACTGACGGACTAAATAGCATCAAATTGTTTTCTATTCATGTAGGTATCATATGTACACCTATTGAAAAACCTTGACGAATTCTTTTGAGCTCTTTTAAAATTGGTTCTAGGTTAAGACTCTTTTAATTTGGATGTAAAAATAACTGTGACATTTTCAATAAGCAACATTAAGCATAAGGTACTTTTCAATGAAACATTGCAATCAATTTTCGACTACGGTTTTGGACACAGACTGTGGCAGGTAAACTATTTATAGCTCGTTGTTATTTGTCAGGCGCTAAACTTGGCTAAACGTGATACGAACAAACAAGGATTGAGTAGTCAGCGCGTGGAATAGTTACTTTGGGCAGCCAATTAAATTTTTGATACCTACTAATTTTTCAAAAACGCTTGACACATGTTTATTTATTTTTTATCTAGTACATAAACACAAAAGTTCATAGTTTTATATATTTCTTATCAGGTAGTAGAATATCTTTGTACATAAAAATTAAGGCAGCATATTATTGGCATTGCGTCTATCATATAGCCAATGGACTCAGCATCGAGCATCTTCGGTATGCGAGCCCTCATTTGACACGTGTGTTTTGGCTTTATTGTACAATCTTTGTCTGAGTCATGCGAATCTACCCCCGGATATGTTGAAAACAATTTTTGTGCCTATTGTTAAAAATAAGACTGGACTATTGACAGATAGGAATAACTATAGACCTATTTCACTGGCTATGGTTGTGGCTAAAGTATTGGACAGCGTGCTTAATGTTCAATTAAACAAACACTTTAAATTGCAAGACAACTAATTTGGGTTTCGGCCAGGATTGTCTACCGATAGTGCTATTTTGGGCTATAAGCATGCTATGGAGTACTACACACGCCGTAGCACCGCGGTTTACACCTGTTTCCTCGACCTGTCTAGTGCTTTTGATCTGGTTTCCTACGACACTCTTTGGAAAAAGCTTAATGATGCGAAGCTATCACCTGAAATTATAAATATTTTTATGTTTTGTTACGGGAAGCAGGTAAAGTGTTCGGTGGGATGAGACATTGTTGAATCCGTATGGTCTTGATTCAAATGTTAGACAGGGGGTCTGAGTTCTCCCACTTAAGTAATTCTGTTAATTTAATTTAATTTAATTTACATCTGTCTGTTTTGTGCGAGTCCCAAATAAACATTTTTTCTTTCTTTCACTTCTATATAGACCACTTGATTGAGGAGCTGAGTAGCACAAGAGTCGGATGTTATATTAATGGCGTATGTGTCAACAATATAAGCTATGCAGATGACATGGTGCTGCTCAGTGCCTCAGTCTGTGGCCTTAGACAGCTTGTGAGTGTGTGCGAGAGATACGCCAAAGCTCATGGCTTGTTGTACAACGTGCAAAAGATTGTCGTTATGGTGTTTGAGGCTGGTGGGAAATGCCCGGAAACGGCACCACCAGTAAAGTTGAATGGTGTACCGTTATCGAGAGTGCACTCGTTCAAGTACCTTGCAGGGCATATCTTGACCACTACCTGAAGACGATGACGATATTGAGAGAGAGCGAAGGGCGCGTTCAGTCAGAGCGAATATGATTGCTCGCAGGTTTAAGCGTGCTTCTACAGAGGTTAAAATACACTTCTTAGAAACTTCTGTTCGTCATTTTATACCTGTAGCCTGTGGGTAAATTTTTTGCAAAGATCTTACAATGCCCTTCGCGTTCAGAATAATAATGCTGTCAGGGTGCTAATAGGACGTCTCGCATCTGTAGCGCATCAGGGATGTTTGCGGAAATGCATGTTGATTGTTTTTATGCGTTGATGCGTAATAGATGTGTCCATGGTGCGCAGGGTGCGAGCCAGTTCCAACAGCATCCTGGGCGTGGTTGCTGACAGCATGGACATTTGTGTTGTATCGATTAACAACTCCAGTATCTTAACTGGGATTCAGAAGTAATGATTATTTTTAACCGACTTCTTCAAAAAGTCTGTGTTCAGCTGTATGTATCTTTTTTTTATATATGTTCACCGATTTCTCCGCCAATTCTGGACTGATTTTAAAACTATACTCCTGAGGTGGTCCCATTTCACCAAGTCAGATTCTGATGATGGGATCCCATGAAAATCGAGGGAAACCCTCAAATTTTATAAGCACATACCCTGTTTTTCATAAACTTTCTAACGCAATTCAGATATTTGTGCCTGGTAATCATCATCTTATGTTGCTATGAAGGTATAAGTCAGGATCTGATGATGGGACCCCATGAAAAATGTATCTTCTTCTACCTGGCGTTAATCCCGGCTATTGCCAGGGTCCGCCTTCCTACTTAGCTTCCTCCACTTTGCCCGATCTTGAACATCCTTCTCAGTTAGGCCATTGGCTCTCATGTCGGACTTAACGACTTAACCAGCGCTTGCGAGGGCGACCACGAGACCTAGCCCCAAGAACAGCCATATTCATGCATCCCCGACCAACGTACTCCATAGGGCGGCGCATGATGTGGCCATACCATCGCAGACGACACTCTTGCAGTTTTTCCCCCACGTCACGGACACCAAGACTACCTCTGATGAAAGAGTTGCGTATGCAATCGGATCGCGTTACGCCACTCATCCACCTCAGCATCTTCATCTCCGTGACGCGAAGCTCCTGGGTGTGTCTGCTTAGTGCTGGCCAACATTCACCGCCGTACAGTAGGACAGGCCGTATGATGCATTTATATATCTGCCCCTTGAGCTTCGGAGGCATTTTGCGGTCGCATACAACGCCCGTTACCTCGCGCCACTTCGCCCAAGCCGCGCCTATACGTGCTTGGACATCGTCGTCCACGTTGCCAGACTCGTGCAGCACGGATCCAAGGTACCTGAACGTATCGGACTTTCTGATCAGGTCCGAACCTATTCGGATGAACCTATTTGAATCCGTGCCGCCACAGGACATGTACTCAGTCTTCGCCACATTTAGTCTCAGACCACCGTTTTCAAGCGTGTCCTTCCAAATGTTGACTTTGCGCTCAAGATGGGCTTTGTTCTGATTAACGAGGGCGATGTCATCGGCATACATCATTAGCCATGGGGGCTTATCTTGGATGTTTGCCGTAACTACATCGAGCACTACGTTAAACAAGAACGGGCTAAGAGCCGAGCCTTGGTGAACGCCAACAGATATTGGGAAGCCATTCGATTCGCCAACAGCGGTCTGGACAAAGGACACGGAATCGCGGTACATGTCTCTGATAATGTCAATATAGGCCTCGGGAACGCCCTTGAAGCGCAGTGCCCACCAGATGGACTGCCGAGGTATACAGTCGAAGGCCTTCTGCAGGTCTAAAAAGGCCATATGCAAAGCTCTCCTTCTCTCTCTGTAAGCCTCAGCCAGATTCCGTAAGGCGAATACTGCGTCCATGGTGCTGTTACCCGCCCGGAAGCCATATTGACACTCAGAGACAGTACACTCGCTACGGAGCCGTGTGTCAATGATGCGCTCGAAGAGCTTCATGGTGTGGCACATGATCTTGATACCGCGGTAGCTACTACAATCCTGTACGCTACCTTTGCCTTTGTATACAGGGATAATCAGGCTAAATCGCCACTGGTTCGGCATTTCCTTGGTGATCAGGATGCGGTTAAAAAGATCCGTCAGAAGGTCCACGCCATGTGTGTGCCCATCGCCTTCCACACCTCAATTGGCACATTGTCAGGCCCGACCGCTTTCCGGTTCTTCATGTGGCGAAGAGCAATGCGGGTTTCGTCGGGGGAAATAGGGGAAATAAGTCCAAGGTTAGGAGGCGGTTCGGGAGGAAGGTTATGGGGATGCTGTTTGTTAGACAGCTCCGCGAAGTATGTACACCATCTCTCCTTAACAGAGGGGGCATCGTAGAGCAGCTTACCCTGGGCGTCCCTTACACAGAGACATTTGCTAATGTCCCGTGCAGCTTTCTCCCGGGCACGCGCCAGCTTAAAAATAAGCTTTTGCCCCTCCGCAGTTGCCAGCTTGTCGTACAAGGGCGCCAGACTTTTGCTGCGGGCTCTGGCTACAGCTTTTTTGCAAGCGCGCTTAGCCGCTCCATATGCCTCTCTGTCATCCGGAGAGTTGGACCCTTGCCACTGTTTAAATAAAACCTTCTTCTTCCGAGTCGCCTCCTGCACCCCGTCATCCCACCACCACGTCTCCTTTTCTATGGTGCGGCCACCACGAGAAGTGCCAAGGACGCGCTTACCCGCATCGGTGATTGCTGAATGGATCCTACTCCAGATCTCTTGAGCGGACTCATGCGGAGCACTGATCTCGAGATGCTCGAGCTCCGCGATGAAGTCCGACTGCCTAGGACCATCAAGCAACCACCACTTTGTGCGGGGCTTGCGTTTTTCGGTCACTTTCTTTTTCGGTACAACCGCAAAGTCCAGGACAAGGAGGCGGTGTTGAGCCGTTAGGCTTTCACCTGGGATGACTTTGCAGTTGGTAACCTTGCCAATGTGGCACCGTCTCACCAGCAGGTAATCTATTTGGGTTGAGTAGGCACCACTACGGTACGTAATAAGATGCTGGGGCTTCTTCTGAAAGAACGTGTTCGCGATGGCTAGGTCAGACAAAGCGCAGGTGCTGAGTATACTGACTCCCTCTGCATTTAGCTGGCCATATCCAAAACCACCGTGAACACGTCCGTACTCTCCAGCAAACTGACCTACGTGACCGTTGAGATCCCCCTCAACCAAAACACCTTCGGAATTCGGAATAGCGCGTAGTACGTCCTCGAACTCATCCCAGAAGGCCTCCTTTTCAGACTCACAGCAACCAGTTTGAGGAGCATAGGCGCTGATTAGGTTCGTTACCGACCCTTCGATCAGCACCCTAACTCGCATCAACCGGTCGCTGCATCGGTCTACTTCAAGGAGTCCATCCTGGAGGTCCCTAGACAGCACCACGGCCACTCCGCCCCTGCCCGTTGGTGATCCGGTGTACACTAGCCGGTACCCCTGCTCGATGTCACGTGACTTATTTCCCTTCCAGCGCGTCTCCTGAAGGAAGGTGCACTGGACCCGACGCTTCGCAAGTACGTCCGCGAGTTCTCGGCAACGTCCGGTTAGGGAGCCAATGTTCCAGGTGGCAAAGCGGAACTTCTTCTTGGGTACTATCCTCTTTAGCCGTGCCCGTACTCGACACGGTAGCCCTAGCCCACTTATCGCAGGTTTAGGGCGATGTGCCTGCGCGTCGTTATGCGGCGACGCCCTAGCCCGAGTACCCGTTATCAACTTCTTGTCCATTTTATTTGGCTGAAATTGGTTTTACGTGGGGCGACCAGCCGTCTGACCCCCACAACCCTACGAGAGGGAAACCAGGTTCGCCAGAGCCTCGTCCGTTGGACAGCAGGGTGCACCGCTAGCAGGTGAGGTTGGCTTGGGTCTTAAGATGGTAACAGACCCCATGCACCCCCATGAAAAATGTATGTTCAGCGATATTTCGCCAATCGTTAACCGATTTGGATGATTCTTTTTTGTTTGGAAGACTATTTTTTCGGACTGGTCCCATTTAATTTTGGTGAAGAACTTCGGAGGTAGGTAAAGGAACTCTTCAATAAATGATAGCAAATGGATCGGGATTTCTGTAATCGCATGTCTGTTGATTGTTTACACCATTTCATATGCACGCTGTGCTTGTGGTTTCAATAAAAACTTTTTAACAAAAATAAAACCGACTTCCAAAAACAAAACACTCGGAAGTCGGTGTTCAAAAATGAAATAACCAAAAACACCGACTTCCCAAATTAAAGTCATTTTTTACTTTGTAGTGTTTCGTTTTTGGAAGTCGGTTTTATGTTGTGTGTGTTATGTAAGTGAGTCTCATTGTTACTCGTTATAATAAAGAATTGATTTGTAATAATCAGTAAAAAAAACAAGTCAAAGTCGTGTCGGACCACGCAAAGTGTAAGGTTCCAAAGTTTTATATCTCTAAACCATGACAGAAAATTAAATATATGCATAAACATAACCACACACGGTAGTGTATGTTTGCGCGGCCGCCGGCACTGCCGGCATAGTGTGTAAGAGCCTTTACTATGAGGGTTTTAATTTCATTTTTTTTCTCATAATTTTCAAAATCATTTCAGAAGTTATTCAGATGGGGTTGACATATCCTTATTGGACAAAAACCCCTAAGTTTATTTTATAAAAATAAAGATATATAAAAAAAAAGTTATTCAAGAAATTAGAACAAAAATGACAATCTAAAAATTACAGGAAAACCTATAAGAAGTCTATAGTGCTAAAATAACCCTTTGCACGCGAGTCCGACTCGCACTTGGCCATTTTTTTTTTCTAAAACAAGTTTTCTAATAGGTTATAGTTATACTTTTTTATACATTTCTATTATTACTAAACATTTTATTTTTTTTTCGTCCACTGTAACCCAAGTCCGAGGTTGTCACGTTTTTAACACCCGAAGCACTCCATTAATTAATAGGGATAAAGTTTCTTTTGACCTGTAGGCGAGTTTCGGCAAGGCTTCTCGGCTGTTGTATTGCGTTCTAGAAAACTAGCTGTTAACAAAATATATTTTTTCGACACTACTCCTATAAAAAGCCAAAACGAGGGACCGGATCCTCAATCGTGACTCGGTCAATAAAAACAATTACTCAAATCTCACCAGGTTCTTCATAATACTAGTAACTTATGAATGTTAATTTTAATAGAAAGGGCTTCTTTTTCAAAGTTGTGGCGCACGGTCTTACATCTATATCTTATACTAATATATAAAGTTGAAGAGTTTGTTTGTTTAATCTCATCGCTAATCTCAGGAACTACTGGTCCGATTTGAAAAATTATTTCAGTGTTAGATAGTCCATATATCGAGGAAGGCTGTAGGTTATATATCATCACGCTAAGACCAATAGGAGCGGAGCAGTAATGAAAATTGTGACGCAGACGAAGTTGCGCGGGTCAACTAGTGTATTTATATGGGTAAGGACACTTCAATTAACAAATAATGCTAGCAACATGTCCTAAAGTATTACGTTGCCGAGATATATCTACGTAAAGTCACCAAATGACAATCATGACTATAATTAAAAATAGTAAATATTTGCTTATATGCAATAGATTAAATTCAAATAATAGTTCCCAGCTTGATATAATCATTTATTGGAAGAAAGTAAAAATAAGAACACGTGAAAACCACGTTATTAGGAACTTTGCTAAATAATAGTTTAATTTTTATAAATGGTTAAAAATCAAGCCGAGAGCTACGAGTATTATTAGAATATAAACAATCTACTGCATGCGAGCACGTGTTTATTTTTTTTCTTTTAATTTTATGATATTTATTGTTCTCGTATGGCGTCTTTACCTATCTCCAAATATCTCGGCAACTTAACATTTTAGGGCACCGAGTTGCTTACATTTTTTGTTTAAGTGCCCTTTACCATAATTATGTACATGCATGATACATGGTGCGCCGCGGATTTGAAAAAAATATCAAAATGGTGGTTGGTACAGTCACCAGCTACCATTTTGATATTTATTTAGCCACCGATTTGCTTTCTGATATTTTTTTATTTTTTTATTCTACTAAATTGGCCTTTTAACACCCGCTGGTAAAATATTATAGGTAGGTAGGTAGGGTAGACCGGGGACAATTGAAACAAATTTACTAAAATCGTGTGCAGTGAACTATCTTTAGTATCCACATCCTTCTAAATATTTTAGGAACTACTGGAGCTTTTTAATCAATCTTAACAATTAAACATTCCAATAAATTATTTATTGAGATCGTGACAAATCCGTCAACGTAACATTAACATTTCGAAAATTATAAACGCAAAAACCATCCCCAATATAAACAACTCAAAATATCTCTTATCTATACAATTTAAGTGCTCGAATTTGTACTATTCAATACTATTTCACATTATTAAAAGACGTAATATGCTATTATGCTATAATAACACTTACATGGGCGAGAAAAAATGGTAATCCAGTCTCATACAAAACAGTTTGTTCCAATCATAACAATGTTTCAATCATGACAATGTTTCAATCATAAAAATGTTGCAATCATAACAATCGTTTATTGACCCGTATAGGTTTGACTCTTGTGAAATTATTGGGTATTTATACCCTAAAACTAGTCAAACATAAGTATGTATTTAAAAAACTAATCACCAAAAAGACTATCTTTAGCGGTTAGCCCAAAATAATGACTTGATTGCATACGTGACAATCTCGTTTTCCTGAACAGGAGTAAATATTTTTTTTTGCTGAATTGTAACCCATTGTTATATCATCGACAGGAGTATTTTCAGGAGCGCTTTCTCTCTTTTTTTTATATCGTGCTAATGAGACGTGATCTAAATCGAACATTTCTGCAGCCTTCCTCAACGATTTGCCGGATAACAATTTCCTCATATGCTTGCTGATACGCAAATATGTTCTCAGAACTTCTGTCTGTAACGTGTTTTCGTTTTCTGGGCATCTCTAGAAAAGATGAATGAAAAAAATTAGATCAAACTTAATATTGCGGGCTCAATTTTAGGATCGTCAGAGTTATTGGATTGCCTATCAGATGTAATTTAATCTGTTAGGCAACCTAACCCTAATAAAAAATAACCATTGAGACCACTTATAACAACCGCTAGGTATTGTAATTTTACAATACGAGTACCTAGTGAAGTAGTGATTGTGAGTTAAAAGTGGTTTAAATTGCTAGTTTTGTTGTCGTAATAGGTACCTTTATTTTTTTGTTAATCGGTGTTTTTTATATTCCATTTATTATTGATAATTTAGAAAACACAACCTTCTTCTGTGCAGTCGGATAAAAATGCGGAAGATGCGGGGACGTTTGAAACGTTTCAAACGTCCACAGACAAGTCGTTTCAAACGTACCCATGTCACATCTTCTACTTCAGTACTCAATATTTTGATATATATTGGCTTAAATATTAATTGACTGTAATAAAAACAATCTTAAATAGATAAACAATACTCCAAAATAAGAAAAACTGCCAAAAAACAAGATTTAAATAGGTAAACAACAAAAATTAAAAAACTTGAATACTTACTTTTTGGCGCGAAATTCGTTGAAACGTCCTGTGCACGACTGTGTCGCTCGCTCGCTCGAGCCGTACTAAACACAAAACCGAACATGGCCGACGATGCAACGAACGACGCGTCACGCGCGTAGGTATCATAGTTTTCGAGAAATTGGAGTTGTTGCAATCATAACCTGTTTTAATTGTCCCCGGTCTACCCTACCTCTTAACTATATGTGATGAAATGATTTTAATGGTAATATCCTATAGTCTATGTGTTACCATTTAAATTATTTCTAACCAGAGTGCAACGCATGTCAATTCCAATCAGCCCAAACACGGCTACCATCAGACCCATTTTACTTAAAATTTGCTTAGTCAAACTCGCTTAACTACCTAAATCGAAATACTTATCATTGATGAGTTCCCACGATGACCTGGTGAGAGTCGCGGGCAACCGATGGATGCGAGTCGCACAGCTAGTCAATTCTGTAAGTAACCATTTCGATATCGAGCTTCACTTGAGTGAGATAGCTCACAAAGTGAACTTTATTCCACACAGCATAATGGTCTCATGTTTATACTCATCTCGGATTCCGCTGTCGAGACACGAGAATGTTGTTACAGAATAGCACTACAGGACCGGTTGTGGCGACACTTGGGGGAGGCCTATGTCCAGCAGAGGACATCTTTCGGCTTATATGACTGGGCTTCTTAGATCGACATATAAAATAATACAAGACTTTCTGAATGATAAATTTGACTTGTACCGACATAGCTATAATTATGGATTCCTACATGAGTTCCCACAATTATTCATGGACCTCATAAGCCCGGATTTTGATAAAATAGTACCCACAAATAAATTAAGATTTTTCAAATCGTTTTATAAAGGACGGAGTTCTCAAGTGAATTTACAAATCCTCCTTTTTATGAATTTGGTACAAAATGCAATTTTAGAAACCATTTCAACTATCTGTTTCACTTCAGACATTTAGTTTCTTTATTAGGTACTATAACAATAACACATGGGAAACTAAAGGAAAGAGCACATTTTTAACAAAAACCCCTTTTTTAACTTTCCAGAAAAAAAAAACCGTCAATTAAATAAAAAATCTACGATGCAGTTTTAGTTTTCATAAACATCGGACCCGAAAATATACGAATGTTATTGTTTTTTTTTTTTAAATATCAGTTACGGTTCATGAAGGTAGGTTTAGTCAGAAATCCAATAGTAGTTAATTAAAATTGAGACCTTTCCTTTAGATTGCCATCTGTTATTTATAACTTTCCAGTATTTGATCCTTTTAGCGACACTTTCGGGTTGTGTAAGTTATTACATCACCATCATCAAAATAAATTTAGAATTTGATGCTTAGTAGAGGCACTTTCAGATGCTGTTTCTTTTTTTTAAATTAACCAATTCGATTTCTGGTTATTTTCATTATTTTTACATGGCGACTTTACCTCCACCTGTCGGCAACACGAACTTGACACTTTAGGGCACCATGTAGCCAACATTTCTTGTTAAGTGTCCACTGACCAAGTTTAAGGTTCCGTTTTTTCATACATATGTTCGAAACTGTTGATGTGTGTGTCATATTGTGTACTTTTAAATAAATCCGGATTTTACCAAGGACGTAGAATAAAAAACAACATTTTTGAGTATATTATTTATTTCTCATAAGTTTAATACATATTCGAATACACTTAAAATTAAGTCAACTAGACCAAAAATTAGGCTAATCATAATAATATAATTATAAAACCAGGGCCGAAAAGTGTACTTACAACATAGTAAAAAATACTCTGCAAAGTATAAATAAGCAGTGACTAAAAGTAATGAAAAAATATAAGTCAAATATTTGGGACATACAGCTGTAGAAAGAGCCCTGGTGGCATAGAAATGAAGAATTGAAGAGTATCCTAAATAATTTATAAATGGCGTCCAAGTTGGTAACGCTATTTCTTTTATCTCGCTTTTTCAATCAAACCTCATGGGTAGGATCCCAACATAACGAAAGTACTCCTACAACTCAAAAGACATGGGTACTCTCCAAAAGAAACGGGACTTACAACCATTCTTAACAGACTATTGCAGCTGCTATAAATACTTTTCCACCAAAATGTGAACCGTATGTATTTTAAGCCGACCAAAGCATCGCGATAAACTTTTTATGTACATTTAATTTGTCGTAAAAATTCTGAACGTTACCGGATGTGTACGTATTAGACTTGGATTTTTGCCATTTAGTAACAAAAACCGTTACATTTTTACTTCATCTCTAAAACTTAGTTTTTTTTTTTCGTTGATTTTCATTTCATTTCACTGGGAATTTAATTATGAATACTTTCGCCTAAATTTTTATGTTTGGTTGAAAAGTGCTTACGACAGATGGCTCACCTTCTCGTACGCTAAGTATTAAGAGGAGGTACAACAAGGTTTTTTAGCTGTAGAATGACAAATTGGCACTGTCAAGATGTAGAAGTAGATAAAATAGTGACTTTGCCGTCAGGAACTGAGTTTTGGAAAAGGTATCTTTTATTTCTAAAAAACTTTTTAAATTCGTTATTGTAGTTTATAAAATCCGTTAAAAACGTCTCGTGTAAATTTCGAGAATGTAAGGACAGTGCCAAGAGGTCATAGGGGTTACAGTAAAGTTTAAAAAATATGTTCAGGCTAAGTGCAGTCTATACATTCATCTTAGTCAAGTGAAGAAAAGCCTTCATGTGAAGCTGGTGCTACACCGGTTGACTGGGACTAAGGAAGGGATTATCTTTGGTTTTACTAGGCAGTGGCGGCATTAGGTGTTGCGCTTGCAAAGGGCCCCCTGGTATCATTGGATTGACAACAATGCTTCGGCTCATTGTAAACTTATCTTTCTGGCTGGAAAATGACAGGAGCCTCACAAAATTGATGTTATCGACGTCCACGTTCGGTCTAGAGCCGCCACTCTAGGATATTTTTTGACATACGCTGTCAAGTTAGATGATAGATGTCAATGTCAACTCTAACTATATTCCCATCCTGCTCTGATACAAACTACTGGTAGGTTTACAAATAAAATTCTTTAATCACAAAATGGCGCAAGTCAAACTCGCGCCGAGGGTTCCGTACAGAACCACAGTTACATTTCAAAGTATAAAAAATAAATGCAAACGTTTCGAGATCTCTAATTTTGGACCCTCACAAAACTCCACAAATAAAATAAAATATAAAATAAATTGAGCACTTATTTTAAAATAGTTATATAGCACGGAACCCAAAAATAAGAGGAAAAGACAATAAATAATTATAGTTGTTAACATATTTTTTGCTGTTGGCAAGTTTTAGCTCGCGTGATAATATATTTTACATAAATTTAGCAATTCACTCCTTATTCGATTCTAATTTTGATTTGAAAGCGGTCGAATACACTCAAAATTTACTTTAAACGTATTTCAATTTTGAGAATTTTCAGCGTATCACAACTAATTATCAAAGTTATTCGGCAAAGACAGTTATTTTTACGCCCAGGACATTTAAATATTCACTGATGGCGGTTGTGAAGTACGCTACTCATTGCGCCATCCCTCACCCCCTGCCACATGACTTTGCTACAGCGCAGCTAATCATTGTGTTCCGAACTGCGATTACGATTGAATTGAACTATACCTGCCCTTATTGCCATCTCATAACCCTGTATATTTACTGCAGTTCCTAATAATCATTTTATTTTCACTTGGATGCCGGAAATGAAATAAAAAGTTATTTAAACCCTTATAACTAAAAATTGACATCCGAATTCAACGTTCGGTCAAAGCTCATAGACTTAGCATCGAACGTTGGCTTCATAAGCGACCGCTTTCAAACAACCTAAATAAATGAGCGATGAAGCTCTTAAATACAGCCGTTAATTTACAATAATGCCGATGCCATGGTTCGACAGAAGCATGGCCTTATATTAAAAATTTAATAATACTTTTTTTCTTTTCTTATCTCCATTATATCGTTCTCGCCGCGTTTGTGCACCGTGCAGTATACAACATAGTAGCTATTTGAATTACCTAGATTTTATTATCACGAACTTGATAAAAATATTCATTTTCGATTTTAAACAATAACTTCGATAGTTTAGCTGATCACTGGTTGAAAAACACTTTCATAAAGGCGCAGGAAGCAAGGAAACATCGTTAATTGGTTTAAAAAAATCTTTATTTGAGTTGTACTATGTTTGTTCCTGCCGTGTAGGCGCACACGCGGTACGCTTAGCAAAAAATATGTTATAAAAATATTATTTTTTACTACACGCTAATATTAAGTTTTTTTTTTTTTACAAAAATAGGGTAGAAAAGCTAAATGGGGATAAAAAGAGGGTACACCCAGCAACTATCGGCCCACGCTACTGTCTGCGTCTACACTGTCTAGCTTCGTGATGCCAATGATTGGTCGACACACCCTCTTCAAAATAATCGGTTTAATAATCAAACAAATTCAATAACCGATTAAAATAATTAAAATAAAGTCCTTGGAACTCAAAATAAGTAGTTTTAGGCCAGCTAAAACTGTTAAACTTAAAATAACTTAAATAACTGTACAGTCCTACTTTTTTCCTTATAGATTAGTTCTAAAACTGAAAACGAAGTTGTAAAATAGTAATAGATTTCATTTTATAAAAGAAAATATTGGCCTTTCTGCTTTTTATTCAATTTGAGAAGCGAAAAATGAAGCCAAGGTGGATAGATTTTTGATGAAGTTCGTTGAATCTTCGAGTAATTTACGGTATTCATATATTTCTGGAATTTCACACTTTTACTGAAAATCTCAGCTTTTGTACTATGACTGGATTTTTCTAGTGGCAGACTTTTGTTCGATTTTTACTAAACTGGTAGTCCAGTCTTAAAATTCGTTCTGATGGAATTTGTTTCCTTTCAATATGGAAATCGAATGTTTTTACTTATTTCAAACTATGATCTTAAATTTGTTAATGTTCTATTGCCGAAATCTTGAATCAGATCGAACCACTGTTCGTGGGAGAGATTCGAGCGAATAATTAATACTATTTCTGAGCTGATCCGATTATTAATAAATTAGAATTTTTACTTGCGCTAAATAAATATCGGGAAGCGGGTTTCAACAAAATATCTGTAACGTAAACAATATAACTGATCGAAAAACTAATGATAATATCGTTTCTATTTTTCTACTAGATTCTACACGCAGACTGAAAGTGATTAAAACACTGTCGCGAGTTCGCTTAAGCGAAAACACTAAAGCTATAAGCCCCTGTTATAGAAAGCCAATTGAAACCTTACGGTCCAAGATATAAGGCGGCCTGGGGAAACGAGGCATTTTTGTCAAATAAAAGATATATATGGTAGGCTTGGCGGCCTCTGCCGTGCCAATCAGAGGCGGCCAAACTTTCAGTCTGCTTTACGAAGCAGGAAAGGATCATTGCTTTTGCTTATTATGTGGAATGTAGAGTAATACTAATACAGTTATACACTGACACTTATGTTTAAATGTAGGAGACAGTTGCTCAGATATGTTAGTAACGATCAAAGTGGCTGACCACTGACTCCTCAGTTCGTAATTTCGTTCAAATGACGAGCAGCGCTGCCTCCTAGCATACTGATTATGGCATAGACACTTATATAGACGTAAGAGATGAAATTGCAAGACCTTTGGTTCGATTTCGATCTCCGTGTCTCCAAACCATTAGAACATCAAGCAACGACATGTCCAAGTCTAAAACACGAACATATTTTTTGTATTTTTTTTTTGCTTTTTTTTTTCACAGAAGGACAGTCAACAGGTAAGAGATTACGATTGAGAGATCCTTTCCTCCAACTCACTACGAAGAGCGGGCATTGCCTCGCAAACACCAAATGGGCTCACTAATTGAGCCGCTAAAAACACAGATCATCAGGATGGGTGCATGCACGCGCGCCCACGCGGATGAGAAGAAAGAAAAGGTATCGAGATACCTAGAAGCGCTTTACACGTGGGCGATGTCTGGGATCTTTTTGTTGTTGTCTGTGCGGCGACGGCCCCTAATATCCACATTGCCGTTCTGCTCTACCACCGTCTCCATCATCTGAGGCGGTGCGTTATTATTATTCCTCTCGATGGAGGAGCTGGTACCACAAACACAAGTGACATCTTGCATCACCGTGGCGACGGCATTCTCGGGCACGGCTACAGACACGGTCTTAGTAGCCTTCTTATCATTGAAGGTTACCACCAGCTGAGCCGGCAGTTGAGCCGTCTCCCTCCTCTCGAGCAGACGGCGGCGGAAATCATTCGCCGCGAAGTCCGACGACGAGCTTGACGGCTGGTAGTGGTAGCGGATTCTGTTGCGCATCCCGCACCGGCACGCGCGCAATCGGGTCTCACGCCTGTAAAGAAATACTAGGTTAGGCTTCGAAGTGAACTTTTTGATAGGAGGTTGCGAACGACACTTGCTTTTACTAAGGTTGAAGTTACCGGACCCAGACAAACAGACGTTGTTTTACTAAGTGCAATTAACCTGTCATATACACCGGTGGAACCAAAAGGTTCCATTTGCCATACAACGGTGGGGCATTGGTGAGCCAAGAGGTTAAGTGATATTCGGCTATAGTTACACGCGGTCTAACTAATATATGGACCGTGATAACGCTTAGCAATGCCTAAAAATAAAGAAATGGAAGAAAAAAGAACGTTCGCATTCTACATTCAAAAATGTTTCAAATAGGCTCACAATGTGCGAGCATACAAAGGAACACTGTCGCTTGACGCAAAAATAAGTTCGATAGCCCTAAAATCACAGTCGTTGCTCATTCTTGCTACGCTTGCAATATCCATATATTAAGCGATTCAACGCAAAATTACAAGAAAAGTTATTGAAGTGCTGTGCAAAATATTTTGTTAGCAAATTATGAGATTTTATTCAACTTCGGAAAAGCAGAAAATAATTTTGAGATTCCAATGACGAAAATGAGTATCAGTTCAAAAATTATACTGAAAGTGGTAGCCCTCCACTTTCAGTATAATTTTTGTTGCGGACGTATTCTTCTCCGTATTACCTACCTAACCACAAAAAAAAATTATAAACAGGATTTAGTAGTTACTGTCAAATCATTCATTCTCGTGATACGGAGTAGAATACGACCGCAAGTAAGCCCGAAACTACGGACTTCGGGCTTAGATAGTAGCCCCCCAGAGTGCACAGAAACGCAATGCGTCAATCAATATACAGAGAGGTGCAAGCAAACAGACAGACAGACAGTCAAACCGACCGACAGAGTTACTTTCGCATTTATAATATTAGTATGTTTTCACCTGAAAAAGGGAAACAAGCGCAACGCGTTAAAAAATATAGATACAAATTATTGTTCTGCATATATACGAAAAATGGTCTTTGCATCGTTTTCGTATCGACGCATCCCACGTGTCTGTGGGAGCCTAAAGGTGTGTACACAGCGCTGAGCGTCGCAGAACTTGTACGTGACCAAGGAGTATCTTTGGCAAAGACGTCCCAGGAAGCACGGCCAATCACTATAATTAGTTCTCAAACGAAATGAAGTTCAACCGAACTTTCTCAAATAAACAAGCGCTCGCTTTCCAACTCGCAGTGAGGATGCAACTTCAAAATATCTGACACATGAATCTAATTTAATAAATATTATTAATTAGAACTGAAAAGCTTAGTATTTGAAGAGCCGGAGCGTGGGCAGCGGTTCTAAGGAAGAAAACTTCGCAGACAGGTTTAAACTAACTAATTTGAATGTGCATAAACAATCAAGCGAAATTGTAATATTTCGTTTATTGACATTATGGCATGGTCGACTCTAATTTCTTTTTATGTTTTATGAGTAAACTAGTTGACCCGGCAACTTCGTCTGTCCCGCTCCTATTGATCTTAGCGTGATAATATATAGCCTAAAAGCCTTCCTCGATAAATGGACTATCTAACACAAATAATTTTTCAAATCGGATCTGTAGTTCCAGAGATTAGCGCGTTCAAGCAAACAAACAAACAAACTCTTCAGCTTTATATATGTATTAGTTTAAGATAGATAAATATTACACGAACCATTCGAGCTACTTTCGACCCCTACACAACTCGAAACCTGTTTAACTTACAAACATGAAAATTGGCACATTTATTAAAGCCCCCTTAGCATGTCTAGAATCCATAATTTCATAAAATAATGTAATTCAAACCGTTTTTCATATGTTAATGTTTAACGACTAATAGCATTTTCGTGATTGATCGACTCACTGACCTATAGATCCAAGTGAAAACGAATCTTGAGCCCTAATTTATCTTATTTCGACAATAACGGATATTATTAAAATTGAACTTTGGCACCCTTTGTCACATTATTTTTTTTTATGGAATGGGTTTCTCACGGCGTTGTCAAAATTTTGCGAACACAACCTCATATTTCTCCCTCACGAATTCAGAAACTGGATAACTGTTTTGAAAGATTTAATTTGAAAAATAACTAAAGGGTAATGTCACTGCAATATTTTAAAAAAAAATCATTTAGTGCGCATGTTCATTTTACAGTCTCAAGTTTTAAATCGAAATCTTTATGAAATTACATTTTTATAGAAAACAAGATTATATTTGGAAAAAAACTAATAAACGGTTTACCAAAAACAGATTGCAATCTGTGGCAACAGACAATCTCAAAGAGGGCCAGTTTACATAATTACTATCGGTAGTTAAATTCACCGCAATTTACAAACTGCTTAAACTATTACGTTTCACAAATAACTTGCCGGTAATTCGCTGTAAATACAGAAATTGTAAAATAGCGTGTATATGAGACCATATGGCAAATTTCCACAGTTTATCGGTACATAGTCTGGTCAGGTATTGATTAAGAATTCACACTTCCACTTCAAAAATATTTAAACGGCCGCGTTGGATGATTGTGTTTCACTAATACGCTATACTAAAACTTACGCAGGGAATTTAGCCTGTGTGTACTGATGAATTTCTACAACTATAGGAAAAGTTATATAATTCATTAGGATCTAGAATCTCTAAAAAATCTATGTTTTGATTATCTTTTATCTGCAAAAACCAACCTAATCAAGTATCTGTTGTTTAACCCTAAAACAAAAAATAATTGCCAACTACGTAACTGAAAATGCTAGAGCTAGTAATTTATTTTTGACTCTCCAAAAGTATTGAGTGCTTATTCATTTAGCAGCTAGCGTTAATTCGTGTAAATTTCAGTGTGCATCGGCAATAGCGAACGTTGTTTTTAATGAGTTGTCCAAAAATTTAACCGAGCCAATGCACCACTTAAATAAATTTACCGAAAATAAACATGCAACTTTGATTTTGCAAAACACATGTTTTACTAGGTATAATTAAACGTTTATATTTGGTAATTGAACGCTTTAGGGGAATTTTGCTATATTGAATTATCAAATAGAAATGATTTGATTGAAATGATTCGTGAATTCCGCTTAATTAGGATACTTCTGATAGCCGTGTATTAATACCGGATGAGTGGGAATTCAGTACGTTCGTAGGCGAGCCACAAGAGATAATTTGTACCGTTTTAGAACCCAAAACTTGGGGTCTACATCGCGTTGTTTTCCTGTTTTCAAAGTTTTTATCAAGCTTTCTAAAATGGTATTATAGTGCCTATTTTTAGTACATGTGTGAAAAAGAAAGAAACTCAGTTTTTCCCGACAAGGCCTAGTGGACGGTACTTGGTGGTACACATTTTTCGACGCACCGCTATGATTTAAATTTTAAGCTTTAGAACAATCCAAGTTCAAAGAACACAGTTACCAGTCACCCCGTATTCATTGCTATTCACTATGGATTCTAACTAGTACGAGTGGAACGGCGCGATGCTTAATTCTCTCCATAATGAACGTTCTCTTCCCGAATAAATTGCTTGGTTGCCGATAGCTCAGAGAACTACGAACCTATTGTAATGCAACTTAACACGTGGACGTACTAATGAGATCGTCACTCCGTTCCAACCCTGCCGTTCCGCGGACTTAAAAACGCACCCTCACATTCATCCGCACCTAGAAACCAGCTGATCTATTTTGTCGACATCTCACCGCGTACACTTAGGCGAAGTGAACAACAAGTCTAAGGGCCATTCAAACTGATCGCGATCAGTTTCGTTGGTGAAAATCGCCCTTAGTGATCTATTGTTCCATCTCGTTTGTATGGTTCGACAGCTCCCTTGTCGTTCACCTTAGTTTTCACTTCGACATGTTTACAGAATCGACCGACAGAATCTCACTGCTGATTAGATCAGCAATAATAAAGATTTTAACTGTAATTGACATTCTATAGCATTCATTACTTGCAATCGCGGATCAATGTACTGACAATAGACTTCATTTCACAGAATAAGGTTGCAGATCTTCCCTTTGTTACAAATCTGCCGTTGGAAACTGAATCTTCAGTTTCATTGTCATTTCATAGTTAGTAATGAAGTTCGCTCATGGTCGAATTCGGCCGTGATCTACTTAAAATAATCATTCTTGACGTGTTTTTAAACAGATTAAGGATTTTTCATAAAATAATAACAACATGCTGAGACCAAGAAAAAATTATTGAATCTGATTAAAACTTTTATTTCTATGCGTCTTGCGGTTTTTGATTTTTCGTTTCTGAACGATTGAACTCTATTGTAGATAATTTTTTTTAACTGCGAACAACGACAGAAAAAAAATACTTGTCAACGTTACGACGCGACGTTCAAAAGCGAAACTCGAAGGTCACGATCCCAGAGAAATCTAGGAGGGCCCAACCAGTTAAATACTTATTAGTAGATTTTCATTCCAATCTTCTATAGAGATACTAGCTGACTCGGCAAATGTTTATGAAAATCGATCGAGCCGTTTCGGAGGAGTTCGGTAACAAACACCTTGATACGAGATTTTTATACATTTTTTAGAATATGCTAATAAGTATTTTAACTAATTATATGGTTGCAAAACATTGGTATTCAGCTGAATCCCGTTTGACTGGAAGCCGACCCCAATACAGTTGCGATAAAGGCTATGATATACAGTTTTTATGAAAAAGCCTGATCAAATATAAAAAAAATCTGGTGGATTTTCTTTCACACTCCTTCATATGAACTTGACCTTATGTCAAAACTCACACTTTGCCGTATGCTTATAGACGGGTTCAAAGATATCTCCTATCGTGTCAGTTACACATTTACATCCATAACGTCATGTTTTCGCGATTTCAGGTTTGATCCCATACTAAAAGTTGTTTGTTATCATGAGTACAAACACGTGTTAAAGTATCGGTCACTAATTACTAGTCACCCTATATTTAAAAATCTCGTGGCACGGTGTTTGTAATCGAATACCTCCGAAACGGTTCGACCGATTTTGCTGAAAGTTTTTGGGTATTTTTGGAAGATCTGAGAATAGGTCGTATGCTATTTTTTTATATGGCAAAACCAAGTTTGCCCGGTCAGCTAGTATTGCTATAAATAAGTACAGGCGCATAATAATTACACACATCTACACTTCAGGTATCCAAGCCCGAGCTACACTACAGGTAGCCGAAACTTTAATTATTTTGGTTTATATCGCACCACGGCGTACCATAAACGTGACCATTTCGATCGTGCATGGATTTGCAATGCATTACCAACCTATCGCCTTTGTTCTTCTTACCAAATGTTCAAATTTAATCATTATTTAGTATCTACTGCATCGAGGCATTAATATGCTGGTTAATTAAAACCATTTACATTACTACACATAGTAATGATTATACTCATGAAAGAGTCCCTGTCCATTTAGCTTTGTGTTAATGTACTATAGCTTATAAGCTATGTATTATAGCCTATATAGCTTATAAGGCCCATCTATACTTAATATATAAAGCTGAAGAGTTTGTTTGCTTGAACGCGCTATTCTCAGGAACAACTGGTCCGATTTGAACTTTTTTCAGAGTCAGATAGCACCGTGTGCGTGTGCGTGTGTGTGTAGCAGACGAAGTTGCGCGGGTCAACTAGTATTAAAATAATTATTTTAACGAGCGCACTACCTAAGGTTCCATATACCTGAGTTCATTACATAATTCACGTGGCGTAAGTAAAAGTACGTAGGAAGTTAATTGTCAGGTATTAGGTAAGAAACTAACGTTGAACTTGAGGAGACTAACAATGTGGGTATAGCAACCTTTAATAATGTGGTATGTTAACATCATGTCTAATTTAAGAGCCGTGGGCAAGAATGTGGGCTGTGAACGCCAGGGGGCCAATTCTCAAATCTGTCAAGTGTATAGAAATTAAGGCTTTTTGATAGATTGCGACTGACATGCGACTGCGAACGTTGCATAAAAATTAGTAGAACTGACACTCTGTACTCATTAGTAAGTACTTAAAAATATAAATATAAACTTATGATAACATTCGTGACAAAAACAAAAAGGAAGTCAGATTTAACAGCTGAGTAGAGAGGGATAGAAGATCGCTTTACCACTAAGTGCAAGAGATTTATATTCATGTCTCTTTCATACTTACTAGCAAAGCAATGTTGTATACTGCTGTCATATCCGACTTCGATTGTCACGAATATAATTATTCAGATACTGATTGACAGATTCTTAATTCGAATTCGTTTGAATCGTTTTTTTTTTATGTGATGAGGACCGCACTGCGCGCGGTCCGTTCTGCGTCCACACACGCGCATACTGCGAGCGGTCTAAAGATCTGGAGTTTTAAGCAGTGATAACACGTCACAAGATCTTTTTACTGAAAACCAAATGTCCCTCTCAAACAAATGTCTCGTAAATCATAAAGAAAACGTTTTTCCCTCACTAATTAAATAAACATTTCGTTCTCGTTTCGTTTTGTTCCAGCAGAACTCCGACAGAACGCGCGTCCACTTTGACCGACGCTGTCTAAAAGCTTTAGTGTGTGCAGAATTCTTAGCCACCGCATAGATTATAGTGGACGCGGAACACAGAACTCGGAACTCTGACCGCTAGACCGCGTGCAGTGGGGTAGGCGCCTAAGACCAAGTGACTTTTTCTGCTTTATCCTCGCCTTATCCTGTGTTGCGGGGCAGGGGGAAAGTGCGTCTTAACAAAATATCTTGTCATACCAAGTAAACTACATAAGAACGAACCGTCGGCGAAAGCTTTCGACCATTTTGAATCCTTGATAAGCTACTCGTATGATCTTTTAAAGAGCACATGTCTGAACAAAATGATTTGAAAATTCTTATGTTAAAGATCGTTTGAACTTATAAACTCGTAAAGTAACTGATACATTTGAAAAACCCGCCAAGAGTTTCGCAAACTTATGGCTCATTTAAATAAGATCGTTTTGACCGATTTCGTTGTAGCCCATATTCGATCACCGACCAGTGTTAACGGAATTTCGGTTAACCGCATTTGACCACAGCCAGTATTCGGTCACCTTTAGTATAAACATGTTTTCGATTACCCGTATTCGGCCGCAGACCGTTTTCGGTGACTAAACATGGTTATTTGTTGAAACGCGTCACTCATTGTTCGGCTGAATGCGGTCCCAAATCCGGTAAAACAACTTAAACGACTACGTAAACAGCCGAATTTGATTCATCAACTCGGTTAAACCGAATGCGATATCCGCAATTGGTGACCAACTTAATATAAACGCGCTTTTAGAGACTATTTCAAAGTTCAAGCTAATTTCCGGGAAAACAGAACCAAATAGTAAGACTAGCAAAGGTCTTATCGGATTAGATAAATAGCGGTTACCTGGCATAAACTCGCAAAGCAAGTAACTAATACATTTCAAAAGCCATCTATCTACCCGCCAAGAGTTTTAGACCACTTCTCGTTATTATTGAAAAGCTCAAGCTGATTCCCGGGAAACCAGAACCAAATAGCAAGGTCTGCCGGATAAGATAATAAGCCGATGTCTATCCGAGAACGATGATATCAGGTCTGAGAATATTGAACGAAAAGGCTAGTTTTGAGTTTGAAATTTAGCCAAGGCCAATAAGCTTTGGATTACCTTTCACTGGGGTTGAAAGCATTACGTACGTAATTGGTAGTTAGGTATTTGTCTCGGACATAAAACGTTGCAGCAAAGGAATGTTACGTGATGAATGTCCGATTTCTCACACTATGTAGGGTTATGTGTACTTATGAAGATATTGTGTGTTCGAGACAATTACACCATACCCATGTGCAAAGTATAAAATAACCTTACAAAACACTACAAAGTATAAAATAACCTTAATTTCGGAAGTTAGTGTTAAGAACCAAAGAAACCAAACTAAAACACCGACTTCCGAAATTAAGGTTATTTTATACTTTGTAGTGTTTTGTTGGGAAGTCGGTTATATTTTTTAGTAAAAAAGGTTTTTATCTATGCTATTCTTTAAATTCAAAAGGTTTTTCCGGATGTTCCCGGCAAAGCGGCTAGAAAATTGGCTTCCTAAGTGGGATAATAAGCTGCGGGTTTAAACAACCACTTACTTGTGACCCGTGAATAGCGAGGCGACATCGCGGCAGACCAAGATGATGGTGAAAGGTAAAGGACTGGCCCGCAATGGAAGAAGACCGAAGTGTGTGAAAAGGGAAGGGCCTTGCCCAGCAGAGGGAACTAACGGACCAACTAGATTACATGTTCTCATGAAATAGTTATGTCTGAAAAAAGACGCATCTCATAACAGTTCGGCCATACCAAAAATACCAATACTTTAAAAATAAATCTTTGTCGAATTTTCTTTTTGCCTCATTTTCAAACTCGTGACTGTATTTATCACTTATAATACCACAAGAGCTTCAAAATTATCGGGTATTTTTGAAGCTCTTCAAGTCTCTTCAAGTCGTCAAGTTTTTCAGGAAAAATCACTCGCGCTTCGCGCTCGTGATTTTTTAACCTGAAAAACTTGACTCCTTCATTTGTTTGCAACGAACCTATCGGGAAATGCCAGATAATTTTGAAGCTCGTGTGGTATTCGGGGGATTATTTTTCCGTCCCAAATGTCGGCCAATAGAATTGCACCATTCGACGTCACGTGGTACAACAGAAAATTTTCAAAAAATTATCAGTATAATACCATGTAGGTTGTACCACGTGACGTCGAATGGTGCAATTCTATTGGTCGATATTTGGGTCGGAAAAATAATCAAACATAACTAACACGCCAGCCAGAACATTCGCATTAAATATTGTTCCTCGTTCATAAAACTCGTCGCGAGGCTGCGCTTAGCCTGGGCCCTGCAAGCTGAAAATGCAAATACCAATCGTACTCAACCTGTGGCTTTGATTTTCCGAGTGAATGGCGTATCGATATCAAGTAGTACTAGAGTAACGGCCGTGAAACCTATTGAGTACCACTGGTATAAGTAAACAAACACTTCGCATAAGCAAGTCTCGCAGAAGTCGACCGCTGAAGACGTCGACAAAGCTGAGAAGTCTTATCTAGAAGTTGTATCTTGACGAACCTTCAATATCCTAAAGGAAACAATAACAAAACAGCAATATCTTGAAGTTGATTTCTAAATCTAAGATAATGTGCCAAGCACTTCAAGTTGATACAGATCCTATAAAATCAGTAGCAATAGAATTTGAATTTTCACATTCGGGATTGACTTTGTAATTATCTAAGATTTCGAATTCAGATACGGATGAGAATCAAATGTACTTACTCTTCCACTTCCTTCTCCCTCTGCTCCAGCTGTAGACGAACCGCGCAGACTTCTAGGAACAACTCGTTGGCGTGCGAGAGTTGGTTCTCGTATATGCGCCTTATATGGCGTACACTCAGCAAGTCTTCGCGGCGGTTGTCGTCCCCGCTGGCTGCACCTCCCTGCGCCTGGCTCTCGCCCCTGAACACCCTGGACCAACATAATTATACCGTTAAGGAGAATCCGCAGCTCACTATAAGGTTGTATGTTGTGTCATTGTGCAATACAAAATTAACCTTATTACTAAAACCGGAACGTATATTTTTGTAGGTATTGCACTAGTAACGCGAATATTTAGACAAATATGCCAAATGAAGTGCCGGCATTATTTAACAAGTTATTTGCTACCATAACAAATTTGTTTCTCCCGGGTTTAGTTAGAATTGAGGTAAATTTCATTGTTGCGGAATTTGTTCGAAAGAGTTTCCGCGGCACTGGAACGCAAAGGGAATTTGGAGGAACACCGATGGCATTTAGAAATTAAGAGTCGGACACTTTCGCTCCGGCCAGAGCGGAAGAAGACATTTGATGATTTCCCATTAAAAAAACAAAGTTATATAAATAAAACTTGTGATAAATAAACCATGAATAATACTTAGAAAAAAATAAAATCATACATATGTTCAAGTTTCGATAAGAATATTCAAGATTGGGAATTATTGATAGGATTTTACCGACTAGATGACTTTAAGTGGAACGTAGAAGTTTAAAAGTTAGACTTACTTTGTAAACCGTCGCGTCGGTGATCTAGATTTTATTAGGATCTGTTATATTATCAACCCTTTGATGATAATTATTATAGGAATATTGAAAGCAAGTTAGCAATTTTTATTTTAGATTACTTTATTTTACAAAATATTTTTTTTTTTCCAAAAGTAGGAACACGATAGGCTTTCGATTGGTGGACGTACGACTAAATATTCTTCAGTTACTTAGTTCGTAACGCCGCGCGCTTTCTTGTTTGAGATGGGTTTACTCTTGCTCTAGTCTATGTCAGAGGTGACAGAGACAAAGTTGGCGATGGAGCGAGCTTACCCAGAAGAAGCCTACTATCACTTGCTTTGTCTTTGTTCTTCAAGAAAATACGAACACGTGCATCTTAGCTTTTATTAGAATCGTAAACGCTTTAAATAAAGCACCATGATAAGAGATTTCATACAAACTCTATTGGTTCTAGAAATGAATAAACCAATTTCAAAGAAATTGTTAGAAAAGTTATTACTGTTCTCTTTTTAGAAAAAAAGCTTAGAAAGACCACTTTATGATTTTTTAGAACAAACAAAATTAACAAAAAATCTCTATAACAATTTTAATTTCAAGTTAGTGAAAAATCTTAAGTTCAGTCTCAAGTTTATTAAAATTAGTTCATTCATGACAAAAGAAACACTTGAGAGTAGGTATGAAATATCTTGAGAAGCTAAACACTTTTAATAAAATCTACTATTCCTATAAGCCTGCTTTCCTTAAGAACAAAGACAAAGTACTTAGTAATAAGGAAACAAAAGAGCGCCGAGTTACGAAGTTATGCCCGGTTTCTGAGGTACTTTATCTGTCGTGTATCTGACCGTTCACCACTTCTTATCGTGTGGGCAGTAAGGTCTAACGACCCCACACACCCTAAGCCGCCGAAAGAGCCTCTGACTTGGTTTATTAGGCGGCCGGGACCTCCGACTTATACGTGCCTTCCGAAGCACAGAATCATATTTTTATCAGACAATCAGGTGATTCAAGCCTGCAATGTTAGCTTAGCCAAACTGGAAAACAATTTTACAAAGTATGCTCGCCGTGGTAATCGAACCCACGACCACGGAGGCAATTATCCGTTAACCATTAAACAACGAATGGCGTTAAGACAAAAGCGTTAATGGACAGATAAACGCGAAACGATATCCACCGTTTATCTGTCCATTAACGCTACCTCTAACCCGAAAAGTACCTCTAAACCGGGCCATAAGTACGTCAGAAGAATATACAGTTGTTTTCTACAATCAAGTCCACCCACAGCCTATCGTTTACTAATATACTAATATCGTATACTGAATTATATTTTCAATATAATTCTCAACAAAATATCAATCAAACAAAATAAAATAATGATTACAGAATGAAGACATTCATTCAAAAACATTCAATTGCTTTTAATACTCCTAGCGCGTAGGTACTTAAATTATCATCAAATGGTTAACAATATAACAGACCCTAATAAAGTTTAGATCTTTAAACTGAAAATCATCTAGTCGGTAAAATCCTATCAATTATTCCCAATCTTAATATTTTGATTCTTCAAGTAATCAAAACATACACAAATGATTTCGTATTCTAGCTATTATTCATGGACGTAAATTTCGACGCAAGTTTTATTAATTTAACTTTTTTTAAATGACTCCCTTTGCGTTTCAGGCCCGCGGTAACACACACTTCCAACAAATTCCGCAACCCCGAACCCCGTATACATCATATTGCAAACTAATATTCCGGGATTGAAATAAGGCAAAAGTTTTCAATTTTTTTTTAACTCAGAATAAAAAATATAATAATATTAAAGCAGCTCTAAATTATTATTAAAACTTAGACTTTGTCTCTGTCATCTCTGAGCAAGAGCAAACCCCTCACAAATAAAAAGAAACTGGTTTATTGGCGGCCTACTTTAAAAACAAAGTTACGAGTTCCAAACTTCTGTTTTTCTATGAAGGCATCGAAACTCACTAAGATCCTATCAATAAATTCTCAAGAGAAACTATTCTGCCCACCTACTAATGGCATATTTGATTATTTTTTTTACATACTAAAATACTAAAAAATAAATTATTATTTTACCGACTCAACAAAACTCTAAAATCCTAAGAATCATTCTCGAACGGCTACTATTCTGCCTACCTACTGTAACAGCGGCGAGACTTGGCGTGAGTATAAAACAAAATAAATTTATGAGCATGAAATCCGACGATGAATTATTAAACTATATATAATTCACAAGTAAATACGAAAAATGCGCGTAAAACATTCTACATGTCCCGAAAAAAAAAGATGCAATAAAATATGGCCAAACTTTTTGCGTAAACCCTGAAATAAAAACCGTAATTAAATATTTAAAAACCTAGTCTCACTGAATTTATTTTTAAGCTAGTCGCTTAAAATCCGCGGCAAGAAATTCAAAACTTACTTTACGAAAAAGCGTTTCATGCTTTCTTCGACCTCTTTGCGCCACAGGACCTGACTCTTCTTCCAACTGTCCGCTGGATACGTCGCTAACTCGTCACCGGCTATTTCCAAATTCGCAGCGATGATTTTAAACGTCGGCCTAGTACAAGACAAAGCACTGAATTGGAAATGCAATAACAGAATAAAATATTTATTCACCGAGATTTGTGCAGTTGGCGAATGCAAGCGCCCGTGTGTCTACCACCGAGGAAAGGGCAGCACTGACCGGAAGCCGTGGGCTGCGTTTGCCGTGTGCGTTGTCGCTGATATGAGTCCAGTGCATCAATGCATCCGTCCCAACTGACACGCTGAGGCGGGGAGCGAGTTGAGCTTACTGCGCAGGCCCGTCGTCGCGGCTTACAACAAACTAATTAACTACCGGTTCTCATTTTCATGTTACGATTTTGCAGTTTTGATGCGTTGAGAATGACAACTTGCTTTTTCGCTTGGAATTTCAATGATTTTTTTAACTGTAAGTTAGATTTCGGAAAAATTATGACGGTTTGTGCAAAAATCAGAATACAGGTATTGAATGATTTTACAATTGAATAGCTATTTTATCTAGTTAAAAAATATGTTAAAAGAAACACAATTTTTTTGTTAATATGGGTACGTATTTTGGTTTTATCGAATCAATGAATATTGACAGTTGTCTTGTTTCTTTTCGTTTTCTTTTTTTTAAAAAGCGTGTCAATATTTTCTTGATAGTTTCTGATATATACTGGCAGAATTATTATAACTAGCTTGTGTCAAAAATTCTGATACCTATGAAATATGATTGCAACAAAGAAGCTGGTTTCTACGTACTTTTTTTGTTGATTTGGTTTACTTTTTTATTTATTTTTGATCTTTATTTTTAAATGGACTATGAAACAACTTATAAAGCAAATTCTTGGCGTCATTTACAATACACGAACTACGATATGAGCGCGATATGTTTTAATGATTTTATACATTTTAACTTTCATCTGTCAAATTTCTTTTACAGTAAAGTAAAGATTAATCACATCAAAATGAGCAAACATATTTAGAACATGGTAAAATGAAAATAACGTAATGCAAAAACTCGCTTCTGGTCAGTGTGCTTCCACTCGACAACTATGGCGCTTAACAGAGAATCTAAATAAAGAATATTTGGGTTTTCACTTACCTATGCCTGGGCGTTCTGTTCCAGCATTGATTCATCAGCAGCTGCATGCTACTGGGAAGCGTTGAGGGTATGGGCAACGCGATCGTGTCGGTGCCCACGCCCCACATTATAGCGTTTGTTTCTAGATTCTTATACGGGACCTCTTGTGTGAGGAGTTCCCAGAGGAGAACGCCGTAGGACCACACGTCCACGCGCTCGGAGCACGGTTCATGTCGAATGACTTCAGGTGCCATCCAGGCCACAGTGCCCGTAAAACTCATAACGGCACTTACGTCGTTCCATACGCGACTAGTGCCAAAGTCGCTTACTTTTACCACGAGATTATCAGCAATCAGGATGCTGAAAAAAATAGTTCGTTGCAACAGAGGTTTGTTGGAGAAGAATGATATGAATATATTTTTTATCATCCCAAATCTTTCCTAGTACTTGCGCTTTTCCGCAAGTTGATCTTGCAAAGGAAAACGAAGTCGAAAGTCTATATTGAACGCTTTTATATTCAAATTTAGTCAATTTTAATTATTCAAGCAAGATCTAAGCAAGTACCTACTCGTAGACCCGATAAGTTATTTACCTACTTGAGTGTCAGCTTGAGTTGCATTTCAGGGTAACAATGAAAAGTGAGCAATTAAAATATATTAAGTAGAGTTCTGTTTTATTTCTGTAATTGATCAATTTCATTATATAAGTAACTCTGGAGTTATTAGTCCGATCTAATTAGACATAAAAATAGTGGTCAAATAACAAAACTTCCGACTGAGTTGAATGTTGGCAGAGACCTTGGGTACAACAGTTGAAATAAAGTGCGAAAAGTCACCGATCCCATGTGTGCCAAAAAAGTTATTCAAGGTCAATGGTCAACATTTTCTTTTTTTCTCGAAATCGGTAAGTTTTGTAAAAAACATAGTTCTGACAAAAATTTTAGATCATAAAATTTTCTACAAAAATTGTTCGTTCTTGTTTTCCTACGAATCACCATTCCGATTTTTTCCAACCCTCTTGTCTATAGAATAAATTTTTTTGGAGCTCCATAATCATCAAAGAGAAAACGAATTCCTTTACCGCTTATTGTTTGACGAGAAGAGTCAATTACGTGGTACTATACTTTGCACACATGGCATGTTAGCATTTTCTTTGGTGATTCTAAGGAAAAAAAAAAACCATTTTGTAGATATTTTTAAGTTCTACAATTTATGTCTGAGCTATATTTTTGATAAAACTTTGACTGTGTGCTAAAAAAGCTAATTAATATTAGAAGCTCATATTATAATATTAGAAGCTAATATTATAATATTAGCTTTTTTAGCACACATGGGGTCGATGGGGACTTTTTTCTACTAGTATACCCAAAGCCTCCACCAAAATTCAGCTCTGTTGGAGTTATTGTTATTTAAAATGTCTATTTTGACCGGAATATTTCAGAAATACCTACAGAAGTTTATTTAAATTGGATCTTCTATTTTATGTTTTAAGAGCACTTCTCAAAATTAAATATATACTTAACATTTAAAGCTACCTTTCTCTTCGATATTCCGAAATAGTCTTTAGATTTTCCGATGTTTCGAGATAAAAGTTAGGTTCCAGGAACCAGCTCATAACTAAACATTTGAGACGTTAGGTTATATTTGAAATTCCCAACCTCTGAGCACCAAGCTATTTCCGTAGAGCATCCACTATATGGATACCAAGAATCAATCTAACAAAACTGTCACTCAACTACATGATTTGAATTCTTAGAGCGTAAAATGAAATACAGTGCGATGTTATAGAGATTACAGAGAACATTCTGAAAAAATGACGGAAAATAAATCAGAATGCATTTTATATGACGCTAATACTTTTAGAGTAAGTCTTTTGTCTCACCGCTGGCGAGGAAGCGAATTGCTATCGACTTTTTGCTCGCTGAGGAAAGAGACAAAGATATAGATCTCGTGTGAGTATAAAACACACATACATTCTTAGTTGATAGCTGGCTGTTCACACTGCCAGCGAGCAGCTCTTACCACTAGTTGACCGCAGCGACAAGAGCTATCAAATTGTACACGCTCAGCGACACTCGCTCGGCGATGCTCGCTTGGCGGTCAGAACTCACCAAACAGCGGTAATTTCTACCAATAGTGTCGCTGAAAATGCACTCGCTGAAAGCCGAGCGTCAAAACTATCGAAAGTTTTCACTCGCTACTCGCTGCTCGCCAACCATTTTCGAGTTTGAAGCTTTACTCGCTACTCGCTGTTTGCCAACCATTTTCGAGTTTGAAGCTTTACTCGCTACTCGCTGGCGGTGAGACAAGTAGTGTGAAAAATAATTTTAATTTTACAAGATTTTTTGCGAATTTGCACAGTATAGAGCTAGAAAATACAAGTTATTCTCTTAAAAAGGACCTAGCTAAGCAGAATGACAGTGATACATACAAGTTTCGTATTTAACTTTCAAAACTTTCCACTTTTTTAATTTTCTTCAGTAAATAGATTGATTAATTAGTTTGTATGTATATAATAGTTTGTGTGGACTTTTATTTAATCCTGGTATCAAAACAGCTTCCGATGGAAGTAGGATTGGTTCCTCTAGCAATTACTCAGCTCTCAGACTTTTTACAAATTACTGCAAAACAGTATTATTTTCTTTTCAGATTTTTGCAGTATTGGGACCACAGAATTCTAGTAACCCAACTATAAGAACTTCTCAAGAAGAATACACCTTTCTAGAACAAAGTTGTGGGCTTATACAAAGAATTCAGTTAAAGATAATACATAGACAATGTTTGAACTGGCGAAGTTTCCGAGGCACCGGAAAGTTTGTAAAAGTTCCTGGACTATTGCAGAACATGTAATACAAACATCATTACTGAACGATCAACAGGCACATTTGAAACACAGGCTCTTAAATTTGTAATGATGGAGAATCGATACGTGAGTGCTTTATAACGCAATCTAACTACTATCTTTGTGGCGTCTGCGAGCTCTACAAAATAAAATTTAAATTTTTAAATAAAATTATATTTCAGTAGCTAAGTTCCAGGTTCGTATTGATATTGAGCTAAGACAGGATAGCGCTTCATTATCATAAAATTATAAATTCTTTAGTCACAAAGGACTGTGTGGTATGAAAGAGTCAATTTAAAACTCATACAACACGTTTAAGTACAACCAGTATAAATACGAAGCGATGAAACTGTCGTAACCACCAGTGGGTAACAGGTTCACATAAATTGTAAGCGTTTACGTCTTAGGTCAAAACGTAAAGGTTTGTAATAAAAGCCTCGTGTTAATACAGGAGAGCGCAGTTTAATCACAGGACTAATCTAGGAAACTGAGGGATAGACTTTCAGCCTTGCAGGATGTGGGTAGACACACATGTAATAACCTTGTGGAATACGAGGATTTAGAATATCTAGTTTTATTTACCAGGTAATTGGGTACTTTCCTGAAAAAATCTAATAACGTGACGTATTAGATTTTTAGAAATCTATAGATCTAATATCGACTAAGATAGATTTCGAAAATATATTGGTCACATATTTTTTATTTTTTCACGTTAACAAAAAAGATAAGAATATACAGTGCGTTGAAAACTTGCGTGACATCACATTTCAGTACTGTTTTTACTAAAAATGTGTCCGTTTTGAAATAAATGCCAAAAAATACTTGTCTAATATTTGTTCAGAATCTTACGAGCGGACTGAATAGAGCTATTATTTTTTATCTAGGACAGTACCACAACAAAAAAAAAACAATTAAATAAAAATAAATGCATACATGTTTACAAGTTTTATATTTGCAAATGAACTACTTATTAGCTCTAGTAACAATCATGACCTTTTTTAATTACCTACATCAGCGGTGAAGTTAAAGCTTCAAAGATTACATTTAGAAAGAGAAGTTCGAAACGGAATCTGACGTCAATTTTCATGACGCCTTTATAGGTGCTATTGAAAACAGTGTTTTAGCGAGAGGGACAGATATATTGGTTTAAAATAATTAAGTATATCTCTTTTGTTTTCCGAGCAATTCTGATTCTATTTTCACGGTTAGTACTATTTTTTTCTATATTTTTAGATAAACTATATGGATTATTATCTATAGAGTATATATTTTTCATATACATATTCCCTATTGTGTTATCTGGTCAATGTGAAAGAAACATTTAAAGTAGGCCAAGAATAACATGGAAAAGTATGTTTAAACTATTGATTTCTTAGTATCAACTTAGCCTTGATGACGGGGCTAGACTGCAGTATACTCTATGAATATTTAAGAGGCATTTACAAGTGGCTCCGTTGGCCGAACTATTCAGAGTCGGCCGACGCCTGGACACAGTGGTAACCAAAATAATGCAAAGGACTATTTTCAATCGGGACTCTCCGTTATGCAGACTAGCCATAAGTCATTCATAGAATGAGTTCATTGTATCGTATGGGATATCGATTTGTCAATAATGCTTAGTTCAGATCAATTAAACTGAGCTTCTGATTCCGAAATTCCGTATGCATAATATTTTGGCAGCAGCTTTATTTCCGAATTCCGTATGCATAACATTATTGCAGCAGCTTTATTTGAAGTTCTGACACAGGTAACTTGTCACCAAATATAATTAAAATGAGAGTACCGATTTCCATCTCTTGCTAACAAGTATAAAAAATACGGTGATTTTTTAAAACTGTCAAAGAAGTACACAATCACATGTTAAACCTACTAACAAGGCTGTGAAACATGTTAGGGAATTTTGGGTAAAACGAATTTAGTAGCCCAAAAAAACTAACGACACATACCGTGGGCTGTAGAGGCTATATCACAGTGGCCGTACGATATCCAAATGCTACGTACGATAGCTGCAGAGGCTACATCAGTGTCCGTACGATATCCAAATGCTACGTACGATAGCTGTAGAGGGTACCTCAGTGTCCGTACGATATCCAAATGCTACGTACGAAAGCTGTAGTGGCTACCTCAGTGTCCGTACGATATCCAAATGCTACGCACGATAGCTGCAGAGGCTACATCAGTGTCCGTACGATATCTAAATGCTACGAACGATAGCTGTAGAGGGTACCTCAGTGTGCCTACGATATCCAAATGCTACGTACGAAAGCTGTAGTGGCTACCTCAGTGTCCGTACGATATCCAAATGCTACGCACGATAGCTGCAGAGGCTACATCAGTGTCCGTACGATATCTAAATGCTACGAACGATAGCTGTAGAGGGTACCTCAGTGTCCGTACGATATCCAAACGTTACGTACGATAGCTGCGGAGGCTATATCAGTGTCTGTACGATATCCAAATGCTACGTACGAAAGCTGTAGTGGCTATATCAGTGTCCGTACGATATCCAAATGCTACGTACGAAAGCTGTAGAGACTACATCAGTGTATTTACGATATCCAAATGCTACATACGATAGCTGTAGAGGCTATATCAGTGTCCGTACGATATCCAAATGCTACGTACGAAAGCTGTAGAGGCTACATCAGTGTCCGTACGATATCCAAATGCTACGTAGAAAGCTATAGTGGCTACCTCAGTGTCCGTACGATATCCAAATGCTACGCACGATAGCTGTAGAGGCTACATCAGTGTCCGTACGATATCTAAATGCTACGAACGATAGCTGTAGAGGGTTACTCAGTGTGCGTACGATATCCAAATGCTACGTACGAAAGCTGTAGTGGCTACCTCAGTGTCCGTACGATATCCAAATGTTACGTACGATAGCTGCGGAGGCTATATCAGTGTCTGTACGATATCCAAATGCTACGTACGAAAGCTGTAGTGGCTACATCAGTGTATTTACGATATGCAAATGCTACATACGATAGCTGTAGAGGCTATATCGGTGTCCGTACGATATCCAAATGCTACGTACGAAAGCTGTAGAGACTACATCAGTGTCCGTACGATATCCAAATGCTACATACGATAGCTGAAGAGGCTATATCAGTGTCCGTACGATATTCAAATGCTACGTACGAAAGCTGTAGAGGCTACATCAGTGTCCGTACGATATCCAAATGCTAAGTACGAAAGCTATAGTGGCTACCTCAGTGTCCGTACGATATCCAAATGCTACGCACGATAGCTGAAGAGGCTACATCAGTGTCCGTACGATATCCAAATGCTACGTACGAAAGCTGTAGAGACTACATCAGTGTCCGTACGATATCCAAATGCTACATACGATAGCTGAAGAGGCTATATCAGTGTCCGTACGATATTCAAATGCTACGTACGAAAGCTGTAGAGGCTACATCAGTGTCCGTACGATATCCAAATGCTAAGTACGAAAGCTATAGTGGCTACCTCAGTGTCCGTACGATATCCAAATGCTACGTACGATAGCTGAAGAGGCTACATCAGTGTCCGTACGATATCCAAATGCTACGTACGAAAGCTGTAGTGGCTACCTAAGTGTCCGTACGATATCCAAATGCTACGTACGATAGCTGGAGAGGCTATATCAGTGTCCGAACGATATCCAAATGCTACGTACGAAAGCTGTAGTGGCTACATCAGTGTATTTACGATATGCAAATGCTACATACGATAGCTGTAGAGACTACATCAGTGTCCGTACGATATCCAAATGCTACGTACGATAGCTGTAGAGGCTATATCAGTGTCCGTACAATATCCAAATGCTACGGACGATAGCTGTAGACGCTACATCAGTGTCTGTACGATAACCAAATGCTACGTACAATAGCTATAGAGGCTATATCAGTGTCCGTACGATATTCAAATGTTACGTACGATAGCTATAGAGGCTATATTAGTGTCCGTACGATATTCAAATGTTACGTACGATAGCTATAAAGGCTATATCAGTGTCCGTACGACATTCAAATGCTACGTACGATAGCTATAGAGGCTAGATAGCCAAATGTCAAAACTGTTTGAGAATGGCCACTTAACTTTCAATTTATCGCTGAAAGAATGGCACTTCCTTTATTGGTTCTTATCAAACATCACTCGCTACGCATTCTCGCACATCTGTGGTGGAAAAGCAGCCTTATTGACGTTATCCTCCATCAGATGTAGTCATCTTATGCCCGGTTTCAGAACCGGGTATTTATAGGTCGTTTATCTGTTTGTTAACACACACATCGGCCAAATTGAAGAGAATTAATTTTTAGATTTTTATAGAACACTAGTTGACTCGCGCAACTTCGTCTGCGTCACAATTTTCATTACTGCTCTGCTCCTATTGGTCTTAGCGTGATGATATTATAGTAGCCTATAATAGCCTTCCTCGATAAATGGGCTATCTAACACTGAAAGAATTTTTCAAATCGGACCAGTAGTTCCTGAGATTAGCGCGTTCAAGTAAACAAACAAACTCTTCAGCTTTATATATTAGTATAAGATAAGATTAAGATACAAATACAAACAAATAACTACGAATCAAGTGTTAAAGGACAATATGTTTGTGTTATTTAATGTTCATCACATAACATAAGGACAATATGTTTGTCTTATTTAATGTTGATCACACAACATAAGGACATTATGTTTGTCGTATAATGTTCATCACATAACATAAGTACCACTAAGACTAGCTTCCATAACTTTCACATCTTTCCTTCAAATTCTACACAAAAATGTATTCCACTTAAACAAAGAAAACCAAAATTACGAGGTTTCTGTGAAGAGAAATTGTTAGTGCATACGAGTATGCTTGTTGCCTTTGAATCGACAGTCCTCACAATGCAATAATACTGCCACAATAGAAAGAAATAATCTTTGCACAATGGAAGAAAATTAAGTCTTGTCATTTCCGAGAGACATCCTCCGCAAACAAACATTATAGACATTTTCATCGTCTATTACTGCAATCTCTGGAACCGTGGAGAAATTGTTCGCAAGTTGAATTATTTGAAAAGAAAGAAAAAATTCAACATTTTTAAATACAACTCTACAAAAACTCGTAACTAAGCGTAATACAAAACAAACCAAAGCCGCCTACCTACGAGGGTGCGTTTTTAAGTTCGCGGAATGGGAGGGTAGATGATAAAAATAGGTCATTATCGAGGTGGCCACGACTTCAGCCACTCAATATTAGTATAAATACCAGGTTTTGTCTTAATTGGGTCATTAGTCTTTGAAGTATCGTCAAGCAAACAACTCAATCGGGAAGAAAGTGTGCATTATGGAAAAAATCGAGTACCGAGCCGTAATAAAGTTCCTTACCAAGCAAGGAAAGTCAGTTTAAAACATACTGGAAGAGATGGAATCCGTTTACGGGGACTCTTGCCCGGGTAAAACCATGGTTTACAAGTGGCATTGTCTTTTTAAACAAGGCAGGACCTCACTTGAAGACGACCCGCGGCCCGGACGGGCGATCGAGGTGACTACTCCGGAAATCATTAAAAATGTCGAAAAAATAATATTGGAAGATGCCAGACTAAAGAAGAAACCGCTTGCAGAAATGGTTGGAGTATCGGATACAACAATTTTCAAAATTCTACACGATCATCTTGGCATGACAAAGGTCAGTGCAAGATGGGTGCCAAGAATGCTCACGCCGCCTCAGAAACAACGCCGCGTGGAGTGTTCTCGCACGTTTTTGGACCTCTGTAACGAAGATAAGGATGGACTATTGAGTCGAATTGTTACTGGAGATGAAACTTGGGTTCATCATTATGAGCCTGAGTCAAAACAGGAATCTATGCAGTGGCACAAAAAAGGTACACCACCACCCAAGAAGTTTAAAGTGTCACAATCGGCTGGGAAAATCATGGCAACAGTGTTTTGGGATTCGGAAGAGATTCTGTTGACCGATTATAAAGATAAAGGCGTTTCTATAACCGGAGAATACTATGCTTCTATCCTCGAGAGGTTGTAAGAAAGTATTAAAGAAAAAAGGAGGGGAAAATTGACCAAAAGTGTCCTTCTTCTTCACGACAACGCGCCTGTTCACAAGAGCCGTGTTGCGTTGGCTGCCCTGCATAAGGTGGGCTTCGATATTTTAGACCATCCACCCTACAGCCCAGACCTGGCTCCCAGTGATTATTACCTCTTTCCAAATCTGAAAAAAGAACTTCGTGGAAAGAATTTTTCAACTGATGAAGAAGTGAAGGACGCGGTTTCAGCTTATTTTTCGGACAAAGACAAAACATTTTTTTATGAAGGTATACATAGGCTAATTGAAGGATCAGAAAAATGTATTAGGGTAGCAGGTGAATATATTGAAAAAGAAAAATAATTTAGTATTTTTATTTTCACTCCTTGCCCTCCATTCCGCGAACTTAAAAACGCCCCCTCGTATGTCGGAAACTTTTTGTCAGCGGGCTAGTCGGTCATAAAATCGAGCATGTCACTATAGCTTGAGTGTAACCGGGCGTGCTTAACGCATTACCGCATGTTGGCGACATGTCGGCCGACAGGATTATTTTCTTATAGGCCACCGGGTTATATTTATTTATTCAAACTTCATGTACAATAGTGGTACATAGGCGGACTTAATGCAACAAGGTATTCTCTACCAGTCAACCTTTGGGTTAAAAATAGACACACTGACACATATCGACGGGCTGCGTCAGCGGGTGGCTTAGGTGTGTATTGCGCTTTAAAAAAACAAAATCTACTTACTTGGGAGACTTCAAATCCCTGTGGATGATCTTATTTACGTGTAAATAAGACATCCCCTGGGCGATTTCTTTTGCCCATTTAAGGATTTGCGCTGGTAGGAAGCAAGACCCGCTATGTATGTATTCGAATAGCGGGCCATACTGGCAGAACTCCATGATGATGCACGAGCTCGGGCCGTCTGTGCTGATCCCTTTGAATTGCACTAAAAGGGAGAAAAGAAAAAAAAAACAACATTAAAACATGAAATATACGAACACATTGGAAGGAATTAAGACGGATTATACACAAAAAGTCGGATTATACACAAGTAGAGACTATTGTCTATATTGTGTTTCATAAAGTTACATGAAATTTTACATCAATGTCTTAAAGCTAAATCATAATTAGTGTGATTCATCCTCCAGACACTGCAAAAACGTCACTAAATGTAATAAGATAGTATTATTAGTAACAATCTTTAACTAATAAAATTAACAAGTATTTTTTCTTATATCATACAGGGACGATTATGCGTTCAGTTGGCCTAGCACGAATTTTTTTACTTATAGTAACGTCACAGTATCGTTAAAGTGAATTTTGAATATAATTAACTACAACCCATAGTATTTAGGTTAAATTCAATGCGACATACACAACTTGTGTCTATCTATACTAATATATAAAGCTGAAGAGTTTGTTCGTTTGTTTAGTTCGTTAGTATTAGATATCCCATTTATCGAGGAAGGCTATGCTATATATCATCACGCTAAAACCAATAGGAGCGGAGCAGTAATGAAAATTGTGACGCAGACGAAGTTGCGCGGGTCAGCTAGTCATACAATAACATGAAATCAACATCCAATTCAAATAAATATTATGTGCGAAACCAGTAACTAGTAAAATTTTACGTTACGTTACCATACGTCAAAAACTTTCGTGGTAGACCCTCAGTTTACAAAAAGTAAAGATATAACTTTTTTACAAAAAGTAAAGATATAACCGACTTCCAAATAAAGACACTACTAAGTGATGTTATGTCATGAACTGGGTGTAGGTAAACAATAGACAGACATGCAATTTCAGCAATACCGGTCCATTTGCTGTCATTTACTGAGGACTGTCGTTGCCTATCTCCGATTTTCTTCATCAGATCTTCACCAAATTGAAACACTTTCAAAAAATACCCGAATCGCTTCAAGTGTGCCTATAAAATTTGAAGAGTTCCTTCTATTTCTCCAGCATCCCATCATCAGATCCTAACCTGATAATCATGGGACCACCTGGGAAGTCTACCCTGTCAAACATATAAATAATTTCCCAAATCGGTCCAGGTGTCTTCGAATAATTGGGGAACATCCGACGAATTGAGACACTGCTCCTTTTTGAAGTTGGTTAAAAAAATCGTATTAACGTTACTAGGAGTCGTTTAATATGTGACAGTTTACATATGGCAAATAGTATTATACTGTGGAATTAATAACATGCCCATAACGAAATAGATCTATTTATAGACAAAAATATAAATTAAGTTCCGCGAATATTCGAAACGCAATGGCATTTCGATACTTTTACGTAAATATTTGCTTGGATTTCTAAAATTAAAATGATAAATATTATCCCTGATAAAAATCACTTTTCAAGCAGTCTAAAGCAGTTGGTAACATTCAATCTGTGATTGAACTATAGCCGCGATCCACCGCGATGCACGCTATCCACGGCCATGCGGCGCATTTTAGCTGCGTGGGTTCATTTGTTTGACACCGTGGATCTGCGTTTCCACTGCAGTACACGCTACGTGCGCACGACTACGTACAACTTTAGCGTGGCCCACCGCGGGACACGGAGAGGCTACGCACGTTTTTTTTGCAAGAATATGGGTTGACATAGTAGTGGGTTAATATTCATGTATAGCGTGTACCGCATGCACAGCATGAATGGCGTTAACAGTGTTGAGCACCGTGGGCGCCTTATACGAGCAAGCCACGCGTGTATCAATGACGTCAATTGATGCGTAGCGTGTCCGTGGGTTGCAGTGGAAACTTTCTCATACATTTTCATGCAAGGCGAAGCCTCACACACGTGAGTAGCCTCTCCGTGCGTTGCATTTACCTACTTTAAGGCGGAAACCCATCCCACCTTAAAGTAGGTAAATGCCACCAATTTCGTCCGATTTTTTTTAGTAGTTTTTGCAAGAAAGTCACTTTTTTGTGTTGTTATTTTTACTCAGTGAATATCAGTCACCAATATCACCCTTTAAATATAATACTAAACTTATTCCTATATTTGCGTTTTATTACTTTTCTACTGTTTGACCTTCTACTACATTTTCTACTGTTTGTCCTTCAAAGCATCAGACCGAGCCGCATCAATTTAACTGAACCTGATTTGTGTGTAACTTCGTCGAGCCACACAACATAATTACATATATTCCCGGTAGTTCAAAGCTGTGTAAAGCAATTCCGGCGCAAATTTTTCGGGGAATTGGCTTTAGATAAAGCGCTGATTCCTAAAACTAAGTTAGTTATGAACCCTAGCTTCCGCGGTGAGTTTACATTCCCCCGCGGATGTAACGTGGTCAAAGGGATGTTCAACGTGTGAGCCGATAGCAGCCTGTACTTAGGCGCTAACGATGTATAGTGCATACATTTGCAGCGGCTTCAAAGTACCTCTTTGAAGCCCCGAGCGGCTTTTCCTACAGAGTGAACGAAGTCAACCAGGCCATCCGGCCGAAGCGTCCATCTTATAATACCATTTTTGAACCCAACATATTGCATTGGCCACAAAATACATCTAGATTGTAAACCAAAAAGGGCACCAATGTAAGCCAGCTTGAAATCAACATTGCATATTCAATGCCTCTTTGATCATTATAACGAATGGACTCTCCCTTTCAATACCGAAACATTATCAAAACATCAATGGGGCTCGGAGAGGCGGATCTATTGGCATGTCTCTGTTGCATTGAAACGGCTCAGAATCGGAATCGGAGCGCGATGGACCGGAGATTTGTTATATGAGTAAATTAATTCAAAGCACTGTAATAAAGCTGTTTGTTTTATACCTTCAGCGAAACAAATATTTATGCTTTGGAGAATATTAGCGCGGACACTGCTGTATTTCGTTGCAGTGACCATACAAAAGAGCTCTCTGTATTGAACCATATATTCTGTCATGGAACAATTTTGTGGATATGTGGACACAGAGAATGCACAGTGGCTTTGTTCTCCGAAAATTCCCTTCCCTTTAACGTTTCAATGAAATACCTAAAGACAAAAATAAACAAACACGTTTCTGTAAGCCGGACTACGCGAGAGCATTGTTAGTTTCATTTCACAACCATACAACGAGTAACAAATTATCGCAATACTTCTTAAGGGATTATTGTACTCATCATTATGAACAAGTTTAATAATGGGACAACACTGAAATCGGGAAAAAATCGACTTACCTATAATTTGTGTGCGCATAACTGGACAAAAAGTTATTCATCAATTATGCTTGTATAATCACCCCTTTAAGAGCCGGTTACTCTGTTCCACGTTGTATAATTTTATTGTTGTCAATCCGATTGGCTTTTTCAGTAAAAACATTAATCATACGAGTATTACACTAAGTACTGACTGTTAGGAAAGGAAGGAGGATATTATACGTATAAATAAGAATGACTGATCAAATGTGCAAGCCCTCCCCCTAGCACACGAGTATAAGTATCTAACAATACATATTTACGTTTGCATGAGAGCTCTCAAAGAAAGCCGCGATTCGACAAAAATTCTTCGAATACATAGGGTGTCCTTAAATTCATAGGAGGGACTACTACTGAATAATACTTTTACTTTAACCCCCTGAAAGAATCAATTCCATGTAAAATACGGTGCTGCATTGTCCTCGCGCGCCTTAAGTTTCAGCTTCAGACGCGAAGACTTCATGCATCGGTGAGCATAACAAGAAACAACATTACATCCAAGAAAATTGATATTGGAAGACTCGTTGGACAAGATTTTCCACGTATTGGTTGCATGAGTAAATTAATGCAAGGTTAATAACGTTTACTCCGTAGGAAGTAAAAATATAATATACATTTTTAAACAAATTTTTAGCATGCATTTTATACCAGACAAGTTATTCTTGGAAATTAAATATCCAATTTACAGGAAACTTAATACGCATATAAAAGATACCTAGGACTAAAAGGATAGAGCTAACTTTTGCAAATAAGATAATAATTTTTCAATTTTTATCGAAAACCTTAAATTTCTCTCTGTCAACTATTTTAGACCTATGTAGAATGTACGAACTACACACGGTTATCGCAAAATTTCTACTTTCGCGGTATTTATATTCGACAGCAAATAATCCGTATTACCTACAAACTAGTGTCAATAATCGAATCGGTAATCTAAATATTAACATGGTAGACAAGGTATATAACATCAGATCAACCGCGACCCTAAGCGTACCTACGCACTAGCAGCCAACCGCGCGGCTAGCCGCTTTTCCAGTTTAATATGCAACCGCTAGTGCGTAGGTGCGCTAAGAATAATTGAATGTCGAGGCAAGTTTCCGATAAATAAAAGTAAGTAGCGACCGCTCAAACAAATTCCCTGATGGATGTTCCAGATATTTAATCAATTCAACGGAATGCATTGCAACCTGAGGATCAGCGAGTCTAAAAAGGCCACTAGTAGAACCATATTAGAATCATAATATTATTAATCATACAACAATCTGTCAAATTTTATTTTCATTTTTATCGCTAAAGCATTAGATTCAAAATTGATTGCGAAATTTGACAGTTTCGGAGAGCTTGATGTGCTGGCTGATTTTACTAAAGTGGCCTTTTTAGACCCGTAGGCCGTGACATCTAATATTATTTATTATTTGTTTACGTACGTATATTGCAAACATTGCTCTTGAGCGTGATATCGAGGTCTTAGGCCCGTATTACAGAAGTACAATCAAGACTCAAGCATTACTGAAAACTAGTCTCAGTTGGAGTTTTAATTTTAGAACTTGACTTGAGCAGAGAAACTACAATCAGTAATCACCTGAGCAACGTCACTTTCAAATGACATTTTTTACGTATTATATTAGAACAGTGCTTGAGCCTTGACTGAGCTCCACTCAATGTGTCCTTATTTTCAAACCACAATCAGCTCAGAATCACTGCTTGAGGCGAGATTTGATCTTTGTTTTCGCAAGTGTAGTCGAGACCACGCTTGAGCATAGATTCTCATCAAATTTTTGGAGGATTTGAAGTAAATCGGGTACCTACCTCATCAACATGGATATATTTACAGAAGTAGATTATTATAATATTTTTTTTTAATAATGAGACAAATCGAACATTTAACTTAAATGTTTCTCTGAGATATTTAAGAGATACGCAGGACCCTTATAATTGTGAAAACTTTAAGAAGAAGTACGGGTTTTCACAAGATGTCGTGAAACATTTAATTTTACCTGAGACCTCTTTATTTTCATTTATATCTTTTTTGACTTTCATTAGAATGCGAGTGCAAAACATTCTAATTTTATTTGCAGTATTTGGCAGCAAATGTATCGAGTCAGCCTTCTCGCAAACTTTGCTAAGGTAGTCAATACCAACAAAACTCTCAGCTCCATTTTACCCAGTTCGCACCTGTTTCAATGATTTCACATATTGTCCAGCAGTTTTGCTGTCCACAGAACATAATATGTACCTACTCTGAAGGGTTAATGGTGGCTGTCAGTGTCAATAACGTCGTGAAGTCCGCCTCGTTCGGTTTTGTTCGTGCGAAAAAAAAAAGAATTGCAGTAGAAAACAAACTATTGTTCAGGGTTACCATAATGATTGCTTACTCACGTAATCAGAGATCAAAATCTCTACTCAAGCGTAGTTTCGTTTGATTTGAGTTTGAGGATAGTTCTAAAATAAACTGAACGCTTAAGTCGAGATTCTTCGCTCAAGCAGTAATCGGTGGAACGCAGTTTAAGTAGTACTTGAGTAAGTTTCTGTAATACGGGCCTTAGAAACAATATCGTTTAAAGATATTGCGTTTTGTTGAGTGTACCTCTACGAGGTTTTCACTTATGTCAGATAAAAGAATTTTCGGAATATGGTTTACAACTTCATTTAATTTAAAGAAATAAATGTCATTCATCAATCATGTGTGACCGGATTTGGATGAGTTTAAGCCATAGCCTAAGGGGCCAAAGTGAACTTTGCTTAGAAATTTGTAAAATTATAGATGGCGCCGCGTCATGGTATTGATATAAAATACTGTCGCAGGACCGGTCGTTGTGGCGACGCTTGGGGGAGGCCTATGTCCAGCAGTGGACGTCTTTCGGCTGATATGATGATGATGATGACTGTCGGATAACACGCGCGGGACGTACCTAAGACGCGACTTCCGTGGGGTTTACCCGCAACCAGTTCAATATTATAAATACAAGCAATTGAATAGGCAGAGGCTGACCGGCCTTTTTTGTATTGCTAAAATCACTTATTTGATACCCTGAAAGCGGTCAGATAGGTGATTTTTTCAAGTGTGCCTTCAGGGCCAAATCCGAAACTATGAGGAATATTGAAAAACACTGAAAGGAGTCTCGAGCCCGATCGTGATGAAATAAAAGTAAATTGCATCATTGGATAATTGAAAAATTGTTGTTCCTACCCAGGAATCGAAACGGTTGATCTGAAAGTGTAGCTCATAAGGATCAAATTGTGGGAGTAATAAAATAACACATGGCAAACTAAAGGAAAGAGCAAATTTTTGTTGGTGGTAGGTATATATTTTCGAGTTAGCAGATTTTTTGTGCCGGGCGCTGTGAGCACGACTGCTGATAATTATGAAGTCGGGCGTTGGTATATCATTGTGCGTAGTTTTTCACTTGTTTTATTTTGTGTATCCGTCCTGAATGAATATTGGTTTTTGGAATATTCCCTTTCACAATTTAATGACCAAATGTTTTATAATGAATGCAACCACGATTCAATAAAAAACAAAAGCAGTTGGCATCAATTAAATCAGTGTTTCCCAATTCATTATGGTATTAGAATAGGGTAGCAGACTAAACAAATCTAATTAGTCCTTCAGATAGATTTCCAAAACAATATCCGACACGATTTTTTTTCTTTTTTCAGGTAAACAAAAAGTTAAGACGATAGGTATTTGCGGTGAATTTGTGGCCTGTCGTGAGAGGTGCGCCGATGCGTTTTCGCTTTGGCGTTCAAAAGGTTAACGAAGATACTGTCTCCTAAGATACAGGATATTCCTAGTTTAGGAGGCAGTGCTCTAATTTTGTATTGACTATACTTTACCTATCTCTCGCACATTAATTTCTCTGCGCTCGCGAGACAATAATGTGAAATTTAAGATGTGTCATAGTTGTATTTTGCTAATAAAATATGATATTATTATTATCTTTATATGTATAATTTTACTGTACGTGTGTGTCACTGAACTCCTCCTAAACGGCTGGACCGATTTAAATGATTTAATTTGTATGCGTTTGGGTGGCGCCCTGGATGGTTTAGATTCACAAATCAGTAGGGTAGGTAGGTAGAGTAGTCAGTTGACGGGAGCGAAGTCGCGCGGGTCAGCTAGTTATATGATAAAATACTGGTATTCACCTACGTCCGGTTAGAGTAGCTAGGCAGTTTGACTGAGCAGAATTATTTTGATTATATCTGTTTGGAGTAAGTACTTATGTGACGAATGTCAGTCATCAACTTCTTTCCTGCTCGTGCTTATCCTCTAAGGGGTGGAAAATTACCACACATGGCCAATTACATTACTTGAAAACCAGCTCAGACCTCGGATTTTTTTATAGAATACCTACCTAAACTTATTTGTATTTCTATTACTATTCCTCTATTGAGAGTTTTCACGTGAATTTTGATAAACAAATACCATCTAAGGAAGCATTTAGCAATTTTTACTGCTTTGTGATAGCCGCTCTGTTGTTACATATTGAAATGCACCGAGATTTTTCCACGTGTAGGTATTTGATTAGTCCTACGTAAAATAAAAGGCTATTTTGAAATTTCAATGCCAGGCTCTCAGGCATGATGGATAGGATAAATACTATCCACTAACATTGTTTGTAGTGGGATTATCGATTGACGCAGTGGCATTTCGTTTCCAGTTAGTGCGCATGTGATGTTTCTAGAAATTTATCTATTTTTATCACCGTTAACTACTACTACCTTAAATGGTACGAGGGTGGATTAAAAAGTTCGCGGCCTAACACATAAATACTTAAACTATTTTAATGTAACTGACCTCATTCGATGAGTTTACTCTCTGGTTGTCAAATTGTAAAATTCTATCGCAATAGCATTAACTGTATTTAAATTAGACTAAATTTTGTGAGCCTTTGTGCAGCGTTTTTAAAGAATGGAGAAAATTGAGCAACGTGCGGTCATCAAATACCTTTTTAAAAAAAGTAACACCAAAAGAGATTCACGAAGATATGTCAACAACATTGGGGGAATCTGCTCCATCGTATACGACTGTGAAAAAGTGGGTTGCTGAATTTGAACGCGGATGAGAGAGTATTGAAGATGACCCTCGCTCTGGCCGGCCTATGACGTCTACGACTGAAGAAATGATCGGGAAAATCTGTGATCTGATATTGACAGATCGGAGATTGACCATCAGGGAGATTGCAGACACTATTGGCATCTCGTATGAACGAACACAAAACATCATAGTCAATGAACTTGGATTTTCTAAGGTTTCTGCGCGGTGGGTACCCAGATTGCGTTCAGTCGAACAAAAACGAATACGCCTCACGATTTCTCGCGACTGTTTGGAAATGATTGAGGCTGATCCACAAGATTTTTTGGCCAGATTTGTAACAATGGATGAAACTTGGGTACACCACTACACCCCAGAGTCAAAACAACAATCCAAGCAGTGGAAAAAACCTGATGAACCGACTCCAAAAAAAGCCAAAACAATTTTGTCAGCTGGCAAGGTGATGGCGTCAGTTTTTTGGGATGCTAAGGGTGTCATCATGGTGGACTACCTTGCAAAAGGTGAAACTATAAACTCGGCTTATTACTGCACCCTCTTACGTCGCTTGAGTGAAACAATCAAAGAGAAAAGGCCAGGATTACTCAGCAAGAAGAAAGAAAAGAAAAGAACAGAGAAAAAGAAGAAGAAGAGATAAGAATAAGAGAGAATCATCGGATGAGAGAAGATCAGGATAATGCACGCGTTCACACGTCTGTTGAATCTATGGCTCAAATTCTTGATTGTGGCTTTGAATTACTGCCCCATCCCGCCTATTCCCCTGATTTGCCACCTTCAGACTTTCATTTATTCCCAAACCTAAAAAAACACCTTGGAGGTCAAAAATTTTCATCAAATGAGGTCGAAGCTGCGGTGGGTGACTTTTTTGAAGGCCTTGAAGAAACTTTTTTATGACCGGCATACAGGCGTTGGAAACCAGATGGAAGAATTGCATAGAGTTAAGTGAAGATTACGTGGAAAAATAAAATTACTTTTGCTTATATTTTATACTGTTTTCTTGCTGAGGCCGCGAACTTTTTAATCCACCCTCGTAGATTCAAATATTGTCTTTTAGTTTCATGTAAGTTTAGCAGTAACTCAGGTTAATCTGAGATTCCATTTTTCTTAGCAAATTGCGTCCAATATTTTCTATTTAAACTTTAACCATTTTATGGTTATTTCAAGGTCCTTTACTGTGCGCTCTCTTATTACTTGTTTTATTTTTACTGATATGAGTCTTGTGTTTGTCTTTTGAGATAATCCGCAGTACTAGACTGGGAGAGACTCAAAATCGTCAGTACAGGAGTCCAGTTGAGTTATTCAGACGCAATAGTCCAAAAATTCTAATTCAAAACCATATTCGTATTATATTGCCTTTTTAATTAAACCGATTTGGGCTTACACTTAGAACCCGGACGTTGTCTGAACTGACCCTTAGAAGTCAACACAGCTTTTCGCCGTCCGCGCAATCATATGAGCCGTAATACCGCAATTAAAAATTAAGAACGTCCTGAATAGGTTTTGAGAGTGTGGCTGGCTGCATTGTCACTGTTTTAGGCAAGGACAATTTACTTTTATTACGTAAAAAAGAAATGGTGAACGAAAAACAGAATTAAGATACACACAAATCTCTTATAATACCGGAAGTGACATCGCTTCCTTCACCAGGGGTTTTAGACCTTTCGCACAGGGTGTTTCAATGTCGCGAAACCCGGCGATCCAGAAGTGTGTTATTAGGTCAATGTCGGGTACGCGTACCGAGCACGACCTCTGAATGAGCTCGTGACATGCAACCTGTTGGACCGCACAAGCCAAGCACATGAGCGTTCATTAGATTAAATGTAGAAAAAGAACTGTGAATTTAAACGGTTTAACCTCCCAGTAGTATAGTGAGCGTGGACTTGGAATTGAATGTGCGGAGATTCAACTGTTTAGGAACGGAACGACGTGAAAACCCCCTTGTCACTTCGTCCGAACTACGGGAACTCAACAAAAATTTTAGAACATCGGTAAGACGCGACTACACGATACACGCTCTATAGAGAAATGTTTATCAGGAGCCACGTTACGAATTTGACCCAATCTAGTAGGGATATCGTCGTTTCGAAGACAATTAATTGTACGCATCGCATGCATCCCGACCGATCCCGAAAATGAGGTGACCCGCCATTTCCCTACTACAAAAATATTTTAAATGGTCGAAGACACATCTTACCACTGAACATTTGGAACAATACTTGATTGTTCACGTTTACAAAATATTCCGCCGTATGGTGTCCGCCGGGGCCGTATGGTGCCGTAAAAGAATAATACCATCCCATCACTTCCCGTGTGTGTCGTAAGAGGCGACTAAGGGACTCACCAGAGAATGGGCAGCAGCGTTCTCTGTAAAACGCAACACCATGCACTGCGATCGCCAACCCGCCTGGCCTGCCAAGCGTGGCGATTATGGCAACCCCCCTTTTTTTGTGGAGGCCGAAGTCCAGCAGTGGAGGTATTTCGGCTTTTATGATGATGATGACAAAAATATTAAATAATTTTAATGCCAAGTTATGTTACTATACCTATTATAGCCTATCAAAGGATAACATTAATTGTTTGCTGATTTTGAAATAAAAAAATGGCATTTTTTGGGTTCCTAAAATTTATCATTTAATTTCGTAAATTCTGCCAATTTTCGTGCATATTTCAAGCATTTTTCATGCATATAACAAGCTTTTTATGTTGCATTAATCCGGACTCTAGTAATTATGGTTGTCAGAAGCTAAACAATCTGATACCAGTCTTACCAAACCCGTACGACTTACCCAGGCTCAACGTGAAATACTACATCAGACAGAATTACAAATGATTAAATTCGGGCCATAGGTACACGTTCAAGTAGTTTGATCATACAGGCTGGTTTGCTGTTTGTGCAATTAACTCCATTTCCATCAACCTGACTGACCGACTCCTTGACATTGGAAAAGTGTCTGTAAATAACTTAATTAAAATCAAGGTTTGGGTTTCTTAACCTTATTAAGTAGCCATGACTCCCTTAGCCTGAGGCACACATGGCAAAGCATTCGATGTCTGTACGCTGCGTAACAAGTTAACTTCTTTAAAAGGGAAGAGATTTCTATGGCTTAGCTTCTTCTTTCATAGGATAACATATTAAAGCAAGTCTAAGATGAAAGGCAAAATGTAATAATGGGGTCCTTGAGCCGCCTTGCATAGATCTATAGATGCATTTTATCCATTATCTATGTCCTTTTGTTGTTTTCTTATACCTTTGTCCTCTACGAGTTCGTATTAGCCTGCTCCATTGTTAATACATATTCCATATTCGTTTCTATCGTGGAGGAGCTCGTGGCTAAGTAATAACAGCCGCACGGATTGATCTTCGAGGTCAAGCAACGTTTGCCAAGGACGGGTCTTTGGACGGGTGGCCATTCATTACTTCAGCATTGATCCCGACTGCTATTTGTAGATTTTTTACAGTTTGTCGGGTAGTCTGAAGTCAGAAAATCGGACACCAGTCTTGTCTAGCGGCAACCGTGACGCTGGAAATAGGGTCGGTGAGATGTTTTGCTGCAGAACAACTTGCTGTTCTTGTCGCTAGCGCGACAGAACTAGCTTCATCTACGATTATTTGACTGACAGACCTAGAAAATTCAAAGCACCTGTAACTGGTCATTTGAAAAAGATTTTGAGCTTGCGGTAATCGTGAAACCCAGTTCGCAAAAGGATAATGTCCACCAAACGACTCGCATCGCATAAGATCGGAACGGATTGTACAATATTTTTATAAGATATTAAATCGTGCACACAGCATTAAAGTCATGTCGCACACAACAGCTTGACCGCGGGCGACTTCCGTGACACGCGACCGCAGCTAAAAGTATGCTGCGACGCTCGATCGACGAGCGAGCCGTTTGCAAATCATTCTAAAGTATGGATCTTTATATTGGAAAACCATCGTAAATTATGTTGCCTCCGTGAAAATGTAGCACACATCGAGGCGGGTCGTTAGTTAGAAAAAATTACTGAATATTAAACCCCTCTAACACCCTTTCAGAGGCTTACAGTATTCTCGCAGCATTGCGATTTAGGCCCTAATCAAGTTGGTAATGTTTGAAGTAGGTCAGCGTACCCAACCGGAACCAATATCTGTTCGATATCAATATGTGTTTAATAAAGTCAAGTTCGAACTAGTACCGCGCCACTTTGTTATTTTCAGGGTAAAATAAAAACAGTAAATTAAATACTTACCGTATTTAATTTACTGTTTTATTTAGCTGCTATTTTACAGAAATATTTACAACAGACTGACGATATAGAGTAACGTATAGCTAGGCCAAAAGATAAGATTTCTATTCTATAGCTTCGTAGACCCTCGTAGCACGAGACGACATACTCAAAACGTAGCGAGAGTCGTCAAAGACTCGCGTAGCATAATATGGTAGGCACGCGTAGCGTTAGGAACGTCGTAGACCGCCGTAGCATAAGTTCGGTTTAGATCCGCGTAGCAGCATGACCGTTGTAGACCCGCGTAGCACGACAACCAACGTAGCCCGTGTAACGTAGCACCCAGACCGTTGTAGAACCGCGTAGCACGACACCCGACTCAGACCCGCGTAGCGCAGTAGCCAAAATAGCGCGTAGCGCGGTATACAACGTAGAACTGAATATAAGGGTAACATCTTAAACCGCGCGGCGGAGCAGCCCATGTGGACCAATGAAGCACAAAGACCGTCGTAAACCGGCTTAGCCTCGCGTACCGCGGCAGCTTACGTAGACCCGTGAAGCACAAAGAGTGTTGTAAACCCACGTAGCCTCACGTAGCACGAAATCCAAAGTAGACCCACGTAGCACGGCAACCAGCGTAGGCCCGCGTAGCGCAGCAACTTACCTTAAAACAGGCACGTGTAGCGCGGCTACTTACGTAGACTCGCGTAGCACAAACCCCGTTGTAGACCTGCGTAGCCTCGCGTAACACGACATCCAGCATAGATCCGCGAACCAAAACTACCAATGTAAGGTTGTAAATTCCCATTGCCGAATTCGGAAAACCTCACGATATAATAAGAAGAACACCCACGGCATAATTTACAATCCAAATAAGCACGCAATATTATTATTTGAAATCTTGGTTACTTTTCTTATAAATTCACCGAATTCTTATATTGAAACTTGGTACAAATACATATTTTTTTACAACTACCCCCATAAGACGAATTAAGGGGTGTTAAAGATTGTTTTGGAGAATCTTATTCCTTGGGCCAATATTCTTGAAACTTATTACGTGTACTGGCCGAAGTAAATGATAAAATTGGTCATTATTCGTTTATCACATCGGGAAGTTGTGAAAAACAAAGGCTAGGTTTTCAAGTTTCTACAGCAGATTTGTATGCCTTTTTTGGTCAATAAACTTGATAGTTTGCATCAATAATAAGCTGTGTAAGAAACAAAGTAGATGAATTTGGCTCGGGGGTATATTATGAATAGGAGAAGTCAGCTAAGAAAGGATTTTTTGAAACTCCCCCGTAAAGGGTTGAAATTAGGGGTCCATGTTTGTACGAAAAATCTTATTCCTTGAGAATAAAACAGAACTCGGGAAGTTTTGAGAGTGTTTATGGAACAAACATTATCTCTCTAATTATTTTAGACAAAAATATATTAAGAATTTCTCGGATTTAAAAAAAAAAACCCTAAACGGTCAAACAGGGTTGATAATGTATTGAGTGGAGAATTCTGCAGCTTGCTTTGACTAACTCGAAAGTGTATATAAGCTATCTAAAAGTGGATTTATTGAAAGGGATCGAAGGATTTTTTCATAATGAAACTCCAACGGAGAGATTTGCGGTCTTATTAATACAAATCACTGTGATTAGTTTTCCAATATTACTCGTCAATTAAAATGAAATAACAGCAATAAACATAGCGACACTGAAGCAACTGATACCACAGGTCAACAAATAAAAAAATATTCGTACAGATATAAGAGTTTTGCCTACTTGTAGTTTAGGGATTATCCTCAGTTTAATGTGTAAATATTGGCTGTAATTAGTACTTTCATGTGTGGGGTTTACTAAATTTTCGGTACATTCCTATAAATAATAAATGTTCTACGACCTATTCTCAGATCTATCAAATATACACATAAAAATCGGTCACGCCGTTTCGGAGAAGTTCGACAACAAACACTAACAGATTTTTGACTGTAGAGATTTTTATACTTAAGATTGATTTTAATATCCGTCTATCATACTAAATTCTTAAGTTTGGAACGACTTTCGTGAACTTCTTTTTTAAGCTTAAGGTTACTAAAAACTTTCTCAGAAATCACAAGTCAACTACTCTAACATTTTAAATGACGTGCTAGAGAACTTTAAGAACTTAAGGTGTAATATGTTCATCAAAGTGCACTGCCTCCACAGACATCTTGATTAAGTCTCAGAGAATCTTGGATCCTATACCGAAGAATAAGGGGACCGGTTTCATCAGGACCTAAAAACAGGAGAGGTACCAAGGTCTATGGCATGATACCCGACTGATTGCACTGTTCACCTCATTCACGAAAGACGCGATTTTTTTTATGTACATTTTAATGTCTGTATATCAAAATCTAGACCTCACGCAGGAAGTTTTGGTATGAATGTTATAGTACACAGGCCTATGTTCAAAAAAACATACAGTTTCTTGGCACCAAACCAATGTTGACCAGTGTAATGTTCCAACTGATAATGAACTAAGTTAGTTTAAGCATAGTTCGATAAGGAAGGAGAAATAAGGAGTTTACAAACTTTTCAAAAAAAAGTTGCAGTCGGTCTTGAACCAAAAAAAAATAATAATATTATGTCTAACTATTATGCTGTATCACTACATAATATAAAACAAAGTCGCTTCCACTGTCGGTCTGTCCCTATGTATGCTTAGATCTATAAAACTGCGTAACGGATTTTGATGCGAGTTTTTTAATAGATATGAGTGGTTCTCGAGGAAGGTTTTAGTATACAAAGTTGATACGACATAGGGGTTTTTAAGCTCTGTACCAAAAATCAATTAAATAGGAGCAGTAGTTTAGGCGCAAATGATTTTTAAAGTTTTTGCACCGTTTGACACGATGTATCTTTTCTAACAGCTGATTATGTCTAAACATAGGTCATGCACCTTACAACGATAAATCTACGATGCGTTGTTGCCGCTCTGACGCATGTCGAAGGACATTCACTAAAAATTGGCAATGCAAACAAGGAAGCAATAAATACACACACACTTGCACTTTCACCACGAAAGCGACAAACATAGCGCGACTGAAAGAAACAGAAATAGGTCAGTTTGTTGCATCCTAGTTTTTTGCGATCGGTAAGTGGGGCCTCTAAAAAACTTGTTTTTTCAGTGCACCGACGCTGTCCTTTCGGAACGTACGATTTGTCAAATTCGCGTGCTAACAATAATTGTGATTTTGTTTTGTTATTGTGCAATTCTGTAATTCTCCGTAAAAAATTCTCGTAATTCTCCGTCAGTATAATTTGTGCATTAATGTGAATGGAGGACATATTGAGAATTTAAAAATTTAGTGTGTTTGTTTTTGTGCGCGTACTTCAAAACCTTACCAAACATAAAAGCCAGCGCGAGCGGAGGCTTAAGTCCCCCCGCCCCGGTCCCCGCCGAGCACACGAGATACCGCACACCGCACTCCGGCGCGCGCGCGTCTTTGCCACTGTGGTATGGTCAGTCTAATTTATTTGCAAAGGGTGGTTGCGTTTTATTCTGATTTGTAAGCTACTTAGTTTTGTTTGAAAAAAATATTTTCTAATTTTTGGCGCTTTTTGTTTTTGTACCGTATCGAATTAATACTGAACACGTATATTATACGTAGTTTAATTTAATGCCCCTCTGTCGTATCAACTCTGTATAATTTGCACCTGTGCGAAGCCGCGGCGGGTCGCTAGTCAACCATAAAATTTTGAAATGTGTATCCCCTTTATATAATTAAATACTGAGAATAAATTTTCCGTCAAGCTTAATATCTGGAATACTTGATGTCATCTTCGTAATAATTATTACATTATGAGCTCTCTTAATTAGACTGTTTGTTACTTTAACATTTACATATGAGTGTATTTTGTTACTACAGAATCTTTACGATACTTATTTCTATTACAAACATAAGATATTGATTTATTGTACTTCTACCAACGTAGCCTTTTTAACCCAAAGGTTGCCTGGTGCAGACTGCCTTGTTGCATGAAATGCGCCTATGTACCGTTACTGTACAGACAGTTTAAATAAGTATAACATTCCTCAGTTTTGCGAGCTAAGTTTACACTCTTGGGGGTCTACTCTCTATGCCCTAAGTCCGTAGTTTTGGCCTTACAGACGGGCGTTTTCTACTCCGTATCACTTAATCACTAAGAATGGAACTGTCAAATCGTGTTGTAGTTCATTCTTAAAGTCACTAAAATCTAAGAAGTCCGATTTTATAGCACGATACAACATTGCTTTACTAGTAAGTATGAAAGAGACATAAAAATAAATCTCTTTCGCACTTAATGGTAAAGCAATCTTCTATCCCTCTCTACTCAGCTGTCAAATCGGACTTTTTAGATTTTGGTGACTTTAGTCCGGGTTTGGAACTGGAAGCCCGTAGAAGTAAATGATACGGAGTAGAAAACGCCCCACTGAGGCCGAAACTATGGACCTCGGGCTTAGAGAGTAGACCTGCACCTGCAAAAACTTGCACGTTCACTAAAAACAATTCACCATGATACGTTTAATCAGTCGTAAATATTGTACTCAAATACATGAAATACACGCTTGCCGCAATGTGTTTACCGAAACCAACCGGGTTTATGGAACGTTAAAATAGTTATTTTAATTAATTCGTTGTCAAATTACCAAATACAGACTGTGAAGTTTTCATTAAAATTAAAACCCGGCTTTTGAGTTTGACGGAGCTGTCAAAGTTAAAATTTTCAGTGAAATGCGTTGATTTTAATTGTGTATTACTTAAATATCAATTCCGATATTTTAAAACAATGTCGATGTGGATAGTGATGACAGCGTACGTTTAAGCCTGATTATTTATACATGATTATTTTGGTAAAAACCTTTGTCATACATCTGTAATAATTTTCAAAAGTACTATTTTTTTATTCAGGATTCATCAGTATCGAAGTCGAACGCTACAAAAACTCAACACGCCTAGTGCGCAATTGAACGAATCCAAGTCTTGTTTTGAGATATATATATTTCAAAAACTGTTAATTTTAGCTTATTTGCGCACTTAACCTAAATCCGGCCTTCTTTTGCTTAAAGGGCATCATTGTTCCGTGGCGAAATAGTTCATTGGGGACATTCTCAGCTAAAACGATAGAAAATGCATCGTTTGAGCGAGTTCGAGATTTATCCCCGACTTCTGACTTAGGGCCTTATCACACTATCGAGTTGCCAGCGAATGGAAGCGGGGCGAGTGCGCAGCGAGCTCGCCGCAAGTTCACAACGTGTGCACGGCGAACACACCGCGAAGACGCCCCGGGTGCGCAGCGAGCTCGCGGTGAACGGCGCTGTCGACCCCATTTTATACACTCGCGTTCAGTCATATTAAAGACACGAGTGCAGCGTCATTAAGAGGTTAAAGCGTTGGTGATAAACGTTGGTCGCCGCGCACACGTTGCGCACTCACCCCGCCTTCCACTCTCTCGCAACTCGCTAGTGTGATAAGACCCTTAAGAATATGAAGCTGATATTTGTGAAACTACGAGGTGTGATCCAAAAATCATGATAATAAATATATCTAAAAAAAAAGGAAGTCGATCGTCCATATGAGACCCTAACCTAACCTCAACTAAATGGGTAATTGAACTTTTCGGCGTAGTGCTCAGAAAGGGACGTCGATTGGTGGCGTTCACATTGCCCATCTTCCATGAAGGTTCTGACTAGCTTTAACTGCATGAACCGGCAATGTGAACATGTCCTGCGGGTCGAATATGTCGAACATTCGCATTCATCAGAAGGACGTCCGTAGGGTGCTGCGTAACCTATACGTGAACAAGGCTAGTGACCCCGACGGATTACCGGCAATTGTTCTGAAGACTTGTGCGCCTGAGTTGTCTCCGATCTTAACACGCCTATTTCGCTTTTCGTTTGAGACTGGAAAGGTCCCGAAGGCTTGGAAGCAAGCTAACGTGCAGCCCGTGCCCAAGAAGGGTAGTCGAGCTGACCCGTAGAATTATAGACCCATCTCGGTAACGTCCATACTCTGTAAAACTATGGAACGATGAATCATAAGCTCTTGGCGTACCTAGAAGCGAATGATATCCTAAGTGACCGACAATACGGGTTCCGCCGAAATCGGTCAACTGGGGATCTTCTAGCGTATGCCATTCGTATCTGGAGTGAGGCCATAGAGAAGCATGGGGAGGCACTAGCGGTCTCCCTTGACGTCTCGAAGGCCTTCGACAGGGTCTGACACGATAACCTTATTAGTAAACTTCCTTCCTTCGGTCTGCCCGCTGGTTTGTGTGATTGGATCGCAGATTTCCTGACGGATCGGTTTATCCGAGTGGTCATAGATAGCTGCTCGTCTGGACTGCTGGATATTAATGCCGGGGTTCCTCAGGGTTCGGTGCTTTCGGCAACACTGTTCTTGCTGCATATTAATGATCTGCTTAAACCCGGTATCTTTCGGTTTTCCCGGTCTCTCCGGGAGGCTATGGTTGAGCGCTTGAATGTGTCCTTACAGGCTATCTCTGATTGGGGCGATGCCAATCTGGTCAAGTTCAATGCTGCTAAGACCCAAGCATGTCTTTTTTTCGCCAAAAGTAGTCAATTCCACCCAGCTCCATCTTTCCGAGGTGCTACCGTACCGATAACCGACCAACTTGAGCTTCTTGGGGTTACATTAACATCTACTCTCAATGTTGGCCCATTCATAGAAGCAAAAGCTCAAGTAGCTGCAAAGAAGTTGGGGATCCTAGCAAAGGTGAGTCGGTACTTCACGCCGGAACAGCTGCTCAAACTCTTTCAATCGCAAGTTCGATCGTGTATGGAATACTGCTCTCATCTTTGGGACGGATCTGCCAGATACCAGCTTGATGCCCTTGAGTCAATTGAGAAACGAGCCAAGAGGATCATCGGCAATGAGAAGCTCGTCGCGACGAAGCTCGTAAGTCTTGAGCATCGACGACGAGTTCCGGTTGCATTTTGAGGAATGTGCGACGGAATTGCATAATTTAATTCCGCCAAGCCCGTTCCATCATTGGACAACAAGACGAACGGCGATGCGCCACCGGTACATGGTGGACATCCCACCAACACGCACAAAACGTTTTGGGAACACATTCACAGTGCGTACAGCTAAGGAGTGGAATTCCCTGCCGGATGACGTTCAAAAGTGCCGTTTAATGGCCTAATTGAAATAAACGTTTTTGACTTTGACTTTTTGACTTTTGGAGTCTGTCCTGATAGCTACAACCTGGGAGTCTTTAAGTTAAGAGTGAATAGGTTACTTCTAGGCAAGCATGCTCCATCTTCGACCACATCATCGCTTACCATCAGGTGAGATAGTGGTCAAAAGCGTGCCTATCATTAGTAAAAAAAACGAAACTTAGTCCAAGGTACCTACTATATTCCAAGCACAAAAAATATATATTTGAATACTGTATTAAAAATACCTGATTATCGTTACTTTTAGATCAGCCTTAGCCAGAAAACTTGTTGTTTATTATTTATCAAACTGTATGCACTAATAACAAAGACTACACAAGGGCAGAGTTAAAACCTCGTTTCTTTCAATTTAGACTTTCTTAACATGATTTTAGGTAAATTGAACAAATAATTTTGGCTCTCACTATTTCTCGTACTAAATCAATGATAGCTCTCGAACGCCAAAAGACATATTTTCCAAAATCTCGGCTCTAGGCAAGAGGAGTTCTGTCAGCGTGGCATGGCGAAGGCGATTGTCAAAACGAAAAACGTATGGGATTGACAAACGCTGACGTAATGTCAAGTGATCAATCCATTATATTTTTAGATTTCGACAAAATACAATATTTCACTACTATGAAAAATATACAAGAACGAATACTTATTTGATACCTAGATGGTATTAAAACATTACGATTGGTGAAAAAATAAATAAAATTGGTGGAAAAGTTACACGCTTTTAAAGTTATTATTTTATCCTTGTTACACAAAATATCGTTTGTTCTGGATGACTTCAATTCAATATGGTGGGACTTGCGAGTGATGTCACACGCCAATAGTTCTGTCTCTGTTTATCACAGATTTGACAACATCAGATAAACTTTGACAACACCGCCATTTTTTTGAGAATTTTTAGCAATATTTTTAACTGTTTTTTGAGAAATATAATAAAAAAAATCCAGTCAAATACAATGTCTTGCACTCGCTGATAGAATGGCACTCTGTCTACAGCCACAGCATATATATGACAGCTCCAAGGACGAAGACATCGCGCGTCGTCAGCAGGCTCTAAGGGAGACTTACCGATGTTCTCATGGTTCAGCTTGCGCAGATGCTTGACGTTGACGTCATTTCTACTGCGAAGCTGCTTGACGGCCACCAACTCGCCACCGTAGTCGCCGCAGTACACGATGCCCTGGGCCCCTGCCCCCAGGTACACCAAGTTCGACAGCTTCTCGTACGGTATATCCCATTTTTCTTCTGTTGACAATGAGAGAATTTGGGGTCTTACTAAGGGGTAGGTAAGTCTTCCTAAAGCTCTTGGTATAGGGAAGAGCTGGACAAATCAAAATGACCAGGTAGCGGCTTCCACCACAAGAAAAACCAACGTAGCAAAATCTACATCACAACAAAAAAGAACCGCAAAGCTATCAATCCCCCAGCAGCGAACTACTAACAAAATCCTGCATTGCGGTGTCAGAGTTCTCCGTGCGATTTTAACATATAAAACAGTCCGAATATCTACTATCGAGCAGTTGCCCACCGGATACAACAACCGTCCGGTCGGAGTATCCTCTCTTTTCAATACAGATCAGCGGGACTCACTCTCTGTACCGAATACCTCTATAACCATGCAGTTGGACTAGCGTCTTTGTTTTTGTTGGTAAGTCATCACATGAATTGCAGAAGGGAGTGTCAGACTTACTGACTAAAACCCACGTGTTCCTTCAAAATGCTCTTTGCATTCCAAGGTCTCTAAGAGGTCCCAGGGTTGCGGAAATATTCACAAGAGATACCTTACGAATAATTCCGCAACCCTGGGACCTCTTTCGCCTGGGACCGAAAGAACATGAAGTCATAGACCCTTAGGGTGCCTTTCCACCAGAGATGTGCTATGCAGCTATGCTGCGAGAATGCAAAAGCTAAGCTACGAAACTATGAGACCGTTGCCACTAAAGCTAGGCTATATGTAGCGGAGCAAGTAAGATATGCTATGAAAATGCGCCGCCACATGGTAGCTGTGCTAGGAAGATGCGCAGCTATGCGACATATCGACAATAGGGAAGGCATGCACTGCTCTGCACATAGTTACACAACTCGAGACCATCTAAAGCACGCATCCATAGCCCGCATCCATTGCTTGCGTGTATAGCACGCATCCTTGCATATAAAAAACGTAGCTTAGTTAAATCAGTTTCCACCAGTGCTATGCAATGCGAACCAATGAATATGATTGGTGGATATCAAACGCATCCATAGCAACGTTGCATAGCACATCTCTGGTGGAAAAGCAACCTAAGCAGTGGGACGATGCAGGTGGGCAGGAACCGGTAACCCAAGACATTCATGGTATCTTGCTAAGAAAAGATGATACTGGTTACACCTAGCGAACTTGAGATCGTAACATCAACTCACGGTACTTTATAGAAATTAATTCAAATCTGAATCTAAACCTGACCATGTATGAAAATCCAATTATCATTAATTTTACGTATCAGTCCTCTACACAGACACACTCGCATCATTACAAATCTACGGATTTGCAGCTTCATTTCGAAAATCTCTAGTAATACCAACGCTCTATGGCGTTCAAATTCCAAATCCTGCAGCCAATTATGTGCATTTAAGCGTGCATAACTATTGCCGCTCGTATCCTCTGCAAATTATATTAAATACACTATCGAGCTTTGCTGTATCTGGCGTGCCGTTAGAGAGCATAATTAATATTTAGAATTCCCGTGAAACCCCAATCAATTGGATCTGTCGAAGAGATCTCACAAACGCATAATGCAACAGTATTACAAAGGGTGAGCTTCAAATGCAACTCTCAACACCGCCCCGTAAATGGTTGATTAATTACAAATACACACAATATCAATTCCATTAGGATTATCATTTCGGTATACAGACATGGAAAGTATATATGAATATGAACAAAAGGACAGTTTTCTTCAATATATTCGTGAAAATAAATGTTGTCGAGCATGTAACGAAATTGAGGATAATAATTCTATCCTAATGGAATAAAGCTGAAGAGTTTGTTTGTTTGAACGAGCTAATCTCTGGTACTACCAGTCGGATTTGGAAAATTATTTTTGTATATGATAGCCACCTTCATGAAGAAGACTACACAGGAACGGGTTAACCCATACGAAAGCCCGATCAAACTACGGGTACTAGTGAAACAAATTCCAGTATCAAAATCTTTTGCGTGATTTGGAAGTATACGGAGATAATAACAAAAACTGACAGGACAGCCATTTTGTTTAATACTATGTACTTAGAGAAAAGCACGACTTTGATTCAAAACCAATGGATTTATGTGTAAAATTCTGATCAGTAAGTGCATTAAAAATAGCCTTTGCTTCTTATTTTAAATTACAAAGAACGCATAAAAGTGTGTCTGGAAAGGGCATAGAACCATTTTGGCGAATAAAACTACTTCAAAACCACTATATCAAGAACTTCGCAACCTAATAGTGTTTAAATTTATGTAAATGGTTAAATCAAGCCTAGAAATAATAAAATCTGCTGTATATTAACGCGTGTTCATTTTTAATGATTTTTATTGTTCTCGTATTGTTTACTTTCTTTAGGGAACCATGTTGTTATTTATTTTTTGTTTATTTAAGTGTCGTCTACCCATAATATTCATGAAAGTTCTGTTCCGATCGAATTTCTTTTTTTTACATGTTATTTTATCACTATAGAATTCTTATACATTTTCCTTTAATATATAGAAATTTGAGACTCAATAGTTTCAGAGATAAGGGGAATAGTCATTTTTCGTCTAATTTCTTGAATAACTTCAAAACCATTTATTTTAATATTATCAAAAAATACGATATATACCCTCACAGTAAGCCCTTTCATTTTTTTTCTTTAAAAAATTAATACAAAGAGTCGCAGAAGTCTATATGTGTACCAAATATCAACAGAATCGCTCCAGTGGATTCGGAGAAAACTGGCTGTGACAGACGGACAGACAGACACCCGAGTGATCCTATAAGGATCCGTTTTTTGTTCGGAACCTTAAAAACTAAAAATAGCGGCGGGGGGCTATGCCAGCTCCCATAGAAAAAATTTCGAACCCCTTTCTGGAATAATTTTTACTCATCATCTAGTCCTTGTCTTCTCCAACTATATTGGGGTCGGCTTCCAGCCAAATCTGTTTTCCACACCCCAGAATCTAGGTAACACGGTACTCTTTGAAAAGACTGGAGTCAGATTTTTGGGCTTTTAAGAATTCATCTCTAAAATTTATTTTATTATCTTGTAATATTTTGCTGCTATTTGAAACGGTATCAAGTTCAACTGCTAATTAATTACGGTAAATGCACTGGCGGGACCCATTCAAGTATCCACTAGAGCACAAACAGGGATGTTAAGTAACATTTCAATGTCGAATTTACTCTCCCTATTTAATTACTTATTATAACACTAGTTGACCCGCGCAACATCTCCGCTCTCCGCTCCGCTCCTTTTGGTATTAGCGTGATGATAATATAGCCTTCCTCGGCAAATGGGCTATCTAACACTGAAATAATTTTTCAACTCAGACCAGGAGTTCCTGAGATTAGCGCAAACAAGCAAGCAAAAAAACAAATTCTTCAGCTTTATATATTTGTAGTATAGATAGACTATATAATTCATCTTAATTCCTTTAAGAGAAAATTTAATGAACCGATCACTATTTTGAAAATTGAAGTCTTCACTGGTATTGCTTGAAATTGCGTTTTCATATATTGTTCTACAGAATAGAACAATAAAAAACCGTCGGGATCCTAAACGCAAAAAAGAATTTCATAAGTTTTCACAAAAAACTAGTCATTTTCATTGTTTTCACATGGCGACTTCCCCTTCAAATTTCTCGGCAACGTGGCACTTTAGGGTATCATGTTGCTAACATGTTTGTTAACGTTTTCTCTACCCATATAAATGCATATTAAAGCATGCGCCACAACTTTGAAAACATAAGTTTTTTGCTTTTCATCAAAATCAGGCTGAGACTCTTCTCAGTGTTCTTTTTATATTCTTCATAGTTTATGATTTGGCAAAGAAATATGCATTTAAATAAGCATACATCATCTGCCTAGCCTTTTCGCAACTATATTAGGGTCGGTTTCCAGTCAAGCCGGATTTAGCTGAATACCAGTATTTTACGTGGGGCGGATGCCTACCAGACCTCCACAACCCATTAACTGGGTAACATGGTACTTAATGGCCAGACTGGAGTCAGATTTACTGGCTTCTGACAATCCGTAACTACTGCCAAAGACTTACAAATGACAGCCGGGAACAAAGGCTTAACGTGCTTTCTGATGCACGGAGGAAACTCGCTATGTAAAGGGGGTAACCCATCCATAGACCAACCTTAGCAAGCGTTGCTTAACCTTGAAGATTGACCCGTGCGGCTGTTATCATCAAGCCTCCTCGAGCATTTATTAAGTGCTTCAAAGCATTTGAATTAAGTGCTTTCAATTTTGAATAGACTTATCAAGTTTTAGAAATAAGTCTACCATACAGAATCTTTAGGTCTTAATTTAAATTTAACCTGATTGGCTAAATGGGTGCATTGTAGGTATACCCCTGCCTAAACCTTCAGGGAATACTAATATAATCATGTATCAATTTGGTTTTCCATAGGGTATTTTTACCTCCAAAAAAATATACATGAATAAATACTTATTTGATAGACACTATTAAAACAGTATGAAAAATTAAATAAAATTGGTGGAAAAACAGAGAAGTTATACACTTTTGAAGTTAATTTTCTTTCATGTTCTATGTTGTTAGTACTGCAGGTCTAAAAAGGTCACTTTAGCAGAATCATAGTCCAATACATAATCCAAATAATAATAATATGCATATTCGCATAATGAGGGCAGTTACATATCTGCCAGACTGTAGTATGCAAATGCATAATATTTCGTTCTTTGGTTCATTATGCCTGAAATTTCCTAATGACTCAAAAGTTTAATGTTTCAAATGTAGCAATGTTTTAAAATTAAAGCACAAAAACATTTATGCATTAGTAGAGTATTACATGAACAACAACAGTTATACAACTGTTTCAATTATTCCTTCATCCTAATGACTACAATAAACTTTCTTTATCTTTTTTTGACCTGCCTTTTAACTCATTTAAAGCTGAAGTTAAATCTAACCTCTGTTTGAAGGCATACTATTCTATTAATGATTATTTAGACAATAAGTAAATAGTTGGTCGCTGGGTTAAGGGCAAGACAATGTCATATTTATCATGTTCTTTCTCTGTAAGTAATTAGCTTATGACAGGTTATATGCGTTCCTTTAATATTGTTATTTTTTTATTTATTTGTATTATTATTATTTTTTTATTATTTATCTGACTATGTGGGTTGATCAACCCACATAGTCAGATCAGAGTATTTTTTTTTTTAAAGTAGTTATTTACTTTTAGCTAACGAGTGATAAATAATATTTACTTATTTTTATCTTGTGTTTTCGTTTTAAATATTGATTACGTTGTATATATATTGTATAGATTCAAGTTCTAAAAACGTATCAGACAGATGTGTTGCTGGGGAGTTTGTTGGCCACTTCTTTTCCACAGCTAAAACACTAGGAAGTGGTAACGGGCGGGCGTTTTGGGGGGCTGTCTTTTTTAAAAATTGATGTTCAGAAAGTGCTGGCTCTCAGCCTAATTTGAGTAAACGACTTTTGATTTTGATACTACGTTTCCAGCACAAGGGAATTCAACTCTGCGAGACTAGTCTTAAATAAACCTTTTTAGTAGGCTTTTCTAATAACATGTCTCAATCCTTGAGACAAAGCCAATAGGACTCATGAAGCTGTATTAAGGAATTATTGTTTCAAGAAAGTTCTAAGCCTAAAGTTTAAATGCTCAACCACTGTTATAATAAACCTAAAACACAAAGTCTTTTGACATGAGCCAACATCCTCATGATAATATCCTCATCATATTTATGTCATTGAATGACAAGCGGTGGCTAATGTTTGCTGTTAATAATCTTAATGACAATGTTCTAAATTGAAGGTGTAATAGAAATGTCTTGAGTGTCTAAGACATGAAGTCTAAGTCTAAATTATAAATCAGCTAAGGTAGGCGCCAGATAAACTTGCATAAAATTGGCTTGTCATTCCCTAATATCCTTTTGTAGATAACCAAACAATTAATAATTATGAACCATTTTTCATTACTACAGAATGCACAGGATCTCAATAATAGAAGTCAATTCAGTACAACTTTGTCTTTATTAATTTTTTTGGTAGAAGTCAAAATATGCATCCAAATTATGAAAACTATGAAACAGTTGGCCCCGATCATAAATTGCAGTGAAACATTTGGAAAGCACACCCAGGTAGGCCGCTGCCATCACAATTTGGCGAAATGTGGTCTTAGAGACCCATTGGAAAGTAAATCCGGGTGTGGGGGCTCCTATTAAGAACATAATATTTGAGTGATTTAATGAATGCCAAATCCAAAACTATGAAGAATATCGAAAAACAGTGAGAGGAACAAAATAGCTATTTCTACCCAGGAATCGAATTTTTTCAAAATCAACCAGCTCTATTCCTGGGTAGGAATAACGATCTTTAAAAAATCCAATGATGCTTTTTGCTTTTCATCAAAATCGGGCTGAGACTCTTTCTCAGCATTTTTTAATTTCTTCATATATTATAACTTTTAAGAAATTCAGTTCATCATTTTAAGGGCAACACAGTTGCTATTTTCATTTGATGTTGTTATTCATAATTTAAAGAATATTTAATCTATTTAAGTTTTGATAACAAGATGTCTGTTACAACTGGTAAAGTCAACTGTCAAGTTCTTATTATTATGAGACCTAGGTTCATTTATTCAAAAATTAATAAAAATTTCCAGTGACTGACAACACAATTGTTCTTTATTTATAAGGCATTAAATATCTGCCGAGGGTTTTCTTTATTGAATGCGAGAATGTAATAACATTACTTTGTTCATTGTGGGACTTAGTTGACTATCCCAGTTAATATGAGGCTTCCAGGAATCTGACAACAAAGCTTGTTGTAGTCTCTATGAAATCAATACCTTCACCTCAAATTAGACCTTGTAATGAACATGTCCTACATATCAGAGGTCTGAGTTTGACCTACATTTTAACTGGGCTAAGTTAGATAATCCCAGTTAATGCACTCTGACACAAGTACTTGTTTGAGTACAGGTGCTTGACAACTTTGTAATCATCATCATCATCATCATCATCATCATCGTCATCATCGTCATCACCATCATCATCATATCAGCCGAAAGACATCCACTGGTTTGTAATACTCATATCCAAGCCAATATCAATACATTGATCAGTAATTGAAATTGTTTACTAATGTTTAGGATACTATTAGAAAAGTAAAAGTTTTGTTGGTTTGGATTTCTGTAATTTTCTTTGTTTAAATGAATTAAAATAAAATAAGCAAAAACATTTAAAACTAATTAGAATCTAATTGGTATCTTCTCTCTCTTTTTGACCAATCCATTTTGACTCCATATTTCATTAAAAAAAGTGCACAGCAAGCAAAAAGCTTAGTACAGGTAAATTATGAAAATGGGTCAAGGATGCGACCTGCGCGGTATCTTTCGCTAGAATAATGCACTGCTAGCGAGACCTCGTAGCGACCCTGAGCCCGGGACTCGCTCACCCACTGGTACAAACACGCGCACGCACCACCCACTGCATTCAAAACATCAATAAATCTCGAAACATCCCCGAACGAACGCGCAGCGCAGCAGCCTTCAGCTCCGATCTATTTTTAGAACAAAATGCATAAGGCCCAAACAAACAAATTGATTGATTAGCTCACCTTGGGGCTTTAGGTCTGTTTGTCTGAACAGGGAGAAGACGGTGGTGAAGCAATCCATCACGCCTCCCATCCATAGTGCTTTCTTTTTGTCCTCTTGCTCTTCCAAGTTCGTGAAACATCCTTGGAGCCTGCCCTCCAAAATCTCCGCTCCATCGGGGTCGTCCGGAGGACCCCCGTCCATTTTGTCGCTTGTGCGCGGCAAACTTATATCTACACGAATAATTAAGTTTATAATTACCACTTTTGTAAAAGGATAACCATTTTTGGAAATAATAAATCAAAACAAGAATTCTACTTACTTCTAAGGCGTGCTCCATAGATAGACGAACTGACTAAGCCAGAGACTCAGAGAGTCACTCAGTGTTGCCAAACTAATTTTGAAGAGAATCATTGGCAGTTTTTAATGCTTGGTCTTCACGTGCGGAAATGCTTAAAATTATACGATTATTTGAGCAATGTCAAGCATTTAGACCGTTATAATTGAAGACTTATTACTCGAAATCGATCCAGAAACCAGAAAGTAACCGTACGTAGAACGTAACCCATCTTTGCATTTATTTCTCTTTGAAGTTTGCCCTCAAAATGCCCCAAACCCCCCAAACGTCTACACCTTCAGTGACGTCTTACCTTACTACATAAATACAAACTTTTAAACTCGACTACTAGCTGATAGAAATGCAAGCTGTTTAGTTTAAATACTCTGCATTTATAATAAATGTGAGACACATTCATGCCTAGTAAATGCCTACTTTGTCGATTTATGCAAAAAACCTTGCCACATCATGCTGCCCAAAGCACTCCACGCCTGTGGTGTCCCCAATCTGCTAGTCAACTAGTACCGATCTTTAAAACAAAAAGCGGTCAAGTGCGAGTCAGACTCGCACACGAAGGGTTCTGTACCATTCACCTTAATTTTTATTGTATGTTGTTATAGCGGCAATAGATATTATACAATCTGAAAAATTAAACTGTCTACCTGTTACGGTTTTAGAAATACAGCCCGCTGACAGACAGACGGACGGACAGGCGGATGGATGGACGGACGGACGGACAGCAGTGGTTTAGTAATTATTGGGTTCCGTTAGTTACCCTTTGGGTACGGAACCGTAAAATACGAAACTACCAATTTTTTTTTTTCTTTTAATTTACTTATAACATTGATAAACAGCATCGACATATCGTAAACTTTAGTACCCTATCTACAAATTCATTCAGAAATAAGACTTACTTGGCCGATTTATTCATTACACAAAAAGTAAGAAGTGATAAGAACACACACTGCAAGAGCATGCAAAGTAAGCTCGAACATTTTAGCAGATTTTCTGAAGTCATCATCATCATAACAGCAGAAAGACGTCCGCTGCTGGACATAGGCCTCCCCCAAAGGGGTGGTTCGCCACGCTTGGCAGGCGGGTCATTTTTTTATTGTTTCGGCGATCGCGTGTATGGTGTTGCGTTTTACAGAGAACGCTGCTGCCCATACTCTGGTGAGTCCCTCAGGGTGACTAAGAAACTCACCAGAGTATGGGTAGCAGCGTTCTATTAGGTACGATACCCGCGCGAAGTGATGGGATGGTATTATTCTTTTATGGCACCATACGGCACCGGCCGACACCATACAGCTTAATTCTTTAACTGGTGTCTTTAAAATCCACATCTGATAGTTTTTCTTTTGCGCAGACTCCTAATCAAAGTCGGCTTGTAATTTTGTGGTGCCCCCCCCAGACGTGATGTCCTAAGCAATTGCTTAATTAATTTGCTTATGGGTTAATCCAGCACTCAAGAGAAACTCCAAAGATTCAAACACCAGGCGCGTTTTCGATTATTCTAACTCATACTGAATCTGAAGGACGAAGATCCTAGAGCTGCAGAACTCTCATATTTTCTCACTAGCTTTTAACTATGGGTGCCGTCAGGACTATTTTCAGGGGGGCTTCATCTTGAAAACTCACCTCGATAATTTTATTAGGATAGGTTTAGTTTTGGTTATAGGTTTGGTTTTTTTTTGACAGAATATCGATAATTAGCAATTTAATATTTTAACGATTGATTGATTAGTCATTGTAATAGTACACATGACAGGGTCCATGATTGTTATTTTTAAAATTAACCACTTATGCCTACATTGTGGAATGCAATAAAGTATTGAGTATTGAGTGATTGGTTTGACATCCTATTCACAAACGTGACATTTGGGCATAATCCATTCGGTGCAAATATCGAAAGAGAGCTTAAAATTTTGTCTACCAGGATTTGGAGGGAAGGATGCAAAACTACCTCGTTGGCTACTGAAATCACTTTGATAAGTCACAAAAACTAAATTGCCCTCCACCCAAGCTAGCAGGTTTGCGTTTATTAAAATTACATAATATCTAACACTACTCTATCCTGCATATTTTGTTAGAGAGAAAATAAAAGAGATTTGGTGATCTTAGTTTTATAATACAATTTGCATTTCTTCCTATTACACGGATATCATAGACAAGTATTTTAGAACGTGCAGTGCGAATGTCAAGAAGACAACAGCATACGAAATGCCAACCGATGACGCAAGATTGTCATTGGCTGGCTGGGGGCAAAAGTCAAACACGAGTGAGTGTGGTGTTCAGCCAAAACTTAATTTACGATCATTTGATTCATGCTTCTTTCCTTCTTACATTTAATTATTGTTACTAGTGGTCCCTAGGGTATGTTTATATTGAACTGCTAGTCGTTAAATTCGGTAGTGCTGGTGTTCGTCTTGTGAGCTAACGTGATCGTGTAAGCATAATGGATAAATCATTATCTTTACAAGAACTATACGCAATTTACAAGCGATGGGTGATTAGCAATCCTGGAGTAGTGACGGACGTCGAGACAGTAGCGACGTGGTCATCTTACTTCGTAGCGGGGAAGATAAATAAATCGCCTATAGTGTCAGAGCTAGTTTACTCGCTGTCCAAACTCGTGTCACTGTTCAACGACAGACTCATTAGAGAGGCGTATGGTACGGACGAGCCCTACTACGGCCTCCGAGAACAGATCAAGCTTTGGTTGACAGTTGTCCACTACTGTGAAGTGTTTATAGAGCTACTCGTCAAGAACAGGTGGGGCACGCGAGGCAAGTGGACAGTAGCGACGTTGCTGCAGGTGTTCAAGTGCTCCTCCGCGCTCGTGCTGCTCTTCAGGTACAAAGAGCTACCTATAGCACATCCCCCAATAGCAGCACTGCAGAGAAAGAAGTTCACAGAAGGTAAAGAGACTGATGAGAACTCCAACTCATTTTTCACCCTTCGGCGATCTGGACGAATCATTCGACGAGTCGACGGCGCCCCCTCGGTGGCATTCCGTGATTGGGAGCCTGTGAAGATACAAGATGACAGGCCTGGAGCAGCTGCAAATGTGAAAGATTTGGTTTATGCTGAGTCACTGCACATCCTGAAGCCCCTGATACATTTAGCATCCATGAGGGCGTTTGGAACTAAGGCTTGGAAACAGTGGGTGGTAGCCCTCTGTGTGGACCTTGCAAGTATGAAGATGTACAGTAAGTACATGAAAGATTTGACTTATGACCAGCGACTTGAGATTAGCCGCAGAAAGTTAAGCTTAGTTTTGTACTTACTAAGGAGTCCCATGTACAACGGTTATTCAAAGAATGTTATTGAGAATGCGTTGACATCTATGGCGCACAAAGTGCCTGCCATGTCATTTATTTGTGGACCAATAATTCAATATCTGAGCCATTGGCAAGACATCTATTTCTACATGTGGGCTTCATAGGAACTTTGTTACATTAATGGATACAGAAAGAAATCATTATTTGGACATTACAAATAAGTAACACATAGGTTGTGTAGTTTAAATAAGGTATTATTATGTTATTTTATTATTCATGACATTTTGATTATTTGGCATACAATTTATTGGTTGTTGACTTTGAAATGTGTATTCCACATTGTCTTCATTGTTGTACCTCGTTTCAAAAGTTAGATTACTTAATGTGTGAATGTTTCAATAATTCATGAGAATTTTGATTGCCAATATACCATTGTGTATTTGCTACCAAACATCAGTAAAATGGGTGCTGAGCTAGAGGTAAATTAGCTTTTTTATTTTGAATGCTAGAAAGATACATATTAGGTATTATTCTTTTTCTAAATATTCTTTGCTATTGTAAGTTTGTGAATGTCAATGGTATACTCGATTCTACATGACAATTAATATAGGATTGGTTTACCATGACAGAAAATTGACCTACTGACTACTTCTATCAATTTTAGTTGCATGCGAATTTTGTGATAAGATACAATTGGAGGTTATGAATATTTCTGAAGGCACACTGAAAGCTTGCTGATGTAAATGTTTTAAATAGCCTGGCGATGTTTATAGATGTCTGAAGCATAGCTGTTTGTCAAGAAATAAAGTAATTCTGAAGTTCAGACTAATTCTTACTTCCTGACTAGAATAACTATAATATTTTATAGTCATTTTACGTTCGAAAGTGGCTTTATATCATTTGACTTTGACTAGATACACAAGCCAAATTCACATACTTAATTAAAAAAACGTTCAAATTCAGGTTGCATTTGAACACAATATATCATACCAGGGATAATCAATATCAAAATATTGTCAGTGCCAATGTCAAGGTATGAAAAGGAATTGGTCAATTCTCAATTACGAATACATACAAAAAAAAAAACAAAACGGTCAGGTTTATGACTTCTTTATAATGAAATTTGATTAGAATTTTCTTACTCACCCATAATGTAATTTGTATCATTATTGTTTTGGGAAAGTCAGGGGCTTACTACTACAGTATGGTTATATCTGTCTGTGTCTATGTTGTTACTTAATTTCCAATGTACACAATAATTTTTTGCATTTATTATTATGTCACGTCGCCTCATTTATTGCTAAACTGGTTTGCCACTCAACCTTTGTTTTCTCGTCCAGTATTTACACTTCATGTTGACATGTGTATGACACATCCTTATCACTTATACTAATTTACTAGAAATAGGATGTTAACTAGTATTCTCCGTTCAATCCTCATAATAACATTATGCTTATACCCCTTATGGGTAGGCAGAAGTAAACAACATTTATTTATGTTAGAATGTCGATTATATACCTCAAGTTAACCTAGAAAGTTTTTATTATGCTATTTGTTCTGTAAACGCTTTCAGGATGATAATTAACATTATTTATGCAGAGGATATTTTTTAAATTTGATTGACTTGATTATGAAGTTTGCAATGTGAAGAATATAGGTTATTTTTCTATTGGCAAAAATTATAGATAAATAATATAATATTCTCTAAATATTTGAACTTTCATTTTTTACATCTGTGTGCTGTTTAATAATACAGAATTTGCTCCTTGTGCCAATATTCTATCTAGTACCTATTTGTCTAAGTAATAAAATAGGATTTGGTGCTAGAAGAAAGATTAGCGGTTTTATGACAAGATATGCGGGCAGTATCATTTTTATCAGTAGGTGCACAAGGGTGTTATTATTATGTGACTGTATTATGGCTTCACTAAAATGTAGTACCTAATTGTTTATCCAAAAAATTGTTTTTAGTACCTCCTGTTAGTGCTATTTAAAAACACAACTGTGTAAAAAACCTTGAGATGATAATATAAAAGCAATCAAATAAATAGGTGTTAGGTACAACACCCAGAGGAATAATTTAAATATATTTCAGTCAGTTAACTATATCGAAATTGACGATAAAATCGACTATTTCGTTAGTTTTGGGTTAAAGTGACATTGTTTCTGCTGAATCAGTTAAGTACCTACTTTTTAGGGTTCCGTACCCAAAGGGTATCCAACGGAATCCTATTACTTAGCCTCCGCCGTCCGTTCGTCTGTCAGCGGGCTGTATCTCATAAACCGTAATAGGTAGACAGTAGAAATTTTCACAGATTGTGTATACTATGTATTGCCGCTATAACAACAAATAATAAAAACTAAGGTCGGTATATGGTACGGGACCCTTCGTTAAACATTATCCCTGAGACAGTCGGGTAAAAATATTTGTGTGTTGTGCATAGTATAGTTTATGAAATATATCCCTTTCTTATAATCATACATATTCAAATAGTAAAAAATCTAAACATTCCAATAAACTGTAGTACTTATCTATAATTCTGTTATATATTGTAAATAGCAATAAAATATGTGTTGTGAAAATTGTTATGGCTCTTGAAGTTTTTCAATATTTTCTTTTTGTTGCATAATGCATCATTCGAGTAACCAAATGCATCAATTGTAAAATTTGGATATTTAAAACGATGTATCTTAACCCATATTACTATTATTTAAGCAAGAACAATGAACATTTATTTTAATAGTGTTAATCAATTAATAACGGTGGCCCCACACACTGGATGGTAGATAAAGCTAAGACAGTGTAATTATGACTTGAACAATATGATGATGAAAACCAGTCATAAAATTGTATTAAGATGTGAATGTTTACACCGCAGCCAGGGGATATGAAGCACTCACTGGACTGACAAATGGTTATTGTTTTCTAAGAGATCTGTAAATGAACAGGCACATTCATAAAACAAATCTAACCATATGCTTAAATACTGATGCAAATTACGAATTTAAACTATCTAAAGAATTCATTGAAATTAGTTTATGATTTTGTCTAAAACACACTGAAAATAGCACTTTTCAAACTCTTACAGTGTGGAGAATGATTCTACAGTTTTGGTCTCATAGAATACAATTAAGAAAATTACATACCTAAGTATTCTATGAAAATATTACTTTTTTTTTCACCAAGTACTTATTACATTTAGCCCAAAAATTAATAGGCTGTCAATGTACAATTAAATAACGAATCTGGATAAACATATTTTAACAAAGCAAGTGGTTAGATTATTTTTATAAACATAGATAATGTTTGTCAAAATGTTTAGCATCTCTCTCTGTCCTACAATATAAAGTTCCCTGGCTAAGTAAGACTTGTACTAAAGGATGTGGTATATAATTAATTAACTTATTTAGTGTATAAGTCTTTGGTTTGGTCAGTTTTCTATACTATTGTGAATTGTAATGGGTATTTTTATTCTAAAATATTTTCTCATTGTGGAAATAAGATGTTAAGTATATTATTATTGTTTTACACAGTCCCATGAACAACATGTAGTCTTTGATGATTGTTCTCCTGTTGTGTATGCTCTGTGGACAGTGCATACACAACTAAGTAAAAATTATTGTAACAAATACAGCGAGTCTAAAAAGCTCACTTTAGCAGAATCATAATATTAACCACAGTCCACACAACAATCTGTCAAATTCCATTTTCATCTTTATCGCTAACAAATTAGGTTCAAGATTGATTGGGAAAATTTGATAGTGATGGGTAGCGTGATGTGCTTTCTGATTCTGCTAAAGGGGCCTTTTTAGACCCCCAGATCTTTGATCCAATAAACAATGGCTTTTTTCCCGCTAGTGACAACTAGCGACATCCATGTTTTGTAGAATGTACTAAATAGTTCGAAGGATGCAGTTTTACATCTCCATGATTGTTTTGCTGTCCTCTGTCCTATTCATAGATGACTCTATTTCAGGAGTGAATATTGTCTTGGCAAAACTTTCTTTATGTAGGTATGTAAAATTGTATATCAATAAGAAGTAACATCAACTTAGATGCCCCTATAATATGGGGGTGGCGATGTTAGGTTATGTTTGTAGGTAACCTAACATCATCATCCCAATTGTTTTTCCACAGTAGATATTTTCTGTGTATACCTATGCATAAAGTAAAAACTTAGTGGTGAAACTGGTTATACATAATTAGACTGGAATCATTCAGCTTTTTACTATTTCACTTATTCCCAAGGCTGAAAAAAAAGAAAATTTTAAGTTAAGAAAATTTTAGTCTTGTGTAGGTACCTACGCGTTTGTTAATTCTTCTTTAGAAGCCATTGATGCCAAACACTGTGCCTTGTAGAATACTATAATTAATTAATATTGCACCTATAAAATTGTTAATGAATGAATTACTTGATTAACTTGCCTGATAATGTTACACCTGCTAATATAACTGATATCTAATAATGTATGTACGTAAATTATATACTTACCTAATAGTGTCAATTTATTATATTGAATGATTCCTTGAAACTTCATCACAGAACTGTAATTAATTATAACATTTTATTCATTGTTGATGGATCTTCTATAGATTATTTTATGTGCATTGAAGTTGTTGGAAGGAGAATAAACTCTGAGAATAAAAATAATGTTCTTAATTTTTTTTCTTATCATTTAAAACTTAATTCCTACCTTAGGCCTTTAGTGTGGGACGCTACTTGTGTCGATACTCTTGCGCCATCCCATCTTCCTAGCTCGTCGTGCTGTGCTTGAGCTGGTACTGCAGCTGCGGCTGCTGAGAATCTCAAACGTCGAAAATATTAGGTCTTTACCTATGAAATTGCCGTTCTGCAGTACTGGCCATTTCAAATCAAAATAATTTTTGTTTGGCTAAGAATTCTAATTTCAAATTAATTTTATTTTAAAAACATGGTATTTTTTTTCCAAAAGTACTCATTTGTTTATTGATTAGTGTTACATTTTCATCGCATTTCAATCTTTTTCGTCATCATGGATACGTTAAGAATTCGAGTAATTATGGAATATGAATACCGTCGTGGCAGCAACGCGGCACAAGCGGCACGCAACATCAACGACGTTTACGGAGCTAACACTACAAACCAACGCACCACCTGTTATTGGTTTGCTCGCTTCCGTTCTGGAAATTTCGACCTGAAAAATGAACCTCGCGGTCGTCCGAAGACTGGTCGACAATGACGAATTAAAGGCGATTGTGGAAGCTGATGATACACAATCTACGGCTGAATTAGCAGCAGGTTTCGACGTTAGTGTCAAAACAATATTGGGCCATTTGCGTCAAATTGGCAAGGTAAAAAAGCTTGACAAATGGGTGCCCCACGAACTCAATGATCGCCAGCGCGAAGTACGCGTCAAGACGTGCCTTGCACTGCTCAACGGACACACAAATGAAGGAATTTTGAACCGCATTGTTACCTGCAATGAAAAATGGATTCTGTTTGATAACCGCAAGCGCTCAGCAAGTTGGTTGGATCCTGGTTCAGCACCTAAACAATGCCCTAAACGAAAACTTACCCCTAGAAAAGTGATGGTCACTGTTTGGTGGTCTAGCGCCGGTGTGATTCATCACAGCTTTTTACCAAACGGGGTGAGCATTACTGCAGATGTGTACTGTGAAGAACTGAACACAATGATGGAGAAGCTGGCACATCTCCAACCAGCATTGGTCAATCGCTCGTCTCCGCTGCTCCTGCACGACAACGCGCGACCTCATACTGCACAGCAGACGGTCTCCAAGTTGCAAGAACTGGGGTTGGAAGCTCTCCGTCATCCGCCCTACTCACCAGACTTTGCGCCTACAGACTACTACATTTTCCAGAATTTGGATAACTTCTTGGCGGGAAAAAAATTCAATACCCGAGAGGCAGTACAAAATGCCTTTGAAGAATTTGTTGCCTCCCGTCCAGCTGATTTCTTTAAGAAGGGCATCAATAAACTGCCACTGCGTTGGCAAAGATGCATTGATTGCATGGGTGATTACTTCAATTAAAACAAATAAAAACTACATGAAAAAAATTCGTTTAAATTTTTTCATACAAAACGGCAATTTCATAGGTAAAGACCTATTATAACAACCTTATTGGCAATTATATTTTTGAGCCGTTTGGGGTTGAAACTCTTGGACCGCGGGGTCCGAGTGCTTATGCCTTATTTAAAGATCTTTTAAACGCTTAGTTGACACTTCGCGTGACCCAAGGCCTAGCTTTTACCTCGGACAGAGGATAAGCATTGCCATACAACGTGGCAGTGCCGTCTTTTGGGCTCACTTCCAGTGGAAAGCGACGCGGACGAATTTTTTTACACCTTATTTTAGTTAGGATTTCTTATTTTAAGTGTATATATTTTGTTTTAATAAAAAAATACTGTAAGAAGGACTCTTACTTAGTTACTTTTATTCGCTGAATTGTTTGGTACCAATAAATAGTCAATATTCAGTTCTAATCATATGAAAATTATGTAGGTTCATTTCAGAGGTGGTCTTTTGAGGAAAGCACCACACAGACTTGAGAGGGCCTGTTCAGACAGTATAGGGATAAGTACTTCTGCAAAGGTATTAGTACGGCAGAGATCTATGGTAGCAACTAGGATTAGGTACAAAGACAGTAAGACATAGGTACTTTGACCGACGAGATGGAGGTGTCCAGCTCTAGGGTCGCTCCGAGTGCAGGTCTATCGGCTATTGACAAGAACTGGGCTCAAATCCGGATAGCTAAAGGATGAGATATAGGAACCTACAACGTAAAACTCGATCTGCCGTTGATTCGAGAGACCTAAGAACCACCTATTGTCAGCAATGAAATGTTGTTCACCCGAGATGCTAAGAGGATCGTCATCTACAGGCCGATTTCGCTCACTGCTGAGCGCAGGCTTCTCTGCTTGTGCCAATCCTCACGCTCCAGTGCTAAGAGAATAGTTGGGCCGTATTTTGCAGAAAGTTGGTAGGCCTCCCTCAACGTGAACCGAGGCCCTGGTGAGAGACACCGGTAGCTGATGGATGCATGGCACACTGGACTGGTTATTGTGGTGACACTTGGGGGAGTGTTTAGCAGTGGACGTCTTTCGGCTGATATGCTGATGATGATATTCTGATGATAGAAATAATATATAATAGTATAAAAACAGTTGCATGAGAGATTGATTACTGAGATAGATTCATATATCTACGCTTTTGATTTTGGTTCAGATACGCTTTCACAGCACTGCCACAGTGTCTTACTGAATAAGCGTAATGAGTTGTGTTCTATCTCTCAAATAAAACAAAAATAATATTTAATCTAGTTTATTAGTTTAATATTATAATTACATAAAATTAATTGTAGAATAATTTTCGAAACACCATTCGGCCCGGATCAATTAGCTCGGCGAGCGTATATAATGTAAAAGAACCTAATACTTAGTAATCAATCAAGTTACACCTGAGTCTTAATAATAAATTATAAATATATTTGTACATATTAAAAATTGATCTTAGAATAAATTATAGTTGGGTAAAAATATAATATAATAGGAATTAAAAGCAATACCTACCTATCAATTGTAAAATCTTGGGGACTTAAAAATCCTTGTTTGGCTACCATACGGTCATAAAATATTTCAATACGTATTTACTTTTTTTTTACAAGTTTTGATCCCTAACGTGATCATGTCCGACCGAGCAGGGCTTTATCGAAGTCGATAGATAAATAGTAGAAAGATATAAAATAGCTAAGACAAAACTTTCCTAAATAGTGAATAATGTTAAAATATTTTTTGTTTTATTAATCTTAAGAATCACAGGGGGACGGTAGTGGTTAGGCAGACATAAAATATTAAAGTTCTTTACAATTCATCTATCGACGTCGGAACTTCGGAAGGCAACAGAAAAACATAAAGGTATACAACAGAAAACGTTAATAAAAAATAATTTCAGAGATTACAATTTTATTTACTAAACAACAAAAAATTATACAAAAAATATTATTATATGTGTCAGAGGACACGTCATACATCGATACATAACTATGAGAAATTACAGTATAGATAACCTAACTATATGCCTAACAAAACTATAAAACTAAAATTTGCTAAAATCTTAAAACAAATTGGAATAATTGGCTTTGACTCCGCATGTTGTGAGACAAATTGCCGTTTCAGATGCAACCGATACTGTTATTAAAAAGTATGATTTTTGATGAAATAAGCACGATTAACTTGATATGTCTTGTGTACCGGTCGCCGATCACACGAACAGAGTAACATAGAACATTTATAACCTACATGTTTAATAACTACAGTTGGTACTGGCTGAGCCACAGTCAGTACAAAATATCAGTTTCGAATCACTCTAAGCACGTAGTTCACCATTGAAATCAGACTTCGTCTTAATCCAACAGAGACCGGCGTGCTACCAGCATAAACCACCCTTATTAATACATCTAATATTACACTAATAAAATATAGGCCCAGTTATAAACATTAGGCCAGTATATGAAGTTAGCTACAGGTGCGAGCCTCGTCCGAACGGGGAAAAGAGAGGAAAAGGTGACAGTTACAGTGTTGCCAAGAGTTTTATATAAAATACGAAGCCCCAATCATCGGACGAGCGGTACAGCTTTAGAAATAGCGCATGAATGTAGTTAGCGCCTTGTCAACTAGACTTTCAAAGTATACTCAACAAAAATCTTTAAAATAATGTGGCACCAAATATGGACAGGATTATAACGTTCAATATTTATACAATTTCTTAAAACGATTTATATAATTCTATTATAATACATAATTATAGGATTTGTTCAACCAAAATTCAATAATTTGGTTTACATTGACGTTTTAGAGTTACAACACGAATGACTGAGCAAATAGTCAGTGCAATAAAGAAAACAAAACTGTTCAATTTGTAATTTTGTTTGTGGACGTATTCTGCTTCCAATTCTTAACCTTTTGAACGCCACGGTCGGCTAAAGCCGACAAACGATAAAGTGCCCAACACACCACCGTCGGCTATAGCTGACAAGCAAAAAACATTTTAAGTACAAAATTAATATTATACTAAATCATCAAGTTTTCTGTGATTACGTTACGAGTAATATTTTATTTAAAAATTTGGAACCAAAAGCAATTATTAGTTGGTAATCAATAATATAGTATATTAGTAGTAGTGTAGTGTATTATTATTAGTTGGTGTAGTGTGTAGTGTGGTGTGGTGTGTATGTGTTGGGAATCCGTATTGTTTTGTTCAGATAGTTGCGCTGAATTTGTGCTTGGCATGGGAGGGATGCCGATGGGTCAAAAGGTTAAAGTTCAAAGCCTGAATGTGCACTAAGTGGCTCTCTGAGAAGGTTTCTATGTAACTTCAGCTACTTAGAATAAAAAGTACTGCCATCGTTTTCGAATCACAAAACTTCCGAGTACACTGACGCCTTACTATTCTAGTCACTCCAGAAAACCGTCAATGTATACCGAATCGTCAAAACCTAACAACTGAAACAGTAAATATTTCTTTTAGATTGGGTACTTTTGAATTTAGTCGGCAATAAAAAGGATAAATGGAAATTAATATTTATGGCTTGACAACGTTCAAACTAGGTTAACATGAAGAACTGGACTAAGTACTCTGCATAGCTGTCAAAAGTATGAGGTCAGCAAAGTTGAATGTATTCTATAATTCTGATAGGTCTACGTCGGCTATACTCAACTTCCAAACTTTTCTGTGTCTGTCAATTTGTCAAGTATTAGAAAATCCCATTCGTTAATGTATTATTTATTTTGACACTTCTGGGCTACCAACCTAGTTCCTAGGTTCCTGCACGCTAAAGAGGCTTAGGAAGAAGAACGGTTGAATATGGCTGGTCTACACCATGAGCTGCTAGTGTTGCTTTCGTCCTACAAAAGAGACATGTTTTAGCGACCCACTTACATCGCCAGGGGGCGGTGTTGGTTAACATTGTTGTTGGTAACTTGCATTGAACAAACTAGATGGCGCCGTCAGCTCAACACGCGTCTTAACATTCTTGTGGCTTATCTAATATAGTTTCTTCGGTTCTTCGGAGACTGCGCATATTCTTCCATGCAATCAGTACCGTTACAAGAATATGTTTCATGGAAAAAATAATATATATTTTTAACTATTTTTAACCGACTTCAGAAAAGGATCTCGTTGACCTGTTATGTTTCGGAAATAATTACTGTGATTTTTTATTTACTTATGACTTTGAAACAAAACAATACGTGTCTGTTTATTGTTTATCTTACTAAGCGAAAAATTTGCGCGCTATCTCCGAAGTAAGCCTTTGTTTTCGGGAGAACCACAATTTGGCGAATAAAATATGACTTGTCCCATAACTAGTGTGTCACAGTTTTACGTCTAAGCTAGAATGTAAATGACTTTCGATTGGTCAATAGCCATATTTTACTTTCCAAAACTCTGTTCTTCCAAGGTTGTGAGATATATATTTTGAACGTTGTTAAACCATAGAGTGTACGGCTTTAGCTGCTAACTCCCCCTGCTATGGTGATGGGAAGCGGAGCGAACTCTGAAATAATAGAAAAACGTCTAATTAGAACAAGGATTTAATAATAACACAACGCATTTTTGACAAAAGTCCCAAGTTTGATATGGTTTCCAATTTCTTAATGAGGGCATTCAGAAAAAATCATGCCACCAGTAGGCGCCACTTAGATGCGAGCTCCTCTTATTTGAAAACATTACTTAGACTATGGTCTAAGTAATGTTTGATGTTAACATGACGTTGACATTTATTTAACTGCCGCAGAAAACATAAGCATTTTGACAGCCTGGACCTCACGCCTTAGTGCTGTCATCGCCTGCCAGTGCGTCATTTCGGAAAACCCTCCTTCAGACATCGCGCCTTACCTCCGATACCTGAATTAGGAATAGGAAGTTGAGAATTTACTTTAGCCCGAAAACTTGTCAAAATATGAAATTAGAGTTGAACACGTTCTTAACTCTTTAGGAGTTAGCTGATTTCACAATCTAGTCTATAAAATCTTTTGTGACTAGGGTGACTGAAATGAACGAACTAATTAACAAAATGACTTTCATAAGGCACTTGTCTCACCGCCGGCGATCAGTGAGTAGCGAGTAAAGCGTCAATCTCGAAACGAGATGGTGAGCAGTAAGTAGCGAGTGGAAAGTTTCGTTAGTTGTGACGCTGGGCTTTCAGCGAGTGCTTTAGTGCGACGGGCCACACTATAGGTAGAAATTACCGCTGTTTGGTGAGTTCTGAACGCCAAGCAAGCATCGCCGAGTGAGTACAATCTTTGATAGGTCTTGGCGCTGCGATCAACTAGAGATAAGAGCCGCTCGCCGCCAGTGTGAACAGCCAGCTATCGACTATAAACGTGTGTCTTTTTTACTCTCACTGGATCTATATATTTTGTCCCTTTCCTCAGCAAACAATAAATAATAAGCCGATAGCTACTGCTTCACCGCCGGCGGTAAGACAAATTCCTAATGATGCTGGGACTTCCGCTCAAAGAACGAAAAAGAGTTACTAAATTCTGCTGGGCAGAACCGTTTTGGCACAAGCCTTATTATCGGTTATCAAAACCGATGTTGGTATGCTGCCAGCTTATCTATGGTGCAACCGAACAGGGTCTGTTCCTCCCCGGAGCAAGTAAGTATCTTTTTGCAAGTTCCGTTGGTTTATTGCTTTGCCATTTATTAATTTATTTAATACTTCATGCACACAAATGTACAGGGGTGGACTTAATGCCATAGGCATTTTACAACAGTCAACATTTGGGTGACGCAGAGACAAATAGTGGCTATTGACGCAAGTTTATTATTAACTTTTTTTTTTCTTTTTAACTTGAATGCTATGAAAGAACCTTACTCGACAGTGGCGCCAACTGGTGAGTATAAAAACGGTAGCCCTCATTGTGATGTGTGTTTATTTTATTCTTGTTACTTTATTATACGTAGGTGAGCCATAGGTGCACGGTGCACCTCTGCCTAGTGGGTCCTGGTGAGTCCACACGATAGAGACTTTTATCTATATGGACCATCAACTTTGAATAAAAAAACGTCCCAAACGTCCGACATGTGCGAGAGTCGAATTCGCGTGCAAAGGGTTCCGAACGAATTTCATTTTTGTATCATGTTATTTTAACAATTTAGACTTCTTATAGGTTTTCCTGATAAAGATCAGATAAAGAGGTTAGGTAAAGATCTTTTATCTCCATTTTTTTTTTTCAAAATTTTAGGCTCAGTAGTTTCGGAGATAAAGGGGGCAACGGTCTAATTTTTTAAATAACTTCAAAGGTTACTTCTAGGCAAGCGTGCTCCATCTTCGACCACATCTTCGCTTACCATCAGGTGAGATAGTGGTCAAACGCGAGCCTATCATTAGTAAAAAAAAAGCTATGTATTTTAAAATTATGAACACAATATTATTAATACCTTCACAATAAGCCCTTTCATTTGATATGCCACACGGTACAGTTTTAAAAACTTTTATTTTATTATCTAGTTTGTCCGCCAAAAGTGGCCCCCACACTACAAAATTTATAAATTTCGCAGAAGACCATATGTGTATCGAATTTTAACAGAATAGGTCCAGTAGATGCGGAGAAAATTGGCACCCGAGTTGTCCTATAAGGGTTCCGTTTCTTACAGATGTTTGGATCCCTAAAAATCCTTCACACCGACATATTTTGTCTGCATTGTTTTATTTGTTGCATAGGCGAAATTCGTGTGGAGCCAACATAAGCTTAATATGATGTTATATTATGTTTTTAGTTGTACGAGATAGTGTGTGACACTTCGGCTGTCACACGAAGCCAGGAAGTATTAAATAGCGGAATAATATGTACATATTAACGAATACAGAGCCTCCTCCGTTTTTGAAGTCGGCTAAAACGGAGACCTTGGTATACCATACATAATCATCTTAATACCTATAGGTCTCTCCGTTTTAGCCGACTTCAAATCCTGATAATTAAATAGTGAAGGATGTAGAATTATGTTCATTGCTAACATTCGTTTTCTAGACTTATTCTATTTAAACATGACGGAATCCTTTCAAATGCTTTATTTTTACAGGACATTTAATTTTATCTTTTCTCTATCTCAGTAATGCAGTATCGTTGCTTGTCCTTATCCAACGAAATATGGAGATGGTATTGATGGTGATATGAATATGATGTAAGGTATGGACGAGATTATTCCTGGCGTATGGCGTTAGCAATATAGAAGAGAGCCTATACCTCACAGTGGATGAAGTCGTGCTCTTGATGCAGATGATGATAGTATGAGATGTCTGTACCTGGGCAGCTTACTGGTCGAGCCTGTCACAGGATTCCTCCTCCTCTCACCTCTGGGCGTTATTGGCGGGAGGCTGGGTTATATGATGTTAGTATGATGGTATGGACGAGATTATTCTTGGCTTATGGAGTTAGCAATACAGAAGAGAGCCTTTACCCCACAGTGGATGAAATCGAGCTCTTGATGAAGATGATGATAGTATAAGATGTCCGTTCCTGGGCAGCTTACTGGTTGAGCCAGTCCCAGGATTCCTCCTCCTCTCTACTCTGGGCGTTATTGGCGGGAGGGGAGCTGGGTAATATGGTGTTAGTATGATGGTATGGACGAGATTATTCTTGGCGTATAGGGTTAGCAATACAGAAGAGAGCCTTTACCCCACAGTGGATGAAATCGAGCTCTTGATGAAGATGATGATAGTATAAGATGTCCGTTCCTGGGCAGCTTACTGGTTGAGCCAGTCCCAGGATTCCTCCTCCTCTCTACTCTGGGCGTTATTGCCGGGAGGGGAGCTGGGTAATATGGTGTTAGTATGATGGTATGGACGAGATTATTCTTGGCGTATAGAGTTAGCAATACAGAAGACAACCTTTAACCCACAGTGGATGCAGTTGAGCTCTTGAGAAGTGAATGATAGTATGAGATGTCCGTACCTGGGCAGCTTACTGGTTGAGCCAATCCCAGGATTCCCCCTCCTCTCTACTCTGGGCGTTATTGGCGGGAGGGGGGCTGGGTAATATGATGTTAGTATGATGGTATGGATGAGATTATTCTTGGCGTATAGGGTTAGCAATACAGAAGAGAGCCTTTACCCCACAGTGGATGCAGTTGAGCTCTTGAGAAGTGAATGATAGTATGAGATGTCCGTACCTGGGCAGCTTACTGGTTGAGCCAGTCCCAGGATTCCTCCTCCTCTCTCCTCTGGGCGTTATTGGCGGGAGGGGGGCTGGGTACCCTGCCCAGCTGTGACAGATCGCGTCCATCCACGTTGCGAGTGGTCACTGACTCCTTGTGAGGAACCGACTCGTTCCTGAAAATTTGCGGAGACTTTTGTTCAGATTGACACAGCTTACGTCGTTTTCGACCAGCTTGGTTTCAGTTTTACGGTAAGCGTCGTGCCTGGCAATAAAACACATTTCGTTTTCAACACGTCCAACAAATATAATGTCGTCGTTCTCTTGCCCTCATTTCAATTTATTTTAAGTCAGCGCAGTTGTCTTCTTTTTTCATGTATGTGTCTCTATTTGTCTTCGTATCGGAAGTCACTTCCTTTTATTAACAACTTCTTTAGGATAGGCCATCCATGAAGAAAAGGCTAGGCAGATGATGATTGTTTTACGTTTTCAACACCTGCATGCTTCGTCATTAGACGACGATTTATATTATTAAAATTTATATCTCATTTAAGTGCACTGTACCTATGTTTTAAACCTTTTTAATTATTGTGGGAATCGTAAAACTAGAGCTATACTTAACTATCGTCGTTGTAGTGCAAGAAATAACTAAATGCAAAACGCTAGTTTCGAGATAATCGCGTTTTAAAGTTTTTTTGTTCTCATGTACATCAGTATAACACATTTATTTATTTATTTATTTTATTTGGCTCCTCAACAATGAGTACACCACAACATTTACAAAAAATCATTCCATTCCCAAGTTTAAGTGCCTCATCACTTAAAGAGGAGCACCACATGCACTACGCTGCACGCACACATGAAAAATTTCAACTCAGAACAACAGGTACACAACTACACAGTGACAGTAACAAAGTTCACGACATCTAGCCATCTAGGTGACTATCTTAGGAAACACACATTACCGCTTATATCTACAAAAATAATTCCTATGAACATAATATTGATATCTTTACCTTGCATTCTAATAATCAGGAAATTATGTAAATATATTTACCGTTACTGAGAAATAAAATAAAAAGTAAGATAGTTAATTTTAGCATAGGTACTCAAAAACCGGCCGAGTGCGAGTCGGACTTGCACACGAAGGGTTCCGTACCATAAACCTTATTTTTTTTTCTTTTTTGTTATAGCGGCTATAGAAATACACAATCTGTGAAAATTTTAACTGTCTCCCTTTATTTATTATATTACGGTTCTTGAGATACAGCTCGCTGACAGACAGATGGACGGACGGACGGACAGCGGAGGCCTAGTATTAGGGCTTCGTTGGTTGCCCTTTGGGTACGAAACCCTAAAAAGTGTAATTTTAGGTTAGTTAGTTAACTTTTTTGTTACTTAATTAATTCTTAGTATAGCTGTATTGTATGCGAGTAGTAACTAAGTAACATTAGTGAGCACAGTGTGCAGTGCAGCCCCGGTAAATTGAGAAAACGTTAGAACAAAACATTGACATAAATTACCGTATATTTAAACTCAAGTATCGTTAGTTAAATTTCATCGACTGACTTTTTGCCTAAAAAGTAGTTATGTACTTCTGACATTCTCGTATTATTTGAAATACTAAAAATCAGCTCTTTTACCTTTTCATAAGGGTAAAAATATTTTGACATCATAAAATCATTTTTGTCTAAAAATGTCACTTAGTGACTTCTTGCACTCATCGACGCTATCTCAAGACCATCCCGAGTTGATATTATCTTATTAATACATGTTCCATTAAAAGTCATAACCATGACATCCAAAGACTGGATGCATGCGTCCTTCGAGAGACGTCACATACTTCGTCAGTTTTAAATTCGCTGACATGCATTGCACTAGGGTTGGGCAAGTGAAAAACATATTTCCATAATTATCGTTTCGTACCTGTTTAAAAAAAGTATCGTTAAAAATAGAGTGAAAAATACCGATATGTCGTCAGTTTTTATATGATTATTTATACATAACAAACATATTCCCAAAACATTCAAAATTCGTAAAAAATAATACACAAATGATGAATAATTTTAAACAATATGTATACGTTTGCGGTCAACTTGCAGCGGGTAGCGTACAAGCTAGTTAAATACGAAACCAGAGTTGCGTTAAAAATATAATCGAAACTGATACGAACTCGATACTCTAAGAAGATGTCCCATTCAACATTTTTGCCGATGAGAAATCCGCACACAACTTTATTCTTCATAATCAATCCGAAACAATTAATTTCGCTTTACCCACACGCAGTCAAAGCATTCCATATCAATTTAGTCTCCAAGTTTCAAGCAAGAACAACAAGAAAGTGGTACGAGTATCACTAACTTATGCGAATCAATATATTCACTTAAGCGGAAACATGGGCGGCGAGACTTTGTATGTAAAACGCTCTCGACTGTCTTCTCCTCCAATAGTGGACTGATTAAAGAGGTTAAAGAGAGTGAAGACTGACTACTATCGCTTGCGGTCACGCGAGTTTTCAGTTTTCACCGCCTTTATTTTAGATTTAAGTACAAGAAAAAAGAAAAAAAATACGCGTCCAATTTTATTTTTTTTATTTGTAATGTGTTTGCTCTTGACTCTAGTCTATGTCAGAGATGACAGAGACAAAGTCTATTCATATTATTTGGAAATGTATCTAACAGACTAATTAGATGTTTTTCAGGAAAGTGCCCTATTCTAGAAGGAGATATGTTCAAGAGTCATACATACCACTGGCTATAGGGCTCCGACGTGGAGCTCTTCATGGCGCCGTAGCCGGAGCCGGAGCCCTGGTAGTTGTTACCGCTGGCATTGGATGCGCGGCGCTGATCAGTGGTTCCGCCCAGGGTGCTCCAGCCGCCCCTAGTGTTTACCTGCGATTCACACTGGATGGTAACAGATTCAAAAACAACAGGGATATTACGGAGGTAGTTTTACTAAACCGAAGTTGAAGTCTGTTTTTTTTTTTTTTCATTTGTTTTGTCGGTGTCGGAACCGGAATCGCAAATCGTGGCAGAAAACAGCCGTGCTACGACGATAGAAATCACGTGGCGAAGAGGATTCCCCACGCGACATGCCTAAACGTGTATGTACACGTTAACAATAGCTGCGGATAACGTGTATGCTCCGCTTTAAAACATTCTAATTTAAAAGTGTTGGAGTTACTTCTTTCTGGAGTTGGAGTAGAAAATCCGTAACATCCTTATAGAAGCTAGCAACACTTGAATTAATCATTCTTTTCGTGTCTTTCTAAAGGACCATTTAAAGAAGACCCTAAAAATATTTAATAAAATATAAATATATATTTCGTAAAATATTGAATAATTAAAAATATAGTCGGAACTGACAGAGTTACAAAGAATTTCTTGTTTCAAAATTTGATAATTATCACTTATTCTGAATTCATATAAAACAATGTTTTTCTTTAAATATAATTGAAAGGAAGACGCTCCGCTCCTGTTGGTCGTAGCTTGATGTTATATGATATCTGCGACTTTCTCTACAAATGGGCTATCCAAAATTAAAATTATTTTTCAAGTCGAACTAGTACTTCCTGAGATCAGCGCGTTCAACCCGACAAACAAACTATAATATTAGTATAGATAAAGTGATTGATGGTTGGTACTTAGTAGTCAATTCGCTAAACAAACAATGAACCTGAATTATGTATTACGTATTAAAATAAAGCACTGCTGGCCGTACACGTGAACCAGGGAAGCTCGCCAAAGTCGCCGAGAAAGTATGAGTTTTCATGAACACAAGGTCTATTATGGAAGTTTAAAATAAAGAGAAACTTGGTGTTTGTGCCCTGTCTGGTTTGTAAAGATTCGTGTATTTGTGTTACATAGTCACTTCAGAAACTCTGTTTCGTTACCCAGTCCTCCAAACAAATTGTAAAACCTTTTTGCACGTGACTGTATTAACGAATATTTCGTAACAAACTAAACCGTTAAAACCTATGCGGGTCATACACGTTCAAATAATTTGATCAAACAGTCTGGTTCAAACTGTTTAGTCAAATAGAAATACGAAATTTTGTATTATTCATGCCATTTGAAGGCTGATTTTTGATCAAAGCTTCCCACAGACGTTCATGCCAATTTGATCAAACAGCCTGTTGATCAAATTATTGGAACATGTATGGCCCGCATTAGGTAAAGTTAGTATTTAGCTGTCAATTCATCCAATCACGGTAAAATGTCAGTTCACTTCAAGCACACACAAAATGAGTTTTCACGGTGGCATGTATCTATACTATACTAATATTGTAAAGAGCTGTATCTAAACTTTGTGAGGACATCTCTGGATCTACTGAACCAATTTTAAAAATTCTTTTACCAATAGAAAGCCAATAGAAATTCTTTTACCAATAGAATTAATTGGTTGAAACTAAACATAACAAAAATTAACTTAAAATCAGCAAAAAGCTAGCGAGCTTTAGAACAGAGGCAAGGAGCGTCAAAAAGTTTCGACACGATCCTTTCAGTTTGTAGTGACAAGACAACTACAAAGAAAAAGTGGAAATCAAAGAAAAGTAGGTGAAGTGAGCTGTCATTTCACTTGACGGTCGGGATTGACAGTTCACTTCACCGAGGCCTATACTCTACCTCTATGTCTATTTGCTGTAACCCTTCCACAGTGTTGTTTTTTTTTAACCCAAAGGTTGACTGGTAGAGAATGCCTTGTTGCATTAAGTCCGCCTATGTACCACTATTGTACATGAAGTTTAAATACACTATTTTAGTTGTTTTTCTAAAATAATACAATTTCTTAAACAATATAACATTTCTTAAAATAACTTACTTTTTCAGTTACAGTGGAGGCCATCTCGGACACTTTCTGCGAAGCGATCCCTCCATAACGTACGGCACTTTCGGTGGCGGTGCGGGCCGCCTTGCTCACGGACGAAGCAAACAGTGACCATCCCTGCATCAAAATCGTGGATTATGAGAACTTAATCTATCCATTCCATACAAACTTTCAAACCCTTATTCTTGGAAAGTAATGAAACTTAGGACGCATGCGCAAGATATAGTAGGTCTAAAGAGTTATTAAGAAGGAAAGAGAGAGAAATTTTAAGTTTTCTATGAAACGTGAAAATCGCTGTCTCTTTCTACGTGAACTCCACCGTTGAAACTTAGGTGGGTAATGAAGTGAACTGTCATTCTATCTTTTTTATCCGGATTGACAGCTCACGTCATGTTCGCTTCACCTAAGCTTACACGGTGAATGTTTTACAGAATCGCGCTGCTGTTCTCAACTAACTTTTTCGATTTAGGTTTCTTGTGCGGTCACCTGTCCAACAATGAAACAGTTGTACATAGTGAAACTTTGCGATATTTCTAAAACAAGACGTTGGCAGATAGTGCTGGATAGCAAGAAAGGACACGCTTAGGACACCCCCGCACACGCCATGTTTACGGACGAGCGGCGTGTAAGAGGACGTCTCTGGTGACACATAACCTTAGATATTGCTACAAAAACGGAAGATTTTTTTGTGATGTTTGGTGATTTTTTAGAAAATTATCGAAAATAATATCGTATTGTTTAATATGACGTGGCATTCTGTACATTTCAAAATGTTTTTTGACCTGAATCTGTATGAAAATAATCCACTTCTTATTGATTTTTTTCTATGGCTTATAAAACGTGGTTGGTTTACAATCAAACGAAAGCATGTTGTATACAATGAAACAGTGCGTTGGTACCCACACTACCCACATTATTCCGTTACATATGCTAAAAAGAATTAAAATGATACGGATTTGAAGAATCAAATGTTTATTTTTATTTTTTCTGCACAGACCTGTAACACAGGGACAGGGTGATTGATTTCTTGTTAGTCCGGAACTAGTAGGTCTCTGTGATTTTTAATGTTCAAGTCTGATTAATAACTTAGGTAATAATTACTAAGAATAAGGATATTTTTTTCATATACATCTTTAATTTACTGATTACTTACCTAGTTGATTAAAAGCAAACAAAATACCTACATACCAACAAACATACTACTTACTAATTAATTGTACCTAATTAACTGTTTCACTGTATAAATTCAAGTGTTTCATTGAATGCACATATGCGGACACAATTAAACATAGTTCATTTTTATTAAAAATCTTGATAACACATATAACTATAAAAGTAAAGTAAAAATTTTAAATACGATGCGATTACTAGCTAAATTATCTATCTTGGTCAAAAAATTAGACTCGTAACTTAAGAACCGACAGAGACAGGATGGTTTGTTTGGGTGTTTCATTTGTGAACAGGTTACCCTATACGATATAAGTAACAAGACAATTAGCAGGTTTCATTACAATAGGTTCATTAATTTCCTAGAATAAGGACTTGAAAGTTTGTATGAAACACCGTGACGAGTAAACACTCTGATATGACGTGCATAGGAGTCGTCCATTAATCACGTGAGGCTCGAAACGGGGGGAGGGGGTGAAGTGAGATATCACGTGTATACATTTCTTCATTAAAGTATGTATTTAATTAAAGATAATATTCCTATTTGTTTGAAATACTTTGAAACAAAAACTACATGTGATTTTGGATAGAGAGGGGGGGGCTTTAGTATAGACCTCACCATGTATCACCAGTGTTGAAAACATTTTGTGATTTATAGACGACCCCATAGACATCTGTACCACTGCCGACGATTAGCGGAAAGTGAGAAGAGCGACTAGGAAACGCGAGTATTCTTCACGCCACCAAGCGACTTTGATAACTTTTGTCGCAAACGCCGAACTAGTGAAGAATGAGTAGGTAGTTGACAAAGGTGTGAGCAATTATCAATCTCCTCTTATTTACACGGGACACGCTTACAACGTATACCAGCAAGAAAAGAGGTCAATGTACACATAATTGTGAAGAACATCATCAACGATTTCATGATTGGTTCCTTAGTAATAACTAAGGAACCAATCATGAAATCGCGACAGCTCGCTGCATGGGGCAGTCATTTTTTTCAGGCGTTGCGTTTATTCTATTATTCTCGTATATGGTTTACTGTCAGTATATTGAGTGAGAAGATAGCTAGTCGCTTTCCGTCAGCAGTGGGGCAGGTGCCTTTGAACATGCTATAGTCCATGCAATTCAGGAATGCCTCATGTTTATGTCACCGTGACATTAACGCGCCTTCGTGAAATGCAACAACAATAAGTATTACTTGTCCTGCACATGCAATGAGTCTTAATTGGGTAGAAAGGCTACTTTATTTTACTTGTTGGCATAAGCAAAAACGATGCATCTGACCTATAAACAAAACTGAGACCAAAAAATAGAAAGATCAGGAGCCAAATCTACTACTAATTCTTGTTAAATAACGTTCGCATTTGCATGACGTCAGTTGCAAACTGTCAAAAAAGCCTCACTTTCCATTTTTGACAGATAATAACTTTTTTTATGGATGGGAAATCATTAAATGATTTCTCCGGCTCTGGGCGGAGCAGAAGGGAATGTCTGACTCTTGCTGACTAAAACCCATCCGTGTTTGTCTTCGTGTCTATTTGAGTTCCAGGGCCGCGGTGACTCTTTCGAACAGATTCCGCAAACCTGGCAGGCACTGGCCATAGCGGTGCCCTTCTTCAATGCTGACATCACTTTGAAGCGCGCGTGGAACACTGCGCGACGTCGATCCGGGCTTGGTTCTGATCGGACAACAAGCCACCCAACGCTCGCTGTCCGATGAGGCGATTCCTGTAACTCCCGATACCCGGGGCGTATTCTTCTGTTTCCCTCTCTCTCACAAGTTCGGCCTCCTCCTTCGCAGAAGGAGGTGACCGCTTCCCATGCCTCCTCGCTCCGGACCATAGATTGAACCAGGGCCGGTCGCGAAAGGTCGCTGCCGCGCCGCTGACATATTATAATAACTCAGATGCGAATGTGAACGTTGCATAAAAATTAGTAGAAATGACCCTCTGAAATAAGTATTGAAGATTTATTCCGCAAAAAGATTTTTCACTAGTGTAACTCGAGTATAGAAGCGTCAACTCGTAGTTAAATATAAATATGTACTAGATATTATGACGTATTAATAGTTTTTTTTTTAACAGGTAACAAAATTTTGTCTAAAGAGAGCCTTGTCTAGCGAGAGAGAACGAGATCCTTTTTCTTGGATGGCATAATTTTTCCTGCACATTACTTAGTTAGGACGAAAATAAATAGGACCAAGATATTATTGATCTAAATGCATAGTTCTCGATTCATCTCCTGAGGAACAAGGTTTAATGACATCATACAGTTAAAAAATGACAGCATGCGTAAGAAAAGAGCAACGAGTAAATGTTTTCGTGAAGCGAATTCATTAATTTATTGAACAGAGATGTACGTAGTAAAGGGTTACATAGACCGCATATTTTCGCCTGTCGTTTATCTTTGTAGCAACCATAAAATAATGTAAGAGGGCCAATTCTACAAATTTTTAAGCATCGTTTGCATTAGCTTCTGTCAAAAAAGCCTCAATTTCCATACATTTTTGACAGATTGAAGATGAGAATAGCGATGTTGCTTAAATTTTGTAGAATTGGCACTCAGTTATAAAGTCTAATAATTGACGTTATCTGCTGTCTTCGTGTAATCTTTTAGGTCCGCTTGCACCAGTCCGAGCCGAGTTGGTTGCTAATAAGGGCCCGTTATGTATGAAATAGTTGTACCTAGTTCAACCTCGTGTTAGCAATTCTCGAGTCATGTTTTGGCGCCATCACTTGGTGAGAAAGATGGTTTATGATAAACTCAGAAATGCATGGGTTAATGACAATGAGAAGTCGCCAAGAACAAAGGTAAGTTCAGAAGGTCGTGCGAAAACATGCGAATGTTTGCGAACGTTTTATAAAATGAATACATACGATCCGCAACGACCGCCCATATGATATGGGCTTGTCCGGGATAAACCGCTCTTTCTCTTCGTTATGCCGTTTGCGCGACCGTTTGAACTTGCCCTTAAAAAAGTATAGCTTTTAGGAGCTCGTATCTCGAACTTTTGTCAGTTCTCAACAGGCGTGTGTTAAGTTTATTTCTGTATTATCAATCATTTGATGAGACGGAAACGAAAGTAGAATAAAAGTTTGAAGAAATTTTCAAGACGGGGAAAGGCCACGGGCAGGTCGCGTGAGAGGAGCATTAAATAATAATTCACTATAATACTGTTTGAACTCGAAATTAGTTTGAGATTATTGAACTAAGAGTTGACAGTGAACTTAACGAAATGCGTCGATAATTAGGTCGAAGTCGTCATAGCGCTTTGAAAATGTACAAAAACAATAGAAGAGCAAAATCAACCGGCCAGGTGCGAGTCGGACTCGCACACGAAGGTTTCCGTACCGTAAGGCCGCGGACACGAACTCAGCGGCGCGGCAAGTTACATTCTACATCTCTGTGTTTGACGCGACCAGGTTACCTATTATGACATCTTAAATCCATCATGATAACGGTGTGGGAGGGAGACGGAGTTATACAAGACGAATAACACTATCCCTTTTGCATAGCTTAATAATGATGGCATTAGCGCGTCATAATAGGGCCCCAGCGCTGCAGCGGCGCGTTCAAATACAGAGATGTATAATGTAACTTACCGCGCTGCCCGCCCCGCCGCTGAGTTCGTGTCCGCGGCCTAACGATTCTTTTTATTATTTCTTGTTAGCAGCAATAGAAATACACACTGAAAATGTTGACTTTCTACCCATTACGGTTCATGATATAGAGCATACAGTTTGCTACCAGGCAGATGAACGGAAGGCGGAGGGTAACTTATAGGGTTCGTTTGGTCTGGTAGGGAACCCTATAAACTGTGTGTTTACCAAAGAGTAATGGTCAACAAAACATCACTGACATTATTAAAAATGCAAATCACCAGTTATCGAGGCGCTATTATCGGCCTGCGTCGGGGGAACCGTTCACAAAGTAATCATGAATTTGTAACGCTCTGCCGTGTAGGTACTACTAATAGAAACTGCATGTTACGTGGTGCTGGAAAACGAACGCTCACTATGACGTGTCATTGAAATATCGATTGAAATTACTGGTTGAAGCTAAGTGCCAAATTTCAGCTTTCTACGAAAGCTGAAATTTGGCACTTAGCTTCCCTATACTCTGTAGGGGAAACTCCTACGAAAAGGAGAAAAACAGGATACGCGTACGAAGTCGCGTGCAAAAGCTAGTATATCCTAGTATTTAAATTCTTCCGTTACTGAGTGAGTGATAGACAACGCACAGCCGAAACTGCTGGTCGTAGAGAGCTGAAATTTCACATGTAGGTCCCTTGGAGAGTGTAGAGGATTTCTCAAAATCCCTACGGGACCGGTAAAAACGCGATATGCGTGTACCTAGTCGCGGGTAGAAGCTAGTTAGTAATCATTATCAAGTCGTAATTAAGTCTCAAATCGGATCATGATAGCATCGCGATCGGTGTCATAGTAGGGGTAGCCGTAATTACTTCTGGAAACTGAAAACTTTGTGAAGAATAGACATATTTTTTCAATCATGATCTTAGCCTGGAGCCCATTAGTAGTATAGTTATACTCAAAATTAATGGCGGTTCGCAACACGAAACACGAAGCGTGTCACTGCCACTGTACAGAAGCAAATTCATGTGACAGTGGGAATGAGGGGAAGTAGCTCTGAAGTTCGGAGGTACCGCGAGCATCGAAAAGCGAACTTCAGAGCTACCTTTAAGTCCTAATTGACCATTACCTGCTGAGATCTGACAAGAGTTAACGACGGATAAGTTTTGTCAAATTACACATAAGATAGCATCACCCCTGCATTTCTCGAAGGGTCAGACAGAAGTGACATAACCAATAATGTTTCAAAGTCCCATCACCCACGTAACAGGAACGTGCAAGAACTAATAGGTTGCAGCACAGAAACGTCAATATCATCTATTTTAAAAGAAAACGTTAAAAGTTTGCAACACTAGATGTCCCCTAAGGCTGCCCGCCCACGTCCGATAATCGACGACCGATTTTTTGTAGGACAAAAATGGAACGTACCTACTGATTTTAGTAGTGTAACGCACATGCCTAAAAATCGCTAGTTTTACCTAGCAAGGAAAAAACATCCCGATTATCGGTGCTACAAAAAGTCTGACGTGGGCGGGTAGCGTTAAAGGCAGCGTGCAGGAACTATAAGTGGCAGCCAGCACAGAAGCGTCAATGTCATGTACGTCGTGCACGCTCCTATTGCCATCAACCAGACACATCTAAAACAAGGCTAGATAATTTAGAGACTTATTTGAAAGGCCTGTATGAATGTTTATGTCGTATGACTGTATTACTTACCGTGGCCAGTGAAGCAATAGTGCTGTCCAGCGTTTCGTTGCCGGAGTGCACAGGCGTCATGGGCGTAGATTGTGAAGCCTTCTGATTCCCAAAGCCGGTATAGCGGCCGGAACCGTATTCGCTACTGCTAAAACAAGAAGATTATCTTTTATATTTATAATTATACTGTACGTGTGTATGTCACTGAACTCCTCCTAAACGGCTTCACCGATTTGAATGATTTTTTTTTGTATGCGTTTGGGTGGCGCTCTGGCTGGTTTTGGATTCACAAACCAGCCCGGCAGATGGCGCTGCTAATGCAAGGTAACGTCTGTTGGGTCCGCTAGTCAAAATATAATATCATAGGTAACTTGGCAGCAGCTTTGTCTGCGTCGAAGTCGAAAATCATGACAATGACCCACATACATTTACAATCATCATCACATCCATCAAACACTGGACAAGTGCGAGTCCAACCAGAGGAAAACCATTTTTTTTTACATGTTATTTTAACACTACAGACTTATAGGTTTTCCTGTAACCTTTAGGTATAGAATTATTATCAGCATTTCTTTTTATTTTAAGCTCACTAGTTGCGGAGTAACTTCTTGAATAACTTCAAAACTGTTTATTTTAAAAATATGAAAAATAAAATATTATAAAATAAAGTCCTTTCATTTGATATGTCACACGATAGTTTTCTTTTCTATTGGGGGTCACCCCATACTAAAAAAATATTTATTTACTTAACGCGCCCGTGTTTGGGTTATATATGGGTCCATAATATATATATCAAATTTCAACAGAATCGGTCCGGTACATCCGGAAAAAACTGGCTGTCACAGACGGACATACAGACGAACAGACAGACGCCCCAGTGATCCTATGAGTGTTCCGTTTTTTACAGATGTTCGGAACCCTAAAATGGAAAGGTCAATGTACGTTGCAATTTATCAGGCGCTTACCATAGACATCTCTCTTGCGACCAGCCGGCCAACGAAGCAATTAAAAAATATCTTCGATAAACCTTGTACAAGTTTCCAGCTTACTTACTATGCAAATACTGTGTTGAAGATAACAATCTTTGATGATGCAAACTAGGTACGAACGAACTATAACTGTTATTGAAAAGTCGATTAATATTTGCAGGGCTTGAACAACTATTGATTTCCGTAGTGAAGTCTTCATTCTAGGCGTTTCAAGTTGAAGAGTTATGCTGAACAGTTTCAGAAATATGAAAATAAAGATTGCTAGAAAATATTGGAACCTCCTAAGTACTTTTTTACTAATGTATTTTAGCCCTTGGGATTTTGCTTTTTTAACGTGTTGCAAAATTCACTAAAATATAGAACGATACTATGTGATCTTGAACGGGAGATAGGCTATATCAGAATTACCCTCTGTTTGGAGAAATTTGAAAGGTACGAGCATAGATATAAGGATCAACTGTTTTTTTTTCTTTGGGTACGAGTATACAGCATCAAGACATTGACATTAAATCAATCGTCGAACTGCTTATAAATAATTGATAAAGGGCATAGAACCATTGTGGCACAGCCATACATATCTTCAATGGTATGCATATCTGGGAAATGCTTAGAAAAAAGCTAAAGTCATCTCTAACCCACCAGAAACTCTTAGCCAACTTCGAAATGCACCACGCACCACTTAGGAAAGCTTACCACAAGTTGATGTTGGACACACAATGTAACGCATGACAAATTGCATTTACAATTATTAGGGATAGAGGAGAAACCGCACGATTTAAAAAGTAGAGAAATTAAATAAACACTGTTTCTTATTTTGCAGTGTTTTAAAATTATCAGTTTAAAACTCCTTAATAAATAACTCTTTTAGAAATGAACTTATTCGTGTAATGATGTTATAATTTTAGTGAAGAAACACTTATTCATTGCACCTACCCTAATTTTAGTGTAAAATGTACATTTCCTATAAATAGGGAATATGCAAGAGAACAATATTTATTATCTATATAGTTTATCTAAGAATATACAAAAATATAATACTAACAGTGAAAATATAAACAAAATTGCTCGGAACTGAAACGAGATGAAAAAAAATTGAACAAATATAACTGCCCCTCTCGCGAAAACGCAGTTTTCTATGGCAGCTGTATAGGCGTCATGGATTTTGACGTCAAAGTTCATATCGGACTTTTTTTTCTAATTGTAATATTTGAAGATTTATTACTTCATCAATGATGTAGGTATTTAAAAATAATTTCATGATTGTTTACTAGAGCTAATAAGTATTTCATTTTTCATATGAAAAAATGCGCGGGTGTAGAGCAGCGCGAGTGGGGGATGTGGGAGTCTTGTGTGGTCCGCAGCGATCACAAGTGGCGAGTGGCATTGATGTAGCGAGCGCCGAGCCATAACTACTACTAACTTAAAGATACTAAAGGGGGCTATCGCATAAAACTTCTTAATAAATACGAGTAATCTGGCACACGAAGATGAAGTGCCTAATAATTAACTAATTCTAATTACAAAACAAAAACATAATTACAATAATGCTACGGTTACACTTCGCGATCACGTGAACTACACTTTGCGCACTCTCTTTCGCACATAGCTCTTGCTTGTCAACAGAGACCGGGCGAAGTACATACATATAGTTCCCATTAACGCGATGTGTAACCGTAGCATACGCGAACATTATTCAGAGCGGCGAAAACAATGGATAGGTACAATACAGTCAAACAACCGCCGCTAAAACCGAAATCGTGACCAGGTTGTAAGCACGGGAGCTGCAAGTTGACCACGAACAGCACCGCGGTTGTCCCGAGGTGAGGCGTTTACGTTACAATTCCGATTAGTGTGCGTTGCAGTAGGGACTTTCATACGAAGAATACTGGACGGCTCGAGTTAATACGGTGACGATCCCTTTCCGAGTTGATGTGTGCTTTGCTTTGCTTTTTGCCTTACGTAGTTGTTTGTATCGTTAGGTAAAAAGATGCTTTATATAGTAATAGCAGAGCCGAAAGATGATTTATTTAACCATATACCAAATAGCTCGTTCGACGGTGTTCTCCTGCGACACCGTCTTCATGGTTATAATAACGTTAAAACAGTAGAAGGTAATTGATGTGGTTACATGTTCGCATAAATTGACTTACAGGGACATACTCTCTCAGACAGAACACAACTGTATAGTCTGCGTACAGTCGTGTAGAGTTTTGGTATGTCTAAAATGATGCTGGATTCTTCCCTGATATATGGAACTCTTACGCGTGGTTCTATTACTCGTACAAAGCGATCATTACGCGCAAACACGTTCAACGTGACAATCGCGTTCGTGCGCACTAAGGATGCTTTCCGGTTTTGCTGATTCCGATAATTTCTTGCGGGCTTGACAGCACTGAGAATTTAGCAAAGTAAAAAGTACATAACATTTTAATTTGCCTAACGCATAAAAAACCTCTCTTGATTACATTTCGTTAATTACTCAATGACTTCGTACGGCTGTAGACTACCATAAATATCTTGACCTTTGGAGGGGGGGGGGGGCGATGGAGCCTCTTAGTCGTCCCCCACCCCTGGAGCAGCCAAAGCCGCTGTTAGATAAAACAAAACTTACTGGTAGGAAATGTTGTTATCTGATCCGGATGTGTGGATGTTGCTGTCACCCGACGATGAGTAAAACTCGCGTGAGTCTTCCCATAACTGGCTTCGTTCAAGTGACTCAGGCTTATAATCAGACACCGACCATGGCTTGCCCTCAGCCAGCGCGGAGATCTGGAAAAGAAGAAGACGTTAAAATCGGTCATCAATTACCGAAGTCCTGAAGTGCGATTCTGTAAACATCTCACCATGTAAGCTTACGTGAAGTGAACATGAAGTGAGCTGACAATCAGTGGCGTAGCTAGTAGAGGGGACCTGTATCAAACATTTAGGGGAGGCCTTTTATAGGGGTTTAGTTTTTTTAAACAAAATAGGCTCTACTAGCTAAGGACTGTCTTGGCAGGCCACGAAAGAGATAGCAGGACTATATATATATTACTATATATATACTATGACTATATTATTACTATATATTAGGATGTATAGGTTTGCATCACACGACGGGGTCCTTGTAGTCCGGGGCCCCGTATCTTTGATACGGCGCGGCGGTAGCTACGCACCTGCTGTCAATCCATGCAAACAAGGTGGAGTGACAGTTGACTTCATGCTAATTCCATCTAAGTTTCACGGTGATATGTTGACACAATAGATCGGCTGAATGAGGGCTATCGCGTTTGAATTCGCCGATAGAGGCGCTAGTGTAGCGTGAGGTTTTCGAAATGTAAAATTTGACTGTTGGTCGGCTATTGACGCGAGTTTATTTACGTATTTGTTTTGAGTTGTGTGAATATTTTTATAAAACAGCCTGACTGTGACATATTAAGTTACGGTTCTCTAAACCACTGCATTGAACTATTTTTTGTCCGAAATATGTAGATTTCCTTCTTTTTTTTTCCATAATGATGTGTCCACGAAACACTGCGACACTATCTTTGTTGTATTAAGTCGCAAGTTAACGGCATCATAAATTGTTTGGCTTCTAATTTTGTTCATATGCGCGTAATAACAACTTTTAATGCTATGATTAAAAACTTCATTCGACAGTGGCGCCAAATGGTGAGTACAAAAACGGTAGCCCTCATTGTCTTAGCATCAGCGAGCGGTTTTAAGAAAACTATTTAGTCATCCGTTTAAACAATAAACGTGGAATGAACGTAACTTGCAAGCATTAGTGGGGTAGCGTACAGTACGAGGTTCAACTTTGGCTTACTTTACTCTTCATAATTAGGGGAACACCATCAGACGAGCAATTCTAGTATTTTTAAGAAGCATTCGCATCACTTCTCAACACATTTGTGATTTACCTTGTTGTTTTTTATAGTGATTGTTGCTGAGAAGATAATGCGACTTGAATTTGTACGCTTTTTAAGTACGAGAATTGGTTTTCTGAGTATGGCCTGAATTATTTGACTTTCACCCTGTATATTAATTATATCATCAATAAGGGATGAAGACCGCGTTTACACTGTATATAACTAGAAGCTTCGGAATTAATTTGAAGGGAGATTGTGCTTTAAGCCATGAATTGTTTTTATAATAATAAAAAAAACAATAATGTCGCTCGCATAGAAATGCCATTGTAGTAGTTAAACGCTCGCCGATGCTAAAACTTTAGTAATGTATGCGGGTTATAAATTGACACAAAGATAAACATCTAAATTAAATATCACACATAGATAACTTTATCTACTCTTATAAGGACCGCTTTATTTCATTTTCAGACAACTTTTGTCTAAAAAATTGCTATTTGGCAGCTTTTATAAAGAAAAAATGTCAAACCGCTATATTTGTAGCTTCAGATAAAAGTTATGTGACGATCGAATAAACGGCCCTGAATTTAATTAAAACAATTATTTACAACATTAACGTATAATTAAAGGACATCACAATTTGGATTAGACAGGAGCACAGCAAACATTGCCAGGCACGCGATAAAACATAACATACGTTCTATCAAAAACATAAACACGACATTATTTATAAGTAAACGACATCTTAACTTACGAAGCATAACATAATACAGAAATGGACAAGTGCAACCACAGGGTAACACAATAAAATAAAAACAAGTACATACATTCCTAAATAGGTAAATTCTACAGCTGCGTCAGCCTAAACAAAAGGGGACACCAAGAGAAGCGCAGTCAGGATGTGCACAGTGGATGCGATACACAGATCGGCTGCAACTCGGTCAGACTCGCGCTGTCCACGCTCGTGTCGAGCACCGACAGCAAAACTCCAATTTGTAATGATTCAAACGTTCTAATGCTTTAATTCTATGCAATGGAAATGACTGATGTGATTATTTTGACGCTGAAAAAAAAGTAACGACCTCGATTTTGTATCAATTTTGATTCTGTTTTACACTACAAACCAAAACTATGATGTTAACCAATTTTGACCCGTATCATCATTACGCGAAGCTTTAATGTTTCCAATTAGTGCGCAACGCTACGCGGTATGAGGACTCGAGTTTGGTCGCGAACCGACTCGCGTATGCGGCAGCTTAGGCGTACTACGGAGGCGTAGCATTATAGACTAGACATGGGTAAAATGTATCACTAAAAATAAAAGATTGATATGTATCTTTCGATCACTGGGATATGTATCACTCTTATGTACCTCTATATCGTTATGTATCAGCTCACGCTGTTCTCCGTGGCTCGCTTAATAGCTTCGCTCTATTCAATCCACTATATCAGTGAAAGTGACAGATAATGTCCAGAATATTTCAGAAATAATCATTCTTTCGAACTACATGAACTTAGAGGGCTATATTGATGATTAAAATGGTTATAATTCTTTAGATAAATACGCGTTACGGTCGCGGCATTTGGTCCACATACAGCTTCACACTGACCGGCAAATTGCAAAAAACATAAAAATATTTGAATTTCGCGGGCTATCCTGGAGCATCCACCTTAATGCAGGACGACTCACGACAGGCGTTACGAACGACGCTGCCGCTCCGTCCAGAATCGTTTCGAAATTTAAAAAAAAAACTCGTATAATGAAGAATGCGGGTGAATGAAGCTACGCCTCCGTCGACAGCCTATTACACACATCTATTCTTACTTGACTAGCGACACGCCGAGGGGGCACGCTGCTGCAGCGGCGACGAGCAGCAGGCTGTTCCGTGCAGCGCGACAACCGTGCCGGCGGCATGGACTCCGAGCGACGGTGGTGACGGGCAACCTTTGTATCGTACAAGGTCAAAGAATTTCAATGAAAATATCGCTGGTGCGCATCACAGCTGAAATACATGTCGTATGCGCCCTTACCTGTTTAATAGTAAACATCACTTTTCTTTTGTGGCAACGGCTGCGTCTAGTCCTGATGATAAGGTAGTCACTCGTTAGCAGCAAGTTGAGAAAGAACTTGGCGTACGAGCAATACCGTTCAACACCAACCTTAACAACCGAGAATATCTCAATATTTGTTAATATGTATTTATGTGTAGGTACTAACTTACAGGTGCATACGTGTAGACATGGCAGAGAAATGCTGCGCGGAATTACGTAACTACCAGCGAACCGAAACACACACGGGCTGAACAACTGCTTAACGCACGTAGGTATTTAAGTTTCTCTAATCAGTTACCGAAGATTTTCGGTGACCCATCAATTAACATTCATGATTGCACACAATAAAAACCAGTCAAGTGCGAATCGGACTCGCACATTAAGGGTCTCGTACCATAAACATTAATTTTGAATATTTGTCAAAATGTTCAATCTGTGAAAATTTCAACTGTCTACATATTTCGGTTCTTAAGATACAGCCTGCAGACAGACAGACGGACGGACGGACAGCGGAGGCTTAGTAATAGGGTTCCATTTGTTACCATTCGGGTACGAAACCCTAAAAACATCTGATATTGACAGATCTTGCCTAATCTGATCGCCTAGAACCAGTCGCCTGATGTCAAATAGCTATCCTCACTCATTGATTATAATAAATCCGCAATAACCAAATATACATACATCGAAAAATGTGTACTTTGGTAGTACACATTTTTCGATGTATGTATATTTGCTTATTACACCATCAAAGTACTGCTTTGCCGGGAACAATTGAGTTTATTTTCCCAATACGTGCCAAAAGTGGGTATTATTATGCTGTTGTAGTAGTGTCTCCTGTAATTTTTACGTCATGTCCCATACATTTATTTCTAATAAACGTCCACATTAACAAAGACACGTTTCAAGATTTTTCATAGCTTCACGACACTTCATTTCCAAATTATTATGTTTTTTTTTGGTACCGAAAATGTATCTAGACGACTAGTTGACTATCCACAATGGAATAGAATTTTCACTTTAAGGGCTTTTTCTTGAGGATGGGAAATCATCAAATCACTCCTCTAGCTTTGTCAGACTCTTACTGACTAAGGCCTCTGCCTCGGGTTTTGCCGAAAGCGGGGCGGCGCGGGAGCGGGGCAGGCAACGTAGACCCGTTTTCGAAACTAGTGGGCAGATCGCGCGGTACTATAGCGGCGTAGAGTTGTGTTCGTGGTTTTGTCGTCGAGATATTTGTTTTAATTCGCGAACGGATTGTACAACAACGGTGACAACATTTTTTTGATTCAATTTTATTGTTAACGCTTGATTTATTGTGGGCTAAAGAAGAAAATAAAGTGCACAACACTGCAATGCAGACGTGCGAGCGGTCACCGCTCGTTGCCTGCCAATGCGCCGCTCTTTTTTATTTATTTTTTTATTGAGGAATTGGCTCTTGACCACAATCACGCCTGATGGAAAGCGATGGATGAGGAATATGGTGGGGCGAGCGTGCCTAGAAGATGCCTGTTTACTCTTGCTTTGAAGGCAACTCTAGAACATCCCATTTGAAGAAACGCACTTAATTATTATCAATCAACTTGTATACGAGTGAATCAACAATATTCCATACCCTGTGCAGACAAACCATAAACATATTTCTCAAGAAAATGGATTGTGCATTTCAATTGGCTCGTCAATAAAACGAATATAAAGAAACCGGTATTCGGCTAAAGGCTGTTGAAGAAAAAAAGCGCACCCGCCACTGAACTGCATAAAGAGAAGCAGGAAATGTCAATTTTGCGAAATAAGTTGCAGTATAAGGGAAGGGCATTTCCTAAAGATCGACAAAACATATTCGAAACTTTAGTACCTACTTCAGTCGTTCACCTGTGTTAAATGCCAAAAGTACTCTCATAGACCCATTGTACTATGGGAGTAACTTATTTTCGTTGCGATTGGCCACCATGACCAAATTCCGGTCGGGAGAGTCTCAGAGGAATTTTAATAGGTAGCGCAACAATGCAGAAGAAAAATACTCACCAAAAAGAGAAAAATAAATACACACAGAATTCTTTATAAAAGAACTACGTGTATTAATAAACGCATATTAAAAATATTATTTCGATCAGATTTTATTTAATTATTGGGAAAACTTGGTGTATTTTAATTTATAGACTTAAATTAGGCTTTGTTTTTATTCGGAAGTAGCTTTAAATGCCGACACTGAGTCAAACTATGTATATTAAAGGCTCTCAAAGACAGGTGCAATGTGACGACGCTTCATAGAAAGCTGTAGATTATTTAGAACGATGTCTATTTAAACCCAACATTGCATTGTCGCGTCAACCGTGTCTGCGGGAACCGAAAAAGGAGCATTACATAGTCAGTAGTACAAAGAGTATTTTAAACTTGTTCATGACAATTTAAGCATTATGCTAGTAAATTGATTTCAAAGACGTTGTAACTAGAGAAGTACAAAAATACGATGTAAAAGCAAAAACTTCACATTGTGAGCATAAATTGATGTACAACGTGTAACAGAATAAACACCAAAAAGTATAGAACCTTTATACCATAATCGCGGCACACGATGAAGCATGCATATATGGGTAGAGGACACTTTAAACTAATTACCACTAAACTGCATCATTAAAATAAGCCAAATATCAGAAAGCAAGACACATTAAGTCGCGCAGCGCGCTTCAATTTAAATAAAAACGCGCGTTGCCGTGTTGTCCTACATGCAAGACCGGCTTATGTGCAATCCGCTCAGTATCGTGCCAATCGCCTGTGATCCGCACAAGCACCATTATTGCCAACTATCGCACCCCTTTAGGAATAATCAATTTTGACCTATATGTGCTATCAAATATCCTTGGCTGTCAACTTTGTAGTGACATTCCTTTAAAATGTTGTTAATTGAAAATAGAACCTATGGCTGATCGCTGACCCCCAAAATACAGGTCCAGGCAGTTTGGGGGTAAGGATCAGATTTGTGGCAATACATTCTTGTGTTTTATATTATGACTGGCTTGTTGCATGTATTTTTAAGTGTCATTTTTTTGACGTGACAACGTCTTATAAATCGATGAACGCCGGCTACACGCACGAAAGTGGCACGTTTCGCAAGCGAGAGCGCCGAACAAGCGATAGAGAGGCTTGTTTGTTAAGAATTCAATTGTTTTCTTGACGTTATCACGAAAAAATATCGTCCGTACACCGACTTAACAGACAACCATTTTTATATTTCTCTTTAGGGCCACCAGTTTCTTGAAACTTCGTATCTGTAAATAAAAGCCACCGTGATTAAAAAAAAATGCCGAATGAACATTGTTGACAAGCCTCATAACTGCAAATGCAAAAACAATACACGTCGTTTGTGACATTAAAAATATTTTTGTTCATTTCAATAAAAAATCTTCATTTCACAGAGCAGTTGGGTGTAGTTTTTAATTGGTCCGTTGAAAAAACAACGGTATAAAAAATAAACATACATGTTTACTTTGCTGTATTTGTGAAACACTATAGTGCTAGCCCCCTTATGCACTGACAACTAAGTGATCGTAAAGTTACTTCGACTTCACTTCCTTTATTAGATCCCTAAGCGGTGAGGTTTTGTCCCGTGAGTCCATTCTGCTAAGTGGCTAGTTTATGACGCAGTAAGTCGACCTGCCTAGCCTTTTCCCAACCAGTTTGGGTCGGCTTCCAGCCTTCAACTAAATACCAGTATTTTACATGAAGCGACTGTTCGTCTGACCTGAACTCATTAACTAGGGAACACGATACTGGGCAAGAATATTTCGGGAATTTTGGGCATCTGACCGGGATCCAGGCCCAACCCAGGCTGGGCACTACGGACTGGCATGTCCGTGGTGTGGAGATTTTATGCAACTCCATTGATTTAAATTTGTCCGTTTCTCCGCTCCGTAATAATGGACAGGCACCCTTAGTGTGCTTTCCGAGGTTCAAAAGGGTCTTGATATACATATGATGGATGGTCACTGGTCACCCATTCAAAGACAGATCTTGACCTTTTAGATACAATGCAGTTGTTTTTGGTCAGCAACGAGCAGTAAATAACAGCAGAACAGGTGAGACTAAATAATTCATTCCACCTCAGCGTGCCTCGTTAGATATAAATATGAAAGAAAATTAAAGAAAACATTGCTCTTTAATAGTTAATCTATCGCTCCATTAATATTTAATCGATTGCATGTTCACCGCATGAACTATGTGGAAATGGTGAAAGTATTCTAGTTTTTTAGCTTCGTTGGAAATTAACGCCGACGGTATTCAAATGGTCTTAGCAGGAATTTTGCACTGGTCCTTGAGATCTATGCTCCTGGAGTTTTCCTTATTATGGAGCAAATCGAGTAGTCCCTGATTAAGTTTACAAACTTTGTCTTATGTATAAATGGAGAACGTCTATACATACTATCTTTTCCCAAAATTCCTTACTTGCTCTCTTCTTTGTCATAAAGAAATTGCACGCTTCTATATCCAGCGGTTTGAATTTACTGGTACAACACCATTGTCTCATAAACATTTTTTATTCAGCGGGTTAAAGACTGCGAACTTACAGCCTTATAGAGGGCTTATGAAATGATATTGTTCTTCCCTTCTAATTGACTGAGTTTTTGATAAGATCAAAGTGCGTTCTTGGCAAGACTAGTGTCAGATTTTCTGGCATCTGACTACCGGTAACGAATGCTTAAGTTCCACAAATGACAGCCGAGACCAACGGCTTAACGTTCTTTCAGAGTTACGAAGGAAACTCGATATGTTAAGAGGTTCACCCATCCACAGACCAACCTTGGCAAGAGTTGCTTAACCTTGAAAATCGATCCATGCGGCTGTTAATCTTTTAGCCACGAGCTCTTCATTGGGCAAATTTTATAAAATAATAATTGAGACCGGTTAAGAAGAATCTTTTCAATATTTTTATTTACCTTACCTTTTTTCCAGCCTATGCGAAAAGTCAAGTTTTGTTCCGAGTCGGAAAAGTTTTTTCGCGGTCGCAGAGCCGACTAGCCGCTGAAATAACGACCGACTTACACAAAGAATCGTGTTAAACTGTTGCGCTGATCAAGTATCTACCTACAGTAAAGCTACATCCCCTGTTGCCGCCACAACAAGATTACGCCGTGTCGGGGCAGCGAGCGCCGCTCCAACGTCACTGCTCGCCGCTTCGCCAGAGACCATACTGCACACGTATTACTTAGCTAATTAAATTCATTTCTTTTTCTCTTTAACAATTGTGTAAGGTAACGAGAATATATTAGATTTGTATATATTAGTAATCGATTCATTGAAGAAAAACTTCATTAGAAACCCAACATCCCCTATTATTTTAGGATATGTCAGGGCCTATTCATATTAGAGGGTAGTGAAATAACTAGAAATATAGTTCATTATCTGCCTAGCCTTTTCCCAAGTATATTGGGGTCGGCATCTAGTCAAGCCGGATTTAGCCGAATAGCAGTATTTTACAAGGAGCGGCTGCCTACTAGACCTCCACAACCCATTACCTGGGTAACACGGTACTTCAAGGCAAGACTGGAGTCAGATTTACTGGCTTCTGACTATCCGTAACGACTGCCAAAGATCTACAAATGACAGCCGGGATCAACGGCTTAACGTGCTTTCCGAGGCACGGAGGTGACTCGGTATGTTAAGATGGTCACCCATCTACAGACCAAGCTTGGCAAGCGTTGCTAAACCTTGAAGATCGACCCGTGCGGCTATTATTATCTAGCCACGAGCTCCTCCAAAGAACTAGAAATATAGTTTCCGGGGCTAATTAAGTTTTCGTATTTGTGCAAGACCATTCTGAAAAATTGTAAAGTTAGCCCTTGACTAGACTGTTAGCCCAGCAGCGCTAAGCGGAGTAGCGCAAGTGCGCCTTGAGTACGCTCGCACCTAGTTTCAGGATAACAATAGACGCTGTTTTTTTTATTTATTTTTTTTATGCTGGTAATTCATCACATGACTCCTACCACAAAAAACTAGCAGTCATTGCTTTTCCTCATTCAAGTTTAGGCTGTATACAAATTAGTATTGGAACAATGGAGTTCATGAAGTTTGCCTAGTGCCTTCACAAATTATTAAATGTTTATGATAATGTTAATGAAAGGCGGGTGAACTCACCCGCCTTTGTGGATTTTCAAACAATCACATGATACAGTTGATTCATGATTTAGGTCAAATATTCAAGTATCATCATAACATGAATATAATTTTATAAATTAATGAAATTAATGATTTATCGTACGCTAATACAAATCCAATAATTATCCTAATTACGAGGATTACAAGCGTGGCCAGCGGCGTATTTATTACGATTGACATATTGGCAGCTTTAAATTGAGTGTTCAGATTAAATTCCAACGAGCATTGGAAACTTAATCCTCAGTTGATTGGTGAACTCCATTGGAAAATATTTACTCGTCAAAGCAAAATCAGGAATTAATAAATGAAGGCATTTAGCAGGAGTAAAAACACTTTAACGGTTAGGACAAGGAGATTCTAGAAAGCTAAATTACGGTATAAAGAAATCGCGTTTGAGAGGTAAGAAATCTCGTTATTCAAGACAAGAACAACATCCTTTTTTTCCAGTATCATGTCAACTTAATAAAGAATATCGGGGACTTCTAGCAGAGCGACCCACTTTTTTTTAAACGTAATCTGGTTATTCAACTTTTGTCTATGATGATATTAACCGACGAATGTATGTTTCTGAAAACATTACTGTACTTTTGGACTACTCTACAATTAAAAATAAAATAGTTAAATGCCTACTGATGAATGAAGTGTTTCGAACGGACTATATCACTTGCGGTGTGCAGCTTTTAAAGCTGGCCGCAACCATTTGTGAACGGATATAAAAGTAACATTAACAGAAGCCTTTAAGCAAAACCCACACATTTTACTTTACTAAAATTAGCTTCGCTCGACGGCTTTCGTAAACCAGTTAATATAAATTACATTATGTGCAAACGCGTATAAAAACAAAATATGTCGTTGGGCATCAAAAAAATAATCCACATCGCTGTCAATGACAAAAGTGCCCAGAACACTGGCAGCATTGCCGCGTTGAATGGCAATGCTGATACTTTGATAAGGATATCAACATCATGACGGTACCTTGTCAATACATTTACGAAAATATTATGTATGTTCGGAAAAATCTTCATCTCTTTAGCAAGATTAGTGACAGGCATAATTTTAAAACTAGAAATAGGAACAAATTAGATCAACCCCGATTGAGATTGGCCAAAGTACACACTTCTTTTATGGGGTACTGTATTAAATTTTATAATAAAATACCAGTTGATATTCTCGAACTGAATGAGAGAAAATTTAAAGCATGCATAAAACGCACACTATGTAGACAAGCGTATTATAAACTGGAAGATTATATCCTCGATAAAAACGCTTGGCTAAATGCTGGTCCTGCTCCACAGTCACAGCTGCTTAGGTCCACTTTTTAGGTTTTTATGTTTTTATATTTGGAAGAGATGCTCGCTCCTTTTAGAGGTTCTTACATTATTTCGTTTATTTATTCTTATATACATACAAATTATATTATTATATTAATTACTTATTTATTCTTTTTGATGTAAGAACTTAATCGTTCTCTTTATTAATTTATTTTTCATTATTTGGTCATTGACAACCATAGTTTTGTGTAAAGTAGAAGATAATTTTTCAAATTTTGTAAATGTGAGTACCATGAAACCATTTACATTTTATGTGAGTAGTTATAGTTTTACTTGTTGGACATGAACGAGCATGGTGGTTGAGAGCATGTTATGCTCACTCAAATGTCTCGCTGATGGCGGCGCGTGGGTTTGATCAGTCGGTTCCCTTCGAAATGGTTGAGCTGAAGGGTGCCGATACACGCGTCATGTTCGTGAACAGGCGCCTTCGGTTGAGACTGGTCATCTCTTAACTGCCATTGGCTTATTTTAATCTTTATATTTAAAATTCTTATAATAAGCCCTTTTTTTTTCTTTTGCATTGTCCTCACATGCAGAAGCAACAAGTATATGTAACTTGAAATTTTGTAAAACCAGAACATGATTTAAAAGAGTGTCCGTGGAGTTTCTTGCACGTTCTTCTCCATAGAGATCTACGCTTTGGAACGTGCAAATAGCTTCCATGTTTTTGACTGACCGACCTTGACGTTTCAAAAGTGCCTGTGAATGGTTTATTTGAAATAAAATGCTTTGAATTTGAATTTGGCCGAAGAAAAGCCCAGCCCTCTGGTCACGTGAACATTCTAAAAGTTGTTTGCTGATGTCCTGTAAACCAGTTAAGTAACATTCAGCGGTGAATATCCAGGATACATCCCTATTCCAGAGACTACGCTTATAAAAGCGCTAACTCGCAATCAACGAATGCAAACTAGTTAAATACCCAACTAACATTTTGGTGTCAGTTACAGGCTTTTTTATGACTTTAAGTAATATAACAGGGTTATAATTATCTCAGTTATTACTAAAGACGATATAGAGGAGTTAACAAACAAGTTTTAGCCCCGATCGCAGCACTATAGCGTTAATGGATGATGTAATACAGCTTTGAGAGTTATAATTGCGCTAGTAGCAGCAAGTATACTTAATACGTTATAGCTTTAACCTTTTTGTGACACCCAAGTCTTTATAAAAGTGTTCGCCGACACCTCTTAACACTTATTGTTGTATAGTTATTGCAATGAACTCTTTTATACCACTTAAGGTGCTAAATTGACTATTATTGCAGTCATAAGCTATAAAATAGAGTTTATCGAGAGTTTAGTAACACGAGAAACTAAAGGTGTCAAACAACTCCTCTATCTAGGTTTAACCTGTAATAGAGGGTTTAACTAAAGCTTATTGTGTTAGGCAGTCCTCTTTTACAGACGTTCTAAAGGTATTGGTGTCAAACAACGCAAGTATGGGTCGTTATTAACACTAACCTCACTTTTGTAAAGTTCGCCATTGTTTTGGTAACCTAACAATTAATATTATTTCGTGTTATTCATCATTTGACTACAATAAACAAAATTTCTTACATTATTTGAAGCATTCCATGAATGCCACTTAATTTTACATACCACTGCTCAAGAAGCAGGAATGAATAGTAATGTTTAGCTTGAGGTACCTATTTTGTTATCATAATTTTTCTTTCAAATCTTTAATAAATCCTAGGCGCGTTAAAATTGAGATGAGAAACATGGTATACATTTACTGTGAAATCATAAGAGCAGTCATTTTTCACTTCACATACTTAAATAACATAAAATTCCATAATATTATTCTGCTGTGTTGAATAATGGATGACATAACACTTCCATTACGAACAGATTTAATTTTAGTAAGGTTACAGGCTTTTTTATCTTGACGTGCGCTTTTTACCACCTGTAGTGCTCACTATCGCGGTAATACCGGTTAAAGTAGTAGCTGACGATGAATAAGCGCTCTTGTGGAGCTTTAAGATCTTTTTGACACCTTACTATAGGATTTATAGCACCTGTAGCGTTTACCAACTCTATTTTACAACGGTAATACAGATTAAAGTAGTAGCTGACGATAAATAAGCGCTGTTGTGCAGCTTTAATATCTTTGTGACACCGTACTATAGGCTTTCTATAACTTTTACCTGTAAAACTGTGGGCCTCTTTCGTGGTTACAAGTGAGTTAGAGCATGCTCTAACTCAGTTGCACAGGTATGCGTTAACACTTTTATACTCAAATGGAACTGATATACGAGTCTTATATAGGTTTTTTTAACGCTTTGGTGCTAGTTGGGTACTCATTTAAAATTGTTTCTATTCAAAGGAAATATGACAACCATCTTAATCTACACTGATATAATAAAGAGGTAAATTTTGTGATGTTGTGAGGTTGTAGGGGGTTAATCTCTGGATCTACTGAACCGATTTTGAACATTCTTTTACCGATGGAAAGCCACGTTATTTATGTGTGTCTTAGACTATACAGTTCGAGTCTTTATAATGTGCACATACGAAAATGAGGGAAACTATGCTTAAGTTTATCGACGGAAAACGTATAAAAAAATCGAATACATTTTTTTAAATATTCGATTTTTTTTATACGTTTAAAGCAGGAAAGCCCTAGCAGCATCCTGATCCTGAATCCATTAATTATTTATTATTTTATTTGTTTGGTACAAAAAACAGTTACATGCCAGGTATAACAAAAGAGTCTTAAATTAGCCTTAGAAATAAAATTATGCATAGCCTATTCCATGTTTATGTTACTACACATGTAACCCACACTATTCACGAAAAAAATAAAATTAAAAGAAAACAGACATACAGTATACACCATAAAAGACTATTACGAAGAAGAAGAAAGAAAATATACATATTATATACTTAAGAATTTAGTAACTCTATTGCTCTTGCCTTAAAACTTTGTTTGGAGAGAGTAAATATGTCAATCTCCATAAAGTGAGTGTTGTACGCATCAACAAGTCGACGAAGAGGCACTCGCACCCCTGCGTTAGTTCTGCATGAGTTTGTGTGGAATAGCCGAGGAACACGTATCCCTCACGAAGCATGACAGATCTAGGTAGGTACTATATAGTGTAGACTATTTGATAAAGGGATGCAGTCGAATCTATTATTAATTATCATCCCAAATAAACCATCCACAAAAGTACAATAAATTGTACGTTCGAAGTGCCGTTGTAACACTGAATAGAACATGTTGTGTTTGAGTTATGAACATGCAATTTATACTATTGGGTAGCTAATACGATGGAGAATAATTTCAAGTAATAAAAAAGGTCAGTGAACGGGGCGACCTATCGAGAAATTTACCGATTCGTATAAAAACATATTTATTTACAATTAAGGGTAATTTTTCCCACTATTTTTATTTTGTGAGGACGCCCGAATGACTTCCTATCATTATGAAGTTAGTTTCATCGCGACAGATCGTTTAATTTAAAAGTTACACCGTTTTGTTTACACTGGAGTCAGTAGCTAAACAAATTAAAAAAAAAACATAATTTTTTAAATAATATATTAGAATTTTTTTAATAAGTTTTCCGTCGATAAAATTAAGCATAGTTTCCCTCATTTTCGTATGTGCATATTACTCACACTGTATTTTTCAACGAAGTGGGCACGGATGCTGATCCGTGCTCACTTCGTTGGGCGGATTTTTTTGTTTGAAATATATAGCTTGAATGCAATCACTGTATTCCGATATTCGAGGATTGCAGAAAATTTTGTCTTGTTAATGCTGGGTTGAAAAATCGTATTTACTCACTTGCACTGCATGCTTAATATTTTTTATGAATTTCGACGCAATTTGTAATTTGCTGTCCCGGACAGCACGGAAACTTCTAAAACGACGAATAGGAACATTGAGCGCAATGACGGTCCTCTTTGTCCCTATTTGATTTAAATTTGGAAACGGAGTTTTATAAATTAATTTCAAACGAAAAACTGGCCTGGTAGAGGATGCCTAGTTGCAATAATAAACAAACAAAAATTTCGCGTTTCTAAATCTCACAATGCATTTGCGGACTCAGATGCACACATTTGAGCACCACCTCAACTGGTGGTAAGCGATGATGTGGTCGAAGATGGAGCACGTTTGCCTAGAAGTAACCTATTCACTCCTGGGGGCTACTCTCTAAGCCCGAAGTCCGTAGTTTCGAGCTTAGTTGCGGGCGTACTCTACTCTGTATCACCTAACCACTAAAAATGATAACACGATTTGATAGCTGCTGTCAAATCGTGTTGTCCTTCATTCTTAGTTCGGTTTCTGTACTAATCGTAAGTTCGTAGGTAATACGGAGTAGAATACGCCCGCTAATAATCCCGAAACTACGGACTTCGGGCTTAGAGAGTAGCCCCCCTGACTGCCAGGTAGCTATTAGGAAACACTGACTGCGGCAAGGTATTTCACTCCTTAGCTGTACGCACAAATGGGTGGGATGTCCATCATGTCCCGGTCATCGGTGGCGCATCGCCGTACGTCTTGTGGTCTCTGTACTTACTATAATAGGAAATACCTATGAAATTGCCGTTTTGTATGAAAAAATTTAAACGAATTTTTTTCATGTATTTTTTATTTGTATTAATCGAAGTAATCACCCATGGCAGTTTATTGATGCCCTTCTTAAAGAAATCAGCTGGACGGGAGGCAACAAATTCTCCAAAGGCATTTTGTACTGCCTCTCGGGTATTGAATTTTTTTCCCGCCAAGAAGTTATCCAAATTCTGGAAAAAGTATTAGTCTGTAGGCGCAAGGTCTGGTGAGTAGGGCGGATGACGGAGAGCTTCCAACCCCAGTTCTTGCAACATGGAGACCGTCTGCTGTGCAGTATGAGGTCGCGCGTTGTCGTGCAGGAGCAGCGGAGACGAGCGATTGACCAATGCTGGTTGGAGATGTGCCAGCTTCTCCATCATTGTGTTCAGTTCTTCACAGTACACATCTGCAGTAATGCTCACCCCGTTTGGTAAGAAGCTGTGATGAATCACACCGGCGCTAGACCATCAAACAGTGACCATCACTTTTCTAGGGGTAAGTTTTCGTTTAGGGCATTGTTTAGGTGCTGAACCAGGATCCAACCAACTTGCTGAGCGCTTGCGGTTATCAAACAGAATCCATTTTTCATTGCAGGTAACAATGCGGTTCAAAATTCCTTCATTTGTGTGTCCGTTGAGCAGTGCAAGGCACGTCTCGACGCGTACTTCGCGCTGGCGATCATTGAGTTCGTGGGGCACCCATTTGTCAAGCTTTTTTACCTTGCCAATTTGACGCAAATGGACCAATATTGTTTTGACGCTAACGTTGAAAGCTGCTGCTAATTCAGCCGTAGATTGTGTATCATCAGCTTCCACAATCGCCTTTAATTCGTCATTGTCGACCAAAGTCTTCGGACGACCGCGAGGTTCATTTTTCAGGTCGAAATTTCCAGAACGGAAGCGAGCAAACCAATAACAGGTGGTGCGTTGGTTTGTAGTGTTAGCTCCGTAAACGTCGTTGATGTTGCGTGCCGCTTGTGCCGCGTTGCTGCCACGACGGTATTCATATTCCATAATTACTCGAATTTTTAAAATATCCATGATGACGAAAAAGATTGAAATGCGATGAAAATATAACACTAATCAATAAACAAATGACTACTTTTGGAAAAAAGAAACATGTTTTTAAAATAAAATTAATTTGAAATTAGAATTTATAGCCAAACAAAAATTATTTTGATTTGAAATGGCCAGTACTGCAGAACGGCAATTTCATAGGTAAAGACCTAATAGATAGCGTACCAAATAGGAATCTTAGAAGATTGAACTATTTATGACGATGGATTTCTGAAATCTGAATAAGAGCGTGCAAGCGCGGAGTTCTGCGGAGTTTTTATATCTTTTTTTTATTTATTATTATTATTAAACATAGATAGGTACATTTTGTTTTACATACAATTATACTCGCCAAACTTATGAGTTTGATGGCGAGAAATTAATTTCATATACAATATTCGATTTGATTTTTCCTTGTCTTATAATATTCATTCGTTTTTCGTGTCATCAGTCATCGAATAGGGCCCTATTTACCGTAGTATAACTAGTCAAAATCCTTATGAAACTTGTGCGGATTGTATTCGTGATGCAAATTAAATACAATAAGACAGATGGCGCAGTGCTTGAGCAATTGACCGCTGAGCTGCGTGTCGCGGGTTCGATTCCCGCACGGAACAAATATTTGTGTCTGGATGCTTGTGTGTGTGAGTTTGTATGTTTGTGAACGCACCCATGATACAGGAGAAATTTCTAGTGTGGGGCGAAGTTAAAAAAAAAATTACAAAGCTACTCTTGCATTTTTATTACTCAACATTTTATGTTCAGATTTTAGTAGAAAATTTAAAATTTGAAAAAAACATTTGGAGGTAAGCGGAACCGAGAGTAAAGTCCTGCAGACACCCATTGAAAAAGAAGGATCCTTCGACCGGTTGTTGTGTCTGGTGTGGGCAACTGCCCGCTGGTTAATATTCGGGTTGATGTTTAATTGTATATGTTTAAATCGTACGGTAAACTTTGCTTGCGCGATGCAGGATTTTAGTTCGCTGCTAGTTGGATAGATGGCGTTGCGATTCTTTTTGCTGCGATGTAGATTTGCTCCGTTGGTTTTCTTGGGGCCTTGATGCCGCTAGAGGTCTGTTTATTTTTGCTCTTATTTATTCGACGAATGAAGGCGAATCATATTCACTATACCAAACTGAAATTGTGGTCGCATTCCTTTGTACCTATCTATATCTCCACTAATATTATAAAAGGGACAGATTTTTATTTTTGTATGTAACGAATAAACTTAAACAAATGGACCTATTTAAAAAAAGTTAAGGATCCGTTTGAAAACTTCGATAATGTATCCCAACCAAACTGAAAAAAATACCAAAAAATCCTTATACCTAGCGCGTACGCTGCGGATACTATTGACAATAGAGCAAAGTGATGTAGGTACTACAATTTTATAGAGAAAATCAATAACTATGAAAAAATGTCCGCGAGGGTATATAATATGTAACTGTTATGGTTAAATCACAATTACCGCGACCTCTCGTTTAGAAGTTACGACGGGTATGAAATAATAGTATTTTTATAACATTTTTCTAACTTATATAAATTAGAAAAATAATGACATATGAGCGACAAGTTTATTCTATTAAGTAATTTACACATTACCCTATAAAGAGGACAGAGGGGAGATGTAGTTCGTGGAGTACCAACTAAACACTCGCGAACGAATTCGCGGGCGAAGTGCTAATCTATACTAATATTATAAAGAGGAAAGAATTGTATTTTTGTATGTAACGCATAAACTACTGGACCGATTTGAAACATTCTTGCAGCAATGGATAGCTACATTCATCTGCCTAGCCTTTTCCCAACTACATTAGGTTGCCCAGGTTGTCTGGAAGAGATCGCGGAATGCGATAAGACCGCCCATTGTATGTGTTTTAGTTTTAAGTTTCCTTTTGTATTACTTTTGGTGTATGTACAATAAAGCGTATAATAAATAAATAAATAAATAAATAAATTAGGGTTGGCTTCAAGTCAAACCGGATTCAGCCGAATACCAGTGTTTTACGTGGAGCGTCTGCCTAGCAGACCTCCACAACCCATTAACTGGGTAACACGGTACATCTTGGCAAGACTGGACTCAGATTTACTGGCTTCTGACAATCCGTAACGACTGCCAAAGATCTACAAACGCTTAACGTGCTTTCCGAAGCACGGAGGAAACTCGTTATGTTAAGATGGTCAGCCATCCACAGAGGTCACCCATCCATAGACCAACCTTGGCAAGCGTTGCCTAACCTTCAAGATCGACCCGTGCGGCTGTTATTATTTTGCCACGAGCTCCTCAAAAAGCTCGAAAGCTATCGGAGCATATTGAACTGATGTTATCACACTTCCAGCAGCTTGGTTGTAATATGAGCATCAAGGTACACTTCCTCCATAGCCTTTTGGACCGTTTCTGTGAAAATCTTAGTGATCTGAGTGAAGAACATGGGGAACGGGTCCATCAAGACATTCGAACTAAGGAGGAACGTTACCAACCCTATCGATATTATTTATTACCAACGATCCTCCCATAGTGGCTGTCAGTAGGGTGGGACATCCAGTGAGCCCACTGGAATTATTACGTGATGGTAGACTATTGTTGGAGCATTAAAAACAGCCCTTGTAAACCAAGTCAAGATGAAAACCTTATAAAAGGTTTTTGTAGTGGTTATTTTTCTAATGTTTATTTTATTTAAAAATATAATTTTCTTTAAAAACGCATTTTAATTATATCTCAAAGACTAAAAAGAAATATAAAATTCATTCATTTCAGGTGAAATTTTCAAAGTGTCATCTTTATTTATTGCACTCAAATTAAATTCAAGTCTAAAGTAAACAAAAACCATCTGATACAAACAAACTGACTTCAGATCTGAAAGTATTAGTCATAATAATTCATGCAACAAAAATGCTGTTCCCTTGTGTACATTTGTCGCGCGGCACTGCATCTCTAACAAGATGAGTATTAAACCCAGACAAGGATATCACTACCACCCGAAGTACTCTATTAGCAACAGACTACTCGTTAATAATACGATTAGCTGTGGATGCATTCATTAAGGCGCGTTCACACGGGCCATAAAAATTGATCAATTATTAACAGTAATAGTCCATTGGGACGTCACAAAATGTCAAGCAATTGATGACAACGGCTGTAAGCGTCAATTTGGCGAAATGTTTTGCAATGACAATATTAAGCAATATTTCGCATTTAATAATAAACGCGAAACTAACTCTGTCTGTCTGTCTCTCGCGCTTTCACGCCAAAACTACTGAACCGATTTAAATGTTTGGTACACAGATAGTCTAGAGCCTGAGAAAGGACATTATGCTAGTTTTTATCCCCGGAGTATGTTCCCTAGGGACCACGCGGGCGAAGCCGCTGGCAGAAGCTAGTAATTTCATAAACGAGTAAATTTGCTTAAAAACAAAAAAAAAACCCTACACAGAGAGAGCAATTCAGAATGTATCGAGCAATTAAAAACAATATTGCCGAAAACATATTCGCATTTTATTGAAGTTGCTGCAGATTGCTCCACTAATTACTACAAACCTATTGCAATTTTTTGAGTAATTGTTGCCGAGCAAAAATTCAAGGTCTTTTTCTGTACGAGGAGCTCGTGGTTAAATAATAACAGCCGCACGGGTCGATCTTGCAGGTTAAGCAATGCTTGCCAAGGTTGGTCTGTAGATGGGTGACCATCTTAACATACCGAGTTTCCTCCGTGCCTCGAAAAGCACGTTAAGCCGTTGGTCCTGGCTGTCATTTGTAGATCTTTGGCAGTCGTTACGGATTGTCAGAAGCCAGTTAATCTGACTCCAACCTTGATAAGAAGTACCGTGTTACCCAGTTAATGGGTTGTGGAGGTCTGGTAGGCAGCCGCTCCACGTAAAACACTGGTATTCAGCTGAATCCGTTTGACTGGAAACCGACCCCAATGTAGTTGGGAAAAGGCTAGGCAGATGATGATGATGATGTTGCCGAGCAAAATTTGCTCAAAAAGTTGCCCGTGTAAGCGCCTATAGAGATTCTTACCCTCTATTATAGAGCCGGGAACAGTATTGACTTCTCTTGAAATAAAAGACCGTGGTAACATTTTAACAGCCCTTCAAAAACTTGGCTCACAATTTATTTCTTAAAAAAGCTTTATATTGACGACTAAGAAGGTTCTTTCATTTTTTAATTAACACTTGTATGATTTCTAGAAAGGACTTTTATCATTTTGTACGTGGGTTCTTGGTACCGTCTAAATAGTAATCCGAAAAAGATTTTAAATACCTAACTACAAAGACATGAAGGTAAAATATTAACTAAAACCGGCCAAGTGCAAGTCGGAATCGCACACGAAGGGTTCCCTACCAAAAACTTTAATTTTTATTATTTGTTGTCATAGAGGCAATAGAAATACACTATCTGTGAAAATTTCAACTGTTTTCAACCCGCTCACTGTCAGACGGACGGTATTTTTTCTAGGTACGGAACAGACGTCGTACGTGCAAAGGAATACGTCCTTTGCGTATCCAAAAAAATCTTATAGAATCGCATTGGACCAGCCATGGTCCAGCAAATCTTTGACGTCGCTTTGACGCGCCGCCGTAAGCAACAAGTATTCTCATCGACATGAAATCGTAGCGTGACAAATTAAATCCAATACCAAAAATTAATTTCAGAAATTTTGGCATGAGCACAATACGTCCTCATTTTCGTATAATAGATATTATTTCTGTTAACGAAGCCAAAAGTAGTAATCTGAGGGCAATAATTCTACAACTTATTAAGCATCGTTAGAAATCTGTCAAAAAAGCTTTTGTATTACATTTTTGAGAGATTGCGGCTGACATGCGAATGTGAACTTTGTTTGAAAATTAGTAGAATTGGCACTCTGATAGTAATCCGACTTATCATTATTGATTTGGAACTATTCGTTTTTACGCGGCGCTAACGCCACACACTATACGGGATAAGAGACTTGTCAGTGGCGTATGCGTAAGAGAAACGAATCACTATTTACGCGTCTGTAACGACTCAAGCTTTGCTGGTACGGCCGACGTTCTAAGGAGCGCGTCGAGCGCTGCAAGTCCCAAGCGGAAGCGAGTTTACATACATTCAGTGTTTTAAAGTTATATATATATAGTGTAAAATTCAAAGTTATTTGAAAAATACTGGTGAAAATGAAAAGAAGTCTATGTTATGTCTGCTTTAATACTAGGTGTCAATGTAAAAGTGCAAAACAATAATCACAAAATCTTTCTCGAAAGTTCGTTAAGTGGGAGTTTGCTAAGTACAATAATCATTACATAGTATAAAACAAAGTCTCTTCCGCTGTCTATTCTGTCCCTATGTTTGCTTAGATGCGGGTTTCATTTTAATATTTAGATTGGTTCTCGAGGAAGGTTTTAGTATATAATTTGCACCCGTGCGAAGCCGGGGCGGTTCGCCAATCTACTATATAAAAATAAGTCGGGTTTTCCTTCCTGCGCCATAACTCCAGAACGCACGAACCGATTTCCACGGTTTTGCATTCGTTGGAAAGGTCTCGGGCTCCGTGAGGTTTATAGCAAAGAAAATTCAGGAGTAGGGTAGGTAGGGTAGGTAGGTATAGTAGCCAGTTGACGGGAGCGAAGTCGCGTGGGTCAGCTAGTATTCAATAAAAACGAAGCTAAAAACGTCCTCCAAGCCTCCAAGCTTAGTATAAAATATTGCTAATTAATGCCTCGGTTTATGAGACCGATCAGTTTACTGGGATTATAAACACAACATAACTATTGTTTTCTAAAAAGCAAGACTAACTTATTTCAGTTTAACGCAAAGAGAGATTCAATATAATAGACAAAAGCTGGAAAAAACCGGCTACATTACAAATAAAAATATTGACTAAAACAAGTCTAAAAAGTTCGACACCTAACGAGACGGAAATACCTATGGCAAAAAAACTGGCTACTGGCTGTCAATTTAAATTATTTGCAAAATCAGTCGTCAAGCCTAATGGATTTTTCTGGCTCTTCTATTTTAAAATTATAAGCTGTTCCCGTGAAAATTATGATAGGCATCAACTAACAATGATGAGCACTATCTCTCTTCTATACTGTAATATATATTATAGGTACCTACGTATTATTTTATTACAATTATGTATTTAGGTAAATTTATTTGTGTATATTATTTAGTATGTTTATTGAATTTGTATTTATATTTATTAATAGTTGTATGTTTAAGTTAAGTTAGCTTTGTCTATTTTGAGTTTCCCTCTTTGTCTCTTAACACACTGTATCTACGTATCTTATTCCACTCTCCTGTCGCAGGTATGCTGGAAGAAATATCTTATGAAATAAGCAGTACCTTTGTGCTCTTCTCACTGTTTAAGTTTGGCTTAAACTAAAATCTATACCGTTTATCTTCTTTAAATATAAAACAAGCTGCTAGCTAGTAAAAAAAACCTACCTACTTGCCTACGACCTATTCTCAGACCTACCAAATACACACAAAAAAATACATGAAAATCGGTTAAGCCGTTTCGGAGAAATTCTATATCAAATACCGTGAAAAGAGATTTTTACATATTAGAAGAAGAATAATTCCTATTTCCCTTGGTCACGGCATCACGCGTGGACGGCAGGACCGATTTCGCAAATTATTTTTTGTTGTTTGTTTTGTTACTGGTTCTTATGAAAGAAAAATATAAGAAAGTTGCAGTTGACGGGAGCGAAGCCGCGGGGAGGACAGCAGCTAGTATTTTATATAATAAAGCAGAAATTTTGTTTGTTTTTTGAACGCTCTAATCTCAGATACGAGAAAAATCTCTGAAAAAATGCGACTAACTACCAGTCGGATTCGGAAAATTATTTTTGTGTACGATAGCCACATTCATGAGGAAGGCTATAGGCTATACCGGGACCGAAAAAAAACGGGATATGGGCGTACAAATTCGTGGGTAAAAGTTATTAATAATAAAATAACAGACCTCCGGTTCGGATTTAACACGGTACAAAAACTACAAATGTATTTCTTGTTAAAAGATTTGATATCACTGGTAATGGTCATTATTACTACGTGGCCGTGGTAGAGCTAAAGAGTTTCATTTCATCTCATTTTAGAAAATATCGCTATCTTTGTATGCCGTAAGGAGTCTGTCACTTGCAGCGGATCGCAAATGACAGACTGTTGCGGGAGACAACTGAAGACTATTTCTTCGAAAATAATTCGAAATATGCATGTCACTCAACATTACTCCCTATGATTCGACGTTGAGATAAACAAAGAACGGGAAATTAGTAAAAGAAACTAACCCAACCTGTTTATCAGATACAATTATCCGTTAAAAGAATTACCCCCTCGAAACGAAAAACATTAAGAATGCAATTTAAGAACAGAGAGATTAATCTTGTCAAATAAACCAAATGTTCAATGTTCTATTCAAATCCGAAGCAGTATGTGTCGTATGTCAAAAGTTTTGCATTCCACACGCATGCATATTGTATTGTGCAGTCCATCTTAATTAAACCGCACTGTGTTAGTAACTATGCGCTAGTTCATGAACCTTTCACAATGTGATCAAAACTGTTCAGATTTTCTCATCTACAGTTTAACTTTTAAAGACTTAGTCAGCTAAAATTCTATAAAGCTGTACATTTAATTTCTAGCCCGTAAATTAAAAAAAACCTAATTTAAAGTATCAGTATTTTTTTTATTTTTTCCTTTATATACCGGGTTCCGTAGTTAACGTGGAATCAATATAGTTTCGCTACGTCCGCGCGTCCGTCTGTCTGTCCGCGGTTTAGCTCAGAGACGCTTAGCACTAGAAAGTTAGAATTTGGTATGGGTATTAAACACACCGCAAATTGATTTTTAGGGTACATTCCCAAGACGTAAAGTGGCGATGATTTATTTTATCGTTTATCCTATGGTGTCGAGTATAGTTTTAAAATATTGAGGGTATGCTGAAACCATTTTTCGATACACGGATCTGAGTGTGAAATATTAAGCTTTAAAGTAATAATTTTTGTTAGAGTCAAGTGTCCAAAAGGTTGTTTTTTGAGATTTGAAAAAAATCATGGTAGTAGCATATGTAACGAATTTAAAAGGAAACTGTCACAGCCAAGTAGGCTTTACAAATTAACGATGATCGACAAACCAATAAAGTGCTAAAATTGTAACGTGAAACTACGGAACCCTACACTGCGCGTGGCTCAACACACACTTAGCCGGTTTTATTACAATTTTAATGTCGACTGGTAGATACTGACTGATTGCATTTTATCCGCCGTATAAACACCATGGCACATATAAGTTAACAAATCAAATCGTAAAAGAACTAACTTGTTCTTTTAAAATTTTATTTACTTGCATTGTACTTTCTTGAAAATAAATGATTCAATATTTTATGAGTTTAATTCACTTTCATATTCAAACGATATATTTCCGGACTTGTGAAAAGTTGACCAATTTCAACAAAAGTTAACGAAGTTAAGAACTTGGTCGCCAAAAAGCAAGTTGTACTATGAAGTCCATTTAATAAAAAACAGTTGCAATTTATTTTAAAATAAATTAGAACATTTTTTCGGAAACTAAAAAATATTAAGGAAACTCGAAAAAACAAATCTTAACTTTTCTTGCGAAAACTGGAATTTTAAATATTTTTTAATAAAAGATAACTTAAAAAAAAAGTAGTCTGTTAGGGCTTAACTTACCTGTATATGAGGGCTGGCTAGTTGAAGTGGGGGGGGGGCTCCCTGGGACCTCTAACGAAGAAGTCTATTCGCGGCGGAGTCACGAAAGGAACTGAAGGGATGATTCGAATTCGAAGTGACGCACCGTACCTACCTTGCCGCGTACGTCGACTGCACGAGACGCAACGACGCATGCGCGCAGTGCGTTCCTACCCGCGTGCCCGTGCGACCTAGCCTACCAGCGGGAAAAGGTTACTGAAACAATCGCCACCAACTATTCGAGCAACGCTGGAAAATTCACGAGGACAAAGGCGTGCACCAATTTCAGTTCATCAGTCCGATACACACTCGTAGTTTCAACATACAATTTTTGAAGTGATAACTTCTTTAGCGGCGTTGTGCACTTTTTGTGATGGGTATATCTGTTAAACTCGCGTCAGGACTCATGACCTGATTAAAAATTCGTAAGACGGTCACGTGTCCTGCAAACTTCTGCCGGCACTCCCGGAGTGCAACCCGTTTTTTTTTCTGCTTCTTTTACCTAGCCTCGCTCAGCGCAATTCTATTACTTAGTTTTTAACAAACACATCTTAGCTACGCATCCTAGCACAATACTGGTGGAAACGCAGCCTTATTGCCCTCGTCAGTCGTTCGGCCAGTTAAGTGGTTTTTTTTTATTTAACTTGCAATGTATGTATGCATGTTTGTTCGGGTGAAATCTTGGTACTCAATTTTGAAAACAAAAACATCTTCAACCGATTGAGCTAAAATGTTGTATACACGTTCAGTTTGGATGACAATACACGATAGCTGTGTGATTCTAAATCCAATATGGTGGACCATTCAAGATGGCGGAATAGTTATTTTTAATGCATTTCTACAATATGGGTATCAAATAAAAGGGCTTGTTGAGAGTAACTCGAAAAATAATGTGACGTCATTCTAAATCCAATATGGCGGACCATCCAAGATGCGGGACAGTTATTTTTTATGCACCTCTACAATACGGGTATCTTAAAATTTTAGTTTATTTTTTTAAATTAAAGCTTTTTTCTTTTAATTTGTTTTAAACTTAGTCGCGTTATGGGATTTCTGCACTGGAGATCGGGATTTTTTAAAGAGGAATACGCAAAATCGTACGGCAATGATCGTTCTGTCGGTACCTATAACCTGCTTCGTTATACAACCAGCCTTTGGCTGGAAACCGACCACAATTTTATTGGAATGAAGATTTATTTTAAAGGAATTACTATTTTTTTTCGAGTTAGCTTTTGATCGCCGCGGCAAAACTTTTCCAACTGGCGGCAACATTTGATTTAAATATTTTTACGGCTACTTCTCGTTTGGTCACATTTCTGATTTGTCAACATGCCAAAAGTTGCCAACACGCGGTCCGCAGCGCTGCTGCCGCGCGGCTCTTTTCGTTTATCTTTATAATTATATCTTTTTATGTCACTGAACTCCTCCTAAACGGCTGGACCGATTTTAATGATTTTTTTTGTGTGCGTTTGGGTGGCGCCCTGGATGGTTTAGATTCACGAATAGGGTAGGTAGGGTGGGTAGGTACAGTAGCCAGTCGACGGGAGCGAAGCCGCACGCTAGTTATTTGTATAGATTAACAAAGCGCGGCACTTAGCGACAAATTTGAAGGCGCCCTTAAAAACAACCGAACGCAAGTGGAGTTTGGTCAAGATTTTTAACTTCATACATTCTTTCCCGATTCGTCAACATTTAAGAGTGCCCGTTTGATCACAATTTTGTTTTGAAAGTATAATCAGGAGTAAAAAGAAATGCCACCGTTCATTTACTTACTAGCTTCCGCCCACGACTTCGATCGCGTGAAGTTTTACGTTGGTTGTATCAGGCCGGTTTTCGGGGTACAATTTATTTTCTTGTCTATGCCTGAATATTGGTAAACAAGTGATCATTGGTCCAGAATCGCTTTGCATGCAATCAACCTCGCTGTGGTCCGTAACTAATTAAATTTCTATAGGTATGTACTAGCACTAGCCACATAATTATCTAAGGTATTGACTAATTGAAACCTATGTACCTACTTAATTATGCACTTGTGTCATAATAGCTGATTGCATACGAGAGCCTCTGGCCACCGCCGCCGCCTCGAGCAGTATATGTATAACTGAATAGAGAAGATGCAAATACAGAATTTATGAGAATGTTGTTAATAAAAAGACTAAAAAAAATAAAGGCCATTGCAACGTTTTTATTTTAATTAATTTCGATGTTGTACAAAAAAAAAAGAATTAAAGTAACGTGAAAAAGAACGTATTTAGAAAAAACAATCACCGTTTAATGACATCTCTGCAGCTGCTGTTATAACAACGAAAAGACAACCTTATGTCTGAGTTAGGACAGTTCATGACAAGTTTCGGGCGAAATGTCAAACTGTCAGTTTGAAACCCCAATCTATATAATTATAAAAATCAATTGCTGTTCGTTAGTCTCGCTAAAACTCGAGAGCGGCGGGGCCGATTTAAAAATTTTTTTTTGTTAGTTTCGCCAGAATACAGGGAAGGTTTAAAACCAATAAAAAAAAAAGTTAAGTAGGTAGGTTAGGCAGGGTAGGTAGAGTTACCAGTTGACGGGAGCGAAGCCGCGCGGGTCAGCTAGTTTTGAAAATAAATTATATTGCTTTTTTATTACATGTATGGTCTATTTTACTTTGCATTCTTTAAAATGGAAGCAATTTGAAAATATTGCATGTTCCCTATTGTTTGTACATAGGAAATGAACTTGACAATAAAACACCAATAATTTCCCACCCATACGCACAAAGCGTTTTGGGAACACATTCATAGTGCGTACAGCTAAGGAGTGGAATTCCCTGCCGGAGTCTGTGTTTCCTGATAGCTACAACCTGGGAGTCTTTAAATCAAGAGTGAATAGGTTATTTCTAGGCAAGCGTGCTCCATCTTCGACCACATCCTCGCTTACCATCAGGTGAGATAGTGGTCAAACGCGTGCCTATCAATAGTAAAAAAATAAATAATTATGACAACAAATATAGAAAGTGCATTAATACGCCTAATAGAGTGTATCGCAAAAATATTAGACAAATTTTAAGGATTGCATTTAAACTATAATGTAACGTAAATAAGGTTTTTTTTTTCGATTTGTATTAAGTATGATAAAAAATATCAATAGGCAATATGCATGAAAAACATATTTATCATCTATACAGTTTATCTAAAAATATACAAAAATATAATACTAACGGTGAAAATAGAATCAAAATTACTCGAACAACGAAGGAGATATAATTATTTTAAACAAATATACCTGTCCCACTCGCGAAAACACTGTTTTCTATGGCAGCTGTATAGGCGTCATAGACGATGACGTCAAAGTTTACATCGGAGTTATCTTTCTAATTGTAATCTTTAAAGCTTTATAACTTCATCGCTGATGAAGGTATTTAAAAATTAATTTCATGATTGTTTACTAGAGCTACTAAGTATTTATTTTGCAAATAAAAAAATAGCATGTATACATTCCCTATTAAATAATAATTTAATAAATATATATAAAATACTTCCGTTACTGAGTGACTGACTGACAGATAATGCACAGCCGAAACTACTAATCGTAGAATACTGAAATTTAGGCATATTCCTGACTTTTTTTACTGGAACGGGAAAAAAGATACTTATGCGCGTACAAGTCGCGGGCAAAAACTAGTTCAAAATAAGATTATTTGCAACATATTTTTACATTTCATTGCATTTAGTTTTTTTTTAGGGCGAACACCAGAACAAAACCTAAAAGAGCAAATTTTAGTGCAACAATTAATCTGATCGAAAAAATAGTAATTTAGTTCTACATACAACAACGCATCGCACATTTACTATGTAGAAAGAAACAGCATATATAAATAAAAGTTTTTGTAGAATATATTCCCATAAGGTGGTGGAGATATGTAATTACATTTCCTGCATCTTTCATGATCCATCCTTTTCCATTGAAATGGATTAACACCGACTCAGTTTGTTGAGTTGAAGTTTGAGGCAACCTTTGAGCAAAGTCGAAAAGCAACAAGTTTTGTACGGCACAGGTATCGTAATCAAACTAAGTAAATGCAACTAAATACTACCGTACTAAGCTCGTTAATTTAGCACACTCTCTAAAAGATATTCAATCAACCGGAGTTTAGTTCTATAACAAACAGCAAAGAAAATATTCGGAAATTCGTCTGCTCCCGCAGCGAGATTGTCTCTCAATGAGAACCGATCACTTTTCCGAATTCTTTTTGTTCGAATTTTATTTTAACGAAAACTATTGGCCGACGACGTCTTTTTTTGCTATATGCATTGCTAGCGGACGTCACGCGGTTTCGCCCGCGTAGTTCCCGTTCCCGTGGGAGTACGGGCATTAAATATACTCGTAGCCTATGTTACTACAGCTATTGATAGCTACATTACATTTACTTAAAAACTGCTGGACCGATTTGAAAAAATCTTTCAGCAATTTTTCAAATCGTTCCAGTAGTTTTTAAGTTGATTCGTTACATACAAAAATACAAATCTTTCCTCTTTATAATATTAGTATAGATTTGACATAACTTTCGACAATTTACAAAATAAACATTTGTTATTGGCCAAAGCCTTTTTTGAACTTTTTCATTTTCTAAATGATTTATTTGCCATACACCGAAACAAAATTTTACGGAACATTACTTGGTCACAAATATACTTGGTACATTTTCAACATTAAATTAAAACCGTGACAGTAACAATGCTTGCTGCATGTTGCATTCCTGCTTGCATACTTTTTACTGGGACCGCTTAAAACCACCACTACCACCACTACTACCACCACCACCACACCACCATTGCACCACTTAAAAAGTGGTATAATGAATGTTCTGAAACATCATACTTCGAACAATAAAATTGTTATTTCGGCTAAATGTAACTTCGGTAAAGGTTTTTCGACCAAATAAAACGTCGGAGTAACAAAAAAATCGACAATGGCAGACGTGACTTCGTTGAAAAGTTTTTGGTGAAATTAAATTCGGTAAAATATTTTACGAACTTATCATAGGTAACCCCTTTCAATAGCACTATATCGGGTGAATTTCACTGAAAAAGAAGAGTCCACTCAACTAGTAACACAATCAAACCACGAAATAATTTTACACTGGCTGTAGCTATCAGACGAAGGAATCAACACACCGCGCCGCCGGCAGAAACCAAAGCCACTATCTTATATACCTACATACTAGTTGACCCGCGCCACTTCGTCTGCTCCGGTGGTCTTAGCGTGATGATATATAGCCTATAATCTTCCTCGATAAATGGACTATCTAACACTGAAAGAATTTTTCAAATCGGACCAGTAGTTCCTGAGATTAGCGCGTTCAAGCAAACAAACAAACAATCATACAAACTCTTCACCTTTATATATTAGTATAGAGTATAGATACTAGTTGACCCGCGCAACTTCGTATACATATATTCATATATTACTTCGTCTGCGTCACAATTTTCATTACTACTCCACTCCTATTGGTCTTAGCGCCTATAGCCATCCTCGATAAATAGGCTATCTAACACTGAAATATTTTTTTAAATCGGACCAGTAGTAGGTATCTGAGATTAGCGCGTTCAAGCAAACAAACTCTTCACCTTTATATGTATATTAGAATAGATCTATGGTTATAAAATCGTTCGTCTACTAGGTGCCTGTACAAGATTTCGGCGACTTGAGTCGTAGCCAGAATAGTCACAGGTCGTCAGTTTGAGTGAGTGACCCTCACTGACACGCTTAGTTTGTATGGGAAGTGTTGATAATGGCGTTTCTAGCATCAGCCGCCAAGGCATCTCTGAGCTCTGGCAAAGGCAAAATGCTTTTCCATTGTTCGGATAACCAAGACAATAGTTTGAAATGTATCAAGCTAGTACTTAGAACATAATACAGTGGTTTAACTTGTAACTGCCTCCGTGGTCGAGTGGTTTAGGCGTTTGCCTTGCGACCCGGTGGTCGTGGGTTCGATTCCCACGGGAAGCATACTTTGTGAAGTAGTTTCCAGTTTGGCTAGGACATTGCAGGCTTGAATCACCTTATTGTCTGGTAAAAAGATGGTTCCGTGCTTCGGAAGGCACGTATAAACCGGTGGTCCCGGCCGCCAAACATGGTACAAATAAACCATGTCAGAGGCCCTTGAGGCGGTTTAGACTCTGACACTAGGGTGTGTGGGGTCGTTAACCTTACTGTTCACACGATAAGAAGAAGACTTGTAACAAATTGCATTATAACACGACTTTAACTTCCCGGACTCAGTAACTGGAATTCAAAACACATCTAAAACTTACATAGTTTTATTTATCCATGCATCCAGGCAAGTCAAACCCAGTGTTTTTGGTACAATAACTTAATCCAAGCATCACAGTCAGCCTCACTAGTTTTTTAGTTCCGATTTCAGGATTTGGCGAAAATTCCGAGCATTGGCTTCCACATCAAAAGCTTACATAATACTAGCCATGACAACATCCTATTGAAATCCCGGAAACGGATGAAAAAATGCATAGTTTATTACATCAACAGAGAGCTAGGCTAATTCAATCTATGCCCAGTGAGCCATGCTTGGGAACAGGCGCGTAAAAGAATATTTTTAGGTTTTCCGTTCGTATTGAATGGAAAAACGATAATTAACACCGCTTTGAGCTTAATACAAAAACGGATAGTCTGTTTGTCGTATGTAAAACCGGACCGGGAAAGTACGGCACGCGGAACTTAGTTTTGATGAATATGTTCACAAAGGGGCCTCCTCGTATTGTGCCTTGTGAAACCAATACTAAATTGACTGCAACTATAATATACTCGTAGTTTCCTAGTTATAAGAGTACCTTGCGCTGCGGAGGACACTTAAGGCTGCTCTCTCGAAAAAAGCTTAAAATAGCGTGCAGATGAAGCAGCTTTTCGTCAGCACTAAAGAAATTACATGAAAAAAGTAGTAATCTACATGATATGACTCGTTATTTGGTTTAGTCAGAATTTGTCTATCGTTATCAGATGATAAGAAAAAAAGCACCAAATCACCTCCAAATCGTTGAGATCGATCGATGAGATGAACAAACGAAAATGATTTGGTTTATTTACTAACTTTTTAAAAACATGTATTATTTTTACTATAAAATATTAACAAAAAAAGGGTAGCGGAATGACGCGTAGAGGGACAGCTAGCCGCGTTTATATGCACAAGCTCATTCTCATGAATATAAGCCTTAATTCGACTCCTGAAAACCATATATTTTGCTAAATAAATCGAATGTTTATCAAAGCGTATAATCAAATTGTGAAATTGTATCTATATACGACGTGTAACAGAATAAACGCAATAAGTATCTGAAAAGGGTTCATTGTACCTACTCATCATTAGGACTTCTAGCTTCTAAAACCAAAAAGTCACTCATTTATTCACTGATTAGTCACGAAATCTCAAAATACTAATTGACCCATGAAGATAAAATTTGGCACGAAAGTAGATTATAAGTACAAGATGTCAGCCAAGAAAAGGTTTTAGGAAACAACCCTTGGAAACGTTGTGTCAGTGCTGAGGCACTTGTCTCATCGTGGCGATCAGCTAGTAGCGAGTAAAGCTTCAAACTAGAAACGAGTTGGCGAGTGAAAAGTTTCAATAGTTTTGACGCTCGGCTTTTTGTGAGTGCTTTTGTGTGACGGGCTTTTACTGGCAATACTCGCTCCGGCTCGCACTATAGGTAGAAATTACCGCTGTTTGGTGAGTTCTGACCGCCAAACTAGCATCGCCGAGCGAGTGTCGCTGAGCGAGTACAATATTTGATAGCTCTTGTCGCTGCGATCCACTAGAGGTAAGAGCCCGCCAGCAGTGTGAACAGCCAGCTATCGACTATGAATGTATGTGTCTCTTTTACACACAAAAGATTTATATATTTTGTCCCTTTCCTCAGCGAGCAAATAGTCGATAGCTAATCGCTTCCTCACCGGCGGTGAGACAAGTGCCTTAAGGTGGGTGCGTCAGGGTAGCCCGCGAAATTCAAATTTTCTTACGGTTTTTGCAATTTGCAAGTTAGTATTAGGTTATATATTGATTAAAGTATGATTCGCGGGCGTAACAATTATGTATTTTCAGAATTATAACCATTAAAATCAGTAAAATAACTCCATAACGGTTTATCGGAAAATTTTGAGCATTATTTGAGGGTTCTAGTGCTAAACGGTTAATATTTCATCAAAAAGGAAAACATAGAAACACAGTAAATATCCTTCATATTCAGTTTATGAAATATCTTTTAAATCGGTCCAATATTGACGGAGGAAACAGGCGAGATCCAAACCTCGAATGATGACTTCGCGTTTCCTCTGGGGTCAACATTGTACTAATAATTATAAACTACTTCTACAAGGGAATCACACCGAAATCGTGAAAATATAAATAAAGGAAGAATGGTGTTACGTTAACTTTGTTACAAAACTAATTAGAATGTGTTTTCAAAACTCAAAAGTACGAAAATCTCGCTTTGTTCATACTGTACCTTCTTACCTAAGTATGCACGAGATACACAGTCTAAGCTTGCCTCGTATGGGCGCAAAGCCGCGGGGTATATGTGTCATGCAAGGTTCTCGCAATGTGCTTCGCCCTACATTTCTAAAAATCTTTTCCAAATAAGAGACACAATTTTATAAAGAGTAAGAATAAAAACATTTTTTACTTATTAATGTAAATATCTGTGGAAGTAATGACGTGAAATTGACAGCCTGCGCTAAGGAGGCCTAGTGACTCATGCCCGATGTCTCTGCCTTTTATTAAAATAGCCATTTTAAATAGAGAGATTCTTTAATAATTTTTTGACGGCTAAGTTCAGTCTGGCGTATTTTATTGAAAATTCAACGATACTAATAATAGTCAACGATATTTGAGCCACTTTTCTGTTGTGACGTTCACTCGGTAATTTCATCGAATAAATAACGAGCTTGGCTGCACGTAACACTCACTCTATCTAATCTGAAATTAATTCGCCGCAACTGGAAAAAGTAGCCGTCTATTTTATAGCTTTTACGGATGTATTTTTGTTCAGAAATCAATAACAATAAGCTATTCCTGAATGATGAAATCCAATGATCAGTGAGTCCAGTAAAAAACTGTATTTTAAAAGACATGTTTTTGCTATAAAAATACGTGTCTTCGATTTACAGACTAGAAATGAGGCATAAATCTAGAATCTTAATAGAGGTTAAAAATTTGCTTTATCAAATCATTAAATCAATAAAAATTTACGAAAATAAAACGCATCAAAAATCAGCGGGTCTAAAAAGGCCACTTTAGGAGAATCAGCCAGCAATTCAAGCTACCCGAAACTGTTAAATTTTCCCAATCAACCTTGAACCTAATGCTTTAGCGATAGAGATGATGATTTCTATAGATTGTTGTACGATTAATATTATGATTCTACTGAAGTGACCTTCTTAGGTAAAAAGTGTACTCACTGTGTAAAAAGTACGTGTCCAGTATTTTTTTGGAAATTTATCAGACAGACTCATTTTTAGGGTTCCGTACCCGAAGGGAACCCTATTACATATCCAACGGAACCTATTCCTTTTCCATTTGAATGTAAAGGAAAATGGTAGAAATAGTCGCTAAAGGCCAAACATTAATTCAAGGGAACATTTTCATCTGACTGCAGGTGACTGATCTGTTCCAGATTAATAGGAAAGCTAAATATAAAATTGTGTAAAGGACCAACAGAACTGCATCTTGATTTTTTTTTTTCATAGATTAATCTTGGTCTTCATCTATTTTTCCAGAATGATTGGTCCTCATTTGCGAAACTTCAGTGTGGTGCCACTTGGAACGGACTACAATACTTACCAAATTTTCTTACTACAGCGGTAAATTTTTGAGTAACATTAATTTGGACGTCATGTGTCAACTAGTATTCTGACAAATATTTCGTAACTCAAGTATTGCCAAAATAACATAATTAAAACTAAATTCTTTAAGACACATGGCTCGACAAGGCGTGAAGGGAGCTTAGAGAAAAGGCTTTCAAGATTTTTACTGTCATTACGCGGAATTATCTATCTAATACCTTTAAACTAGCAATTCTTGTATATATGTATATTTTATATGTGCATGGGTTTCGGGAGCGATAAATCTAGCTAGGTTTCATTTGTAAAAAACGTCGAAAAAAAGACATCCTTATACTGAAAATGAACTGTCACTTCTGATGTGAATTTTCATTGTGTGACATTCAACATTAAGGTGATCACCAATTAATATCCTTTAATGTACAATGAGTATTGAGAAAGGAGGAGCTCGTGGCTAAATAATTACAGCCGCACAGGTCGATCTTCAAGGTTAAGCAACGCTTGCCAAGGTTGGTCTGTGGATGGGTGACCATCTTAACATACCGAGTTTCCTCCGTGCCTCGGAAAGCACGTTAAGCCGTTGGTCCCGGCTGTCATTTGTAGATCTTTGGCAGTCGTTACGGATAGTCAGAAGCCAGTAAATCTGATTCCAATCTTGCCATGAAGTACCGTGTACCCAGTTAATGAGTTGTGGAGGTCTGGTAGGCGGCCGCTCCTCGTAAAATACTGATATTCAGCTGAATCCGTTTGACTGGAAGCCGACTCCAATATAGTTGGGAAAAGTCTAGGCAAATGATTGACAGTGACAGTGAGAGAAAAGTTGAAGTCGCTTTTCTTGGTATGGTCACGTGAAGAGGAGGGATGAAAACACATGTTACGAGTACTTAAAGAGTTTTGAATATAGATGTGGTGATTGGAGAAGGTGAGTGAGGCCAAATAATTGATATTTTTGTCTCTTCTCTTATTACAATCTGTCTCAGTACTATTGGACATTAAGTTATTTTTTACGTGTTAATATTATCATGTCTTGGTCGGTGGAGTGATATGAAATAGAAGAGAGAGTCAGTGATGGCGTGACTCTCTCTAAAGTGTGTTAAAGTTCCAAAGGGATTGACAGACTCCGAGGGATCCTATGAGGGTTCCATTTTTTACTGATGTTCAGAAACCTAAAAACAAAAATCCGAATATTTTTATGTGCAACAAAATATCCGGATTTTGGTAATAAATAATAATATGCAGTTAAATAATATAGGCATACTGCGTCCACAAAATCATCGTATATCTTGTATGTTGTCTACCAGCAGTACTGTGGAGAAATGTGTTTGCGAAGCATGTCTGACAGGTTGCGCCAACATGTGTTCAAAGCTTTGCCTTTGCAGTCTTCAAAATGTGTGCAAATATTTGATACTATTTCTGGCGGCTGCATTAGACTAATGAGGAAGTTCTTTGTTTTTAACTGAACATTAAATGAAAGTCGCATAATTTAAATGAAAGTCGCTGAAAATTCTTGGAAAGCTTTTAACTTGCTCTTTCGAGGTATGGAGGACCAACATAAATAATTATACGAGTATACTACTAGCTCCTGCCTTGGCTTCGCCACCGTGAAAGAAGAGATTTAAACGAAAGGGAGTACACTATCGGACGAAAAGTATTTTATGTCCTACTCCGGGACATGCACTACTTGTTTGCCGTGTTGCATCAAAATCCCTTCAGCCGTTAAGACGTGTAAAAGTAACAAACAAACAAATTCACATTCATAATATTAGTATGGATTTGAAATCAGAATTAGAGATTATTATTTAATTTTGAAACTACAAACTCTAAGGTACCTCAACACTTTTAGCGCCTTTATTTGACCACATGTATTAAACATGTGGTCAAATAAAAATCAATTTAAAATACACAAGGCTAAAGTCGAAACTTGAGTTGGTGGAGATGTATAAATATTATCTCGTAACATGAATTCGAGTCGAACATGTATACGAATTAAAATATTAAGGCTGAACCGGAGACACGCAGAAATTAACCAACGCAATTGCACAAAACCCTCGTACCACGTGAGTCACTGGCATTTTATGCAAATGCATTGACTAATTCTCCGTTTCTTCGCTCCGCTGCAGCGAGGCAGTGGAACGGCATAAGATCTCCGTACCACGTGAGTCGCTGACATTTTGCCTGTTATGATTGGTTAACATTTCTCCGTTTCTCCGCTCCGCTGCCTCTCTCCACGCAAATGGACAGGTACTTTTATCCACTGAGGGCGTCGGGGTCAGATAATTATATTGACTTGTACTTTGGTCTATTTTACAGAAGCCATCTCGTTTAATCACTGGTTTATGCAATTGCTTTTTATTGTAAATTAGGTATTAGTGATTCTTGAAATTCTTTCAGTACCGATATTGGAGACGCAAAAAGTAAAAGAAATGTTGAAAAGCCGAAATTTCATGTGGGTGCCTGAAAATTACGACTAATTAAATAAATAAAAAGTTTTTAGGTTGGAAACAACGAAGTCATACAAAAACAAAATTTATTATTATCCTTCCCTTGGAGGTAAGTACCTACGGCTGTGACGTTGAGACCAAGAAAATGATTAATTAAAAATCGATTTATCTCTCTACAATACTAACCGGTATGGGATAATCGCAAAATTCTGCAAATAATCGATTTCTTCTTCCTATTAATTACTTGAAAGAATGCCTGCTCTTCTTTCTTCTGCATTATTTACATTTAAAAAACAGACCAAATGCGAGTCGGGCTCGCACACGAAGGTTCCGTACCATAAACTTTATTTTTGTTATATCGGCAATAGAAATACACAATCTGTAATCATTTCAACTGTCTACCTATTACGGTTCTTGAGATATAGCCCGCTGACATACAGATGGACGGACGGACGGACAGCCGAGTCTTAGTAATGGGGTTTCGTCGGTAACCCTTCGGGTACGGAACCCGTAAATCGATTTTTATTATACGAAAATCGATTCGAAAAAACGATTTTAATAAAAAAATAATAATCTCTTTGATAATAATCGATTATTTTCTCACATTCCTACTCTGTGGCATTAAAGTAAGAGATTTTGTACAAGTTAGTTTGTTACAACCTTGTTGGCAATTATATTTTTGAGCTGTTTGGGGTTGAAACTCTTGGACCATGGGGTCCCTTTATTTAAAGATTCGTGTGACCCAAGAGCTGGCTTTTACCTCGGACAGAGGATAAGCATTGCCATACAACATAGTAATGCCGCCAGTCTTTTGGGCTCACTTCCAGTGGTCAGCGATGCGGGCGAATTTTTGACGCCTTATTTTAGTTAGGTTTTCTTATTTTAAGTGTATATATATATATATTGTTTTAATAAAATTATGTTAATGTTGTATAATAATAAAGAGTCGGACTCGCACACGAAGGTTCCGACCATTAAACATAATATTTATTATTTTTTGTTATATCAATATCAGCAATAGGAATAAACAATCTGTGATAATTTCAACCGTTTACCTATTACAGTTCATGAGATACATCCCGCTGACAGACAGACGGACGGACTGCGGAGGCTTAGTAATAGGGTTGTACATTGTAGACTTTGTCTCTGTCATCTCTGACCTAGACGAGAGTCAAGAGCAAAACCCATCTCAAATAATCTAGTTTTCCCAATCCCGTAGGAATTTCGGGACGAATTATATATGAAGTCTTCTTCTTGAATCACTGTATCTTTTGATGAAAACAGCATTAAAGTCTGTTGCGCAGTGGAGATTTACTAACACAATAGCTACATAACCTTCGATTGTAATTTTAATTATTTTTATAATATGTAATTTAATGGATTGATTTTATCTGAAATTAACTGATTAATAATCAAAGATACAAATACACACTTTACCTGTGTGTATTTGTATACACACAGGTTTTACTTTAACTTGTTATACGTGACTGCACTTAACACAACTGACTGACATGTGTATTTTGTGTGTACAAGTACGGACTTGTACACACAAAATACACATGTCAGTCAGTTTGCCCGCTTCGCAACAAATTACAACAGGATGCTCCTATTTATGAGAAGTTGCTGCCGCGCGCCGCTATCTCTTTAAACCCGACAATAGTTCGCGCGGAGCGGGACTCATTACTAGCGAGAATTACCCCTAAGGTTACGTTCATTAATATCTAAATACCTTAGCGGACACCCAAATGTAATTCGAACTAATATTACAAGTACGAAAGTAGCTCCGTCTGTCTGTTTGTTCGTCACGTTGTCATGCCAGCACCGTTACACCAATTTTGGTACTTATAGTACTTTCTTTTCATTCCGAGAGTACGTTTCCGTGGGATAAGAGGGTAGATGGCTTAAATTAGTCCGTCAGATAGATATTCAAAAAATGCTACACGCGTAAACACAAGATTAAGACGATACAGTGCGTTGAAAACTCGTTTGACGTCACATTTCAGTACACTTTTTACCAAGTAGTGACATCACAAGATCCACAAGACGACTCCTGTACCCCTATACTGTAACAACATTTTCGTGTCTCGACAGCGGAATCCGAGGAGAGTATCAAATTACGTCAAACGTAAGACCTTTATCATCATCTAGCCTAGCCTTTTCCCAACTATATTGGGGTCGGCTTCCAGTTAAGCCGGATTTAGCTGAATACCAGTATTTTACGAGGAGCGGCTACATACCAGGACCTCCACAACCCATTAACTGGGTAACACGGTACTTCGTGGCAAGACTGGAGTCAGATTTACTGGCTTCTGACTATCCGTAACGACCACCAAAGATCTACAAATGACAGCCGGGACCAACGGCTTAGTGTGCTTTCCGAGGCACGGAGGAAACTCGGTGTGTTAAGATGGTCACCCATCCACAGATTAACCTTGCAAGCGTTGCTTAACCTTGAAGATCGACCCGTGCGGCTGTTATTATCTAGCCACAAGCTCCTCAGAAAGAAACGTAATATCTTATGTTGTGTGCAATAAAGCTCACTTTGTGAGGTTTGTCACTCAGGCGAAGCTCGAAATGGTTACTTACAGAATAGACTAGCAGATCTATGAATGCGTTTTCTCTTCGAAAATTTGTGTTAATTTGAAAAACTAAAAATACTACTGCTAGTGTCCAATATTTTTCGATAATCTAACTGACGGACTAAATAGAATCATATTTTTTTACTCAGGAATTGTCCCTATTTACGACTTACTATACATATACTGTGAAAGACGTTAGGACTGTAAAGACCAATGTAAGCCTGATGCGTTGTCCAATCGAATGAATCCATTACAATAGATACATCAACTACAAAGGACTCATCTATAACAATAGAGTCTTCACGTCGCAGAACTGTATCTATCATCTCTAGATTACCTATACCTACGTATAGTTATCAGGTGCTCTGCAGTGGGATTCTGTAAACATCAACATGTAAACTTAGGTGAAGTACACATCAAGTGACCTGCCAGTCCATACAAACAAGATGGAATGACAGTTAACATCATGCTTACTCCATCTAATGATGTTGACTTAATAGACCAAACCAGCAGCTGTTCATAATGAGTCCGGAATCCACCAAAGCGGAGACGTGCGGATATGTCCGAAGCGAAGACGAGAAGAGATGTTTTTCAGCTAGGGTGTATCTAACCCCGGGTCGGCAGCGCGCTGTGATCCCAGCGCGCCGTAAGGTGCCAGGTGCCAGCAGGCACCTGCCCGCTAGGGCAGGTTCCTGCTGGGGCTGCGGAATCGGTTCGAAAGAGGTACCGTAGCCTGGCCTTGGAACGTATAGGGCACCAGGAGGAACACGGATGGGTTTTAGTCAGTAAGAGTCTGACACTCCCTCCTGCTTCACCCAGAGCGGGAGGAGTCATTTGATGATTTCCCATACTAAAATAAAAAAACTGTGTGCATCCAACCAAATTGTGCGGAGATGCGTACTGGCTAGATTGTAGCGGAGATGTGTGCTGGCTTGAGTGGAGATGTACGCTGACTATACAGCACGCCGCACACATCTGGTCTCCGCTGCACGCCATCGTCAGCGCTAGGCAAAGCTCACATCCCCGCCTTGTACCGCGGCCAGTGCAATCCAAGGAACAGCTCACATCTCCACTTCCATCGCGCCATACATATATGATACATCTCCACTTAGTGGTATCCACTAAAGCTGTGTGATGACGAGACGTGTGATTAACGAAACTCTATTGGTTTTTAAACACACGTCTCCGCCCCGTTCATCTCTACTCCGCTTTGATAGAGTCCGGGCCTAAAGGGCTGGAACAGAACTTGCACTGGTACGTACGAATGATTTCACAAGGTTTTCTATAGACAAACTTTCAGAGGAAATGCAATTACCTACTTGCTTGCTGGCTCGGAAAATCATATCAATAACAGCTATTCCTTACTTCATCCGCACCTGTTCATAATTTCATTTGACTTTTTTGCATGGAACCCTAATTATTTTGCTGTAATAAATTAGCCGTTTCGTTTCTTAACTTAAAAAAACAGAATAACTGACATTTTTATAATTGACTTTTTCGTACCTACTGTTTCAACTTTAACAGTAATACGTCTAGCAAAAAGCTATACATTCTTTATAATGTGCACATATTAAAACGAGGGATAACACTTAGTTTTATCGAAAAAAAAAAAAACGTATTAAAATATATTTTTTTTTGCGATTTCGTGATTGGTCCAGTAGTAAACGTTGTTCATAATGATGAGTACAACGACGTATATGGATTTTTATATTAAAAAATAAATCAAAAATTTAAAAGCAAAACTGTGTAACTTGTCAATTAATAAAAAAATAGAATCGCCTCGATATCTGTGCTTCTGAAATACAAGCCGTTAATCCTGGCTGTCATTTGTAAATCTTTGATAGTCGCTAATAATAGTTGGAAGCCTGAATAGACTAGAAATTTAAAAATTACGATTTTATTTAGTCAATCATCTTTTGATTTTCAAAAAACATTTCAAATCGATGAAAAATTATAATTAACATCACGCGTGTTTTCAACCAACGCACTGTATCGTCTTTATTATTTGTTTACTTGAAAAAAGAAAAAATACTCGAACACTATAAAATTAAATAGTTTCAACGGTTTCAACACGAACTTCTTTCTTGTGTAACAAGGCTTTGATACACAGCAAACTATCTTTTGCCATTTCCAAGGCAAGTTATGAAACAGACTGTATGCGTTTGACAGCTGTCCTTTCCTGTAACTATGTAGGTTATATTTTTTATTTACAAGGTTTTATTTATTTAGTTTCACTTTTTAACACTAGTACTTTGAGACGGATTCTTACAAATTACCATGGCCAAGTTGAATTTGTATAGACATCGTGCCCATGATCGTCAATGTACTCGCATCACGGGGGAGTGTCAGATTCTAAAGGTCATGGCACATTATATCGGCACCGCAACTGCAAAGCTGCAGCACGGCGTCGCTCGTCGCCCCGAATTTTAGGCTACGGCTAGGTGTGCAAGCTTGCGGATGAGGAGGGGTGAGCTTGCACCTCGCGCCGCCTCATCCGCGAGGTGCAAGCTCACAGTCCGCGCGCCGGTTGCAAGGTGCAAGCTTGCGGTCTACGGTCTGGCCGCGTGGTGCAAGCTTGCTGTCATCGCGAACATAAATTCATATGGTATTTATGATTGAACACACCCATTGTTTGTTTCGCTGGCGACTCGGAGTCGGCGCGCAGTAAGCACACGGTCTGCCGGCTTGCATAGCGCGGGCTGCTAGTTGAGTTAGTCGGGCTGCTAGTCTGATGCTAGGTATGGTAGCGGTAAGCGCGCGGGCTGCCCGCCGCCGTTGACTTTTTCATATTGATAATATGAAATATATTATACGACACACGATATAATGCTCATATTTTAATGACCAAATAAATTGCTGGGTTGCAGCGGTACCGTTGCGGTGCCGATATATAGTGCCCTGCCCTTTATTGATTATTACCCACCCGCGTTCCTCCTAACGCCCTTTGCACTCCAGAGACGCGTTAAGTCTTTCGAGCAATTCTGCAACCCTGGCAGGCACTGGCCATGTCCTATGATGGTCCCGGTACTTTAGGAACTTCTCAGAACTCTGTTTCTAAGAAAATCATTTCGTCGGTCCGTGGATGGGTGACCAATAGCGACCATTCATTACACACCAGGACCCCTCCATTTCCCAGACCAAATGTTAAGGCTGCGTTTCTATCAGAGACGTGCGAGGATGCGTAGCAAGGGATGTGTTTGTTCAGAACCAATGGACTCGCTTCATTAACCTAGCCTCGCTCAGCGCAAGCAATGTCTGCATGTGTAGTGGAAATGCAGCGGTACTACTGGCTGCTATGTGTAGTTTCTTGTTAGTCGTTGCGAATAGACAGGAGGACAAGCGAACTAACCGAGAGAATCGAAAAAAAACTAGTATCTGGGTGGTGGTTGTAAGAAAAAAAAGCAGTTTCATGTAAATTACCTACTGTTATTTAACTGTATCGGGTAAGATTGGAAACGTGGGGCTGGGCGGCAATAACTTATATTGCATTGTACTTTCACGTTATATTATTCAAAACTTGTAAGTTTCCAACTCATTCTAGGTAATGCTATTTACCTGATACCAATTAAGCTTGATAAGCATAATTACGCAAGATACGTGAGACTAAAATTTGTTCGAAAAAGAAGAGCAAGTGAGTGTTTTTCCCTTTCTTTAGAAAACTAAAAAAAAATCTCACCGTCTACTAACTAGTTCTACTAGTTAGCTCTCTAAACAAACAAGCTTTTAGACCTTGTAATATCATTAAATGTCTTTTATTATGTAAATAAAGTTAGTAATAATTAATAACATTTTCATGAATAACGACTTGGCGAATTTGTATAAAATACCGGGAAAATCTTCATGAAGCCCGCTTGGTCGGATAGTATATTTCCATAATAATTAATTACCTACTAAAACATTTCCAATGCTCGGAAAACTATAAGCTCTTTATACTTCAATGCGCCATTTTCTACGCTAATTAATATCGAGAAATGCAGCTTATACTTCAGAATAACACTACTTGCCAGCTGAAACTATGCTCAGAGCTGTAGTAATGACTTAATCCCTCGAAGCTATATAGGTATGTATAATGTTCGCCGTTGTTAAAGTCTTTAGGGCGAAAATACTTGAACGAAGGTTGAACATAATATTTTCAAGGATTTCATCATGGAAAAAAAATATCTACTACATAGGACATAGTGAAATCTTTCAGCGATAACGATTATAATATTATCAAAAGTCAAAATGAGACAGGGTTAGGCTGGCCGCATACGTACAGTTTCTTGATTAGGTCTCGACTCGGAGACCTGCCTGTCGATTCTGTAAACATGTCTATGTGACGGATTGGGTGAAATGATCACGAATTGAGCTGTCAATCCAAGTAATCAAGCGGGAATGAACGCTCGCTTCGTGACCACGAATCACCACAGGGATGCTCTTAGCGAGCGGTTATTTAGCCCTGGCCGAGGGCCTTAAATTCATTTAAGATCACCACAGGATATTCCGGTTAAGCAGTAACCAACCCTAGCGTGTTGAACTGCGAGTGGCTCCGTCTAAAAAAATAAATAAATTCACTCCTCCCCTGAATGGCTCCTATTTCCACCACGGTATGAACTATGCTCATTCTAGCCCTAACAGAAGATTTAATGTATACGTAATGGTCGTATATTCATTTTCAGCTGCACGTCCGGAAGCCAATTTCAGCTAAAAATCACTACGGCTGGTTCAACAGGTTGAACGTTAGCTGTCGTTTCAAACGGGACTGTTTGAAGCCAAGCCAATAGAGCCGACAAAATAAAAAAGGCGATATTGGATCGCCTAAAACTGAATAGGTATCCAGTATCTCGATAGGAGATCCTCTAAAACTCATTATTCAACGCCCGAAACCTTTTTTAGTAAAACACAGTACAGGTTTGAATTGTTTTTTTTCGCGATGTATGGTCGAAGAAAGATAAGGTCGATGACATTTAGTTCAAGATGTATTTTATTAACCCTCTTAAAGAACGTTTCAACTTACTTCATGACACACATAGTAGATATCTAAGGTCATCGGAAAACTTGAGACTAGACATGCCGATGCATTCCACCAGCTTCTATGACAAATCTTTTACGATTCAGGCGGTGCGGTTATGGAATGCCTTGCCGGTGTCGGTAAGGCGTGCTCAATTTTTGTCTACTTTTAAAACGATGGTAAAAAATCATTATCTCTCTCCTTAATCGTCTTTACTAGGGTTCTCTGCTATTACTGTTTATGTGTATTTATCTATTATGTAATTATTTTATATATAAATAGTACACCAAAGACTACCTGCAGTACTGTCACTCCTTTCTTTAAAATCCATCCAAAGGTTGTCTTTAAAATATCGCTTTTAGCGATAAGACCGCCCATTGTGTCACCCTATGTAATGTTTTCTTCATCTATTTTTTCTGTAACTTATATGGTGTACATAATAAAGAGTATTCTATTCTACGTTTTACTAACATAATGAAAGAAAAATAATCTTTGTACATAATTGAACAATGCAACGACATCGCGGTAGATTGACAAGACAAGTGAAAAACTAATACAAACAACTTGAATGACTTTTGTTAGCAGAATACTTCTCTTTAACTTCATTAACTTGAAGTCGAAATGTAGCAGGAACTGTTTGAAAAATGTATCACTTCGTTCAATAATAATAATTTAATCATAATTATTATTTATTTCCATTCAAAACTTTAGTTGTACATTACATCAATGTGGTCTCGACCCCTGAGCTAGGACAACCTGTATGACAGGGGTCGAGGTTCATCCGGTTACATGGATCAGAGTAAGGAAACTTAAAGACAGCGTTTACTGCAACTAATACAGTGATTTACAAAAATATATAATAGAATAGAAAACAAATAAATACAGTCATAAAAGTTACAGAAATTCATCAATAGAAAAGAACATGCACTTTTCCTACATTTGGAGTTTTTTTTTAAACAAGTAACAGTGAAAATGGGAGAGGCTTTTGCCCAACAGTGGGACAAAGTTTTTAAAGATTACCTATCCTATTTGCTACTCCGACGAGGGTATCAAAATATTTTTGTAAATTGTTGGACCTTTATTAGGGTTCCGTACCCAACGGGAACCCTATTGGCCCTTTTTGAAGTGAAAACTTCTTTAGCGGCGTTGTGCACTTTTTTAGTGATGGGTAAAAAATGTTAAACTCGCGTCACGACACGTGACCTGATTGTAAATTCGTTAGACGTCAGGACACGTGACCTGATTGAAAATTCGTAAGACGGAGGGAGAGACGCACGTATATAAGTGTTCACTTCTGCCGGCACTCCCGGATTGCAACTCATCATCAAATGACTCCGCCCGCTGTGGCCCAAAACAGAAGAAGGCAGAAGGGACTGTCAGTCTCTTGCTGACTAAAACCTATCCGTGTTCCTCCTAGTGCCCTTTGCGTTCTAGGGCCGCGTTGACTCTTTCGATCAAATTCCGCAACCCTGAAACCCTATTTGCCCTACAGATTTCTGTTTATTCTTTTTGAAGAACTGAATGGTTCAAAAATATAATCATAATCATTCAGATAGCAAGAAAACGTGACAACCTTCCAGGGTTGCGTAAATTATTCGAAAGAGTTATCGCGGCCCTGAAACGCAGAAGGCTTTTAAAGGTACCTGGGTGGGTTTACCTGCCTCGACCCGGGAGAAGAAATTAAAAATATATTTTTTATTTGCAGTTAAAGAGGAGCTCGTGGGTAGATAATAACAGCCGCACAGGTCGATCTTCAAGGTTAAGCAACGCTTGCCAAGGTTGGTCTGAGGATACGTGACCATTCTTAACATACTGAGTTTACTCCGTGCCTCGGAAATCACGTTAACCCGTTGTTCCCGGCTGTCATTTGTAGATCTTTGGCAGTCGTTACGGATAGTCAGAAGCCAGTTTACCATTGAATTGTGTACCTGTCGTGTAGTCAAAATTGACCTATCGCTATCTTCAAGTGCACGCAGAGTCGCGATTCTGTGTGAGCTGACCCATATATTAAAGTTACAATAAAAAGTTCTCGCTGTGTTTTCATGTCGTATAGATGGCGCGATTCAACGACGAGCTGCAACTTTAAAAACTAAATGGAGGCTATGCCACAATGGTTCTTTGCCCTTTCAATAAAAGCTTTTGTATTGATCTGATGTTTAGTGTAAGAGCACTGAATTGTTGATGCCGAAATACGTAATATTATGCTTTCTATCACCTGGGACCTCATTACACTGGGTAGGTATACGATACTGCACCCCTGTGCCTATCCCTTCGGGGATCATAGGCTGATAGGTTATGATGTAGTTGTGTCATATACCACAACTAGTTAGTATTAACGGTATCAGTTTAACAAAACATAAATTTGTTAGTGGATGTCGCCTTCGCCGATGTTTGGATATTTTAACGTTTGTACTTATATGGTTAACGGGAAATCTCTAGGGATGACGTTCAATTCAAGCAAATATTTCGTTAGTAAAACCGTCACGCCGACAGTCAAGTCAAGCCAAGTTGCCGTGACACTGACAGAACAACATAAAAAGAAAATTATTAAATGCAAGTGTTACAATACTATTGTATTACTAGCTGCTTCGGCAAACGTTGTTTTGACATATTAAATAAAATAGGGAAGATGAAGATTTAATATTTATCAATATTTTGTGACTAAAATGTAAAAAAAAAACATAAGAGAAGGGCCATTGCAACGTTTTTATTCCAGTTAATATTGATTTTTAACAATAATTACAAATTTATTGTAACGTGAAACGAAACGTGTTTGAATTCACCAATCAGCGTCTGGTGACGTCACTCGTGTTAGTTTATAGTCCAAGATCCCAGGGTTTACATACGTTACTTATTTCGCAGTATCAAAATATTTGGATAGAGTAATGGCAATTGTAATTTCAACGTACGCATAATATTACGGCATTTTTTTTTAGTTATATTACATATTTCATAAGTAGGTAGTTTTACAGTTTTCTTTTTCTACTTAGTAAATAAACTATGTCAAAAAGATACTTGTGAATAGGATCTCAATTCTCAGTGGAGATAGCGATCAGATCTTGCACTATTACAATGACTAATTAGTCTTTAATTTTTTACTAAATTTCTTTTTATTTAAGAATATGTATTTTGTAAAAATCGTGAAAAGTATTTAGTCGTTTTATAGCTAGCATCTGATGATGATACTTACAAACTGGCGGTCACGTCAACTCAAACTAACCGGTACGCGAATGTACAAAGTACCTACATACTAACACTAATCTATTCCACACATTTTTTTTTGAGAAAATAAGTAAGTTCTGGAAGCACTGGGATCTTGCTCTATGACTTTAAATTATGACAGTTCTTGACCAGTGACAAACATGAGTGACTTCATCGTCCGTTTTGGCGCGAAAGTTTAAACTGTCTGTTTAAAAACGCAATTTTAGCAATAAATTAAAGTGTTTTAAATTTTTTATTCTTGTGGCGGTCTATTCTAGATGGAGTTCTTTAAAATGAAAGCAAAAATAGAAATATTGCATTTTCGCTATTGACCAAAAAGTGTATATTAGAAGAAGATATGTTAAGTCATGGTGTTTTCTTCGACATGCAATAAATAATAAAGGATCACAGGCAGGCGCGAAGCGACAATGCGACGACCATTATTCAAAGATATTATTTTACGATTTTAATATTTGCAAAACATTTTCTTTGAAAAGGCATGCCGCACTGTCACGTCGGGGACGTCTGTTGGAACCCACCCTAATGCAACCATAAAAAATATATATGACCTGATCAGCGATAGTGTAATGGCAATGATATGATACCTAGTGAATGTTTAATCAAATTGATTATATTGCCAATGAAAGTAGGTACATAACACTGATGCATCATGAAAACCGTCTTCAGAAGTGTACCTATAAACTATGGAGTCTTTGTATTAAAAAATTTAAAGAAACCCCAAAGAGGTTTGCGCAGCTGTAAAACTTAGCCTGAGTACCTAAAATTAATTGAAGTGGGTTGTTGAACTCTAATACCACGACAAAATCAAAAATTCAGCGAAAATAAAACTTAAAATCTACCTTACCTTTCTGGGATCGCCTCTTGCTGTCACCTACTTTGCTAAGATCCTACATCCTACTGAAGCTTTGCTGCTTTCCCTCTAACCAAGGTCTTTAACTTATTTCAACAATTTTAGTAAGTATTTACACGTAGATACTTGATTTGAGAATAATGCAATTTTTCATGGGACTTTTTCATACGAAATATACCATACAAAATATAAAATAAATGTTACAGTCACGAAAATTGTTTTAACAGCAATTATACATCTAAGATCATAACCAGTCCAAACGCAGATCCTTGGGGAACGCCATCGGGTCCGTGTTTCCATCGCTGGGCAATCCTAGCTAAAATGAGTAGGCCCGTAAACTAGAAACAACTTGGCAATCAAACGTCGTCAACGTATCATAACGCTATAACAACACACTCAGGTGCAATGTGCAAGGTCATAGATTTATCTCGCGACGTTTAAATGAATGACCAATCAGTGTCAATAATGGTAAACTATTCAAGGAAGATATTTTGCACTGTGCCGGGAACGATTTATTTATATTTTATTTTGTAACACACTTAAATTACCCAGCAAACAAGACTGCTGATCTATATATTTATTTTAAAGCTCACAATAACGATAAAACGAACATGATTAATTGAGTGCTCAATGCGGTCCAAATTTTGCGGTCAAAATCTGAAATAATTACACGGGACTAAATATAGAAAACAGAATAAGTAATTGAAGTCCTTGTCACGCAGTCAGCGAGCCGAAGGCCAGTCGAAAGCTACAAAGAAGACGCCACTACCACCGCATCCATGAACATATTGTTTCGCTGTTTGAATGTCAACCCTCGTTGTGTGCTTACCTTCTGGCGGTACATGGCCGCGGCTTTGGTGTTGTACTTCTGCGGTATAGTCAGCCCCGGCTTAAAGTCTGGGGAGCTCTCGAAGAACTCGCGGGCTTTCCCGTTCCCTCCGACCTGTTAGACAAATAAATACATTTAAGAAACATATATACGAACTACTTATCAACGCACCTGTGTTTCATTTTTTAATGAAAGATGGTAATGATATAAGGTTTTTTATTTTCCTAATGACCCTTTTTTAATTGTGGTATCACTAAGGGATTCCTTCCGCTCAGGGCGGAGTGGAAGGAAGTTTCAGACTCTTACTGACTAAAACCCATCCGTGTTCCTCCTAATGCCATTTGCTTTACTGGGCCACGGTGACTCTTTCGAACTAATTCCGATACCCTGGCAGGCACTGACCCAAGTGGGTTACGTCTACTATGCTGACATCTCTTTGAGGCACGCGTGGAACACAACGCGCCGTCGACTAAACCTGGTTCTGATCGGATGGCGAGCCACCCAACGCTTGCCGTCCGCAGGCCCAGGCCTACGATGGCCGGGAATCGCCTTGCGACTCCCGACGCCCGAGACATGTTCATCTGTTGCGGCGGCTGAGTGAGGTTTGCCTCTACCTCACGCAGCCCGCTACCTTCGTCGCTAGTATTACCGATCCGCGGACGCGAGAGATCACTGCCGACGATGCCTAATGAATTCTAGAGCAGTATTAGCGCGATTGGAGCTTAGCTTCGGGAAGTATTTAATTTTAAGTATGGACTAGTAGACCCGCGCAACTTCGTCTACTCCGCTCCTGTTGGTCTTAGCGTTTTATTAAATTATTAACAACTAGTTGACCCGCGCAACTTCGTCTGCGTCACAATTTTCATTACTGCTCTGCTCCTATTTTTCTTAGCGTGATAATAGTATAGCCTATAGCCTTCCTCGATAAATGGACTATCTAACACTGAAAGAATTTTGCAAATGGGACCAGATTTTGCTGAGATTAGCGCGTTCAAACAAACAAACTCTTCAGCTTTATATATTAGTACTAGCGGAACCAACAGAAGTTATGCTGCATGAGCTAACTTGTGAATCTAAACCATCCTGGGCGCCACCCAAACGCATACAAAAATATTCATTCAAATCGGTCCAGCCGTTTAGGAGCAGTTTAGCAACACATACACGTACAGTAGAATAGGGAATATGCATGAAAAACATATTTTATCATCTATATAGTTTATCTAAAAATATACAAAAATATTATACTAACAGTGAAAATAGAATCAAAATTACCCGAAAAACGAAGAAGATATAATTATTTTAAACAAATATATCTGTCCCTCTCGCGAAAACGCTGTTTTATATGGCAGCTGTATTTATAAGCTTCATAGATGATGACGTCAAAGTTTACATCGGACTTCTCTTTCTAATTGTGATCTTTGAAGCTTTATAACTTTATCGCTCATGAAGTTATTTAAAAAATAATTTCATAATTGTTTCTTAGAACTAATAAGTATTTCATTTTGCAAATAAAAAACTCGCATGCATATTCCCTATTGTATATCTAAAGATAGATAATATATAATATTTACAAGTATATATATAGATTAGAAACGTTATAGAAGTAGTCATAATAACACAGCTCTGTGCAACTAATTAAAAGACGGCGCCTGAGCACGGAAAGCAAATATTTAGAAACCAAAATCACAGTAAAGTTAACAATACCTTGAACCCTTAGGCTGGAATGCCTAACAGACCACGCAAAGCAACATCGTATAGTGAAACCTAACAGAAACGACATTAAAACTAAAATACAAAAAAAAAAACGACAAACGAAGAGAAAAACGCACCAAAACACCAAGAAATAATTCCCAAGTAAGGGTCAAAATAGACCGCGCAAGCAATACGTACCATCTCGAATAGCAGCGCGCCGGCGAAGGATAAATAAACACTTTATTATTGAATCACAAATGATACAGCAGTAAACGTCAATCCCGCCCGAAGCCACGGTGAAGAATGGCGTATTAACTTCTGGAGCGTTCGTTTATCAAGCTCCCAGAAACAGGAACTCGGTCATTACTGTATAGGGCCACCTGTCACCGGGTATGCACTATTGTAATCTTCGAATTAAACCGACGATACTGCGCACCAGAGTGTCCTGCATCTACAGCACATGATTTATTTGCAAACGGTGTCGAGATAAATTCAGAAGGTCTATTTTGTTGTTTGTGTAGTATTGTTGGTATTGGGAGGATGGCGAATGTGGCTGAAATGCCTAATATCAATTCATGCTTCTTTAATCTGGTAAACTTCCAAAATCTAGACTTGTTTATTGTTGGTATTCAGTGATTATTTTATTAAAGACCTAAAAGGCCTAAAGAACGAAACGTACCGACTAAATAAAAGTATAATTATTTTACAGGTAAGTATATTTTATTATTAAAAATATTATTATGACTCCTCAAAACAGGTGTCTGAGGATTAATAGCGCTGGCGAGGCCGTCAAGAGGCTAGGAAGAGGTGGCGAGAAGACCTAGCCGCCTACTGCAAAGGCTGGTTCGAGGTGGCTCGGGAAAGGAATACCAGCGAGCTACCAGCAGTGACACAGTATAGGCTAATTTGGAAAAGAAAAACAAGTCGTCAACAGTCAAACATTTGATATCAATGTTAAGAAACAACAAAGTACAATAGTAGACGCAAGCGCATAGCAATTAGTGTCGGCGCTGAAGAGCAACGAATTAAGGTGATTCAATCAGTATAAGGCCGTTTTTCGTTTATGGTATCTTGTTAGGTTCGTGGAACAGGAATGTGAAATTGTGGTAAATATTTTTTGATTATATGATCTAGTATTTAACTGAAGTGTATTCCTTACAATTTCTTCCTTCCGATACGAAGACATTTTCTCGATAGAAAAAAATAAAAAGATCGAAATATATTTTTACTTTTTTTAGCTACAAGACTTTATAACAAGGATTAAATAACAGTATCGCGGTTTCAACTGAACAGATTTTAATTTAATAATAATTAACTGTTATCAAATCCGAAAATTTGTTTTGGCACTTACTTTTATCCAATTTTTCAGATGCTCCGTGGAGCTCTTGCAGGCAAGACCTGCCTCACTTTTTTTCAAATCGGTGCTGTCAGATTTTCGTAGGTAATTTAATTTTTTTTTTTCAACAGTAAATGCTAGTGGTTTAGCAGTTTAAAATAAATTTAATGTTAAAAAAGTGTCTGAACCATGTGAAAGTATATTTTTATGACCTTGAACAATATACAACGTAATATTTTTCTATCCGCGCCAACTTTTTAATTATATATAAAATTGGTAGGAAATAAAAGATCAAAACAAAATAAAGTACAACATCGTTGGTAGTTCTTACCTGAAGATGACAATGGACGCGTTTTCCAGGAAATTAATAGCTACGGCTTGAAGAAAATAGCGACTCCAAGTTTTCATAATTATCACAAAGCAATATTGGGTAAACATTTTATTTTCTATATTGGAGTGTCTGTTTTCACAACGTTAATTTCACATGTTATATTCGTAACAGCGATATTGTATGCAAGCATTTTAACACTGAAATCTATTAAGAATGTTTTAACTAACGTCAGCCATGCCCAGGAAGAGGTGACGAGACGACCTAAAGGCCTACTGCCAGGGTTGGTTCGAGCTAGCTCGGTACAAACAATCTGGACTTGGGGGGAGGCCTTATCCAAGCAGTGTGACAGTATAAGCTAAATAAAATAAAAATATTCTTGTGTAGCTCCATCTCTCTCACATCACATCACATCACATCAGAATCATGTCGGAATTCAATTACCTACCTAAGCACTGAGATGTCCAATGACCATTGTACCGAACCAAGAACCAGCAAACTGAACAAAGCATAGATTATACGTCGAGAAGTGAGTCGGATGTAAGTTACCTACTCGAAATGATTGACAAACGCATAGAATAAAGTTAAAAATAGAATAGAATACTCCAAAAAATGCTCTAGGTTGAAGATGGCAATGGGGGATTGGGGGCAGAGCCCAAAATGGATTTGAAATATGAAGATTCTTTTTTTAATTTCACGCCACCCGCGCGGTAGATGGCTAGCTCCTTCAGTGATTGGTTCAAAGCCGCGCCGTCGCCGCCGTGGAAAATGTATCTCCATACCGCCGCCGTCAAAAATCGCCACGGCGCTCATCTCAAATCTACACTGAACTGAACGGCACTACATTCTACATATCGGTAGAACGAGTGACAGTAGCTTAGCATCTCTCACCTATGTATTCACTCATTTCTCTTTTCTGCTTCATCAGGCCCTGATCACAATCTATTTATAACCTATTAATTGCGACTATTTAAATGAATACGAAAAAAAGCTGGTTAAATGCCTTCATCAACTAGAAAAGAGCTGATGATTTTCAAAAAGTTCAACTGATTTTGATAAAACTTATCTAAGGTGGTACTTAAGTTTTATCAAAATTAGGAAGGAAACTCCATCGAAAACCGCATCGAAATCGGTCCATCCGTTTGAGAGCTACGATGCCACAGACAGACACACACACACAGAGACAGACATCAACGTCAAACTTATAACAACCCTCTTTTTTGGTCGGGCGTTAAAATCAATGCAAAAGCACCAAATATTGTAGAAAAATCTGCTATCTGAGCTTTAAAGTCACTCAGACTTGAACTACTGCATACAATTGAATTCCTGGAACGGAAACGATGAACACCCCCTAGGTGTAATTTTCCATGTGCCATCAATCATGCAATTGAAATTCGTTTGAACGAGGCAGCGCAACAAGTGTGAAATCAGATGAGGACCTGAAGTGTTAGAGACAGCTCCAACAATCACTTACGACGATTTCCATACATGCAGTAGATGCATGTCCGTGGTGTGATTGGATCAAAGTGTAAGAGGGCACAATCCATGCAACATTATTTTGACATTGACACAAGGTTATTGGGAGACGCTACCACAATAACTTCTTAAGTGTTTGCTTTTTTTCCTTTTGCTTTTTTCTTCTTCGTGTCGATTGCACGACAGGCGGTGGGTCCAAAACATGCCACTTCCATAGCATCGTTAGTGGCAGCACATAGGTATTTGACTTTTTGCGTTAATGAGTAAGAAGTTTAGGTTGGAGATTTTTTGAAATAATATTGATTATTATTTTTTACTAGTTGACCCGCGCAACTTCGTCAGCGTCAAAGTATTCATTACTGCTCCGCTCCTATTGGTCTTAACGTGATGATATACGTACAGCCTATAGCCTTCCTCGATAAATGGGCTATCACTACACTGAAAGAATTTTTCAAATCGGACCAGTAGTTCCTGAGATTAGCGCGTTCAAGCAAACAAACAAACAAACAAAGAAACAAAATCAAATAGATGTTACATAGATTGGAACGAAGAGGGGAATGAATCCACCTGTATTCACAAACAATACTTATCTCAGTAAAGTTGCAACGCTATGCGAAGTAAGGCATTTCTCACTGCGTTGCATATGGCAAGCCTTTCAATTCATAAACAATATTCAAACGACCCTTGACTAAGCAAACGCACAGCGTTGAATAAAGCTCTGTGATTGGTTCGTTTGTGTTGCGTAGTTCACTTCGCTACTTGACGTTTCTTTCTAGATCTTCATTTATCATTATCAGTGGCAAGAGTATAAAGAGAACCACATCTTTGGAAAACCTGTAGCGTCGTCTAAATTCACTCCAACTGAAATCAAATCAAAAGGATTTTGAAAATCCCGTATCATTTTTCTGGTATTTATTGAGCTCTCATTCATATAATTATCAAATTCTTCGTCACTACTATAACCATTGTAAAAGGACGCTATTAAAATGGAAAATTATCATAAACAGTAAAATCCAACCCCGAGGAGCTCGTGGCCAAATAATAATAGCCGCACGGGTCGATCTTGAAAGTTAAGCAACGCTTGCCAAGGTTGGTCTGTGGATGGGTGACCGTCTTAACATAACGAGTTTCTTCCGTGCCTCGGAACGCACGTTAAGCCGTCGGTCCCGGCCGTCATTTGTAGATCTTTGGCAGTTGTTACGGATTGTCAGAAGCCAGTAAATCTGACTCCAGTCTTGCCAAGATGTACCGTGTTACCCAGTTAATGGGTTGTGGAGGTCTGGTAGGCAGCCGCTCCACGTAAAACACTGGTATTCAGCTGAATCTGGCTTGACTGGAAGCCGACCCCAATGTAGTTGGGAAAAGGCTAGGCAGATGATGGTTTTTATTTGTGTTTTCAGGCGGTCGCTCCTTGAACAATTCTGGTACTTATCCGATTTGAGTGGACTGGGAGCTTTTTAGATTGAATAAGTTCGGGAAAGGCTAGGCAGATGTATTTATTGGATTTATTTAACAGGGTCTTGCACTACCAAGGGCATCGCACAATAAGAAAAGAGAACAAGGTCAAATATCTATACTAATATAAAAAGCTGAAGAGTTTGTTTGTTTGTTTACTTGAACGCGCTAATCTCAGGAACTACTAGTTCGATTTGAAAATTAATTCAATATTAGATAGCCCATTTATCGAGGAAGGCTACAGGCTATATATCATCACGCTGAGACCAATAGGAGCGGAGCAGTAATGAAATTTGTGACACAGACGAAGTTGCGTGGGTCAACTAGTAATTAGATAAATCGAAAACACGACTGCAAAACAATCAACTTTTAAGCAACGCACTAAAAAGGCCGATATATCTTTGTAACTTGCATTTTATTTCCTTAAAACTCGATAGGTTTAGTTAAAAAAAAATATTAACGAATTTCAATTAGTATTTAGCGCCCAAAATCCGACATTTTGCTTTCTTTTAAACCCCTATCTAAGGACACTTGGGTTTTTTTTTTTATTAATCTAACGAAACCTTAGTAGTTGAAATCCATGCAGCCGTTTGGAAGGTACGAGTTAAATAAAGAAATTTACAAACAAACATACATACAAGATCAACAATACAACAATCAACAACAATCCTTCCTAGTCAGTTGGGTAAAAAGTTCCTAGCCACCAGACACGGGTTCCCTAGCTGTCTCATGTACCAGTAATTGTCTCGTAATACGACCAACGTAGATTCCTAGATTAACGGATTGCGTGCGAGGTTACAAGTGCAGTGCATTACTGACTCCGGGGCCAAGTGGACCTTAATGGCTCTTAAACACGACAATCGGGAGTGCTAATTACGCTACAGATGCAGCTTAAGATAATTAGCAACTTATCTAGAGGTTCTATGAGTATGTGTATCTACGTAAAGTAGCCAGCCAGCCAGTAAATAATATTAACACTAAATGCGAAAGTAACTCTTGTCTGTCTGTCACGCTTTCACGCCAAAACTCCTGAACCGATTTAAATGAAATTTGGTACACAGATAGTCTAGAACCTGAGAAAGGACATAAGCTACTTTTTATCCCGGGAGTATGTTCCCTAGGGACCACGCGAGCGAAGCTTCTGGCAGTACCTACCTATATGGGTTTGCTCTTGACTCTAGTCTATGTCACAGATGACAGAGACAAAGTCTACGATGAAGCTAGCTTACCCAGAAGGAGCCTGTTCACTCTAACTTTGAAGAGATTAGGGTTGTAAGCTTTTGGAAACACAGACGCAGGCAGAGAGTTCCACCCCTTTGCTGTGCGCATTATAAAAGACGTTTGAAAACGCTTAGTGCGAGTTGGTGGAATAGCCACAAGGTAGGGATTTGGTGAACAGTCATTCTATCGATTGCTTGGATGTATTGACAGCGACAGCTCATTTCATATATACTTCACCTAAGCTTACAGACACACTGAACTGAAGTGAACAACAAGTGAGCTATCATTCCATCTTATTTGTTTGGTTTGACAGCCGACTTGTCGTTCACTTCGCCTAACATTTCACTTCGGGGCTGTTAAATGATAAATTCTGAAAATACATAATTCTTACGCCCGCGAATCATACTTTAATCAACATAAAACCTAATACTGACTTGCAAATTGCAAAAAACGTAAGAATATTTGAATTTCGCGGGCTACCCTGGCCCAACCACCTTAAGATACGTTTTATAAGTACTCACCGATCATCTCGTTCCATAAACTAGGGGTTAAACACTTGAATATTAAGGTTTTATAATTATTTCCTGAACATTATTGAGAATAGTGTGAATGTGATTGTGAAGAAATCGCGCTTGATAAAATGCATGACTGCCATGGAATCGGACCCATATAACCTAGAAATTTTTAATCAAAATAGGCTAGTTTCCACCATCAATAAATTGCAAATCTATTTAGTCCGTAAGTGAATTTTCAAAAATAATAGACACGTATTTTTTGTTTTTGTAAATCAATTAACATTGAAAAGATAAATCACATTCAAACTCGGGAGTGGGGGGCTCGTGACGTCAGAACGCACTAAAATTTTACCAGTGTGACGTATTGAGAATTTTAAAAGCGTCGTATTTCGTCAATTTTGGTATACGTAACAAAAGAAAAAATACGTGTCGGAGATTTTTTTTTAATTCTGACGGACTAGTTAGATTTTATTTTTATTTTATAAGCGTTATCACTAACCATCCAGAGCTCTCGACGCAGGGGCGTAACTACCACCATATGAAAGATACGGGGACCCCGAACTACAAGGGCCCCGATGTGTGGACGCAAAGCTATATATGTAGTCCCGCCGTCTCCTCCTGGCCTGCCAAGAGAGTCCATAGCTAGTTTTGTAGGTCCTATTTTGTTTAAAAAACAATATCCCTACAAACGGGCCCCCCAGACTAGCTACGCCACTGTCTCGACGGTGATAATATAGGTTAATAGTAAGCCAAGCGCTCATTATAGCTGCAGCAAGCCGCAACGAATCACATTTTAATTACAAAAAGTTGGGTACATGGGCCCGCTTCTGTGCGCAAGGGTTCATAGAAAATGTTCGAAAGAGGTGCAGGAGGATTTCTGCGTTAAGGAAATTATTATGTATTTTTCAGTAAATTCTCAGTATCAGCCCGGAGTCCAGTTTTGTACGCGCAACTCGGCCGCGCTGGAAATGGGAGCGTTGATTGTATTTAGCTGTACTACTAATCTCGTTGTAGAGGGTAGCAGTATAGGAGATCTAGGAGCCGCCATTGGCGCCATTTTCAGTAGTTTCCTCGAAACACACCTTTGAATTGAGTCACGGGCCTTTTACAACTTACTTTAAGATAAGTTCTCAGATGACCTTGGCGCGCACATATGTTAGATAAATCCTCGTTGCTTGCTCAGCAAAGTCAATGGCGATTTCGAGGAAAACAGAAAGCGAAGTTTAGATGCGCTATTTATAGTTTCTATGGAAATACAAATAATAAAGTTTTCTATAATAAAGAGCTTAGTACGACAATCCGTATATCAACCAAGTACGGATAAGGTCTTTAACATTTTGAACTTTGAAACGCACTTGTATAAAACAGAGTTATTTTTTAACTCCGTTAGCTCTGAGAGCCTTAGCACACGGCCTTTTTTTACGCGCTGACGACGCGCCGAAAACTCGCGCTAGCAAAATTCAGACCCAAAGAGTACTGCTTTTTAGTAATATCGACAGCGCCATAAGCGCCCGTTTTAAAAAGTGCGTCGTCGGCGCATTAAAAATACGCCGTGTGCAAAGGCTCTAAGTTGGGGTCATTACTTTTGGTATATTTGTTTTTAGCCTCGTATTAGCAATTAACTCTGTCTCCTTCGCAGCTGTCTCCAGCAGAGCTTTAGCGACATCTTTGCGCAGCTGTTGCAAACAATATAACCTTCGCATCGCATTAGCAAACCAAGCAAAGATAGCCACTTGAGCACATTGCGATCCAACAAACGTAGCAATGCTGAAATGTTGATATTGAGTTATTCATGTTATTATAATAAAGAAATAGTTTCTTAATGATTTGTATACAGTCTTGTCTGTTTTGAGTTGTAACAAAATGCGATATAATGACGATAGATTGTGTGGGAGATGATAATATTCACCATCATCTTCCTGCCCTTATCCCATGTTACTTGTGGTCGGCGCAACACGATTTTTTCTTCCATTCTGTCTTGTCAGCCGTCACACTATCACTAACTCCCTTTCGCTTTATCGCTCCGGACACCGTCCATTCATCTTTTCTTTGGCCTCCCTCTCCCTCGCCATCCATCCACATTCATATTCGTTACTCATCCACATTCATGTTCATAACTAGAGATTATTACTAGGATTTAGAAATGCAATTTCTGCGTAAGAAACAAAAAAAAACACGTCGAAAAAGACGCATTGCGCTGACCTAAAAAAAAACAGATACGTGAAAATGGTGCTTTGGAGGACGATTAATATTTTTTTTAGTGTGTGGAGGTTGACCACAATCTCAACTGATGGACAGCGATGATGTGGTCAATGATGGAGAACGCTTGCCTAGCCACCTAATAACCTATTCACCCTTGTCGAAAAGACCCACAGATAACACAAACTCCGGCGGCGAATTCCATTCCTTAGCTGTACCTAAGTACAATTAAATTATTTCCAAAATGTTAATGGATCGAAAGGGATAGGATTACGCAAGCAAAGAAAGCCTGATTGTGTGAGAGATCATGAAAAATAGGAAGAAGAAATCGTGTTACGCCGATCCAAAGTAACATGAGACAAGGTATGAAGATGCAAGTTGGCGATTAAGGCTGAAGATTATTGAAGTGAAAACGTCTTAAGCGGCGTTGTGCACTTTTTTGTGATAGGTAAAAAATTATAAACTCGCGTCAGGACATGTGACCTGATCGAAAATTCGTAAGACGGAGGGAGAGAAGCACGTATTCAAGTTTTCACATCTGCCGGCACTCCCGGAGTGCAACCTGTTGTCTTTTTTTTTTTGTTTGTTTGGTGTAACGCGCTAATATCAGGAACTTACTCCCTTAGTGCTTTCCTACACTCCCCAAGGAACTTACAGGTTTCTACAACCATTACTTTCAGCTGTGCGTTGTCAGTCAGTAACGGAAGATTTTATTATAAGGATTCTTTGAATGCTGAAGGTATTGTTTAAAAATTGTAGTACTATAATATTTTTTTCTATCTGCACTCAATAGTATTTAAGGTACTTTCTCTCCACGTGGCAGTCTTGGGACGCCCTGTATAATGAATTTAAAAGGAAAAATATCACAGCTAAGTAGGCTTTACAAGTTAACGATTAACAGTCGACGAACCTATAAAATGTACTTGGAGAAAGAAAATTTCGTACAAACTCCATTGATTTTTTTTTTAAAAAGGAAACTCACTCAAACTTATCAACATACAGTCGCTAGTTGGATTTACGGGGACTAATATTATGAAATGCACAAGGCTTCTTTTTATAACGATGGCGAGCACTAAGAAGGGATTGTAAATTCAACAAATTGAAGTTAAAAATAAACTTTTTTACAAAAAAATCCTTTTTTTTTATTTCGGAAGTCGGTGTTTTCGGTTGTTTCTTCGTAGTTTAACACCGAATTCCCTAATTGAAGTTATTTTAAGTACTTTGCAAGTAGTGTTTACTTTATTCGGAAGTCGTTTGTATCTTTTTGTAAAATAGTATTTATTTTCCATTTTTTAGTGGTGCCTCCCACACCTAACAACGCCACTGGAAAATCGCAGGACAGCAAAATCCGTAATTTCGTTTACTTGAATGACAAAAATAAGTCGCCCAGGTAAACGAATTCCAGCTATTTAAAAGCCAAACTACTAAACACAAAACAATTACAACAAAACAACAATTGAAAGGAACAATTGGGAAGTATATCCTTGTACATAAATCAAGAATTTTTTTAATCGTTTTATAAATGATGGAATTATGGGGGTAACAAAAATTCAAAAATAATACAGCCGAATTGAGAACCTCCTCCTTTTTATGAAGTCGGATTAAAAAAGGGCAAATCGTTTGTACTAAATCTGCGCAGACGAAGTCGCCAGCAAATTAGTTAATCAATTAGAACTGGCGCGAATATCGTAGGGACTTTTGCAATTTTTATGTTAAAAACATTCTAAACGACCTCCACCTTGACTTGTTTTAGAATTAATCGAAAACATTATTCGAAAGAGTTCGCTTTGTTTATCAGACAGACCCAATACTAATGGCCTCTTATCTTATCACAATTGTTTGATTATAAGTATCCGCGTTAACATGAACTACTGAATCACTACTATCTGCTAAATTACGTCACGAGTAACTACTTTGTGATACTGAACTTAATTTTATACGGGTTAAGATTTAAACTCCAATATGCATGGTCAATAGTAAGGATATTATTACAAACTGTGATGCAGGTTATTTCTTGGTAAGTAGAATCGGAAAAGACCGGCACGTTTTGTAAGATTGGTAATTATTACCTATATCCAATGAGTTGCGGAAAATTTCGGCCCTGGGACGCGGGCATTTGCATGGATGGGTGTGTTACAACCCACCTCCGGGTGGGTAATAAAAATGCTGAACCAATTGTGACTGCACCTTATGTTTCTCGATTGCAAGTGCAAGAAATGCGACACGTTGCTGCTAAACAATCGTCAGGCGCAAAGGAAATCAGTCAGGGATATAAGTTTGTATTTGACCAACTAGCTTTGCGCATATCCCGTTTTTTCCGGTTCCCTTAGGTTAATATAGAAAACCTCTCTATGCGCTTCCCGATCTCCCCAAGGAACCTAGATACCAAATTCCTACAACCAGTAGTTTCGTCTGTCATTCACTAGCACTTCGCCGCGACTTCTTCCGCGCTGCAATTTTTTTCAAAATCCCGTAACTTTTTCTACACAAATTATTTACTAAAACCTTCCACAACAACCACTATCCATTGATGAAAACAGAATGAATATTGGTGCAGTAGTTTTTGAGTTTATCGCGAACACACAGACGCAGCGAAGGATTTTGTTTTATAATATGTAGAACTGGTGATATAAAATTAACTCAAAGCAAGATGATGGTTCAACCATGACCATACTGTAAATTATTGTTTTTTATAATTTCATCTCCAGCAGTGGTATACAGGCAGACTGGTCAACCTTTGCGTTATAAAATGCAACACTGGTTAGTGCACAACAAGTAAATAACATGTGGAAGCCAAATTAAATTAAAAAAAAAATTGTAATAGATTATGTTAATCCAAACATTCTAACTATGAAATTTTGAGGAAAATCTAATTAAGTTTATGAGTAAATTACCACAAAATAATTTGTTTGTAAGCCCACAACTCGCAACTGAGTCGTTGATAAATGTAGTGACAGAACAAATAACTGTTCAACAATGTGCTCCGAAAGTGGCTTCAATAAAGTGTATAAGTTAAATTTAACTTATAAACTTTAAAAATAAACTTCTTTGCAAGGCTCAACATTTCCAGTGTTAATAACAGAGCAGTATAAATGTTAAGCGGATTTAAGAACAATAGCTCATTGCTGATACGGCCTCTTTTATAGTAATAAGTTTTACTTGAAACTTTTGATATACAAAGGGTAAACAATTTCAATATTTGTATGGATTCAAGATGGTAAAATGCTTCCATGAATAATAATAGAAAAGAATGGAATACTCTTTATTATGTACACCATATAAGTTACAGAAAAGATAGATGAAGAAAACATTACATAGGATGACACAATGTGCGTCCTTATAGCTAAAAGCGATCTTTTCAAGATAACCTTTGGATGGATTGCAAAGATAGTATAGCTTTTAGGGTTCTGTACTTCTCTACGAAAATAACGGATAGATCCTTGGGGGGTCACTTGTATTTCTGTCTGTCCTTTTATCACAGCCAATTTGCTCTAAATCTTCTGGAACATTGTAGCTGTTAATGTGTGATACTATTCTGATGTAGTTTCTAAGATAATTCTCTTACAATGCTTTTAGTCAATGTAAGTAGGTCATGAGTTCTAGTTTGAGGTCAAGTGTCTCAGAAAATTATAATATTAATGATTGTTTAGGTACACTTGTATTGAAACTTGTTCATCTAAGATTGGCTTACATTCCTATATGGATTGCCTAGATTGACACGGTTTTGAGTTAGAAGACAGCTAGAATGATACAAATAGCACAAACACATAGCCAACAAAGTTTATTGCAGAGGCAGAGTAAATTTATAGTTTCATGTCAGTCGCCAGCATTATGATTTCCAGACAAGCTTCATGAAGTTTCTTCGATACTTGGCGGCCATCTCACCTAGGAAAGAGAATCTAAGTAAAAGGGAGACTTACCATCATTTTCTCAAGCTCTAAGTCCTTCCACTTGTCCATGGTTACGCTCCGTACAAATGAAAGGTGGACCCCCAAACTGCGATGGACTCCTGAACATTCCAAGCATATCCAGATGCCATACGTGACGGACACCCATTGAGGATTTAAGGTTCCACACTCGAAACATTTCTACAAAAAAAAATACGAAAATTTTTATTACCTTTTCTTAGCATACGGATATCAATTAAAACCAACTATGACTTACGTTATTATCGTCGATATTTCGTATAGAGTTCAGCTTCCTGCGGGTTCGTGGGGAAGCCATTTTCTAGCTGTTAGTGTTGTTAGAGTGGTAGTTTTTTAAAAGAGTATAATAGTAACGAACAGAGTACGTACACAGGTACACACGCAAAACACAGCGAATTACGAATTGTCAAAAATTTTCAGACGTCCACTTGGCATTCATCGACCAAAAGTAGACTTTTAATGTCAACATTTTGACTATAGTCTTTTACAAGACTTGAAACCAAGTTTTATAGCTACCCGGAAAATTGTATCAGATGACGGTTTTTGTCGCACAGTACAAAACAAAGTCGTTTCCGCTGTCTGTCGGTCCCTATGTATGCTTAGATCTTTAAAACTACGCAACGGATTTTGATGCAGGTTTTTTTAATAGATACTATAGTGGTTCTTAAGGAGGAGCTCGTGGCTAAAAAATAACAGCCGCACAGGTCGATCTATAAGGTTAAGCAACGCTTGCCAAGGTTGGTCTGTGGATGGGTGACCATCTTAACATACCGAGTTTCCTCCGTGCCTCGGAAAGCACGTTAAGCTGTTGGTCCCGGCTGTCATTTGTAGAACTTTGGCAGTCGTTACGGATTGTCAGAAGCCAGTAAATCTGACTCCAGTCTTGCCCAAGAAATATCGTGTTACCCTATTAATGGGTTGTGGAGGTCTGGTAGGCAGCCGCTTCACGTAAAATACTGGTATTCAGCTGAATCCGGTTCGACTGGAAGCCGACCCTAATATAGTTTGGAAAAGGCTAGGCAGATGAATGATGGATGAATATAGTGGTTCTTAAAGAAGGTTTTAGTGTATAATTTGCACCCGTGCGAAGCAGGGGCGGGTCGCTAGTATATGATATTGTGAATAATCAAACATGTCAGCTGGCTGTATTTTGGTGGGAAGGACGTCAGCTAACGCCCTGAAGGGTGCATCAATTGCCTACATAAATTCACTATCTGAAGAGTTTTCCCTCGGCATTACTTACATTACAGGATCAAATTAACTGTCAGCTCACAAATTTTTATCTGGGAGGAAATGACGTATCTAAACTAAGTTATCATAATCAGCTTCATGCCTTCTTTTATAATTTTTTCATGAAATGCCCGAACTAACACATATTTAAATTTCTAAGACCTTGAAAAATAGCTTTTATACAGACAGTTCTTAACTGATTACAAATTTTAATATATTTTGTTGCTGAGAGATACGTGTCCGACGCATGAGCTGGTGGGTCGCAGATCCGGTCTCTCCGGGAGGCTATGGTTGAGCGCTTGAATGTGTCCTTACAGGCTGTCTCTGAATGGGGTGATGCCAATCTGGTCAAGTTCAATGCTGCTTAGACCCAAGCGTGTCTATTTTCCCCCAAAAGAGCCAATTCCACCCAGCTCCATCTTTCCGAGGTGCAACCGTGCCGATAACCGACCAACTTGAGCTTCTTGGGGTTACATTAACATCTACTCTCAATTTTGGCCCTTTAATAGAGGCAATAGCTCAAGTGGCTGCAAGGAAGTTAGGGATCCTAGCAAAGGTGAGACGGTACTTCACGCCGAACAACTGCTCAAATTCTATCAAGCGCAAGTTCGATCGTGTATGGAATACTGTTCTCATCTTTGGGACGGATCTGCCAGATATCAGCTTGATGGCCTTGAATCAATTGAGAAATGAGCCATGAGGATTATTGGCAATGAGAGGCTAGTCGCGAAGAAGCTCCAAAGTCTTGAGCATCGACGACGAGTTGCTAGCTTGTCGGTTTTCTACCGGTTGCATTTTGGGACAAGTGCGACGGAATTGCATAACTTAATTCCGCCAAGCCCGTTCCATCATCAGACCACAAGACGAACGGCGATGCGCCACCGGTACATGGTGGACATCCCACCCACGTGCAAAAACGTTTTGGGAACACATTCAAATGCGTACAGCTAAGGAGTGGAATTCGCTGCTTGTCTGTGTTTCCCGAAATCCCGATAGCTACAACCTGGGAGTCTTTAAGTCAAGAGTGAATAGGTTACTTCTTGGCAAGCATGCTCAATCTTCGACCACATCATCGCTTACCATCAGGTGAGATGATGGTCAAGCGCGTGCCTATTAATAGTAAAAAAATAAAAAACTATTCTTCATCCGTTTCCCTGTCTGTTTGCCTTTTGGCAAAGGCCTCCTCCAACTTAATTTCGTCCAAACCTTGGATACCACTCTGTTATTGCTTTACTCCATTTGTCCTTTCCTCTAATCATGTGACCTGCACATCTATCTTTTTAGTTTTTTTTTACTTTTACTGCATTATCTAAAATGTATATTTTCAATGTTGGTCTTCTCTCAAATTGTTCTGTTTCGGATTCTGTCACTTTTCCGCTTGTTAAGCATACTCCTTTCCACGGCGATTTGGCAGACTTCTAGTTTTTTCAAGTTGGTCTGTCTTAGCGCCCATATTTGGCAGCCATACGTAAGGACAAGTATTAAATAATCTGGTTTTTATGGGCATAGCCATTTCTTTTTCTTTCATAATGTCTTTAAAAGGGACCAGTATCGCTTCCAAGATTTGCCTGTTCGAGTTGCAATTGTATTGTCATGAGTTCGTCGATGGCCAACTGATATGTTGGCCAAGACAGATATACTTATACTCAGCCACATACTCAATAGGTTGCTGTTGACTACAATGGGTACTTGCTGTCCGTTTGACACAGAATTATAAAAAAAACTATTTATTTATTTAACAATTTATGTACACACATAGATAAGAAGAAAGAAACAGAAAAACAGGTACAAACGTGATGCTTATTTCTATAGAAATCTCTTCCAGCATACCTGCGAAAGGAGAGTAGAGTAAAAAGAGATGTAGACATAGTGTGTAACAATAAGAAGCTAAAATGAAAACTGTACAAAATAAATATAACATACAATACATAAATAACATATCAATACACACTATATAATTAGGGAATGCAATCCGGACTATCCGTAATCCAAAAAATCCGGATACCCGCACATTTTTACTCGACTTCCAAATCCGGATTCAAAAATCGAATCCGGATTTTCTGAATAGTAAGAAATTATAATTTGGGGGCTACATTATCGCGCGAATATTGCGTGTTGATGGCGGAGATGGCGTTATTCGAGGATAGTGGTTCCCGAGTAGGATACTTGGAGGCCGCTTACAAACGTCTTCAGTGCATTTTGCCTACAAAGGTCGAATCAGAGCGTGCTTTTTCAGCAGGGATTATGTGTAACCGAATTCGCAGAAAGTTAAACGACAGTTCTTTAGATGCCTTATTATTTTTGAGGCCACATTTATTTATGTCTCAAAAAATAGCATAGTTTTTAAATAATTAACGTAGGCCCGAGCATCCGTGCGGCGGCCGACTGATTGCGATAGTCATTGAGAGGATCCGGCAGCTGGGTCTCGAGGTGGCCCTACACAAGTCCGAAGACATGTGCTTTTATGGTTCTCGGAACAGGCTACTATCGGGATCCCAAATAACGGTAGGAGGGACTCACATCGGCGTCGGATTGACGATGATGTACCTGGATCTCGTCCTTGACAGCCGGTTGAACTTCGTCGAGCATTTCCGACAGTGACCTGCCCGTTACCTCAACCCGTCCCAGAGGGTCATGGCCATCCGGCTGGCCCGGAGATACCGCACGGTCTCTGGCGAGGCGGCGAGCCTCCTTACCGGATGCCGCCATGGGATCTTGAGCCGAGAGCCCTCGCGCTCACTTAGGAATGGCGCGTGGAGGCACTACGCCGGGGCGAGATTCCTCAACCATTTTACTAGTTATCGTCTGCGAAGAACTTGGTCATGGAAATCTGTTGCTGACTCACGGACCAATTTGGCTTACATTGGTTTTTCTTTGAAGTGTTCGAGCGTCCAGAAATGCGACAATACATTTTCACTAACTTAAATATTGTGTGAAGTGTAAATATCAAGGTTTGTTTTCGTAAATGATTCGGATGTGCGTCACCAGGTAACCTTCGCCTTCGTCGTGCACGTTCCATATACACATAACACTAAAATTCTTCGGAAATTCAAATATTTTTGGTGTTTAAAATCGTTTTGAAGTAAAACTCGATCCACACAGTGGGATAGTTACACCAGAAGGCCAGAACGATTTGAATAACTAGTTACTAAAAAAATATTAGAGGTAGTTTTAAATCGTAAAGAATAAAATCAGGTGCTGTAATAACTGTTATAGTTAATTTAAACGAACGTTTTCATTAAATAATTGTTAAACACAGATAAGGCTAAACTACCACGGTAGAATGTGCTTAGAGCAGTAATTTTGTAAACAGAATCTGACAACACTAAATCCGACAGCGGTGCACTCATGTCGAAGGCCGCTAGCCAAAACTAAATCATTCAGATTTCGTCGCTGGAATAGTTGTTACGGGTCGTAATAAATCTTGCATACCACCTGCATCGGGCACATCCTATATCTATCAAATATAATACACCTGTTTCAATTGTTAGTAACTTCCAAACTTGTACTGTTTGCGGTATCCGATACCCAAACAATACTTCGTTAAGAGTGAGCAAAAGAAGGAAACAACTTCAAGAATGAGTCAAAACAACGTGTACACCAACAAAGTTGAGGAGGAGTATTTGGACATCGTCTCCAAGAATGCTTGGGCCCTGGTCTACCAGGTAAGTCGCTTATGTGGAACGCGGTATCTCTGTGCCACGCGCTAAAAACTAACAACAATATACCGTGAACTTACTACGACTCGCGATTTCTTTGAAACTTTTCTACATTCTTGGTTTTGCTTTGAAAAAGTAATGATTTTGCTCGCGCATTTTAGCCGTGGCATAGAAATAAGTGCATTTGCAACTTTTGTTAACTTTTTTAAATTGTTTTGTAAGTACTTACTTTTTTTTGTTGTTCTTATTTGGATTGCATATGTGTTTATTATTGTAGGGATACATTTAGGGATGCCTATAAAGACTTCTGCATATTCCTGCTGTTAGCCCATGTACTGGATAGAGGGGTAGGTAGTATTCAACTACTGAGCCTGGACTGTATTCCTAGTATTCCAAGATTTAACTTAAGAAGACTTATTTAGTTTAGTCATTTTAACACCAGAATTTTAATGTTTCTTGATATTAAATTAGTTTCAGTATATTAAAAATATGATTTTAAGATTTAATTTCTAAATCAAAATAATCACCCTGATTATTATCCACCACAATGATCAGTCAACTCCACACTAACAAATTTAAAAAGGTTCAAAGTAAAAAAAAACCTTCTACCTTCAAATTTAATTGTTTTTGTCTTATTCATTATGATAAGAAATCCTTAAATACAAGAAAGTTTGAACTTGTTAACAATTACTCTGTAAGAATGAATAGGGAGAATAAAAATTGCATTTTTCATGGTCTCAGTAAAAAAAAAATGTTATAAGACACTTTAATAAACTTTTCTTCTTGGAAAATTAAAAAAAAAATACTGAGGCCAAAAATGCAACTTCTCAAGATCTCCAAATACTCAGTGGTGACAGTCAATACTCAATGAGTGGGTGGTCTTTGTACTGTAAAAGTAGTTCTGCATTCCTTAACCTTTGGAAATGTCATCTCCCTTAAATACTTCCCTCAAACTCTGTAAACTCTACTACAAAGTTGTTTTAATTGTGTGTTTTAATTTGGTGTACAATAATAGTATAATTATATAAATAAATAAATAAAATAAAAACACTTTCATTACAATTTTTAGTTAAGAGTTTTTATACTGAGTTTACAGACTTTGTAGGAGGTAGGTAGTTTCATTTTCGTTGCCGGCGCCACTTTATATCCCCCCTCCCGAAGAACTGCGCTATAAGGTGCGCTAGGTCGTGCTTTCAGAGCGGTGATGCTGCAGGTACATTTCCTAGAACAGAAGCCTGCAGTGCCCCGCCCCTCCTCCGCCTCGCTCCGTCGTTACAGCGCGTCGATCCCCCCCCTTATCTCAGCACCCCACCCTATCCAGGCACAGCCTCACCTGAAAATCAATTAATGTTTCTTGGAATTGTTCATACAGTACAACAATATTCAGACTTGCAATAAATGAAGCCTCATTGGAAATGTTCGTTCCCAAACGTTTTCAATATGTTATGGTAAAGATTGCTTGAGTGTTCGAATGAACCGAGGCTTTATATTTTTGCTAATAAGAGACCAACATAGCTACGTTGCAGTTTATCTATTAATCAATAACCAATCATATCAATTTTAAAATCAGACGTAGAGTTTCAGATTAATCAATTAAAGTACATGTATTAAACCAAACCCGAATAGATAGATAGAACATTTAAATGAAGCATCTTCTCTCATACAGTAGGATGCCAATCTAAGAGCTAGGCTGGCTGACTTAGCCGGAACACCTACACACAACAGATAAAATGGGAGTGTAAGTGCTGAAAATGAATGCCCTATTGTAGTCTACTACTAGAATACCAATCTAACACAAATGTCACTAATATCTCCAACCTTTGCCCAACAGAAGATCGGGATTGAATGCCAACGGTTCCGTCACAGCTGGAACGAAGCTAAGAAACCTCAGAACAAGCCACTTAACCGCTACCGCGACGTGAACCCATTCGACCACACCCGGGTTGTCTTGAAGCGTTGTGAGAGGGACTACATTAACGCTAACTATGTAACGGTAAGTGAATTTCAGATCTCCTTGGTTGGTCTCTTCTTGAGGTGGCAGAAGTTCAACAAAGGTTTGTCAAGTGGAATGCATCTTTAAACAATGAAGTTATACCAGCCTTACTGTTTCAAATATAGGTTTTGATGTCAAATTGTTACCATGGGCTGTGTTAAATGTACTATCTGTACTTTCCAATTTCATTGGTGATGAAAAGCAAGGAAAAATATCACTTGACAAACAAAGAAACGAAGTTGAGTATGGCCCTTAGAAAGTGTCAAAATAAATGAATAATGGGGTTTTAAAATTGCTAAAAAGATGGGACAAGGTGTACAAAATAAAAACACTTAAAATAACATAAAAATAGTAAACTACAATGTTTATCATTTTTTTTTGTTTGTCTGCATGAATCTACGAAAACATATTACAGAAAAAAATTATAATTACTTATATTAAAAAAAAAAAATGATACTATGGTCTGATTTTACAATATTAGTCAAAAAACTAATAAATATGTCAGATTGCCTTATTTTTTATACAAAAACTGTCAAACGCCATATTTATTTCTCTGGTAAAATTAATCTGACTGTTGATAAAAGAGCCAAGGCCGCGTTTCCAGAGGTGATTGGTCAGAGATGATGAGAGATTCTATTGGTTCTTAAGAAACAAATCCCTGGTAACCTATCCTCGCACATTTCTGTTAGAACGCAGCCTAAAGGACAGCTAGCTGTTTGTAACATAAAAAACTAGCTCACTAAAAGTATCCTTTCTTTGTCCTTTTTTTTCAAGTTTCAAGAAAAATATCTTCAATTTCCAATCGGACTCGCATACGAACGAAGCAAGTTAGAAATGTTAGGCATACGCTGAAAATCGCAAGGGTCATAAAAAAAATCCAAACCTATGCATAGGTTATAAAAAATAACAAACAAATAAAAATAGAAAAAATACAAAACCTATGCATAGGTACTGAGTGAAGTTTTTATCTGGTGTATTTTCTCTAAAATCAAGATCAGCTCATGTATCCCTTTTTCTATGAACAGAGAAAAGAACAAAGAAATTACTCCCTGGCTAGAAGAAGGAGACATACAGTTCATCAATATGATGGACATTGTTCTGATATACATTGGCAGTAGCTTATAAGCAAGGCATCTTATCATAAGCGATTTGTCTTTGAAAAACTGTATGTATTTTAAACTATATAATTTAAGATATAAAACGCATTTTCGGGTAGTTTAAGTGTAGTTTCCAATAAAAAAAGTCAATAATCAGATTACTAACTTACAAAACTGAAATGTAAACCCAATGGGAATCAAAGCCATATTACAGGTGACACATACAAAACGCTTGCAGCCACTCTCTATTCCAGTCTTCTCGTGTCGAATTACTACGTGTAAGCTTTCACTGCCTCTCCCAATAGATTAAAATCTAATTAAAATATATATGAATCAATGTCAAGCGCATTCAAAATCAGCACCAATTGACTTAGCTTAAGGTGCCTTTTTGATTGGTGAAAACTGAACATAAGCTTGGTAGACAATGCCACAATAAAATGATGTGTATTGAAAAATGAACCCTAATAGCTTGAATGTAGTATAAATTAAAAGTAGTAGATATAATTTCTGTTTTACTGTAAAAAAATACTCAATAAAATTGTTCCGTACCTGCATTAACTAAAGCTGAATGGAACTGCAAAAATAGACGTATTATCGTTCATATTTTTTGAAACTCCTTAATATTTTAGCCTGAAAATGGCTTTCAGAATCAACGGAATAAAAGAGTATCTAGTTCTGTATAAATTGCCTATAATAACTAGGGTGTACTGTGTAAGTACCGGGCATTTGATCCATCGCTCAATTTGTTTCGAACCCGGCCCTCTGCAATTGTCCCCATTCCCCTTTGTTCCGCAGACATCGTATAGGTGGGCGACATTTCATTTACAAACAAGGGCTATAATGTACTCTTGTGCATATTAATCTCTTTGGTCATCGCGACTATTTGAACTAATTACAATTTCAGGTACTGAACTATTGAAACAAAGCTAAGGTATACCTCAATCTTCATTTGAATCATTTTTTAAATTAGCGACAAATCGATGAGAAATAAAACTCATGTTTTTTTGCTCGGCGGCCCACGGAACATCTTTTTTATAAAAGACTTTAATTCTTGTTGTATATTAATATATATAACAAGAATTAAAGTCTTTTGCACCAGATTTAATCATCTGGTGCACTTTTTACTTTCCCATCGCATTGTCGCCTGTGTTTATAAACAGACATCGAATTCGATAACAGCTAAGCCAACGTCACGCAAAAAGGAAAAGTTCCTAATTATTACGAAAAAACTTCCTCATTCGCTTCAAGTGTATTCTGTGTATTGCATTCGGTGTCATTTTGTATCCAGTATCCAAAATCTTGAAAATGGTATTGCTTCTTTTATGCAAGTATAGACTACAGCTATCGTTTAAAATCGCGCTTACCTAACTCTTAAGGGCGCTATTACAAAATCGAGCGCTTGCCCCGGACTAAAGCTACAAACCGCGTTTCCCAAGATTTATAGTGATTGTGGGGCTGTATACAAAAATTGCTTAAAAATATGAGTTTACTTTTAAATATCCCAATTTTTTTTTTCATGCATTATAACAATACCTCCTTAATTATTAAATAATTTTTATTTGAATTTGGATTATACTTTCATAGATAAAAAATATAGTTTCGTACGGAAAATTGTCAATAATTCTCAGTTTTACAAAATTATTTTTGGTTTATTAGTGCATGAATCGTAACAAATTGATTTGATCATTCCAAAGTAGAAGGTACAGTTGTATCATGGACATTTTTAAAATTGATTAAATTATTATATCTTCGGTGTACCAAAGCATCAAAAGATTCCCAAAAGCGTAATTTTATGAAACACCCTTTGCGGAGACAAGAAATTTACTGATGTACGTGAACAAATTGATATATTTATTTAAAACACTCCCAAGATCAACTATCAAACTTGCTTAGGCGTATTTTTGTTGTTTTTTTGTGCTATATCTAAAGCATAATCAGACATCAAAACTCGAATCAAACGCTCAAATTCAAGAAAAATTGTGAAAGCGCTCTTGAGACTAACAAGAAGAAATAAATGTATAAGATTCCCTAAGAAAGTTACAATAGAGAAGAACTAATTAAGAGTTAGCAGGTCAGAATAATCTGTATCTCTCTCTCTTTCTTAATTTGCGTCTGAGTAGGGTACTTGGAAGGCCTCCCACAAGGTTGACCGATGACCAGGTGAAGGTCGTGGGTAGCCGATGAATTCGAGACGAATGCAAGAACTCTCTCTGTAAATCGCGTGCAACAAAACTGCTGACAGTGGTTCTGTCTAATTCAGTTGCGTCCCGACTATATGGTACCGACTACCCTCATCATCATCATCATCGTTGCAGCCGAAAGACGTCCACTGCTAGACATAGCCTCCCCCAAGTGTCGCCACAACAACCGGTACTGCGCGTCTCGCCTCCATCGGCTACCCGCGACCCTCACCAGGACCTCGATCCACCTTGTGGGAGGCCTTCCAACGGTACGCGGTCGCCACTCTAGAAGTTTTCGGCCTCATCGCCCTTCTGCTCCGCGAGCAATGCAGCATTCAACTAAAATAAACCCTAACATATTTCGATACGTTAAAATATACCCGTGTCTTATATTAGTAGACAGTTCATGATGTCGCGCAAGACGGTGATTGCAATATTAATGACCGGGTTGTCACCCGGTATATGTCTATAAAGGGCTGTTCAGACCTATGGGATATTCGTCACCTAGGTAGTAGTAGCGAAACCCGGTAATCTTACTTTTCAAAACTAAGCCGCGGAACTCCAAACAAAATACTCGGAGGGAGGCCGCGCGAAACCCAGCGACATTTATCGCTAACGGTTCGAGGTAACGAATATCGTGTAGGTCTGAATAGGCCTTAAAGATGAGACATGCGAACATTAATGACAATTATGCGATTATCGCACTCAAAACGCGATGAACACTCTCTGTGTAAAAGCTTCCATGGTCTAAGTATGCCTAACGTGCATACCAACAAAACAGACCAGGTACGTTTGGTATTTTTTATTATATTTTGAAATCTGTTTTTTCACATTCGCTGTTTGCTGCCACTCCGGTGATGCCGAAAATGATTTTTATTTATAAAATTGAATACGGACTTTTTCCGCGATTTCTTTGTTTCCTTTGAATATGCGCGTTCGGTTTAATTAAACAGAGTTGTGTTGCATTATATAATATTTGAATAGATATCTGACCGAGTTGCGCGCGGCGTCGAATTGATAGGTATGATGAAATGAACAAAAGTCTGAAATATTTTGTGTTGATTTTGTCATGTTCGGTAACTATTTACTCTTGTATGAAAATGGTTATATGTATAGGGGAGCTGATTTGTGTTCGCCTATAAATCGTTTTCATTTTAATGGGATACCCATGCTTACAATTTTATGAATAACAGAGGTTATGGGGATGGTTTTGAAAATAAAAATCTAAATTTGCTCGCGATTACTGATGCATTTGAATTAGAGTTTTTGCTTTAGCCTGAAAACCTGTCAAAATCTGGCAATAAAATAGGGTTCTACAAGTTTTTAACTGTAAATAATCAATTCAGGACAAGGACTTTTACAGAGTTATTTAGACGGAAGAGACATTAATTTTACTTTTTACCCTACTGGTACATCCTTTATGTACCAGTAGGGTAACTGTTGTGTAGATAGATATCTCGTTGGCGTTGGGCGTGCGATGCCGCCTGCGTAAATCGCTTCTCCGTAAACGCTCTCATACAACGCCACATGTTTGAATTTAGTGCGGGCCGCGACTGCGACGCCGCACACGACGCGCGACGCTCCGCTTCTCCGCAAACGAGCACTAATGGAAAAAATGACTTGGTCAAAAAACCCGAGCGCTAAAAACGACTAAGCAGTTCAAAACAAGTCGCTTTTCAACCAGTCTGATACAGTTCAGTCACTGATCTGATGCCACCAACTGCATCAGACTGCTTGAAAAGCGACTTGTTTCGAACTTTGTAGTCGTTTTTAGCGGTCAGGTTTACTAAGTTTTTTTATTTCCGACATTTTAGTGAGTTACATTTTTGGAATGGTCTCCTCGAGCCCTTTATTTTGATACTCGATAGGTTTTGAAAATGATAAATTTTTTGAAGGCATAAAAATCGGCCATTATGTTTTTTTTTTATTTTGATGTACCCAGTGTCTCTCACTACTTAAACGAATCTATTGACACCACTCTCATAAAAATACGACAAGCCGTTTAGGCTCTAGGGTGTGCCAAGGAAATATACACTTCTGGACACCCACCTTAGAGTTTAGGTTTCGATGGCCCCTACCGAAATATGATTGCTAGATTGAACAAAAACTGTTGATGCAGTTTTAAACCTGATACATTTTACCATCTTTTTCGATCGTATTGTTTTAAATTTGAATTCAGAATACCATACGACATGGAGCTACGCCTAACAAGTCGGATATGCGCCTTGTTAAAGGCAATTGATTTTTGAATAAAAAACATGTTTTATCAAATAAAGGTTTAATTTAATAACGCGTGTTGCCTCCATGGGCATCTACCACAGCTCTCATACGATTAGGCATAGAGTTTATCAACCGCTCTATGAAATTTTGAGGGATCATCTCCCATTCCTCTTCTATGGCAGTTCACAACTCCTGCATCGTCTGGGCAACTGGCTGACGAGCCCTAACACGTCTTTTTAGCTCGTCCCACATGTGCTCAATGGGGTTCATGTCTGGGCTTCTGGCTGGCCAGTCCATAACTGTGATGTTCACATCCCGAAGATATTCCCTGACGATGCCGGCCGCATGGGCTCTTGCATTATCATGCATAAAAAGGAAATTTGGGCCCACATAGTCCGCGTATGGTATCACGTGAGGTTCTAAGCACTCACGAATGTACCTTTCAGCATTTAATGTTGGCAGCCGTGGTCCTGTAACAACCTCAAGTTGAGTTTTGCCGCTCGCGGATATACCGCCCCAGACAGTCCATGAGCCACCGCCATAAGCAACCCTCTCTTCAAAGCAGCATTGTGCGAAACGCTCTCCCTTACGTCGGTAGACCTTCTTCCTTCCATCATTGCCATGTAACACAATTTTAGACTCATCAGAAAAGACTACACGGCTCCAATCTTGCTGTGTCCAATTTAAATGACTGCGTGCGAAATGAAGGCGCGCTGTTCGGTGGGCTCGCGTTAGTTTGGGCCCATTAGCTGGCTTGTGTGGTACCATATCGCGTTCTTTTAACCTTCTCCGAACAGTTCGAGCGCTCACAGATACTCCGTGGAAGTCGCGAAGTTGGTTTTGTATCTCAATGGAGGTAAGGTGACGATTTCTCAAGCTGGTCGTCACGATGAATCGATCCTGCCTTTCAGTTGTGACCCGAGATCGTGGCCTTCCTTGGCGACGAACAAAGCCGCCAGTCTCTAGGTACCTCCGATAAACATTTCGGACCGCAGATCGACTTAAATTAAGTTGAGCACTCACGTTTCTTTGGCTGTGTCCGGCCTGAATAAGTGCCACAGCTTGGGCGGCGACTTCAGGTGAAGTATTCATAGATTATTGATAGAACCTCACCTTAATGTTAAGAATAAGTAATGTTTATTGCAAAACCAAAGATATCAATCACTTTTTCAAGAATTAAATCCATGTAAACCAATAAAACCAAGTTTTCTTAGTATTCGATTGTTTGATATCAACAAACAGGCTCCAAATTGTCTTTTGTTTCTTTAAGTTCTGTGTTCGAAATTCAAAAAAAGACTATTGAATCAAATTGTGAATGTGCTAGGTTCAAAACTGCATAAAAACTTTTTGCTCGACCTAATAGCCCCAATAGATGTGTCCAGAAGTGTACTTCCATACATACATGATGATGATGATGTGATCCGACCGATTTCGGCCAAGGCGATTGTTTCAACTCCGCTACCGCTGTAGTTGTCGCTCGTGAGCTCGCATACATACATACACTCGAAAACATATCCCTCCTTCTTCCTTCTTTCGCAGTCGGGTAATAAATAGTTTTAAATTTGATCTGATCCAAACGAAAAGTTGGTTATGAATCGCACAAAATAAACGTAAGAGACTAAATACACAACTTTAGTCTCTAGTATACGTTTATTTTTGATTGAATATTAAAAAAGCTCTCCATTATCATTTAACACAAAATCTTTGTAGTTGTCAGGTTACCGCGACTTAAGAACTAGGTAATTGAAGAAACAGGTCACTGCAGTCTACGGGGCACTTAAGACATACGCTGCAGGAACTTTTTTCTCAAGCTTGTGTATTTTTATAATACTTAGGGATACATTCGTAAACTTGTACAAGCAGGTACTGTTAACATTTTAGTGGTGTAGGTACATACTGAATTTGCAAAAACATTAATGAAGAGTAGTGTTTAAACAAGCTTTTATTAAAATTGCCTTGTAAGTTTAGTACATATGGGTCACATACAACACAAATTTAAAAAGTTATCTGGAATTGATTGAGCTGAAATTTTGCATCCACGTTTTGTTTGAATGACAATGCACGGTGCTAGCTAAGTGAAATCCTTCTAAATCCAATATTGCGGACTCCTAAAGTTGGTGTAGAGTTGGCCCAATTATTTTAATGCACCTTTGTGAAAGAATCCGAGTGCCAACTCTACTCATTTTTAGGGTTCCGAACATCCGTAAGAAACGGAACCTTATGGGATCATTCGGGTCTGTCCTCCGTCTGTCTGTCACAGCCAGCTTTCTCCGGATTGCTGAACTGATTCTGTTGAAATTTGGTACACACATGGATTTCATGACCCAAATACGTCGCGTCTTCGTACGTAAATAAATACGTTTTTAGTATGGGGGTCACTTTTGGGGGTCAAACTAGAAAATCGACCGCGCTGCAGCATAAGATAAGATGTCTATGATTTCTTATAGGTTATATTCATGTTTTCGTTCTAGTTTTTTATGTATATGTTAACGGATTTCTCCGCCAACCGTGACCGATTTTAATAATTTATATAATATTTTTTTTTTAGCCTGTACTTTCCCACTGCTCTGCAAAGGGCTCCCCCAAATCCTTCCAAGTAATCTTTTCCCGGGCCACCTCGTACCAACCTTCACGGTACGCGTCCAGCTCGTCTCGCCACCTCTTTCTGGGCCGGCTTCGGCGGCGCCGCCCATTGTGTGGAGATTTGCCCAACGGTAGCCTGCTGTGCATGCGGTTTATTATAAAATATTTTTTTAATTCGAAAGCACATTCAATATTCTTCACATGATTTCTAACCCAATTCAGATATTTGTGTCTGGTAATCATCATCATATGTTACTTACTTATCTGATCATAGAATCCCAGACAGTTTGTTCATACGAGTATGTACCGTGATAAATGCATAAAATATTGGATTACATACATTTTTCAATTACGTAAAATATCAGTTTACCTCTACTATGAACGAATGAACAAAGCGGCTTCCAGCTAAACTGCTGTACAAAGAATTTATTGCAGCGAAAATCATCGGAAATATGCATTGTGTAAAAAGTGGGCACAGGAGTATTTAGGGGAAAATGTCCACTGGCGTTGCTTTTCACGAATGCCAAACAAGAAATAATATTTTTTAGGAACTGAAATAATAACACCACGAAAACATTTCCTGAATGGATTGGCAAACTCTACCTACATAATTATGACCTTGTACTATAGGTACACCGTGCACCCACAGATTTTTGTGGAGATCATCAAATGACTCCTAACTTGGGGGGAGTGTGTTTCTTACTGACAAACTCACGTCCCGTGTTCCTTCAATTGGCCTTTGAGTTCCAGGACACGGTAACTCTGAACAATTCCGCGAACCTGTACCTACACTTTTCCATGTTTCTTACTTATGCTCAAGTACTATCTAATACAGAGCGAGCCTTTTGCTATCAAGTATCGACCACGTACCTACAGTTGACTAAGCTCAAAGTAAAGCAAGTTCTATTAAAATCGGTTCACTAATAAATTAATTCCATTCAAGCGCTCGCAATGAATCTAGTCATGATCATATTTCGTATAGAAAGCGGTGAGATTCCTAGAATTTCGTCAATAACGTTGCACATATATGTGGCTGTGAGCGTAATAACGCTGCGCCACAGAACTGAACATCTATAGAATCAATTCAGCACTGGTTATAATGGAACTAGCACTTTGCTTGCGACTTCGTCTGCGCAGATTTAGTACAAACGCGTGAGTTGTAAGATTTGTGGGATACGAAAAATTATTATAATAATGTTATTATAGTTTATACAGTTGACGGCATCTATACTTTAATATATAAAGCTGAAGAGTTTGTTTGTTTGCTTGAATGCGCTAATCTCAGGAACTATACTGGTCCTGGATTTGAAAAATTATTTCAGTGTTAGATAGCCCATTTATCGAGGAAGACCAATAGGAGCGGAGCAGACGAAGTTGCGCGGATCAACTGTTCAGTATCTGCTTGACATTCATATGTCGCTACTGGGATCCAGCACAATACCAGCGTCAGGTACATTTGCCTGGCACATGCTGAGTTGGACTCTTGTATTTTCTAGTGTTGTGTAACAGTACTTTTGTGTGATGTGTTTCTTCCTTGTACGAAATAAATGTTTTATCTATCTATCTAGTTTTGAATATGAATATTTAGATACACATTCCAATGTTCCGTTGAACCGGAATTATTGTTCTAATTAAATTTTAGTATCTTTTTTCAGTTTTTTGCTTTTATCTCCAAAACCATAGTGCGTATCTAAAATTGATAAAATATTTATTTTTTCTTAAATCATACAAAGACGAATGGTAATTTCTGACCCAGAGTCCGACATAATTGAGATATATCGTAGTTTTATTGTCATCTAAAGTAGAGTAAGAATACGTTTTTCGATTTCGATGGCTAATGCACAAATACATGAGTTTGAATATGTGTTCAGCGGACGAAGTCTCTGAAAGTTATTTTACTTCCATTATTACTAGTATGCCGGTCGTGTTTGAGCTCATTAGAATCGTCTCGATGGGTATTATGTATATTTGATAACAAGTGTCTGATAATGAAGAGCCGAAAGGTGGAAAGCGGTCAAACGTGTTCGTCGCCATTTCTTACCCAGGTTCCGACATAATTGAGACCTATCATAGTTTTTTCTTCATTTGAAATAGAGCAAGAATGTTTTTTTTTATGGCTAACACAAATATATTATTATGTGGGCTTGATTATTTCTTTAGACAAACTTTAAAAAATAAAATCTTTATACACTCTTACAAGTGTGTCTGTGAATCGTACTGTTACTTTTACTGTAGTTGGCAACAAGGGTGTAATTGATGGCAATCAGAAAGGTGAATAGTGTCTCTTTTAGTTAGCTACTCTTACGAAAATACCAACCGTGTTTGAATCATATGAATCGTATGGGGCGGCACTAAACATAATTATATACTATGGTATTGTAGAAATATCTATGTAATACTGTCGAGTGCTATAATGTCTTCTGTCTACTAATGGAACAGGTAGTCTAGTAAATTCGATCTACATGGTAACATTTAATTTGATGATTTATCTTTAACGGATTGAATATATTCATCAATTCATCTTTACAATTATTTCTCTATAGATAAATATTTTTTTTATAGAGATATCGCACCTACTAAGCAGCGATTTTCACGCAGTCCCTACAACAGTGTTTACCAAAATTATGCAGGATTATTTTTATATTCATCATCTGCCTAGCCTTTTCCCAAGTATATTGGGGTCGGCTTCCAGTCAAACCGAATTTAGCTGAATACCAGTATTTTACGCGGAGCGGCTGCCTACCAGACCTCCACAACCCAGTAACTGGGTAACACGGTACTTCTTGGCAAGACTGGGTTCAGATATAACTGGCTTCTGACAATCCGTAACGACTGCCAAAGATCTACAAATGACAGCCGGGACCAACGGCTTAACGTGCTTTCCGAGGCACGGAGGAAACTCGCTATGCTAAGATGGTCACCCATCCACAGACCAACCTCGGCAAGCGTTGCTTAACCTTGAAGATCGACCCGTGCGGCTGTTATTATCTAGCCACGAGCTCCTCGGGATTATTTTTATATTATCAACAATTATTTTCGAAATATAGATTGATATGTTCTTCGCAAATTTAATGGTCCAGAACTTCGGATGCAAAAGAGGCAGCCCGACAAATCGTACGTCATTTGGAAAAACACGACAAACAATTTTTAGCATAAACTATGAAGCGATTGTCCTTGAATGACATCAGCCGTTTAATATAACATGAGAAATTGTGAAAGATTTCCGAGTTTATTTATCGAAACGTCACTTTATTTGGTGTTTAACATTACTGGAAAATATAAATTCTGTGCCGCCTTTCATTTGAAAATGAGCGGTGCCCGTTTTGACTGCTCCGCCCGCTGTTGGGTTTTTATCCGACTGCCAAGGAAGGGTTAGGTTTTTCGAGCGTAACTTGTATGGTTGTTTGTTGTGTTGTTGTGTGTTTGTAAATTTCTTTATTACCTTGTAAACGGTTGATTGGATTTCGACTATTAAGGTGTTAGATTCATTTCAAAAACCCAAGTGTCGTAAATTGTAAGTCGTTAATATTTTTTTTACCAAAATTACGAAAAATAAATGGAGGTTACAAAAATATACATAAAGCCATGTAATTCAATTAGAAAATATTTTCTGTTCTCTGTTTTGCAGTCGGGTTTTTGATTTTTGTAATTTGTGACATGTTTGCAAATCCTTTTGAGCGTTACTGGGTTCGGTCGGTACTCCGCGACAAGTCGGACATCTTGACTGTGAGCGTCTTGTGAATCTGGTGCATGGGTGAACCGCGAGTTAGAAACGAGCATTTGATACGAATTTTAGGACACAGCGTAACGTTACATTCTCGTTGCGAATGGTACGAGTACATTATGATCTGTAACATGACCGGTGTTATCCACGTTCTGAAGGCCTAGCACGAATATTTTTGACGTAAAGTAACGTAACATAAAATTTTACCATATCTAAAATACTCGTTATTTTAATAAGATATTATATTCATATTTTTGAATGATATAAATTGCATGTCCTATAAAATTAAAATACTATGGGGTTGTAGTTTTTCACATTCAAAATTCACTTACGTTAGCGTTACTAGTGTCAAAATATTCGTGTTAGGCCCTTAGGATTCGCTCGTTATCCTCTCGTACGTTCGTTACCTACTACAATATTTTTAATGAAGTGACTGACAGCTATGGCAATATAACTTAAACGTGGGAGTGGGATCGTCCTTAACGTTGCAGGATTTTCTTACACAAATTGATACATTATTACATTTCATCTTCTCGTCTTCTCAGTCGATATCTTCATTGCTGTCTAGCTGAGTGAGGTATTGATCACTCGGTGCACTATGCTCTTCCACGTATCTCTGTCCTCGGCGGTCTTAAAAGCTTCGGCTATTGATAGGCCAGTGAACGTCTTTACCCGGATTTTCCCTTTACATTTCATACACAAGAAAAATATATTTCAGTCTTGTAACGAGTTTTTAGACGACCTACTATTGCGTACTAAGTGCAACACTAGTAAGTACCTATATTTCGGTGATAGTAATGTCTGTTAAAGCTGGCGCGTGTGCAGTATATGGCGTTAACTTATGGAGGAATTATCCCACACGTACTACCGGTATTCCTGTGTGCCAATACTAAAGCTTACCTACTACAACAAACAATATTTTTTAAATGAATTTCAGACATTCTATTCGTTTAGTCAGTGTTTCCTGATAGCTACAACATGGGAGTATGTAATTCAAGAGCAAATAGGTTGCTTCTAAGCAAGCGTCTCCATCTTTGACCACATCATCGCTTACCTTCAAGTGAGATAGTAGAACGCGGGCTTAAATGCCAGTAGAGTTAAGATCTCCAGATTGTTAAAATTAAAATATTTTTTACAAGTTAAAGCAAGAATTTGAAGTCACAACTAAAAACGTCTAGCTGTGCCTTGTAAAAGCGATTGCTTTGAGCTAAGAGTTGGACGAGCATCATTTTAGAGCGTTTCCACTAAACGGTTCCACACACGCTGCACGATATATAGCTATATTACATATGCTATGCAGCTCTAGTCAGTACGCCGTGACCTTTACCGACATTGACAATATAAATCAAAAGTGCATCGGGGCCACTTAAATCAGCGCAGGATCGTCGGAGCAGGAGCGCTAAGGTCACGGAACTGGCCACTTTTCGCCAATTGGCTTACAATATAGCGATTACTTTATCTATTTTATTAGAAAAATGCATGTGTATTCGATCGTGTCGGTGGGTGAGTGTTTCGCTGTGCAGTAACGTCGCGTCAATTGCAAGGGGCACTTTGTATCCGTTTATTAGCCGTGTGTTTACTGACGCTTCCCACAGCGTTGCCGCTCCGGTACGCAGTACAACGTCAAACATTTTGTTGAGCTTCCGTTTTGTTTTAGATAGTTTACAAAACCCGTTAATACATATCTATTCAGTACTAGATCTAAGCCTACGTATAATTACGACTTATATTTTTTGCGATCAATTTCTTAATTTATCGCGATTTCGGTGTTGGTCTCATATTAAAAGTTGCGTATGATGATGAGTAGAATAAAGCAAGAAACACACTGTTCCACGTACGCAACGTATGCTACGCTTTTGTACCGTTTCGTATGTTGAGTTGCATGAGATAAGTGTGTTTCTACTGCATAGTTTGTCATATAAAATCAAGAGACCAATTACCTTAATTTGTTGCATACGTTGCGTACGTGGGACCAGTTTCTCTCTAGCATAATCCCTTTTCAGGTACGGCGTTTACTCTGTTATACGTTGTATACAAATGTTAACTGTTTGTTAGGCTTCCCATAGACTGCACTCCGCTAAAAATAACAATCATTGCATCTCGACTGAAAGCAAAAATCGGCAGACCTTATCTTACCTCACAAATACTCGTTGCTCCCAATTTGAGAAGTTATTTACAGGTAGCTCAAAATAGAACGGAAATATAAGACCGGAAGCGGCTCTACCTACTGCTCTTCCTGTGGATGTTTTCTATCTGTCTGAAATAATCTGCTGTTTTCGATAGCAAATTGAAAATATTTTCCTTGCTACTGGAAATGTCGACTTTAGAAATTAGGTTTGTTAGGCAATAATGTATTAAATTTTATAATAAAATACCAGTTGATATTCTCGAACTGAATGAGAGAAAATTTAAAGCATGCATAAAACGCACACTATGTAGACAAGCGTATTATAAACTGGAAGATTATATCCTCGATAAAAACGCTTGGCTAAATGCTGGTCCTGCTCCACAGTCACAGCTGCTTAGGTCCACTTTTTAGGTTTTTATGTTTTTATATTTGGAAGAGATGCTCGCTCCTTTTAGAGGTTCTTACATTATTTCGTTTATTTATTCTTATATACATACAAATTATATTATTATATTAATTACTTATTTATTATTTTTGATGTAAGAACTTAATCGTTCTCTTTATTAATTTATTTTTCATTATTTGGTCATTGGCAACCATAGTTTTGTGTAAAGTAGAAGCATATTTTTCAAATTTTGTAAATGTGAGTACCATGAAACCATTTACATTTTATGTGAGTAGTTATAGTTTTACTTGTTGGACATGAACGAGCATGGTGGTTGAGAGCATGTCATGCTTACTCAAATGTCTCGCTGATGGCGGCGCGTGGGTTTGATCATTCGGTTCCCTTCGAAATGGTTGAGCTGAAAGGTGCCGGTTCACGCGTCATGTTCGTGAACAGGCGCCGTCGGTTGAGACTGGTCATCTCTTAACTGCCATTGGCTTATTTTAATCTTTATATTTAAAATTCTTATAATAAGCCCTTTTTTTTTCCTTTGCATTGTCCTCACATGCAGAAGCAACAAGTATATGTAACTTGGAATGTTGTAAAACAGAACATGATTTAAAAGAGTGTCCGTGGAGTTTCTTGCACGTTCTTCTCCATAGAGATCTACGCTTTGGAACGTGCAAATAGCTTCCATGTTTTTGACTGACCGACCTTGACGTTTCAAAAGTGCCTGTGAATGGTTTATTTGAAATAAAATGCTTTGAATTTGAATTTGAATTTGAATAAACTCGCAGCAGCCATGTTCAAAGAGAAAACATACAAAACTACTTCTTATAATTTAACAACGAATAATCTCGCCTTAGTTTACTTGGAGTTTTTCTTAAAAAACTGGCTTAGTGCGAGTCGGACTCGCACACGAAGGGTTCCGTACCATAAACATTAATTTTAATATTTGTTGTCATAGAGACAATAGAAATACACAATCTGTGAAAATTTCAAGTGGTAGACACTTGAAATTTTTTAATTATTACGGTTCTTGAGATACAGCCCGCTGACAGACGGACGGACGGACAGCGAAGGCCTAGTAATAGGGTTCCATTGGTTACCCTTTGGGTTCGGAACCCTATAAAACGTCACCTTAATTTTTTAAGAAAAACTATCAAAGGTACGCTAGAAACTCAGTACAGATTAATTTTAATATGGCTACAATGGCGCTTTTTATTGACAATCACCGTCGCGCTGATTGGCTGCAATCAATGCTAACAAACACTATTGTGTGAGCTTGTGCCTCAATCTAGTCATACATAACAAGAATTACTGCGCTATTGTGCCTATCCCATTGATGTACACCGGACATTAGAACTTCATATAATTTATTATGTAAACAAAGAAATATATGTCTCCAAAAGTTATTGACAAAGTTACAGGCTCTTAGGCTGCATTTCTACCAGAGATGTGCGAGGATGCGGAGGAGGAACTCGTGGCTAAATAATAACAGCCGCACGGGTCGATCTTTAAGGTTAAGCAACGCTTGCGAAGGTTGGTTTATGGATGGGTAACCATATTAACATAACGAGTTTCCTCCGTGCCTCGGAAAGCACGTTAAGCCGTTGGTCCCGGCTGTCATTTGTAGATCTTTGGCAGTCGTTACGGGTTGTCAGAAGCCAGTAAATCCAACTCAAGTCTTGCCAAGAAGTACCGTGTTACCCAGTTAATGGGTTGAGGAGGTCTGGTAGGCAGCCGCTCCACGTAAAACACTGGTATTCAGCTGAATCCGATTTGGCTGGAAGGCGACCCCAATATATAGTTGGCAAAAGGCTAGGCAGATGATGGTGTGCGAGGATGCGTAGGGTTTTGTTTGTTTTGAAAAAATAGTATCCCTTCAATTACCTAGCTTCGCTCAGCTCTTAGTACTAATAGAACAAGGGTGTTAAAGAACCAATAAAATAATTGGTTCTTGACTGCTGACCGTTGCCGCGTTGCCCTAGAATAACGAAATTTGGCAAGTAAAACCGTCATATAGGTACTACAAGTATAGGGAAAAGTCTTAACTATGCATTTGTAATTTAATCATAAAAAATATAGTCTTTAAAAGTAATGTGTAGCTACAAATTTGTCGAGTCCGACTCGCACTTAGCCGGTTATTTCATATTTTAAGCCATGGAAACATCTTTTCTTTCTTCTCCAAGTAAATGTTTTTTTCTCAGTAAGCTGAGTATTTAGTTAGTAAAAATAGACAATGCAGTTTATAAAGTCTCAGCAGCTTCCGATAACAAAAGATTTATTAAAATAAAATACAAAGGTACCCAATTAATATTGTGCATAACGATGTTGTTACAATAACAATAGAGACGACTCTTAATAATGCCATGCTCTCAACCTTTTATAAATTGATGAAGTCTTCAGGAACGTTACCGGTAATTATAATATTTTGAAATTACGATTATTATTTATTTTTTTAGCAGTTTTGATCCACCGTTGCTTGCTCGATTATAAAGCTAGACGGAGTACTTTTGCAGGTGCTTTTAATTATATTTCAGTGGTGGAATGCACCATCAGCTGGTCGATTCTGTAATCAACTCACCGTAAAATCTAAAGTAGAGTGATCTGAAGTTTCCATGGCCAAATTCGAATCTGTGAGGAATATCGAAAAACACTGGAACTAGTCTTGAGCCCGATTTCGAAAAATCAGTTCATCATCAATCATCAATCAACAGTTGATTTTGAACACAGCCTGTATTATTACACCATCCGAAAGTGTAGCAAACTAAAGAAAGGCAAGCTATCATTTTTAACAAATAAGTTTTAAAATTTCTGACTAAAGGTACCTACCTAAACCGTAACAGATATTTTTTTCGAAAATCTAATGATGCAGTTATAGATTCGGGTCCCTCCTCGGGACCGAGGGCTTTTGAAAAAAAATATATGGATATATATTTTTTAATTAATAAGACTTTTTGAGAATTATAATAAAGTACATTCTATTACAGTTGTCAGGCCATGTCATGTTCGGACATGCTACGGCGTAGCAGTGTCTACGCTCTCGTAGCCCTCGTAGTACCGTTTGCCGGAATTTGACGAACTTGATACATTGAATACTCGAAGCTCGCAATTTCAGTCTAAGTTGAACTAAACGCAATAGAACTGAAGTGTTCAGTTGAGGAATGATAATGGCTTTCTTTAGAATTCAGTCAGGACTTTGTACTTGTTATAAAACTTATAAGAAACAATAGTGGGTTATCTACCGGTTGCATTTTGGAGAATGTGCGACAGAATTGCATACTTTAATACCGCCAAGCCCGTTCCATCATTGGACCACAAGACGAACGGCGATGCGCCTCCGGTACATGGTGGACATCACTACCACACGCACAAAACGTTTTGGGAACACATTTATTGTGTGGACAGCTAAAGTGTAGCATTGCCTGCCCGAGTCTGTTTCCTGATAGCTACAACCTGGGAGTCTATAAGTCATGAGTAAATAGGTTACTTCTAGGCAAGCGTGCTCCATCTTCGACCACATCATCGCTTACCATCAGCTGAGATAATGGTCAAACGTGTCTATCAATAGAAAATTAAGAACCAAAAAAATGGATTGCGAATGTCTAACCAGACACGTTCGTATGTACAAAGCAAGTTAATAAAAGCTTGTAAAAGTGCCTTCGAAGTATCATTTTCGAATTGAGAGGTATTTTTTAAGTACGTACTAGCTAGTAAAAAAGAAATAGATTACGGGGACAAAGATAAAATGTTTATTAGAACTTTAATTTCGTAGGCAGTTAATGGTAAATGTATGCAATGCAGTCGTCTTCATAAATGTAATACAAATAAAAGTCCTTTTGGAAATAAAAAAAATCGAAACATTTAGCAAAAAAAAAGATTCCCAAACAGGCAAGTGGGTCGTTCTTCTTTTTTACATACAATAGCCTGCCCTTCGTCTTATTATGGCATCTCATTAGAGTATTGATATTTCCGGTTTTATAATGATCGAATAATCGTCCATAGTTTTCTGTCTAATAGTATTGTATCTTTCATTTTCTCTAACCGGCATTTTTTTCAAACGTTTGTTTTTCGTAGAATGCCGTGTCAGAGTGGTTAGCCAAAATGTGGTTTCCGCTGAAAAAGACCACTCTGTCACATTATTTAATAAAAAAAACAGAATTGGCCGTAAAGGAATCTTTAATTAGTTCTAATAAATAAATGCATTTTTTTTTAAATCGTACACTAAAACCATAATTATCGATAGTTCAAAAACCCTGTAAACTGAAAAACTTCGATTCATTGTAGGTAAAAAAGAAGAACGACCCAAGTAAGTATAAAAACAAATAGCAATAAAGCGAATAATTGCTGTTCATTGAAAAGCAGCATGCATAGCTTCACGAAACAGTAATAAGTTAAATATGTTTTCAAAACCTAACTTTTGATAGCGAAAAAAAATACATCAACACTTTTGCAAATCGCGAACGACTTTGAAAAGCTTTTTAGTTCTTTCTCCTAGCTGCTCCAAAATTAGACCAAGGTCGATAATTTTTGAAACCAAAAAAAATTACAGTAGGATGAAACCCATTAGAAAAGGAGGGGAATATGATAAAAATGAAAGGAAAAATAAATTACGGTCGATTCGAGTTCGGGAAGTGGAAGGGGGTGAGTTTTTAAGGGTAAAAAATGGTTTTTCTTGATTTCCGGCAAAACTATGAGTCCTATAGGACTAAAAGTAAAATGGTAAAGTTGTAGGTAATAAAAAGATCTACAACTTTTGTATTCACAATTTTTTCACATATCCTCAAAATTTAGGTGAAAAATTCAAATAACCTAGTTTTTGGTTTTTTGTTTTTCTTTTTCAAAAAAAAATTTTTTTCTACTAAATTTGGTGAAAACTTACCTTATTATGCCCCAAATACACTGTAATTTATTTGATTTAAATTATTTATTTTTTCGCCTTATTTTAGCTTAATATCAAAAAAGCACCCTAATTTTCAATCGAAAATCAGCTTTTTCCAAAAAGTCTGGGGGCTTTTTGTTCGTTGAAATCTCTACTTTCTGATGGTGTAAAAAAATATACATTACTATAGTAAATATACTCAGAAAATGCAAAAAATTGAAAATAACTCAAATTCGAAAATTTTTTTTTAATCAGTATGTAGTATTTTGAGCTATTCATTAAAATTTACACTTTAATTACTCAAAAAACGTAAGATTTCATGTTACATTGATAAACGAAAAAATTGCGAATTGAAATATACTACTATAATTAACAATCAAATAAGTTAATACAGTTAATATTTAATAAGACATCTACAATATTTTGAAAAAGTTGTAGAATATTTGTTGATACCTATTTATTGCTGTTTTAAGATAATTTATATACCTGAGTGACCTACGGTAAATTTTAGCCCATTGCAAGGTATTTCATAGAGAAGTGGGAACGGACCTAGGAGGGTCTGGGCTTTACTACATACCTGCTTTTTCGTTGCGATAAAACATCTGGATTTGCCGGAAAAGGTAAGAAAAGTGTCGTTAATTCACTATTAGACGCTCAGAATTTTTCAAATTTGGGCGATATTTTTTATAAGAAAGATGCAAGTAAAGAAAATATAAAAAAAATAGAAAAATGGTAAACCTTGAAAAAGATAGCTTTTCTATGCTTTTGAGCTTTCAAACTCAAAAGTCTGATAGAAGTTTCATATAGCAATATTTTTTTAATATTCTAACCGCACTAACTTTTGAATGAATCAACCGATTTTCACGCGGTTGGCAGCATTTGACGCAATTTTTTCAGTTTCATGAAGAATTTTTAAGTTTAAATTAATAAAACCAGGAAATTTGGAGTAATTCCAAAAAAAACACATTTTTCGGTTTTCTTTCGTTCATGATATCTCTTGAACGAATTGACCAATTTTGACCGGCTTGACGGTGATCGATGTAATTTTTTATGCAACTTTATGAAACTTCTATCAGACTTTTGAGTTTGAAGAGCTCAAAAGCATAGAAAAGCCATCTTTTTAAGCTCGAAGAGCTTAAAATAACACATAAATTGTAATTTTGAGGTCGGAGAGCTCAAAAATATCATTAATGCAATTTTAAGCACCTAGGTATGGAATTAGTGGGAAGTTGCACGGATGGCCTTGAAGGTTTACCATTTTTCTATTTTTTTTTGTATTTTCTTTACTTGCATCTTACTTATAAAAAATATCGGCCAAATTTGAAAAATGATGGGCGTCTAATAATGAATTAACGACACTTTTCTTACCTTTTACGACAAATCCAGATGTTGTATCGCAACGAAATAGCAGGTATGTAGTAAAGCCCAGACCCTCCTAGGTCCGTTCCCACTTCTCTATGAAATACCTTGCAATGGGCTAAAATTTACCGTAGGTCACTCAGGTATATAAATTATCTTAAAACAGCAATAAATAGGTATCAACAAATATTCTACAACTTTTTCAAAATATTGTGGACTAGTTGACCCGTGCAACTTCGTCTGCGTCACCAATTTCAATATTGCTACGCTCCTATTGGTCTTAGCGTGATAATATATAGCCTATAGCCTTCCTCGATAAATGGGCTATCCAGCACTGAAATAATTTTTCAAATCGGACCAGTAGTTTCTGAGATTAGCGCGTTCAAGCAAACAAACAATCAAACAAACTCTTCAGCTTTATATATTAGTATAGATGTTTTACATTTAACTTTTTTCCATAGGACTCATAGTTTTGCCGGAAATCAAGAAAAAACATCTTTTACCGTTAAAAACTCACCCCCTCCCACTTCCCGAACTCGAATCGACCGTAATTTATTTTTCCTTTAATTTTTATCATATTCCCCTCCTTTTCTAAAGGGTTTTGCATTCATTCTACTGTATTTTTTTACCATTTTTGAAGGCTTCAGCCCTGGTCTAAATGTCATTGCACTTTAGTTTTAATTTACCGATCTATAGCTTACACAGTGTGAGACTCGCAGACGAAATTGATTCTTATTAGCTACCTAATAAAATACTGCAATCGTCCGCGAGTCAAAACGTTTTGGTAACACATTCATAATGCGTACAGCTAAGGAGTGGAATTCCCTGCCGGAGTCTGTGTTTCCTGATAGCTACAACCTGGGAGTCTTTAAGTCAAGAGTGAATAGGTTATTTCTAGGCAAGCTTGCTCCATCTTCGACCACATCATCACTTACCATCAGGTGAGATAATGGTCAAACGCGTGCCTATCTATAGTAAAAAAAAAAATAATTTTAAGTATTTGAGTGTAGTCCGTGTTCACCACGGCTTAACTTTTCAGCACTAATGGATTCCTGGATTTTTAAAATGAAATAAAAACGTAAGCCATTTCGGTGCAAACACTTAAAATGTGCTACAACGGATATAAAATTGTAACATCTTTTATATTTCGAAATGAAATATGCTTTTAAAATTTTAATTCTATAAACAAGTTAATAACTGCCTCAAGTTGGACTGACATCGCTAAATCCGTTCCCGGATTTGGTATTTACTCGTTGAAAAATACTGAGGATTAGTTTAAAACAGTCTAGGTCATATCATGACCTACTTACACGTTTAAAACTGAATTTGGTGATGCCTGAATTAGCATCGTTCCAGCACTGTTTTTTTTTTATAAACATTTTATTCATAGTGGCTCACTGAGCAAAAGGTTCTTTTTGTGGTCCCGGAATAATTTCGATCGTAGTCGTGACTTAGTCAAAAGCATTACTGACTAGATACGCCATGTGTCTGCACGTCGGTCGAGACATAAATATCCCTACTCTCTATGTAAGACGATAACCAGCAGACAGAGTGAGGACTGCTCCGTTTAATTTCTGTCAGTGGAGACAAATCCTCAGACAAAAGTTAAACGGAGCACCGAGCTAATTGCAGCCAACCTATCGCTGTGAGCGTTCGAATACCTTCGTATAAACAAAACTATTCCTTCATTAAAACTGTGAATTCCTTTTACTGATCGACGAATTACTAACTATTCGGATCGCTGAGCTCAATATTTTAGTCAGTTAAACTTTGCAACAATAAATGCCAAAGCAAACATTCAGCATAGTTGGGTGTTTACTAACGATAATGGCGCCATTTATTTACTAGTCATTTATCCAGATCATGCAACAATTTTATTGTAAGTAATTGCATACGTCAGGTATGGTCCACTTCTGTAAGCATCGGAACCGCTGTCAAACAATAGTATTTACTCTGAGGCTTGAATAATTTAGTTATAATCGAAGAACAGTTCCTTGGTGCACTATACGTGTAAGGTGACCGGCACCTAGACCACTTGATTGATGGCTAGAAATGTCGAAGAATTGACCTAGGCTGGATAAACACGATTAGCCTACTTTTAATTCAAACGTAACATGGTCGAATGCAGCCGTCCAGGCTTGTTATTAGACACGTATTTATAATAGACTTTTGTATTAGACCCGATCAAACGCATTTTTAATATCGTGTTCCCTGGAAACTTCGGCTGTAGAATGAACTAGCTGTTGTAGAAAACCACGTCAATATTAATTGGTGAAGCATCGAGTCTTCATCATAGTAGTATGGAAACTTGCATACAAACGCATAGCTTTGCACTTATTTTACGGCCGGTGCCGTATGGTGCCGTAAAAGAATAATACCATCCCATCACTTCCCGTGGTTGTCGTAAGAGGCGACTAAGAGACTCACCAGAGAATGGGCAGCAGCGTCCTCTGTAAAACGCAACACCATAAACTGAGATCGCCAACCCGCCTGCCGAGGGTGGCGATTATGGCAAACCCCCCCCCTTTTGGAGGAGGCCTATGTTAGCAGTGGACGTCTTTCTGATATGATGATGGGTATGAAGGATGCTTCTAGTCTTATATTAGTTTAGAAGTAAATATAGTTTTAGAAACGAAAGTTTTGACATCGAAATAAATGATGGACGACTTATACGGATGAACTTGAGTTCGCTTTCCTAATGCTCCTGTCGACTGTGAAGGATGATCAAATAAGTAGCTCCTAATGAACTCTTTGATGCTGAAGATACGTTGATAGTTTTTTGTTGCTTTGAAAATACCTCCGTTATTTCGTCACTCCGTACTCCTAAATATAATACGAATATTTAGTGGCATAGGTTTGAAACATGCGTTTGTACTTGAAATGTCTTTAAAAAGACAATTTCAGAGTTTTCATTATCACATAGGATAGAATAGAATACTCTTTATAATGTACACCACATAAGTTACAGAAAAAATTAAGAATACATAATATAGGGTCACACAATGGGCGGCGGTTAAGAATTAATTTGAGAATAGTTTATTTCTTCTTGGGGTGACTTAAAAAGTTTTATCGAATTGTTGTCTTTCTTCTTCATTAAGCTTTTCTTTTTTCATTATTTGGGGTCTGGTCTCCTCCAGGATGTTCTATCCATGTGTTCTATTATTGATAATGTATGCTAATATTATTTCGAAGTTTGTTTAATGATGAGCATAATGTTATGTATAAATATGTGTCCTGCACCAGAACTATATAATGTGACATTTCTTTACCACATTTTTTGCAAATAAAAAACTTACTTAACTACTACTTACTTATTTCTATCCAGGATTTTCGGCTCTGGCTATTTCTGCAATATCCAACCCAATCCAATGAACCATGTTTCCATTGTTATGTGTTTGTTTCCCTTGTTTTGTTGTTCTTGGTATTTTATTTAAATTGAATATATGGATATTTATAATTGTAATTCATATGATTGTAATTTATCTGAAATAAATAAATTCAATTCAATTGAATATAATTCGACTGGGTGGGTAGTGGTTCAAAGACTGAAATACATTCAGTCAAAAAAGTATCGGGAATGGATGATTTGTTTATGGTTCCAAATTCAAATTTTTGTTTTTTTGTAGTTGTTAGATTGGCACAACTGGTTTCCATTTTGGTGCGGAGTTTGAGTTGCATCTGTTATTTATATTAAATACAGTGCTGGTTTTAGTAATATCATATATAGTGTGTATTGCGAATTTCATAATGGACAAAAATATCGAACAAAGAGTTTGTCTTAAATTTTGCATCGCCAATGGAATTTCGTGTTCGGAGTCACTGAAACTGTTACAGAAGGCTTACGGTGAATCGACTTTATTAAAAACTCGTGCTTATGAGTGGTTCAAAGCGTTCAAAAGCGGTCGAGATGTGATGGAAGATTTGCCTCGCTCTGGTAGGCCGTCAACGTCTGCAACTGAAGTTAACATCGCAAAAGTGAAGGAAATAGTGACTGAAAATCCCCATTCAACTCTGAGAGAGATAGCCGCCGAACTTTCTGTATCTCACGAGTCGATCCGTACCATTTTAACTAATCATTTGGGTATGAAACATGTTGCTGCTCGGCTAGTCCCAAAAGATCTGAATTTTCTCCAAAAACTCAATCGCATGAAAGTCGCTGAGGACATGCTAGAACGAGTCAGTTCGGACCCAACATTCATGAAACGCATTGTTACTGGTGACGAGACGTGGGTTTACGAGTTTGACATGCAAACTAGTCAACAAGCTTCGGAGTGGCGCCTTCCAACTGAACCGTTTTCAATCGATAGAAGACATAAAGGAGAATTCGCGGCGAGAACTCAACTCAGTTCCGGAAGCAGCGTTTAAAAAATGTTTTGATGAATGGATTATTCGTTGGCGCAAGTGTATCGTTTCTAAAGAAGCATACTTTGAAGGTGATAAAATAAATTTGGATGAATAACAGACATTTTGTGTATTATTGATCTTTTCCCGGTACTTTCTTGACAGAGTAGTACATTTTCAACCACATGTCGCAATTACTATTCCACGAAGCTGTTTTCATTTATCTAGCATTGACACAGGGTACGCTCGGCCCGGCTTTTGGTATGGAAGGGTACACTACTACTAAATAAACTAAATAAATGACTCTTAACCAACTAAAACTAATAATAATCTAAATTATGGCGTGGATAAATTCCTTCGCATCGTTGGCCACAGGTAATGTGCACAAAAGGTACTCTGATCCCACGACCCCAGAGTTTCAACCCCAAAAGGCTCGAAAATAAAACCACCAACGAAGTTATTATCTTTTAGATAAAAAAACAGTAAACGATATTGGATAACAATAGATATTTTTCAGAATCCCGGTAGATTCTGCAAAAATAAAAACTCACCGTGTTCGAATTAACATGTATGAAACCTTTACCATAGATAATAGTTTTAGTTTTACTTTTTAATTATTACCAACGCTTCATAGCAACTCACGCTTTACTTACGAAACTTTTTTTACTTTCAATTTGATATTTTGAATAGGCTAAACGTCAAATTGAAACAAAGCACTTTCAGCGCTTGATCTATGAGTGAGATTTTTAGTTACAAACAGAATAAAGCGATTAAAAGCGATGTGCGACACGAGCAACATTGTCACTGACAGACGATTTTTTACAATTCATTTTGGATTTTTACAATTCTCAGAAGTTTCCGTGATTTTAATTTAGTTTCAGTCGAATGTATGCATTATTTCGAACACAGAAAGTAAATTCACATCTCTGTTACTTCTTAGGCAAACGATGTAACAATATCATTTCGATGACTATGAAGTGAGATCTTTTCAATTGATGCCAGGGATTGACAGCTTTCTTGAAGCTGGTTTCACCACCGATATCACGGAGAGATGGTAATAGAATAGCGCTACAGATGTGTTCAGACACGTTACACGGAAGCTTTTTAAAACAAAAAGTCTGCGTCTGGTGATGGTGGTTTAAGTAGGTAGCCACCAACATAATTATTGCTCTTTTAAAATGCATCCTGAAAAGCTTTAACCGGTTATCAAATTACCTGTCTTGACCAGTCGCCACACATAGACAATAGCTAATCTATCTTGCTGTCTATCAGGACAGACATAGACATATTTGACCTTTGTGTCGACGTCTGCATGTTACATTACAAAATCCCTGCGGCAGGGGGGGCGGGTGGAAGCGCAGGGTGGGTAATTGATTGCTTTCGAAGCACACCTTGCTCTATGCACTTTTAGTCAAGGAGTATTAATATTTGTATGTTAAGCATTCAAAGCAATTTTACCTGCACCTAAAATATTGTTAAATCCTGGATAAAAATCATAGTTTGAAAATATGGTATTCACCCGCTATAGTGAAACGTGTTTGAAAATTGCATTTTCGCTCTTTAACCCTTGTTTTAATGAGTAAGAAAAAGACTTTTTTGACGACTGTCCATCAGGTACATACAAATAAAAATATAATAAAGTGACAATACAAAAAAAAACCGTAGTGTGTGGCTCACGGCTGCGCCAAAGTGGGTGCTGCCAAAAGTGCTAAATAATCATGTTTTAAATAGGTACCAAGTGCCCATGTACTTTGGGGAATTGAATTAATGCCAACGACGCTGCAATTAACGTAGCCACCTACTGGGCCAAAAAAACTACTTAGATAGATTTATTAAAACAGAACGATTGGTAAAAAAAAAATACTGTTAGAAAAATAGAGAAGTTATATTCTTTCCTAGTTATTCTTCTATACTTGTCACACAAAATATTGTTTGCACTGAATGTCTTCAATTCAATATGGCGGGACTTGTGAGTTACCCTACCTACCTACGCCATTAGTGCTGTCTCTGTCTATTACAGATTTTTAAAACGCTGATGATACTTCCATTTTTGAGATTTTTAATCAATATTTTATAACTGCATCCTGTCTGTTTTCTAGGTTTTGAGAAATGTAAAGAAAACCGGTCAAATATCCTAGGACTTCTTGCATTTGTAGGTGTATTAAAATAAACGTTTGCTATGTCTAGTTCCACACCAGGTGCATAGCTGGGTTAATAATTGGAATACCCTAGAGACTGCCAATCGCTGGACCGCTTATGCTATTTCAAGGATGCACGTTTAATTGAAAATTTTCCTTTAATAATGACTGACGATGGCTCAGGTACTGCTTTGTAACCTACATTATGTCTATATAGGGAGAATTTCGTGTATATTATCTTACGTGCTCGTGGTCCTACGTTACTGTTGAGCATGGTGACTCAGTTCGATTTCCGGGTGGGAAGGTATTTTATACATATATTTAATTATAATTATCAATAGTATATTTAATTATCAATAAAATTCTTTCGTTACTGACCGGCAGACAACGCACAGCCAAATCTACTGGTACTGGCTGGTGGTGGAAAGCTGACATTTGGCATGTAGGTTCCTTGCAGAGTGCAGGGGAGCACTAAGAGGATTTCTTGAAATTCCTACGGGAACGGAGTGGAACTCTCTGCCTGCGTCTGTGTTTCCAAAATCTTACAACCCTCTTCAAAGTTAGAGTGAACAGGCTCCTTCTGGGTAGGGTCGCTCCTTCGTAGACTTTGCCTCTGTCATCTCTGACATAGACTAGAGTCAAGAGCAAACCCATTACAAAAAAAAAAAAAAACGAGAAAAAACGGGATAGGCGTATGAAGTCGCGGGCAATATAGCTAGATATTTCTAGGCAGCAGCTCGGAATCTGAATTTGTTTGAATGGCAATAAGTCCTCATAACGCGGGCTTGAGCATAACTGAGTGCACTATAGGTGCACTAGCTTTGGAGGCAGGATGTTCTATTGATAGGCCAGTCAAATTAGCTTTGAACCTTGCAAAATCCCTAACTCTGATCTCTTTCTTCTAATAATATAAAAAAACATAAGCGTCTCTCAGTCGAAAAAAAAAAATATTATTTCAATAAAAGTAAGGAAAATCTTTTTAGTAAGGAAAACCTTTTATTATTCTTGTTACAGTTAAACATTTTTAATTAACTACGAAATTTAGAAAAAATTCTTTAACATGTGTTTAATTGTATGATAGTTAAGGCGTACATGGCCTGTTAATGAAAATGAAACCCAAATTAATTCAGTTACATTTTTTCCTAAATCGGCAAAGAAATTATAATAATAACGCGCGAAAATGCCAGTTAATAACGTTATAACACTAGTCATCATGATTTTGCAACAAGGAATGAGCTTACTAACTTTAAATGACCTACCTACCCTTATTGCAAAACAATATTTATTTTGTTTTATAGTTTTCGTGTTACAGCTGCTACCACTAAATTCATTTGTCTTTTACCTCGTTAATTCAGTTTTTTTTTTTTCAATAAAGTAGCAGTTTTTTCAATAAAGTAGCAGTATTTTCAGTTGAAAGAGTTTTTTTATTCTTATAGTGAGGAAAATTGGGGAGGCCTTTGCCCAGCAGTGGGACAGTACAGACTAAATAAAAAAATGTGTTTAAATGATTCTGAAAAGTTTCGTTTACATTTATTGTGAAATTATTTTTAAAACTCAAAAAAGAAATTATGGACTGTAAAAAAATGTGAGCTCTGTTTTTGCATTTTTTAATATAATAAAATAATAGTTGAGTATCCTTAAAATTATAATGTGTCTGTACTAGAACCAGCTGAAAACTTCAGTTATCGCCCCAAAGTACCACTTCAAAATAATATTACAGGAAAACTGTACGTGTCTCAATTATTCTAGTTTCAGTTCTATGATAGTTAAACATGTTCTTGTTTTACTAAAAATGTAATTATAGTTAATAAAGCACTTGTTGCAATCAAAAAGTGTATTTTTTGTTGACCAGTGTAATTTTTCCATCTAGTTATTATACAGTCTATTTGTCACAATAAACTATTTTGTATTCGTATTGTACAGTGTTTTATTAAAAAAAAAAACGAACTTGCGTGGCTAACTTTTGCGGGATACATCCTGACATCTATATCTATACTAATATATAAAGCTGAAGAGTTTGTTTGATTACTACTGGTCTGATTTGAAAAATTTTTTCAGTGTCAGATAGCCCATTTATTGAGGAAAGCTTTAGGCTATATAACGTCACGCTAAAACCAATAGGAACGGAGCAGACGAAGTTGCGCGGGTCAACTATTGAATAATATACAGTCTACAAAAGTCTATCCCTGCCTTATACTATATACTACTCTGTCAAGAAAGTACCGGGAAAAGATCAATAATACACAAAATGTCTGTTATTCATCCAAATTTATTTTATCACCTTCAAAGTATGCTCCTTTAGAAACGATACACTTGCGCCAACGAATAATCCATTCATCAAAACATTTTTTAAACGCTGCTTCCGGAATTGAGTTGAGTTCTCGCCGCGAATTCTCCTTTATGTCTTCTATCGATTGAAAACGGGTGCCACGAAGTGGTAATTTGAGTTTAGGAAAAAGAAAAAAGTCAGCAGGAGCCATATCTGGTGAATATGGTGGTTGCTGGATGGTATTTGTTGAGTGTTTGGTTAAAAATTCGTTCACAATGATAGCCTTGTGCGAAGGCGCATTGTCGTGGTGCAAAATCCAAGAATTTTCTTTCCACAAATCTGGCCTTTTTCGTCGAATTTGCTCTCTTAAACGCCGCATAACGCTCAAATAATATTCTTTATTTACCGTTAGACCTTCCGGTAAGAATTCAGAGTGCACAATACCGCGATAGTTAAAGAAAACAGTCAACATGACTTTGACTTTTGATCGACTTTGGTGTGGTTTTTTCGGTTTCGGTTCAGTTGGAAGGCGCCACTCCGAAGCTTGTTGACTAGTTTGCATGTCAAACTCGTAAACCCACGTCTCGTCACCAGTAACAATGCGTTTCATGAATGTTGGGTCCGAACTGGCTCGTTCTAGCATGTCCTCAGCGACTTTCATGCGATTGAGTTTTTGGAGAAAATTCAGATCTTTTGGGACTAGCCGAGCAGCAACATGTTTCATACCCAAATGATTATTTAAAATGGTACGGATCGACTCGTGAGATACAGAAAGTTCGGCGGCTATCTCTCTCAGAGTTGGATGGGGATTTTCAGTCACTATTTCCTTCACTTTTGCGTTGTTAACTTCAGTTGCAGATGTTGACGGCCTACCAGAGCGAGGCAAATCTTCCATCACATCTCGACCGCTTTTGAACGCTTTGAACCACTCATAAGCACGACTTTTTGATAAAGTCGATTCACCGTAAGCCTTCTGTAACATTTTCAGTGACTCCGAACACAAAATTCCATTGGCGATGCAAAATTTAAGACAAACTCTTTGTTCGATATTTTTGTCCATTATGAAATTCGCAATACATACTATATATGATATTACTAAAACCAGCACTGTATTTAATATAAATAACAGATGCAACTCAAACTCCGCGCCAAAATGGAAAGCAGTTGTGCCAATCTAACAACTACAAAAAAACAAAGATTTGAATTTGGAACCATAAACAAATCATCCATTCCCGATACTTTTTTGATTGAATGTACGTTAGCACCAAAAATACAGATTGTGAATTATTGCAGAGTTAGCCTAATTTTTGGCATGATTTTCCAGGACAATTCTGTATCTATATATTCATTTCAATTTGGCCTCCATGAGCTCTGTTGCATTCAAAGCTATGCAGTAATTTTAAAGTAATTATTTTGAAAACTTTTAATATATTTAATGTCCTGTTGATTGCTACCTTTACTTATTTGCTGAGAAAGACACACCTGCGCATAACAAATTCTAATTACATAGCTTTTCCGCATTTTTCCTTGAATAAATACTCTATTCTTGAAGGTAACAGCAACCTTGCAGCAGAAAATTATAATATCAGGTATTTATGCACTGGAATAGAACTGTTTTCTTCACTTCTTTGTTTATATTTATTTACTTTTCATTGTTCATTCATACAGCCATTTTGCTGGGGACACTTTCAATTGCTGATGCTCCAATAAAAAAACTATCCAAGTGCGAGTCGGCCTCGCGTGCAAAAGGTTCCGAACCAATTTCCCTTTGTAACTTGTTATTTTAACACTATCGACTTCTTATATATTTGCCTGTAAAAAATAAATAAAATAAGCCTTTATTGCTGTTTTACAATAATTTACAATGAAATTTGTTACTGACGATCAGTTTTCAAACAAGAGCTTGTCCTTCGACAAAGGCCTCCTCCAAAGACTTCCACTTTCTCTTTCTCTTGCAATTCTGGTCCATTTTGGACCGGCGACTCTTTTGAAATCATCTTCCCAACGTTTCATTTGTCTACCTTTACTTCTTTTTCCGTCCCTGGGGTACCATTCTGTTATTAGTCTAGTCATTTCTCGTTTTTCTCTCAGCATATGTCCTGCCCATTTCCATTTATCATACTTTATTCACATCTCTAAATTTAGTTACATTTTTAATTTTGTTTAATCTTCTTTTATCCTTTCTCTTTACTCTGATTGCACTTATCTCTATTCCATTTTGACATACCTACTATTATTTTATTATTTAGTTTATCTGTTAATGACCATGTTTGACAACCATGTGTTAAACATGGCAAAATGCAGGTGTTATATATTTTTCTTTTGTGTTTAATTGGCATGTCTTTATTTTTCATGACTTCGCTAAGAGACCAAAATCTTTTCCACGTGTTGGCGATTCTTCTGTCAATTTCTTTATACATAGTATCCCGTGTGGCTATTAGCTGTCCTAGGTATATACTCATCAACGTATTATATTTTCTCCATGTTTACAATGATGTTGTATGTCTGTGACGCATTAGTCATAATTTTGGTTTTTGTTGTGTTCATTGAGAGTCCTGCTTTTATGCTTTGATCTGCTAGTTGTTGTAGCATTTGCTCTAGTTTTTTTGGACATTCTGAGAACAACATTAGATCATCTGCAAAACGTAAGTGATTCAGGTTTTCACCGTTTATGGTAAGTCCGTCTTTACTCCAATCTAGGCTTTTAAATACCATCTCTAAGGTCGCTGAAAACAGTTTGGGTGAAATTGGGTCGCCCTGACGGACGCCTCTTTCTATTATTCCTGTAATCTGTAGGTAAATACGTCTACTATTATAAAGGCACTTTTTTTTTTCAAAATTTTAGGCTAATTTCGAAGATAATTGTAATTTTTGGTCTTGTTTCTAGATTCACTTCTCAACTATTTATTTTATAATTAGGAAAAAAATATTATTAAAACCCTCATAAGTGTTTTCATTTGATTCACACGATACAGTTTAAAAACCTTTACTTTTTATTTCTAGTTTGATCCCATAAAAATGAGAGATAGACAACCGAGTGATCCTATAAGGGTTCCGTTTCTTACGTATGAGAGATAGACAACCGAGTGATCCTATAAGGGTTCCGTTCCGTTTCTTACGGATCTTCGGAACCCTAAAAATATCCAAGTCGTTGACCAAATATATTTAGGGTTCCGAAGTTTAGGTTTTCGTTAGTGAACTTTAGTTTTGAATATTTCTAGCGTTATCGATTGTGCTGTTTGCCTTCTGATTCATCTTCTAATCGTCACCTTGCTAATTAATTATCAATGAAATCAAGTATTCTTTGGATTATTCCAAGGTCCGTAAGTTTGTGATAAATCTTACTATACTATAGAATTATAGATGATATACACACCTGCATCTATACAAACTACAGTGAACAGAATTATTCAAATACCTATCCCATCCAAATTCGGTAGGTAGTTTGCAATATTTCCCAGTCTCATCCAAAAACGTGCATTTCAATAATCCGGAGTGTAACTTAGACATTAATATGTACTTAAAAAGCTTTTACAAATGCGCTCGATATTACTAATTACTTTTTCAATTTCTCCTCTCTACGACTCTCCGTAGTTTTTCTCGCTAGAAATTTATTTATTTTTGCAGGACCACTGTTCATTAGAGTTTCCAGGAAACCTTTTACCAGTATCCTCTTATAATTATATTAAATTAAACATATTTTATATTTTTGGATTTTTATAGTGTGGTGAAGAACGAAAAAACTGCACCGACTAAGCAACGAGTAGGTAGTACCCAATAATGACGTTTTTTGAACATAAAAAGAAATAGTCAATCCTTGGCACTTAAAACACAATTTTTACAGAGTTTTGATCATCGCAGTAAGAAACTTCTATAACATTTTGGTTAGTTACTCGTACATACGAGGGCGTTTTTAAGTTCGCGGAATGGAGGGCAAGGAGTGAAAATAAAAATACTAAATTATTTTTCTTTTTCAATATATTCACCTGCTACCCTAATACATTTTTCAGATCTTTCAATTAGCTTATGTATACCTTCATAAAAAAATGTTTTGTCTTTGTCCGAAAAATAAGCTGAAACCGCGTCCTTCACTTCTTCATCAGTTGAAAATTTCTTTCCACGAAGTTCTTTTTTCAGATTTGGAAAGAGGTAATAATCACTGGGAGCCAGGTCTGGGCTGTAGGGTGGATGGTCTAAAATATCGAAGCCCACCTTATGCAGGGCAGCCAACACAACACGGCTCTTGTGAACAGGCGCGTTGTCGTGAAGAAGAAGGACACTTTTGGTCAATTTTCCCCTCCTTTTTTCTTTAATACTTTCTTTCAACCTCTCGAGGATAGAAGCATAGTATTCTCCGGTTATAGAAACGCCTTTATCTTTATAATCGGGCAACAGAATCCTTTCCGAATCCCAAAACACTGTTGCCATGATTTTCCCAGCCGATTGTGACACTTTAAACTTCTTGGGTGGTGGTGTACCTTTTTTGTGCCACTGCATAGAGTCCTGTTTTGACTCAGGCTCATAATGATGAACCCAAGTTTCATCTCCAGTAACAATTCGACTCAATAGTCCATCCTTATTTTCGTTACAGAGGTCCAAAAACGTGCGAGAACACTCCACGCGGCGTTGTTTCTGAGGCGGCGTGAGCATTCTTGGCACCCATCTTGCACTGACCTTTGTCATGCCAAGATGATCGTGTAGAATTTTGTATTCGATACTCCAACCATTTCTGCAAGCTGTTTCTTCTTCAGTCTGGCATCTTCCAATATTATTTTTTCGACATTTTTAATGATTTCCGGTGTAGTCACCTAGATCGCCCGTCCGGGCCGCGGGTCGTCTTCAAGTGAGGTCCTGCCTTGTTTAAAAAGACAATGCCACTTGTAAACTATGGTTTTACCCGGGCAAGAGTCCCCGTAAACGGATTCCATCTCTTCCAGTATGTTTTGAACTGACTTTCCTTGCTTGGTAAGGAACTTTATTACGGCACGGTACTCGATTTTTCCCATAATGCACACTTTCTTCCCGATTGAGTTGTTTGCTTGACGATAGTCCAAAGACTAATGACCCAATTAAGATAAAACCTGGTATTTATACTAATATTGAGTGGCTGAAGTCGTGGCCACCTCGATAATGACCTATTTTTATCATCTACCCTCCCATTCCGCGAACTTAAAAACGCACCCTCGTATGGTAAAATACTTACTACGCACAAATAAATGTTGGTGTGACATTTTCGATCGTTACTGACGTGTAGTCCGGGGAAGGCAAAACGCAAAAAAAAGAATAACTATTCTCTTCTAAATGGGGAGACAATGACATCAGTTAAGCGTTGCGTTTCTCAAGTACAGAATAGGTACCTGCATAAAGTCTGTAAGTATTTTCCTTTTCTAAAGAAAGAATCCTGACAAAGGATCAAAACTTAGTAATAGGTAACTAAAAGTCTTCTATTAATCTGCAGCTTTTAATCAAACTTTATGAACTGAGAAGTTTTACAGCAGTTTTCCCTATCTTCTCCTAGTTAATTAGTTTGTCTATCGTAAACCGCGGCGCATTTTTTTTAAGTGATAACTTTTTAGTCGCGTTGTGCATTTTTTTTGTGATGGGTAAAAAATGTTAAACTCGCGTCAGGCCAAGTGACCTGATCGAAAATAAGTAAGACGACTCGCGTCAGGACATGTCACCTGATCGAAAATTCGTTAGACGGAGGGAGAGAAGCACGTATTCAAGTTTTCACTTCTGCCGGCACTCCCGGAGTGCAAACCGTTGTTTCTTTTTTAATGATGGGAAATCATCGAATGACTCCTCTCGCTTTGGTCACAGCAGAAGGGAGTGTCAGGCTCTTACTGACTAAAACCGTGTTCCTCCTAGTGCCCTTTGCGTTCCAGGGTACGGTGCCTCTTTCGAACAAAATCCGCAGCAAGCCGCGGCGCATGGTAGTTTCCAACTATGCAACGCTTGGTTAGACGCCAACCCATCGTGTGATGGCATTTGCTGAACGAGTAATCACTACTTTATTGAGTTCTCAACACCACCTTATCATTTTATTTCGAAATAGTGAGTCTTTTTATCTTGCCTTTTTTTAGCTAGTTTAATTTGTGTCCCACTGCTGGGCAAATGCCTTGCCTTTCTTCTACTATAGTTCTCTTTTCGGTGGAATATCTAGCCAAGTTTGACCCGCAAACGTCATCAGTGGCCTTAGAGCAAGTTCTCTCGATAGAGTTAGCGTAGACGTAAATTTGTATTGAAATTCGTTAAGCGCCGTCTGGTGACAATAACCTTTTTTGACATAAGCGAACGTATTCGTTAACGCAAACGAGTACGTTACAAAACCCGAAAAAGGCCGACAGATCGTCACACCACGTCGCGTCGTCGACGTTCTTCCTCAAGCGTCCGATGATCCTTGCTCCTCTCATAAATTACTTTTTGAACCTTAAAAAGACCGTACAATCACTAGATTTATTTTTTTTCACGATTTTCGCAATTTTAGAACTTTTACATTTCTTTTTTCTTAAATACATTATTCGGACTTCTACGAACATTAAAAAATACATCAAAGTCATATAAATGCTTAGCCCATTTCTTAGGTAGGTAAACGATTATTTTATGCAGCTCAATCAGTTAAGAGATCCAACTTAAGTTGAAAGTGTAACCCATACACTATCTACCATGAAGTTAAATAAAACACTACATAATATATTTTCGTCTATATTGCACACAATTGCACAAACAAAACATACAAACACAACAGGGCAGCTTATGCCACAAAGGGGAACTCACAGAATTGTAAAAGTAGTTTCTGTAAGGCGAGTATCAGAGTATAATTGCAGTCTAAACAAGGATTTATAAAATTCATTGTATTGTATTTCTATGAAATATATTTCATTCAAGTAAATCATAGTCGTTGAAAGGATCATATTCGAAATCAAAATACAAGCACCAAATATTATGTGAACCACTGGCTGCGAAACGATATTCCATGAAAGGATATTGCTACGCGTCCATACATCGTTCGCCTAATAATCAACAGAGACTTGAATTTATTTTCTATGTTCAAAATCTTGCATATATTCGACTGAAAGTAAATTAAAATCACGGACGCTTTCAGAATTAAAAAAAAAAAAAAAATATTTTAATATTTTGAAGTTGTACCTAATTACATTTGGTATGTTTGATTGTCTCGTATTATCTCACCAACAAAATGTGTGGTATAGTGTTAGAATAATCTTTTAACATACGCGAACAGAAGAGTAAGTACAACTACTTACAGAAAAGCTCATTCATTACCTGTGAGTTGTGAGCGATGACAACAATCGCACAATACCTATCTCATGGCATCTCGTAGCAAAGTACGTACCTACATTAATTTCAGAGTCACTGGAAAATTCTGCGCAAGCACTATATTTGGCGCCAGATAAACGTGCAATTGACATTTCCCAAATATCCATACGTAGATAGTCCAAAAATAAATTATGAACCGTTTTTCACTACTAGAGAATGTATCGATTCAGGACAGCTCTATGTCATTATTTCTAATACAAGAACAATATAGTGTGATAGATATCATGCAGTGAAATTCAATCGACCGGGCGTCGTGGTTACATAAGCCAATTAATCCATGTTCGTCATTTAATTACTTCTTCATTTTGCTGCACAGAAATGGTTTGAGGTTGAGTTCACCAACAACACACTGGGCTTTTATTGGTTTCAATTTAATTTCTCGCTCCGAAAATTCGTTGCATTTCCGTATCAAAAGAGTAAATTACTGTTAACTACATTATCAATTAATGAACAGTAATTTCAAATATTTATGGAAGTTCACAATGAAGCGATTTTTGTATTTATAAAAAGTTTCATTAGTGTTGACAGTCTTTCCAATTTTATTCACTGGACTTAAGTCATTCTAGCATCGTATGCTGGAATAACTAGTATGCACACTCTGCCGATTAACGTTCTGAATCCAAAATCGGCATGAAAGGGATAGCGTGTTACGTGTGATAGTGTTTCCCTTGAACCTATTCTAACATTTTAGTAGATTTACGCCGATGCCGTGGACCAATCAATTCGCTTCACTTTTCAGCTGCAATATCAATAGGGCCATCCTATGATTAACTACGGTAGCAAATGAATGTCCCTAGCAGGATGACGGATGGTGTATATTGTGTTACCAAGCTGCTTGTTTCATGTCACCGGCGCGTGAATAACATGTCAGCATTCAGGAACGTCGTTTCTGATGACGGCAGGTCTGGTCGTATAGACTAGAAACTGATGTTCGTACTCACCGCATACCTATACGGTTTCGGTATAAAGCACCGGGACAGTGATTTACCTCAAGGGATATTTCATTGAGCTCCTTTTTACCATGTGTGACTTCTATTGTACACGACTAAATGAGTTTGTAGACAAAGTTTGAGCTAAATAAATTTTAGTTTTAAAAGGCAAGAATGTTTAAAAGGTTTTTAAACAGTGGAAGGAAAAGTGCACCTTACGACTAACTGCATACTTGTGCTCACCAAGAAAATGAGGGCTGCTGTCAATGAAACCGAGATTAGAATATAAATCTAAACGATAATTGGAGTGTATTATAGTCTTAATAGCTGTATCAACTATTTAAAGCATGGTCTTTATTATCCAGGTTTTATTACTTAGGCCTCATATCCGTTCTTTGAACTGTAATACAGACTAAAGCCGTATTGCAGCTGTGATTTATTTATTTAGAATTATATTACTTTCGAATATAGCAGTTGAAAAACCAACATTCTTACAAGAGTACTCAAAAACACCATAAAAATAAGTATTAGAACGAAGTTTATACACGGTTATTTGTAAAACACCAACAACCTCTTAGGCAATGATATTTTTTTCTAGTTTTCGGGGTTGTTCTCAAAGTAAAAGTTGTTGGTGTTTTACAAATAATAACCCTGTATAAACTCCGTTATAAAACTGATTTTATGGTGTTTTTGAGTACAAATAACCCAGAATACCATTACACAGAAACGAGTATCGAGTGATATTATAACACTTAAAGTTGCACTAAGTTAGAGATAACATGCAAATTACAGCCTTAAGTGTAAGAAACACAAGAGAAAACAGCTTTAAGTGTAAGAACCAGCTTGAAGTGTCACAAAGAACTTGGAAGTTAGTGGGGTTTTCATATTCTTTTTAAAGAACCCTAAGCCCCATTAATATAGATTTTATAAATGTTGAGGTCTATAAGAACTAAAAGTCATTCTTATGGGATACCTTGTCTTAACGGGCTGGTATATTGATGATGGAAACGCTTGCTTTAGTGCTACCTGGCCTGTGCAACTTAGTAGTACAATTCCAAGAAAATGATCAGTGACTCGCAAATATTTAGCAAATTTTTCAAACTCCAGACTTCGATTGGGACTCTGACTAAGGAGATACAATTATTTGAAACAAATATGTCTGTTTCTCGCGAAAGCGCTGTTTTCGAAAGTATTTAAAAATATTTTCATGATTGTTTACTAGAGCTAACAAGTATTTCATTTTACAAATAAAAAAATCGCATGCATATATTCCCTATTGTAAACATCGTCAATCATATGATTCGAGGAATTATAAAATAAAATCTGATGAAATCAATTATTTACAAACATGATTCATTGGAACAAATTCCATATTTATAGTATAAAATAAAATCTGATGAAATCAATTATTTACAAACATGATTCATTGGAACAAATTCCATATTCATAGCGACTGTGGTAAGTTTAATCTAACAGGAAAATGAAATTATACTTTTTCTGGGTCTAAACATGGTCACGAGTTCACGACAGGCTGTGCTTACGTTCGTTGTAGTGCGAAATAACATTATGTTGTATGTGACGTCACTATTAACTTGTAGGCAAGAGAAGAGAATTAAAAAAAAAGACATTGCTAGGCCAAAATGGGCATTATTGGTCGGAAATGCGTGATGATTTTGCTGTACAAGCGCATCTGTAGTAATGTAGAAATCAATGGACATGATTTGGTTCAGTGATGGGCCTAAAAAACCAATGTACGTAGCCAAGCAGCATCCGCATTAAAAAAATTGGATTGCCATAGAAAAAGACGTGTGGCACTCGGAGACTGCCGCGTTAAAGCTATTGCATAGCATTTTTTATCAACTTATGCAATTATAATTATATATTTATTTTATTTATGCAGTTTTTTTTTTCTTTGTTTTTTTTTCTTTGATATTAATTCAAGTTACACTTTGAGCTAAAAAAAAATAAAAAGTAAAACTAAAAAGTATCACCGCTGTGCCGGTCAGTGTGGGGGGTGTTAGGTTTTTTCGTTTGGGAATTTCTGGATTCGGTCTCCACGCTCAAGGCCCGCGATAGAAGCTATCCAATAGCTTAAAAAAATACATGGTCACAAATTACCGCGACTCTCAATTCTGAATTCTCAATACGTTGTGCGAATTAAAATTAGTTGCCGACGTCGGTGAATGTGGAAAGTTATGTTATAACAAGTACTTAACGGCTTATATCACATGTTTCCGTTCTCCGTCACGCAATATGCGTCTAAGAACTAACTGGGTACTCCATAGTCCGTTAGTGTTTAGCTCAATGTACTCGTACTACGCCCCTGTACTACGCGACCTGACACACTGCCTATTTGTTTTGTTCCATTTACTCTGTGGACTCATACCGTGACATTTTGCAATCTAGTACCACTGCCGCTTGCGGTTCCGTAGCACTATTTCCTATTTATTCCATTTAGTAATTGAAATCGGTGTTGAATATAAACAGTTACGGCGTATGTTTTTTAAAAGAGTACCACAGTACTGTTGCTGGGTTTTCAATACTCAATATTGCAAGCACTCATCAGTGACCGTACGTTGTTTGGTAGATAACAGTTTTATAGAATAATTAATAAACAGAATACTTCATAAAACTTAATGTCTAGATATTCATATCATAGAATAACAAAATGTTTCAATTCATACCTTCCTAGAAAATTAAAACACCGCGTTCACAAAAGCAATGCAGGTAAATTCTAGTCTAGCAATACTTTTCTTTCGAGTCAGGCCCTATTTCTGGGTAGTTTATAGAAAAATAACCACGAATCTAACTAACCTAACTCGTCCGAGCCGGGGTGCCCCAAGACCCGAAAACGTTTAATTAATCTTACTAAATAAACAGGGTTATTTGTAAAACACCAGCAAGCTCTTAGGCAGTGAAAGTACACATGATTATAAACAACTTTTACTTTGAGATCAACCCCGAAAATTCGAAAAAAATATCAGATGTTTCATACAAAATGCAATCTTTAGCCAATGAAAATGTATGAAACAGCTGATATTTTTCTCGAGATTTCGGAGATTTCTGTATTGTGACTTAACCATAATAGTTAGATAAATGCCCTCAGGGACTTTTTTGTCGGTATTGATGTCCTCTATAAAACTGTAGTACATCACTTTGCCCTATTGTCAATAGTTTTCCCAGCGTACGCGATATAAGCATGTCTTTTGGTAACTTTTTCACACCTAACATTATCGATATTTCATACGGATCCCTAACTTTTTTGAAAATATTCTATAGCTTATGTTCATCAGGGTTAATGTAAAATTGTAATGTCCAAAGAATGTTTTAAATCGATCCAGTAGTTTCGGAGCCTATTCAATTCAAACAAATCTTTCTTCTTTGCAATATTAGTGTAGATGAACATTTGCTGCGAAATTCTATGAAATTATGTCTGCGAGACATGGGCATACTCCAGTACACATACACACAGTGCACATACTTCGATCATGAAATATATAACAAATAAAGGATTAAAGCAACTTTTCGGTGAGAGAGAGACCAAAAATAAAATCATAGGCTAGAATAATGGTAATCAAAACGAGATGCGCAAAAAATAAAACATTGGAAAAACAAAAACTAATATTCGATCTGATCCAAACAGAGCGCGGGGGTTTTGTTTGACTTTCTATGTTTTCCTGTAGTGAATGAATGTGATATGGCTAAACGCTCGATTTATACTCGTAGATTTTTTAAAGCGGTAAGAACTGCTCACTCTTAAATTCCTTTGATAGGGTTTCTGAAAGAATAAGTGATTTGGTTTTCATGACAACTTACTACAACAGTAACTTGAGTTTCGAAGTCTTCTAAAACAATTCACATTTTTATAAGAATTTAAAAAAGGGATCAGATTTCGAACGATTGTATGTCTTGAAGTTCCATGTTGTGTTTCATGATAAAGCCATTGCAATGTCTTCTATATCAATGGCATTTAAACTGGAAGTTAAAAGTCATGGCATATCGACTGTATCACCCTGTTCTATTCTCTCTCCCCATTGCTTTCACAAGTATATACTTTGGGCCATTCTCTGAGTAATTGGAATCCTGCTTGCATTCAAACATGTGTGTGTGACTCGCAATATGGTTTTTTTTTATAAGGATAGTCTTAGCAGCGATCGAAATTCTGAACGGTCCTAGATAATAATAATCTGCCGTTGTCTAGCTTTATATAGTTTCGTGGCGCATGCCAATTGATGAATCAAATTACCAATGTAATTGTTTTACTGTAAGTACCATACCTTCTCATTAGTATGTTCTACTCCTTGATTAGATTAATAACAGAGCCAAAACACGTTCTTACCCATTGAGCTTCGATCAATAATCATCATAACAGCCGGAGGACGTCCACTGCTGGACATAGGCCTCCCCCAAAGGGGGGGGGGGGCAAACGCCCCGTTTGCCGTAATCGCCACGCTTGGCAGACGGGTTGATAATCGCAGTGTTTGGTGTTGCGTTTTACAGAGAACGCTGCTGCCCATTCTCTGGTGAGTCTGCCGGGAAATGGTAATCACCTTGAGGGATTTGCAAAGGATTTGTGTGTCTGTGTTAAGTGGTCGAAAAGGGGGTAGCACATGTTTGTGCTACAACATCGATTTATAATTCTAGCTTGATAGTGGCTATATGCAAAGGATCGCTGTGTCTGTGTTCAGTGGTCGAAAAGAGGGTAGCACATGTTTGTGCTACAACTTCGATTAATAATTCTAGCTTGGTAGTGACTATTTGCAAAGGATCGGTGTGTCTGTGTTAAGTGGTCGAAAAGGGGGTAGCACATGTTTGTGCTACAACATCGATTTATAATTCTAGCTTGATAGTGGCTATTTGCAAAGGATCGCTGTGTCTGTGTTCAGTGATCGAAAAGAGGGTAGCACATGTTTGTGCTACAACTTCGATTTATAATTCTAGCTTGATAGTGGCTATTTGCAAAGGATCGGTGTGTCTGTGTTAAGTGGTCGAAAAGGGGGTAGCACATGTTTGTGCTACAACATCGATTTATAATTCTAGCTTGGTAGTGGCTATTTGCAAAGGATCGCTGTGTCTGTGTTCAGTGGTCGAAAAGGGGGTAGCACATGTTTGTGCTACAACTTCGATTTATAATTCTAGCTTGGTAGTGGCTATTTGCAAAGGATCGCTGTGTCTGTGTTCAGTGGTCGAAAAGAGGGTAGCACATGTTTGTGCTACAACTTCGGTTTATAATTCTAGCTTGGTAGTGGCTATTTGCAAAGGATCGGTGTGTCTGTGTTAAGTGGTCGAAAAGGGGGTAGCACATGTTTGTGCTACAACTTCGATTTATAATTCTAGCTTGGTAGTGGCTATTTGCAAAGGATCGGTGTGTCTGTGTTAAGTGGTCGAAAAGGGGGTAGCACATGTTTGTGCTACAACTTCGATTTATAATTCTAGCTTGATAGTGGCTATTTGCAAAGGATCGGTGTGTCTGTGTTAAGTGGTCGAAAAGGGGGTAGCACATGTTTGTGCTACAACATCGATTTATAACTCTAGCTTGGTAGTGGCTATTTGCAAAGGATCGCTGTGTCTGTGTTCAGTGGTCGAAAAGGGGGTAGCACATGTTTGTGCTACAACTTCGATTTATAATTCTAGCTTGGTAATGGCTATTTGCAAAGGATCGCTGTGTCTGTGTTCAGTGGTCGAAAAGAGGGTAGCACATGTTTGTGCTACAACTTCGGTTTATAATTCTAGCTTGGTAGTGGCTATTTGCAAAGGATCGGTGTGTCTGTGTTAAGTGGTCGAAAAGGGGGTAGCACATGTTTGTGCTACAACTTCGATTTATAATTCTAGCTTGGTAGTGGCTATTTGCAAAGGATCGGTGTGTCTGTGTTAAGTGGTCGAAAAGGGGGTAGCACATGTTTGTGCTACAACTTCGATTTATAATTCTAGCTTGATAGTGGCTATTTGCAAAGGATCGGTGTGTCTGTGTTAAGTGGTCGAAAAGGGGGTAGCACATGTTTGTGCTACAACATCGATTTATAATTCTAGCTTGGTAGTGGCTATTTGCAAAGGATCGCTGTGTCTGTGTTCAGTGGTCGAAAAGGGGGTAGCACATGTTTGTGCTACAACTTCGATTTATAATTCTAGCTTGGTAGTGGCTATTTGCAAAGGATCGCTGTGTCTGTGTTCAGTGGTCGAAAAGAGGGTAACACATGTTTGTGCTACAACTTCGGTTTATAATTCTAGCTTGGTAGTGGCTATTTGCAAAGGATCGCTGTGTCTGTGTTCAGTGGTCGAAAAGGGGGTAGCACATGTTTGTGCTACAACATCGATTTATAATTCTAGCTTGATAGTGGCTATTTGCAAAGGATCGGTGTGTCTGTGTTAAGTGGTCGAAAAGGGGGTAGCACATGTTTGTGCTACAACTTCGATTTATAATTTTAGCTTGGTAGTGGCTATTTGCAAAGGATCGCTGTGTCTGTGTTCAGTGGTCAAAAAGAGGGTAGCACATGTTTGTGCTACAACTTCGATTTATAATTCTAGCTTGGTAGTGGCTATTTGCAAAGGATCGGTGTGTCTGTGTTAAGTGGTCGAAAAGGGGGTAGCACATGTTTGTGCTACAACATCTATTTATTATTCTAGCTTGGTAGTGGCTATTTGCAAAGGATCGGTGTGTCTGTGTTAAGTGGTCGAAAAGAGGGTAGCACATTTGTGTGCTACAACTTAGATTTATAATTCTAGCTTGGTAGTGGCTATTTGCAAAGGATCGGTGTGTCTGTGTTAAGTGGTCGAAAAGAGGGTAGCACATTTGTGTGCTACAACTTAGATTTATAATTCTAGTTTGGTAGGGGTCTCACCGGAGCGTCTGTGGCTTTCTCGGTATTTGTTAAAAGTTTTAATTATTGAAACTGCTGCACGTTGCACTTATCCTTCTACTGTTCCTAGTGCGTCGCTCCCGTTCATTATAAGTTGTGAAAACTTTACGACTGTTACAGTCATCTGTGTGATTCCCTACATTAGGAGTAGCTAAACGTAAGGAAAGAAGTACCTGCATTTCTTTTAAGATATTTTTTATTGCTTCAAGTGAAAAAATACGTGCTTGCATTTAGGAGGTCTTGCACTGATTTTAAAGAAATACAGAGTGAATTTTAAAGTGTGCCATCAGGGCCTAATCTGAAACTATGAGGAATATCGAAAAACACTGAAAGCAGTCTCGAGCCCGATTTTGATGAAAACTAAAACTGCATCACGATAACGATTTATCAAAAATCCAAATTTTTGATAAATCGTTATTCCTACCCAAGAATCGAAAAAAACCGCCGCTATAATGTTATACAAAGCGGTGTCCAACCTTTAGCTTTGTTGTCAGCAAGAATCGTAAATTACGTGTAATACAACATTTAATGAATGGGCTGTCAGATGTTTAGGCCGTTTTAAGAAGAGCAGTGTAATCGTGTTACGAAAACATATGAAATATTTAATTTTTGGAATTTTAGATTGGAATAACATCAATTTCAACATTCTAACCTGAACAATGAAGCCACGCAGCGATTCTCCTATTTCTGTCTGCAGGGTTTAAAGGAAGCTAACATTCGAACCCTCCTACCCGTGTCGGAGTGCCCTAAGCTCCCTGTGCCCGATGTTCCGTATAACGAAGCGGCAACCGCAAGTCAGACTCCATCAAACCTCAGCGGTTGCTTCTCAAGTTCAGTTTGCGAGTTATTTGAATCATGTAGCCACTCCGCACATAATCCCTTGCACACCGCACTTCGGCTGCAAGTTCGCAACATCCGTGTTACTTGCATGACGGAACTCGGATCAATTTAGTTGGCGACCACTATCGATTTGTCTACTCATAGTGCAACATGCCAGTAATGTGTCGAGTTTAGAGATGAATAAACCTAGGCCTTTTGGTTGGCAACTTTAAGTTTCGATTTCAATGAATTTCCTTTTAAACGCAATTAATGTACGTCTTTGAAGGGTGGTCTACATAATTATGCAGCCGTCTTATCTTATGCTGATATTATTTTATTGTATTAGTACTTAATTAGTGGGTTTCATCAGGCTGTCAGAAAATCTAGAACTACGTCAGTTGCAAAAGACTTCAGAATAGATAAATCAGTAAACTCAAAAGAAGAGAGTAATTATTTTTTATACTAATGTCATGTTGTATGTGTGTTGAAAGATCAGCCGAACCGCGGGAAAACCGCTAAAACAATAAGTTCAGGTTTTCTCTTAATTTTCCAATGGTCTACTAACTTTTTAACTTGTTGTGTCTGGCTGAAACAGTGAATGGCGGCGGCGGGTTCCGAGCGTGTCACAGTATCGTGCCTCGGGGCTCGGATGTATGGACCGCGACATAGCCAGTTGTATCTATAGGTAACCGGACAAGGGATGAGAGGGATTGAACCCTTCTTTAAAACCATTGTTTCGGTACAACCATTGAATTATTATGCCATTGTTCTCAAATAAAATACGTATAATATGTTTTACGTAATTATTTTAATAATTCAATAAATGAACGAACGTTTGTTACAAATATTATCCCTTTCCTTTCATAACAGTAATATTGATTAGGAAATTATTAGTATAAGTTTGTGTATAAGAGTAGTTTTGGAGTACAATCAAGTAACAATATCAAAATATATAATTACATATATAAAATTGTTCTGTTACCGAATGATTGAGTGACTAACTGCCTGAGTGACTGATAGTCAACGCACAGCCGAAACTTACTGCTCGAAGACAGCTGAAATTTGGCATTTAGTTGGGGCGTGTAGGGGAGTACTATAGAGGTTTTCCCAAAATCCCTACGGGAACGGGATATGTTCTTACGAAATCGCGGGCAAAAGCTAGTTTTTTATATATATATTCGTATTAAAGAAGGAAAAGGTTCCTTCTGGGTAAGCTCGCTCCATCGTAGACTATCTCTGTCATCTCTGACCTAGACTAGAGTCATGAGCAAACCCATCACAAATAAATAAATAATAATAATAAATTTATTGCTTCAAGAATTACAGATATATAAACATTACGTAGAGGTATTACAGAGTAATCTTATAAACAATTGGTGAATTGGTAGGGCTTGCGTAGGTTGGAAAAATCTGTATACAAAACTGATAAGAGACAGTGTTCGGCTAAAGATTATTACATTTTAATTTTACAACAAGCAGAGTGTGTCGATCTACCTTTAAGTTTATAGATGCTTACAGGTTAAAACTGGTTTAATGGATTAGTATGTAAAAATAAAAAATAAAAATAAAAATTGTAGCCATGCAGTAAGCGTTTGTGTGTGTGTGTGTGGGTGTGTGTATGTGTGTGTGTGTGTGTGTGTTTGTTAGTAGTATATTTGGGCGTGTGTATGTGAGTGCGTGTGTTTGTGCATTTAGGTATTTTGGGAGATTTAAGATGAAATTTATGCGATGAATGTAAGCAAAGATTCTGTTTTTGAATAATCCTGTTGAAGAAGCCAGTTTGCTAATTTCGATTTAAGTTCATTCTTATTAAGGTCTATTATGTTTAGTATTTTATGAATTTTTTTTAGATGTATGTACTTAGTATATAATACTGGTGTTTAGCAAAGACTGTTTTGTGACTGGTGCCCAGTGGAACATTGGTGCGCTTGTTAGGATTAGAACGGGGGACAGAACGATGTCTCCTGAGAATGGATTGAAGCACATAAAGTTGCCGAACTGTTAGAACCCTACAGTCCAAATAAAGTTGAGAAGTAGGATAGCGGTATGGCTTACGAGTCATTACCTTGAGGATGGCTCGCTGAGCTCTTTCAATTCTCAGGAAGTTGGTTTTGGTTGCACCTCCCCAAACAACAATGCAGTAGCTGAGGATCGATTGGCTCAAGGCGAAATAAACCATCCTTAATGTATCTAGATCAGCGGCGCTTCTAAGGGATTTAAAGGTGTGGATGAGCCTCAAGGTCCTGGTAATAAGTACATCAATTTGTTTGTCCCATCGCAAGCCTGCATCAATTTGTACACCCAGATACCTCACATCCTCAGATCTCGTAAGCTTCGAGCAAGGGCAAGAAGTTGATAGTTGTGGGCATGTATGAGCTATAATTGAAAAAGTGTGATCTGGCAGATTGTTTTGCCGTAAAGCGAAGGGAATGTAGCAGGTTTTTTTAAGATTTATGGTTAATAGATTTGAATTCAACCATTTTGTTATCTTAGCTAATGCTAACTCTGCGCTATTTTTGACATTATCCCAACTAGGTCCGTTAACAATAATTGCCGTGTCGTCGGCGTAGGCGTAAATCTTGGCGTTTGTGAGGGTCATATTACATAGGTCATTTACATAAATTTGAAATAAAATTGGGCACAAGATGCTTCCCTGGGGAACGCCGTAATATACTGGTTCCTCATCACTTAGGTGCTCCTCAACCTTTACTCGTTGGGTACGGTTCTGAAGGTAATTTTTAAAAATTTCCAGGGCTATACCACGGATCCCCACCGAAACTGGAACAGAAACTGTGTCAAATGCCTTAGAAAGGTCCAAGAATATACCTAGACATTTGGTTTTACTATCAAGATTCTCAGCAACTACCTGCGTCAGATCTAATACTGCATCTTCCGTTGAAACACCCGAACGAAAACCGTATTGATTGTCTGCAATAATATGGTATCTATCCAAGAATTTCCTCAGTCGATTGTAAAGAACCCTCTCAAAGACTTTCGAAAGTGCAGTTAATACAGAGATGGGTCTGTAGTTGTTGACACAGTTTCTGTTCCCCCCCTTGTGAATTGGATGGACTAAGGCTCTCTTCAGTGCATCCGGAAAAATACCCTTTTGGAGACATATATTAATTAAAATTGATATGCGTTAAAGGTGGGACTAATATAGAACGAGATTGTTTCAATATTTTGGGTGAGATTCCGTCCCATCCAATCGCACAATCATCGCGTAGTTGGAGTATAAGGGACTCAACTTCAGTCTCATCTACCTCAAGCAAAACGAGAGAGGTGGATGGCGGTAAACGGGGATTTTTTCCGGTCATAGTGGTAGGACTGCCATCGAAAGTTAAGGATGTATTGGTTTGCGATAAAATTTTATCCGCCAGGTTTTTACCTACATTGCTAAAAAAGTTACAAACACTATTTAAAGAGGATATGGGGTTGTCTTTCATTTTTAATAATTCAATTGGGCTAGATTTTAGTTTATGACTGTTGGTTATTTCTTTAATGGTTTTCCAGAGGGCTCTTGGGTTATTTTTTGCTTTCTCAAGCTCATTTTTCTCGTATGCTATTCTAAGTTTTCGAAGTAAACCATTACAAAAATTTCGATAGCGAGTGTAGGTTAATTTAAGAATTAGATTGTCAGGTGCATTTCTTGATTTAACGTGTAGTTTATCTCGGTTTTTAATACATTTTAAAAGCCCTGGTGTCATCCAAGGCTTTATAATTTTTAGTTTTCTAGGTGTTTTAGTTTCTACAGAATGTTTAGCGATAGTTGTGCGTAATATGGATATAAATGTGTTCATTAACAGATTAGGCTCGAGGATGTTATAGAGGAGCGAGAAGTCTGTGGTTTCTAGCTCTATCTTTAATGCGTCGCAATTTACTCGAGTGGAAAATTGGTAAGTTTTGGGTCTGTGATTAGTGTTTTCAATTGCCAGGACTAGTGGTCTGTGATCACTTATGTGCGACTCCAGAACCAGGGTGGTGACAGGTAAGTTACTTTTCACAAGCGAGTGGTCAAGGCAATTGGCAAGACGCGTGGGAAACAGGTGAGTTGGAATCAGTCCATGGGATAGGTTTAGGGTTAAATATTCTAAGCTGCGATCGCTTCTACAATTTGATTTTATATCGATATTTAAATCACCAATCAGGACAGTATTTTGCCAGGTGGAGAGTTTTGTATGAATCTCATCTAAACTATCTAAGAAATTGTCAAAGCTTTCTTTAGAATTGTAAGACGGGGAACGGTAGACTGCTACAATAGCTATTTTTTTATTATCTATTTCGCATACGAGAAAGTTGCCACCCGTACAGTGAGGTTCCCACACTGATATCTGGAGACCTAATTTAACGTATATTACGATCCCGTCATTCTGATTGGAGTTAGTGTTAGTTAAATAAGATTGATAACCCTGCAAGATTGGTAAGTTATTGACTTTACTCAGCCAACATTCAGTCAGGATTACAACATCAAAAGGAATTTTAGTCAAGTGTAACAGCACCTGTAGTTCGTTGAAATTTTTATTTATACTACGAATGTTTAAATGTATTAATTTTATGTCAGTATCATATGGTTTTATATATATACTCGAGGCAGTCATCAATACTACAAGTAAATGAGTTACCTGCGGTTAGAGAGTCAAGCTCACTATTTATATTATTAATTGTAGCCATTAGAAATTAGTGGAGAAAGCAAAAGTGGCTTACATATGCGAATTATGATTAGTTTTAAATTCTGTTTCTTGATGCATCGCACATTTGGGGAAGTTCTAAGGGGAACTAAGTGTAGTGTGTATGGTTGTATGATAGTGTTAGTATGTATGTTTTGCTCATACTTTACAATAATATCTAATAAGGATTTAGTGTGTGTGATTGTGTAAGTAAGAATTGGGTAAGGGGTTGAAGTGTTGAATGTACGACAATGTGAAAATATAACGCATAGGGAGTAGTATATATTATGTAGTCGTAAGTAAAAAGGGTTAGATAGTCATTTAACTTCGAGATTTTGAAGAGACTGATCAGAACTGACCAGAATATGCTTCTCCCCTTCCAGCTTCCTCAGGAAAATATTGCCATTGGAAACCCAGCAGAACTTGTAAGCGTGCTTCGATGCAAATTCCCGGGCAAGGTGATAAAGTTTCCTTGTACTTAAAGGCAGCTGCTCGGCGATAAAAATAGGTTGCATTTTACCAGGCATTCCAATGTGCGAGGATAATAATAAGAATAAACTAAATAAACGAAATAATAATAAATGATCAATTTGTAGCACCCCTGCTTACGCAAAACAGTATTAAACCAGAACGAGATTTAACATTTTCGGAGGATTCGGATCGTTTTCCTAAAATTCGTCCCGTAGTTGCTAGACCTTCAAAGTTCGCTTCCTGTAACCGCAGACTAGTTAGAAAAACAAAGTATTGTATTGGTCCGCTCCAAGTTGTATTGTTTAACGTGCATGCAAACTATTCTGCGTAGGTGGCTTGGCCGTTAGGTGGTTATTTGCACTAACCACCCCTTTCTCAATCAATGCAAACTTTTGCAGACAGAACTTTGCATTTTACTACTTCTGTGGTCGAGTGGTTTAGGCGTTTGCCTTGTGACCCGGTGGTCGTGGCTTTGATTCCCACGGGAAGCTTACTTTGTATTGTTGTTTCCAGTTTGGCTAGGACATTGCAGGCTTGAATCACCTGATTGTCTGATAAAAAGATGATTCCGTGCTTCGGAAGGCACGTATAAGTCGGTAGTACCGGCCGCCAAATGGCGGTCGTCTAATAAACCATGTCAAAGGCCCTTGAGGCGGTTTAGAAACTCTGACACTAGGGTGTGTGGGGTCGTTAGACGTTACTGCCCACACGATAAGAAGAACTTTGCATTGAGTGAGAACTAATTCGTTTAAACTCTACCTGTTTTTGTGTTGTCTGCTACTGGATTTATTAAATATTTGTTATTAATATTGCTCGGAACTGTATTGTTGGACAAACTTGGACGATACACTATTTAATAAATGAAACTGTTGCTTAAATGTTTAGAGCAACTCGTGATCTCCAAGTTTAAGCAGCGCTTGGCGAGGTCGGTCTGTGGAATGGTGACCATTCGCATCATACCGAGACTCCTCCGTGCCTTAAAAGCACGTTTGCCCCGGCTGTCATTAGAATTCTTTTTGGCAGTCGTTGAGGTAGTCAGAAGCATGAACACCCGTCTGACCAAGAGCCAGTCATGCCCAATGACTGGGTTTCGGAGGCCAGATAGCCAGTAACTCCATGTAAAATACTGCTACTCTGCTGTATCCGGAAAAGCTGGTGGTCGATCCCAGCAGGGATGGAAAAAGGCTTGCCAGATTTATTTATTTCTCATGCTTTTTGACACAAAGTCATCTAAACAAGTATTGCAATATGCACTGAATACACTTTCAACTCTTCATGTCCATTATACAGTTTAGTACGGGTTCTGGGTACTAAACTCAATAGTTTGTTACCCGAAATCGACGCTGATGCAACACAGAGAGCTCCCGTCATGTCAATTATGTAAGGTTCCTTTAATCCCTGCAGACAGAAGTGCAGCACGGCTGCGTGGCTTCGTTGGTCAGGTTCGAGTGTTGAAATTTATTGTTGTTTGAACGATCACACGATTCTAAAACGGCCTAATCATCTGCCAATCCTTTGATTGCAATATTGTTTTTGATTACTTATTAAGATAAATATACGTGAATCAATACTAATACTTTTTTAAAATAGTTGTTGAACAATACGATCGGTGAAAAATATAACAGAAAGCTAACAAGAACAGAAAAACAGAGAGTTATACGCTTTAAGTTACTCTTCTATCCTTGTCACACAAAATATCGTTTGTACTGGCTGTCTCTAATTCCATACGGCGTACTTGTGAGTGACGTCACACGCCATTAATATTTTCTCTGTTTATCACAGATTTTTAGCTACCATTAGAACGTCATTGTGCAGTCATTGCGCCATTCTGCCGACGTTTAATATCCAATATCTTTTGGACAAACTTCGTCTTTCATTGGTGCGGCTGCAGTAGCCAAGCGCCAGGTCTCTGTGGTTTTCTAGAAAGTCAATGAGAGTTGAAAGAAGAAACCCCAACTCCATAGAAACTTGGGCCTGGCGTTACAGGGCTGGAATTTAGCCATAAATTAGAGCATTTAGGAAGGTATCACGAGCCCAATTTCTCGTCTCCCAGCAATGTCCAAATGGGTAAAATCAGACAATATTGCCCATATTCTAGGTTATTATTTTTAAATAGATTACTAGCTTTAGCTCGCGACTTTTACGCGCATATCTCGTTTTTTCCCTTTCCCGTAAAGCCTAAAGCCTTCCTCATGAAACTAACTATCATATACAAAAAAAAAATCAAATCTGACTGATAGTTCCAGAGATTAGCTCGTTCAAACAAAAATATATAAAGGAAAATGCAAATTGTTGTGGCTTTGTTTCCCACGTAATTATGGAACAGGCGCACGCTAGGAAATATTATCAAAGACTCGTCGTTATAGAGATCTAAGACTGGTATGCACATGCAGCTGTGCTGCAGCGCTCGCATCCTATAACGATGAGGTTTTAGGTAGCTACATAAAAGTGCTCAGGCTTTCAGTTTCCTTTAGCGCTGAGGTTTAAGAAAACTTTTTTTTTTAGGCAAGGGCCACCTACATCACTCCTGGCTTGCATTTGTTTATATTGTATCTAATAGGGTATTTGATGCAAACTTATATCAGGTACAGTAATCTGAGATTGTATTATATTAAAATAAAACACTTTGCGGTAAATGGTTTCAATCATCTTCTTCATTAGGATTATCATAATATATGTGTAGATAGGTTCTTCTAAATGAGGAATGTCTTGACTGTTCCGCTCATTGACAGCTGATAAAGATGCCCAAGATGTTGAGGGCCTGAATGGAAATACTGGGATGCTCTATTTGCTCGCACACATCAAGAGTGACAAAAAACACTTGAAGCTCTCACCTGAAAATAATTTATCCACATTACAGGGTGCTATTACACCAGAGACATACTGTGTGTGCCCCACTTTGAAAACGACTGATCTAAAGAAATCCTGCAAATGAGAAATCTTGATGTTAGTAGCATGACTAATATTAAATATAATGAAAATAACACTCTCTATGCCCTCACTAACAACACTAAACTAAATATTATTTTTAATAACCTGTGAATAAAACGAGTTAACTAACCGAACATGGCAGAATCCATTATCTTACATTCTTGCACTGTGCCAGTTCTGTACTGTACAAGTTTGATGACAACAAACTGTTTTCAGAAGACAACGTCCACATTAAATAACACTCATCGGTGTCCTAGCGTCTGTTCATTTCCATCTGGTCTACTTTCATCAAGAGCAAGCTTGGAAGATGAAGTCATTTTCATTTACCTGAAACAAACATTTATCATTAGACTATTAGGTCTAGCACTAGCATTTAGAAACAAATATCTGAGTGGCTCATTTTGGTAAACATAAGTGGCCATATTACATTTCCATTGCAGGGACGCAGGCCTCCTCTGTGAGAGAGAGAATAGGTTGTAATTGACCATGCAGATTCAGTCTGGATAGATGATGTTTTGAATATGAATTTGTTGCACATTCTGGTATTATTTAAAAAAAAAAAAACTATTAACAGACAACTAGACAGAACGTACAAAACACCATTTAGTTTGTTTACATTTTTTTTTTCTGTTTTGTTATGGGTTTGCTCTTGACTCTAGTCTATGTCAGAGATGACAGAGACAAAGTCTACGATGGAGCGAGCCTACACAGAAGGAGCCTGTTCACTCTAACTTAAGATTAGGATTGTAAGCTTTTGGAAACACAGACGCAGGCAGAGAGTTCCACTCCTTTGCTGTGCGCATTATAAAAGACGTTTGGAAACGCTTAGTGCGAATTGGTGGAATAGCTACAAGGTAGGGATTGTAAAGATGCAGTGCGTCTGGATGTCCAATGGTAGAGGGGGGCCGGTGGGATGAGGTCGTGGAGTTTTTGGGCACTCACCGAAGTACAATCTGTAGAAGACCGACAAGCAGGCAACCTTACGGCGACGTAGCTTGGCATCCACCAATTTTACGTCACCGACGAGCCTCTTAGCTCTGCGTTCCACCGAGTCAAGCGCGGCAAACTCATACTTAGCTGAGCCATCCCAAAGGTGGCTACAATACTCCATGCAGGATCGGACTTGTGCTTTGTAAAGGGTTAAAAGCTGTCCTGGCCTAAAGTATCGCTTCACCCTATTTAGGATGCCCAGCTTTTTGGCCGCAGTTTGGGCTTTGTACTCGATGGTGGCGAAGTTGAGACTGGATGTCAACTCCATGCCTAGGAGCTCGAGCCGATCAGTCACAGATGCACTCCGAAAAGTAGGAATTTGGTCAAAACGACTCCTTTTTGCGGTAAAAAGACACGCCTATGTTTTGGTGGCGTTAAAAGTGACCGCTTATGTTTACATTAAATAATTACGTACAAAAAAAGTTAAATGGTACGAAATAGAAATATCAGATACTAACCGTTTGAGGCGTGACCCATTCCTGTCCAAAAGAAAGAATTGATTCATTTTCTCATCATCACCTTCCTATTGTATTGCAGCGGTCCGTTGCTATTCCGCAATTGATGCACAGTCTCATGATGTCAATGTTGAGAAGAGCACTAAACAAATCTATTATTTATTTGATTTTTTAATGTCGCTCACGTAAAAATCAGTTAGCTCTTTGCCACCGGTCGCTACAAATAAAAACAGACGTCGACGTTAGTAAGCAGTAATGGTACTCATACAAATGTCACATTTTTGTCTTCGACAGCAAAACGGATAAAATATTGAGTTTCATCATGTTTTTGCCATTCACGAACTTTTTTCTACTTCAGAATGCATAGAACACTAATAAATAGTATGTAAAACTATATATAAAAGAAATCTGGCATAAATTAATTTTCAAATTTTTCGAAAATCTTTTCTACTAACGGGTTTTATAATAATGGCAATACGACACTGTCATTCCACTACGATTCTATTACGAGACCATTGACCGACCAATGATCGACCATTTTGAAGTTACCAGATTACAAACTTTTAGCAAAATGACAATGGGATCTTGTTGGAGTAACGAATTTAAAAAATTAGAAGAGACGAGTCAAGAGCAAACCCTTCATAAATAAAAAAAAAATTAGCAGACTTGGGGCCCAGTTCAGTTTACGTTGTAAACGCAATGGGCCTTTATTAACGATTCAGTTAACTGAAACCAAATCGGTGGCCGGACGGAACAAAATGGTTGAAACATTTATTTCACTGGAAATCATTTGTTGCGTTTGTGTGTCGTTGCGTCACATATAGCATTCAATATGACAAACTCGTTAAAGTTAGTGTACTGCAACCGTAGTGTCTAAAACCAAGATCTTAACCTGTCAGTATCCGTAAGGGCCGATTGGGGTCAAATCGCCCCAACCGTCAGAATCCGTAAGGCCCTATTGAGGCCAAGCCGACTCGCGCGGTGTAAACGTTACTTGTCTGCGTCTTGCGGATTATTTTCGGTTATTTTTTATTTTCTCAGTAGGTAAACAAAAGGTCCTTCAGAGGGTAAGATAAGATAAAAATTTATCAGAAGAACCTGCTTTGATCGATCTGGACGTTTATCTATCAAACAATCCTGTTCTAGTTTTGAAATGCATGTCTGAAATTGAATGTAAATGTATCGTACAATTCAAATCTATGATGCAACGAACGGAAACCCGTTCCGTCTATGTATAACTTTAGATATCCGTGAATTGCTTTCATTCAATAATGTCGTCTGTACAGTTAGCGAGCCTGAACATTCCAAACTACTCTGAACATTGCATTCAAAACGGTAAATTAAAATGCTTTTGTAAACGGTTGGGCATTTCAGTCTCGCACGGTGCCCACACCTACCCGCTGTCTATCTAAGCTTCGCTCTATTTTTAAACGACTTCTTCAAAAAAGAAGTTTTTATGTCCGGCTGTATGTGTGTAGGTTACTTCTAGGCAAGCGTGCTCCATCTTCGACCACATCATCGCTTACCATCAGGTGAGATGGTGGTCAGGCGCGTGCCTATCAATAGTAAAACAAATAATAATTGTGGACCGATTTGATTTTTTAATTTTTAATTCAAAAGCCTATACTCCTGAGGTGGTACCATTTTCACCAAGTTAGAATCTGATGATGGGATCCCATCAGGGGATCCCCAGGGAAAATCGAGAGAAGTCCCAAATTTTATGGACACGTTTTCATAAACTTTCTAACGCAATTGAGATATTTGTGCCTGGTAATCATCATCTCATGTTGCTGAGCTGATGATGGAAGGCATAAGTCATAATCTGTTGATGGGTTTCCATGAAAAAGGTTTGTTCAGCGTTAGTTTCGCTAATTGTTAACCGATTTGGATGATTCTTATTTTGTTTGGAAGAGTATTTCCGGACTGGTTCCATTTTAATTTGGTGAAGATCTGATGAAGAACTTCGGAGGTACGCAACGGAACTCTTCAATAAATGATAGCAAATGGATCGGGATTTCTGAAGTTGCATGTCTGTTGATTGTTTACACCAGTTCATAACATAACATCACGCTGGCCGATAAGCTGTGTTTGTGGTTTCACTTTTTTGTGGTACGCAGGTACCTACCACTAAAAAGTGAAAAATAAAAACTTTTCGGGTGAAGTCGGTGTTTTTGGTTATTTCCTTTTTTGACACCGACTTCTGAAATAAAAGTTATATTATACTTTGTAGTGTTTTAATTTTGGAAGCCGGTCGTAATTTTTTGTAAAAAGGATCTTTTGTTTACAACATTTTTGAAGTTGAACTTACTACATTACGGACGATACCGTTTTCAATTAGCTGAAATAAAATCCTCACTGAACGAACATTTCCATTTCACTTTTAACCGACGAAAGAACGGAGGAGGTTCTCAAGTCGACGCGTATTGTTTGTTTTTGTTACTAAGTTCTATTCGACTTAATTGAACAACGTGCTTACATCTTCAAAGCCTTCCTGCTGCAACAGAAGTATCTTCCTGGCCGTAACTCTTGATCATGAGAAATGATTTCTTTAAGCTGACAGTACACGGTTCAACAAATTAATTCATAGATCTAAGGCCTCTGCCTCGAGTTTTGTAGGCAGCGGGGCGGCGGCGGCGGCGCGGGATTGGCAGGATCTAATGTGTAAAATCAAATGGACCGACCCTCGAAAAGAGCAACCCGGCAGCGGCGAGCGGACGGTCGCCGCCCGCGCGTCTACATTGCAGGGTTGTGCAATGTGCCCACAATAAATCGAGCGTAAGGAATTAATTTGAATCAAAAAAATGTTGTCGCTGTTGTTCAGGCATTTCGCTCGCGAATAAAAAGAAATATCTCGTCAACACAACCACGAACACAAGACTACGCCATTATAGTGCCGCGCGATCTGCCCGGTGGTTTCGAAAACGAGTCTACGTTGCCCGCCTCGCTCCCGCGCCGCTGCCGTTGCCGCCCCGCTGCCCGCATAACTTGAGGCACAGGCCTAAACCACGTTGCTGCTGTTCAAGCAAAGCAGAGGTGGTTGAGTGACCATCCAATAAATTATTGTGTCGAAATCACCCCTGGGAGATTAATAGGTTGGTCCCAAATGCCTTTTCTAGATTTTCGACAGTCTTTTTAACCTGTCTGTGTGTTTAATAAACTGTTGCTCCATGTAAATTACTAGTATTTTTGCGATTACACTGGAAGCCCGTCCAAAAAACTTGCTGATGTGATTCAATTTAGATGCTACGTCGTAGTGGAAAAATGTGACCCGTATATTGCAAGGAACGTAGAAGTTTATTCACTAATGAACTTAATATTCCCCACCTTCTCGTTACTTTTAATCAGCTGGACTTTACTGCAATTTTAATATTTCTAATTGAGAAGAATATTATCGCTAGCGGACTAAGTTTTAATAACATGTTGATACACTATTAGTAGTTATATCTACATAACATCAGAACTTAGCCTTTAAAAACGTCAATTAATTATTTATCTTTATATGTATATAGGCTTCTACTGTACGTGTGTATGTCACTGAACTCGTTCTAAACGGCTGGACCGATTTGAATGATTTTTTTTTTGTATGCGTTTGGGTGGCGCCCTGGACAGTTTAGATTCACAAATAGAGTAGGTAGGGTAGGGAAAGTAGATAAGGTAGGATAGGGATGTAGGGTAGGTAGGTAGACTAGCTAGTAATAATACCTAATAAAATTTTATTTATTAGGTTTAAGGCACTAAGTCCCAATATTACAATCAATCTGTGATCGTCTGGACGCAATAGCCGTTGCGACGCCACAACAATTGAATAGTTTTATTGTAAAAAAATCGGCGGCCGCCATGTTTTTTTCGATCGGGGGCTATAGCCCAAATGTAGAAGTTTTACAATTATGTAGTTGTAACATCTGATATGTACCTTTAAAATTGGCCGTAGGCCCACGCTAGCCTAAAGTAAACACTAACACAACTCTATCCCACACCATGTTGTGTGTGAGTAAATAAGTAAGGACTGGCGGCTCTGGGATCTGGTCCATAAGACCACCAAGGCTTGGTCACGTCGGACTGCATATAAAGTGATGCGCGATGACCAAGCTCCACATTAAAATGTGGTATGTTGTTGTTACTGATTTTACCCACGTATGTTAACATACATAGTAGAAAAATGAAATTAGAACTCCTTGCACGCGAGTCCGACTCGCACTTGGACAGTTTTTTTTAAAAAACGTTAGCCCACACAAGGAATTTCTCCTGTTTCGTAGGTGCGTTTACACACATATGATCTCACATAAAAAAGCAGCCAGACCCGGAACAACTATCTGTCGGCCATAAAAATATTTGTTCCGTGCGGGAATCGAACCCGCAGCACGAAGCACAGCAGTCAAAATCGCTTAATCACTGCGTCATCCGTGCCGTCAGATTAACTTATACTTTTACCTGGCCATTCCTGCACACTGATGTATTTAGTAAAATCAGTAGCCAAGCACAGTCTAGGCTTATCTTTAAGCTTTTTGCTAAATAAATTATAACTTACTTCAGAAACCACAGCCCGACTTCGCCCACTGCTAGGCATAGGTACGTTCCTTTGCCATCCTCTAACTATTAAATAAAAAACCGGCCAAGTGCGATTCGGACTATCACACGAAGGGTTCCGTACCATAAAACGAAAAGAACACTCTTCTTTCACTTTTATTGTTTGTTGTTATAACGGCAATGGAAATACACACTCTGAAAACGACAAATCAAGTAAGATGTCGACCTTCGTAAAAAAATCTTTAGTAATCACAATTAAAACAAAAACTTACGTACCTACAGTAAAAAAAACAAGACTTTTCAAAAGGCAGCCACGAAGAAGTTCGAAGTTGTTTACTGCCCACTTCTGAATGAAAGTTGTACAAAAGCTATGCTTACCTAACTTGCTCACAATTATGTAACAAAACATACAATTAACATTCTTTGACCTTTACTTTTCATTTCATTTCAAAATAATCACGTGGAAAAGTAGGTACATTCAACAAAGCTATTTGGTATGCAGGCAGCTAACTTGTAAGTACTTTTTAACCGACTTCTTCATAAACAATGTTGTGAGTGTGCTGAGTAGATAAATATTGTACACCACACTCGTAAGTAAGTCTAAAGCTTCAAAAGTTATACCTAACGCACACATTAGAGATTATTTATTGACAGTGCAGTGGAAAAAGTAATATTTTTGCCTGTAAGCCAAATAGCTTTGTTGACTGTACGTTTCTGAGAAAACCTGAGAGTAAAGTTTTACTTACCAGTATTTTACAATTTTTTGTTTTCCCCCTTCGTATTGCGAAATTTTTTCGCTGATTACTGAAACTTTCCGACGTTTGTATTGACCTGAAGTTGTACTATGTGTTGATTTTTTTTCGTTTCAGTTATTTTTTAATGTTCGTCTGGCAATTTGAATATTTTTTGCGGGCTACCCCATTTCCTTTCTTTGGTACAGTTCGTTGAGACGTTGGAACACCTTAAAGCTTGTATACATGCCAATAACCTTGTGCATAGAAACGGAGCTAATTACACCTCTACGCGCCACTTCGCTACCCGTGTTTTAAATGTTTTTAATAAAATATTATATATTTTTTAAATGTAACAAAACCAAATTATTTTCGTTTGTATTGCAAAGCAGTAAATATATTTTTTATACACTTTTGATAAAAAAATGAAGGAGTAAAATGGTTTCATCTCAACGATTTGGAGGTGATTTTTTTCTTATTCCAAATTGTAATAATAACCAAATTTCGTATCATATCATGTAGATTACTACGTATTTTTTTCAAATGTAATTTCTCAATAAATGCCGACGAAAAACTGCTTCATCTGCACGCTATTTAAAGTTTTTTTCGATAGAGCAGCCTTAAGTTGTCGGTTCTAAACGTACGTTAAATTAAGCCACGTGAGTCTTGCTCCTCAAGCATTTTGGTTAGATTTCGAGCAACAAGTCGTATGTATATAACAGTCTATTTGTTTGATCTTGCTCGAATTAAAGTAAACAGGTCGAACATGAACGCACGTGTGGACTTACCAATAAAGTTCTAAGTTAAGCTATACGGCACGATAACTGGCAAATGCTTGTTCTTTCTACAGACGATCTCAAATCTGTGTGGTGACAAGAATTTGATAGGTGTTTGTGTTGGTGCTCGATATTTCAGAAAACCCTCATTGTATAAAAAAAACCGGCCAAGAGCGAGTCGGATTCGCCCACCGAGGATTCCGTACCAATTTGTAGCTACTTTAAATATTACTTGAAATAAAGATTTTGTTTTATTTAATTACATATGTATAGTTTTCAGACTTTTCCCTGAACTGGTAGTCTATTAAGGTATCACTTGCTAAATTTCATAGTTCTAGATCAACAGAAAATACATTTTGATTCCCATGAGACTGTCGAAATATGCGTATCTTCTTTTACGTTAACTTAGAATTTTGATTTGACCGTAGACTTGAGTACTCGTATATGGTGTTAAGATCAACTCGACACCTCAACGCGTTCCCGAAATAAAGGTTCTTGACAGAGAGACGGACGGACAACAAAGTGATCCTATAAGGGTTCCGTTTTTTTCCTTTTGAGGTACGGAACTCTAAAAATACTCTACTATGAACATTTTTTTATGTACACCCAAATGGTAAAAAGATGAAGCACAACCCATTAACTGGGCAACACGGTACATCTTGGCAAGACTGGAGTCAGATTTACTGGCTTCTGACAATCCGTAACGAGTGACAAAGATCTACAAATGACAGCCGGGACCAACGGCTTAACGTGCTTTCCGAGGCACGGAGGAAACTCGTTATGTTAAGATGGTCACCCATCCACAGACCAACCTTGGCAAGCGTTGCTTAACCTTCAAGATCGACCCGTGCGGCTGTTATTATTTAGCCACGAGCTCCTCAATTTATATTGTTAGTATGAACTTAAAAACTATGTTAGTTATAACTCTTTGTCGTGTGTTTTTCTTCAGGGATACAGCAGCTTTTCATCCAGACTGGCCTTAAAAATGTTTCTGTTGTCCCCAGATGGAGCGTGCCAACCGTCGCTACATTCTAACTCAAGGTCCCTTGGCATTCACCGTGGGCCACTTTTGGTTGATGATCTGGGAACAAAATACAAAAGCTATACTTATGCTTAATAAGGTGATAGAGAAGAACGAAATAAAATGCCACTGGTACTGGCCACAAGGAGTTGGCGAGACTCACAGGATGACTTTCAATGATGTCAAATTGGCGGTCGTCCTGGAAAAGGAAGAAGACTGCTGCTATTATTCTACTAGGTTATTCAAGTAAGTACTTCTTCTATATCTTAACAATATTTTTGAAAATAGAACCTGCAGCCTAACGACGTAACACCTTTGGATATCCTGACACATACAAAACTAAACCCGACGTCTCAGTAATCTTAAGCACTATCAGAGTTTAGCCTCGCGATTTGAACAGATACAACTGCCCAACATCAACCATTGGGCAGTTCTCAGCTTCTAAAAAATCCTCTCTTTTTAATAGAGGTTGCAAGGTTTTACACCTTGTTCCACATACCTCTATATATTTTTACTAACTTCTGATTAAAAAAACTAATCAGTCATCTTTATCATCTGCCTAGCCTTTTCCCAACTATATTGGGGTCGGCTTTCCAGTCAAACCGGATTTAGCTGAATACCAGTATTTTACGCGGAGCGACTGCCTACCAGACCTCCACAATCCATTAACTGGGTAACACGGTACTTCATGGCAAGACTGGAGTCAGATTAACTGGCTTCTGACTATCCGTAACGACTGCAAAAGATCTACAAATGACAGCCGGGACCAACGGCTTAACGTGCTTTCCGAGGCACGGAGGAAACTCGTTATGTTAAGATCGTCACAAAAAACTAATCAGTCAGTGTTCCAAATTGCATCCAGATCCGTTCAGCGGTTCTGGCGTGATTGTGTTACCAACATCCATACATCCAAACTTTCGCATTTATAATATTATGTTTATATTAAATAAGATGACCAATGATTGTATGTCAAGCAATTGCCCCGCGGACTGGCATAACAATGCAGACTTTGTATATCGGAAATGCCTCGGAGCATTTTTAACAAATCTTGCCCTAAGGGGTGCAAAAAGGGACTGAAAGTGTGTGTTTTTGAAATAACCATAACACTAGAAAACTCAAGTAAAAAGAAAGAAAGAAAATAAGAACAGTTTATTCCACCCAAACAGACGCACATTAACATTATTTTAAAATACACAAATGAAAACAGCTATAAAACAAAATGAGCTAAAAATTCGTCCGTAAAAACTACTGCATGTGTCAGGGACGGGCATTATACACATCACATCATAGACAAACCATGGACAACAAAGAAAATAAAAATTAAATAAAAAGACACTGTCAGTGACTTGTGTTTGTGTCACTGTCTGTGTGTGACTGACAGTGATAAATGTCAATCCTTTCAGTTCCTGACACAAACACAAACAAACCCTAAAAACAAAAGAACGCAAACAAAAAACGAAATACGATGTAATTATGTAATTAGTAAAACACAAACACACTCAAATCACAACTTTAAACTTGCCTAAATCGGTATACGGTTCGCACTAAATTCCTGTGAATATAGTTCGAAAACGATATCCGAATTGCACCAGTCAAAACAAAGCTTTGGCGAGTGAATGCATGCCGACAGCTCAATTATCGAAATTCATCTAATGATGTGTGGTGCATTTCTTGTAGACTGTTTGTAATTATCGTATGAAAACCAAACTAATGTGAAAGATAATTTCATTTGGTCGAAAAACAATCCATCTGGAAATTATCAGTAGCGGCCCGAAGTCTGAAGGGTTTAGTGCGAGCTTTTCAACGTTCTTGATTGCGTTAACGTTCGCTTAAGGTGAATGTTACGGGTTCGCCATACTTCACGAAAATAATATCTAACTCGCTTATAGTACCGTTTACACGGTTTTTATGCCATATTTTGACTAATTTCGATAAAGTGGAATATCCGATTGTCGCACCATTTTTTCTGCGACTTAATATTGTTCCAATTACACTCGAAACAAAATAAAACTGAAAATGTTGACTTCAGCGCCATCTCGCGGGAAAATGGCAATGAGCAACCCGTAACATCCACCTTAAGGTGGATGCTCCAGGGTAGCCCGCGAAATTCAAATATTTTTATGTTTTTTGCAATTTGCCGGTCAGGGTGAAGCTGTATGTGGACCAAATGCGATCTGCGACCGTAACGCGTATTTATCTAAAGAATTATAACCATTTTAATCATCAATATAGCCCTCTAAGTTCATGTAGTTCGAAAGAATGAATTTTTCAGAAATAATCATTCACCTTAAGTAAAATTTTATGAAAAAAAATATAGTTTCCGTTACCGTCACCAGACGGCGCTTATTCAGTGTCAGTACAAATTGACGTTAACGCTAATGAAGGAGGGTGCTTTCATTTGGCAAAGCTTTCTTTTTTTATTTGGGATGTGTTTGCTCTTGACTCTAGTCTATGTCAGAAATGACAGAGACAAAGTCTAAGATGGAGCGAGCTTACCCAGGAGAAGCCTGTTCACTCTGACTTAAGATGAGGGTTGTAATCGTTCGGAAACACAGACGCAGGCACTCTTTTGCTATCTTTACTTCCTGATTTTTTTTTATCGATCGTGTTTTAGCCAAAAAAGTCACTAGATCTCACATGTATCTATACTATATATTTTTTTACGAATTTATAAATGGTGATTTCTCTGAAAACAACTCGATCTAGAAACGTTAATTTCGGATAAGAGGCCCTTAACCACGTATTTCGGCATCTCTGCCTGCCCTTGGGTAATACAGGCGTGATGTTATGGTCTCTAGGCACTCCCGAAACCTACTAATTACAGTTCCTAAAGTTATTTGATGAAGATATCATGAGATAAATACTTAAATGTCTCAGATGAAACAGACCAAAATGAAAGAAAAATGATTTCCCAATTTCAGTAAAAATCAACGATCATCAACAACAACAACAAAAAAATGTCGTGGAACACTCGATTGGTTCGAAGTTACATAATTATCCACTTTTAATCAACTTCAATAAGCTCGTTGAAGTAGAATTAGAAAGGCCCCTTGGTCAAATCACATAGAAGATATAGTTTCCATACACAAAATAAATTGTACATGAGAATCCTGTAAGTATTCATCACTAGCAGCGTGGTTCGCGGATGCCATACATACAGCATATTGACACCAAGGTCGCATGTAACGGGACCAACGCGCCAACTGAACTGAGCAGAGCTGATTTAATTGCTTCATTGACAACTGATTTAATTGCTTCATTGACAACTGATTTAATCAATGAACACTGTGATAATATCATAGGGAATATCTTCTCGCTTTTCTGGTAATAATATTCCCCCGATTTGGAATCTATACTTAATATATAAAGAATAATATAATCTCAGGAACTGGTCCGATTTGAAAAATTATGTCAGGTTAGATAGCCCATTTATCGAGGTAGGCTATAGGCTATATGTTATCATCACGCTAAGACCAATAGCAGCGGAACAGTCGAAGTTGCGCGGGTCAACTAGTAAGTTGAAACTTGTGTTATAAGCAAAGCGGAAACGATATCAATGAATAGCTCTCGGTAGTATAAAAATGATGCACTTAAACTAAAATGTATGGCCGATACTGAAATATGCAAACCCTTATTGCCCGGCCACGACTAGGTGTTTAAAAAAAAAAGAGCCAATGGTGCTAAGCCCCACCATTTAGACACAACGCTTTAGTAAGGGATTTATCAAGATTCAACGACATAAAAATTCTACTTTGATGGCCTCAACAGCTTTGTAAGGAAATAAATTCCAGGTACTTCGAAGCATTCAATGTCAATCAGTCAGTCAGACACAGAACGAGTAATTTAAATACTAAACGATTTTAAAATGTTAGTTCTAATATATCTTTCACGGAACGAAATGCTGGTTGCAGAGTAAGACTTTCTTTGAGCCCTTTTACAATTTTATTACGTCTTCGGGTAATTAAATACTAAACGAATTGAAAATCATAGTTTTCAAAACTACCAAGGTCAGGATGCAGTTAGTTCACACGTGCCTTCATATTATACAACTAAGGGCGAATTCCACCGAAGAAACTGATCGCGATCACACACCACGTTTACGAGCTGTCAGTGTCGTTATTTTCTGTGGAATATTGACACTGACAGCTCTTGAACGAGTTTAGCTTGGTTTGATCGCGATCAGTTTGAATTGGTGAAAATGGCCCAAAGTCTCCTGTCGCGTCTTTCTGTCTGTACCTACGCGATAAACTCAAAAATTACCGAACAGGTTTTCATACGAATTTCATCAATGACCAGAGTAATTCATGAGTAGGTTTTGGTGTATGAATCACTAGGTGACCCGCGCAATTTCGTCTACGTCACATTTGTCATTAATGATCCGCTCAGTTTGGTCGTCGCGTGATGTATATAGCCTTCCTCGATAAATGGGCTATATAACACTAAAATAATTTTTCAATTCGTGATCAACTTTATAATATACTCGTAAGTATAGATTTGTCCTACAACACCAATGTTCTCCACCAGACTCCACGATCTCGAAAGCGGCGAGTGTCGCGATATCATGCAGTTCCACTACACCACTTGGCCCGATTTCGGAGTCCCGAGCTCGCCCACCGCTTTTCTTCAGTTCCTGAAGAGAGTGCGCGAGTCAGGGGTCCTGGATCCTACTGATGGTCCACCAGTTATCCACTGCAGTGCGGGCATCGGACGATCTGGCACTTTCTGCCTTGTAGATTGCTGCCTTGTTATCGTAAGTAATTCTTCTGATTAAAAAATATGACTAAGGCTCAGCATGTTTTTGTTTAACCATGTTTTTGTTTAATAATTTGCAGGTTGACATCTAAATAATCAATGTTTGGTTGTTCTATTGAGTTGCGTCATTTCCCAACTTATTTCCATAATTATTTGTAACATTATCTGAGCCAAAACCTGGTCAATTTTTACTTTCATTACTGTTTTCTTTGATTGGCACGATACTGCCAGTTTCTTTTATTTTGCATGTCTTATTATCTATGCGTTCCAGGGACTTCCGGGAATCGAGCCGCGATGATGGAGAATTACTAGCGTGCATCTATCTAATATTTTATTTAAACGACAATTTGTTGTTCCACATTTAGAGCTAGTTAGTAATAACTTTGTGCGAGGCAAGCGTTTTCCATCCATAAGATATGAGCTATCGGTTTTCTGCATTCAGTAAATAATGTAGTGTTGACTTCCTATTGGAAGGTAGTCGGTACGCCATAACGACGTGTACATACATCGCCGACCTATCGCCGCTGCATTTCCACGTAGGCAGCGGTCGGTCACAGACGTGCTTCTACCGGCAATTTGTGCTCTTAGTATTTTAGTTTTATTTTTCTTCAATAATTTTGAGTGTACTTAAAATGGCTGAAGCAACGCCGCCGTCTTCATCGTCCACCATATTTTTTGTGAAGGTTGTTGGTAGTTTAGATTAAAAATTTACGTACCACGCTTTAAATTGTTCCAAATTTTATAATCACGTCTTCTCTGTGTGTAGTGTTTTAAAAAAAAATAACTAACCGCACTGTGTTTTTTTATATAGCACATGATTGTGTTTTTTTTTTTCTTTCCGAACAAACATTAATTGGTCTTCACAACAATAGATTGTTAAAAAATAACGATATTTTGTGATCAATTAATATTATAATTATTATTTCGATATTGAGATTCTCACTAGATTCTAAAATTGTAAAATCTTTGTGTGAAATAAACGAAATAAATGTGACTTAGAAATCCAACGCAGCATTTCAAAAAATAAATCACCTTTAAGACTGTGCCGCAATTAAAATCAAGATGGATGGAAAAAGCTTCTTTCTTATCCAGCCTCGATTCAAATCAATGGATGCGACATTTGATAGCCGATTCTTACCGGACTTCCAAATCACCAGGTCGAGAAGGAAGGAATGGAGAACCTAAACATTCAGGAGACGTTGCTGGAGATGCGTCGACACCGCATGGGGCTGATCCAAACACCTGATCAGCTGCGTTTCTCCTACCAAGCGGTCATAGAAGGAGCCAAGAGATTGGATCCTAACTGCGTAAGTATTTTATCGACTTTAATCATTATAAAAGCATGTATTTCAGAGTGTTAACTAATAAAGCTAGAGTGCGTTAGCAACAGAGAAAGACGCCCCGGGCGTCGAGAGTCGTAATGCGATTTCCGGCCACTGTAGGCTCGGGCCTGCGGACGAGCTTTGGGTGGCTCGCCAGAGATCAGAACCAGGCCCGGGTCGATGGCGCATTGTGTTCAACTCAAAGTTATGTCAGCATGGTAGACGGGGCCCGCCAGGGCCAGTGCCTGCGAGGGTTGCGGAGTTTGTTCGTAAGAGTCACCGTGTTTCTGGAACGCAAAGGGCATTAGGTGGAACACGGATGGGTTTTAGTCAGTAAGAGCTCCGCCCAGAGCGGAAGGAGTCATTTGACGATTTCCCATCCTTAAAAAAGTGTGCGTTAATAAAACTTCACTTTGTGCTGTCCTTTAGAGGCGGGACAACACGACACTGCAGCCAATTTTTTCTACCATTAGGAAAGGCACATAGTAATTAGGTACACGCACCACGTATGCCTTGTAGTTAACATTGCGGACAGACTCCAGTCCCTCCGTGTAACTCATAGGGTCTGTTTAAGGTAAGCTTCGGCTAAAGTGAACAGCCGATATTATGAAGATCTCATCTACTCGCTCGTTGTGGCGATTCAAGTGGCTGTCTCTAGAAGTGGACGTCTTTTGGTTGAGAAAACGAAGATGGCGCCCCTATGGCTACCCTTCAACCGAAACCGCTTGTATTAGTGTCCTTAACTCACAAAATCACACGGTTAGCGGGCCGGCCTAGCCCTTAGTCTCAACGGCAACTTTAGTCTCTACTCCGCCCCTTGGACGACCCACTGACCCTTAACCTTATTGAGACTTAATTCTATGTATTTCGTTAACAGTGTTCCGCTTTTCTTAGAATAACATCGTCGTTTTTGTGTTTGAATTACTTACTTTAAAACGAACTTTGATAAAATACGAAACATAGTTTTTAATTTGTGGCAGGTAGAGACTAATCAACATCAAGTTGATTGTGCTGTGCTGTGCTAAACTAATTTTATTCTACTGTCTTATCTACAACTAACTTTATGCTGCGCGAGGTAAGCGGACCAGCTTGTTAGCGTGAATGCAATGCGAACGAAATAAACAAAGCGGTGTTTCTTCCTTTCTCGTCATTCTTGATGTTGATTAGTCAACCTTCGAGTTTGTTTTCGGAACCAATGAAAATAAAGCAATTCATATTAAGTATTATATTGCTGAGAATGTTGGGAGGAGTATCTTTCCTAATCTAATTTACGGATGAATAACAGAATGTTAAAACTATCTCTGCAGAAGGAAGAGGACGAGCTAGAAGAAAGCATCTACGTGATGGTCGGAGAGGAAGAGGCGCCCCCGCCGCCTCCCCCGCGCGCCGAGAGCCTCACCCGCGCCCCCGCGCGCCCTCTCCCCGCCATCCCTACCAGCGAGTCCCTCGGTAAGTACTTGGAGGCTTCTAAGATCTCGCTTCCGCACCCTCAAGTGAACCAACCTCGTTCTTTTGTTTTCTACGTTGATTTGCGTCTGTCGTCCTACTTCGACTGTTCAGAGGGCAGAGCGAAGACATCCCCCCGTAAGGGAATTCGTTTTTGTCTCTTAGTAGTAGCGTTCTTTGTCAATTGCTGTGCTCTTGTACCAGTGGCTGAAACATAAGCATAAACATAATATATCCTAGATAATCAACTGTATAACTTAATATATTTATGATACATAATATTTACATTTTACAAGCAACATTTTAGAAGAGTATTTGATTAAACAGCAAGAGGAGCCGACGCAGTGGAAACCTAGATATAAAACAATCATTTACAGCTGAGAACACCCGGCCACCAATCAGAGATGCTGTACCATATTGCATGATTCATTTTACACTATCTGTTATATCTAGGTCGTGATTAGAGACATCTCTTTTTAAAGGAGGAATGCGTGCAAAGTAAATCTTATTGTATTGGAATGAACTTAGTTTTACAGCGTCGCGGTTTTTTACTTATACAATACGCGTTTGAACGTCCGCGAGTAAAACTATATTCATATCAATGTGCGTAGTATATATTTTTTATTGATGTATTTCATGTTTATCTCTGGTTATAGGAACTTCTTTTGGATATGTTGTTGAGATTAAACTTAATATCGCTGATTTTACACCGATAAGCTGGGCTTGTATATTCAATTCTATTCTATTACGATATAAATTACAAAACTAAATGTGTTTCTACTGCTTGAAGAATTCTTGCTTTTGCTACTAGTTTTTCAGCAATCATTTGTTTGAATGTGAAAAATGTTTAAGCTGTGAATATCATCATCTTCCTGCCCTTATCCCATGTTACTTGGGGTCGGTCGGCGCAACACGTTTTATTCTTCCATTCTGTTCTATCAGTCGTCACTCTATCACTAACTCCCTTTTCTTTCATATCGCTCCTCACACAATCCATCCATCTTTTCTTTGGCCTTCCTCTCTCTCTCCATCCATTTAAGCTGTGAATAGTAACAGTAATTATATTCCTAATTGTTTACGTGTCCGAGTTTTTCGCTCTTATATTGATTAATTACATTTTAGCTGCCCGGTTTCTGAAAGCCTTGAAATAGTAAAAAAATAAAAACAAAAAAAAGGGAAAAAAGGGAATGAAACAAAAAATAAATACAAAAAGAGAAAAAATATGAAACGTAAAAAAAAAAATTAAAAATCTTTTAGAAGCTGTTGGATTGGTTGGCGGATATAACAACACAGCCTGAATTTTCGCTGCATTTGTTTGTTTCGCGATCACTTAAAGTAATAATATCCTTGCCGACTGTCTAACCAAGCCTCTGCTTCGCGGCCGCTGAATCTATGTCAAAATTCTTTCAGAAACCAGGCTTAATCTCAGCATATCCTATTTTCTATGACCTTAGATACTTTTACTCTTCGTAAGAACAGTGGAGCTAATATATGTCACATATATTCCCGCAGGCAACTTGAATCTGTCAGCTCCACAAGACTCTAGCTCTGACGAAAGCCCGCCGACGCCAGTTTCGCGGGACGATTCGCTTTCGGCATCATCGGCTGACGACGAAGACGACGAGCCCTGCACGTCTATTGCCGAAAGGTTGGTAGTTGACATGTTCCGTAGAATCATAAGATGTGCTTGCATACAGAATATGAGGAACCGAGGACTCGATTGTGAACCTCTCGATCACAATAATAATGAACTGTCGGATAACGATGATTAGACTGTAGTTTTAGGGTTTTTTGATTAATAGCGTGGGCTTTTTGAGACTTTATAGATTTACAGTGTGTGTTTTTTGCGGTTTTTAGATGAATAGTGTGCGTCATTGGAGGTTTTAGATTTACAGTGTGCTTTTTGGGGTTTTAAGATTTACTGTGTGGGTTTATTGCGTTATTTAGATTAACAGTGTGGGTTTCTGGGGTTTTTAGATTTACAGTGTGGTTATTTGAGGTTTTTAGATTTAGTGTTTCCGACTTGTTAGCTTTTTAACTAGAGCAATAGCTTTGAATATTTTAAGTAGCCGTTTCCTATTAGGTATAGTGATAAATTGGTAGGAATAGGTTAGGTTTAGTTTAGTCGACAAAAGTAGTCACGTCGATAAACGAATCTAGTCGGTTCAAAGCTGTAAATAATACGCTTATGTTGGTTGACATTTTATTTAATTTTATTTGTTCGGGAAAATAAACAGTTATACACTAAAAATCTTATACTAAGTTGTAAATATATCAGAATAACAAATGTATAACCTACGACATTTTCCACAACATATTAAAAGTTATATATAATGGTGCGCTATTGTAAGCTCTTAAAACAAAAAAGTACCTAGTTAGTAGTGAGTTATTAAACAACAGGCAAGCAAACACAGAGAAATAAGGAGGGAGAGAAAATAAGGTAAACATTAAACTAACTATTGTAATCTGAAATAATTTTATAGACAAGACTTCTAAACTCTGGAGCAGAGACAGAAAAGAAGTCAATGTCTTCAAATATTGTGTTGTATCGATTGGTAAGGCGGCGTAGGGGTGCTCGCAAACCTGCGTTTGTACGACAGGAACTTACTGCAAATAAAGGTCTTGCGCGCACCCCACGGCAAATCGTTGTTCTGGGTACCACAAAGCCAATTCTGTTGCGAATTTCAATACAATCATAAGTATTACACAGATCAAACAGAAACATCGTTTCCAACATAATTCGCCTAGACTTCAAACTTTGTAAATTATAGTTTTTCAATAGGTCATTGTAGGATGCGTAAGTACGATAGCAACGAAAATGCATAGCCTTTAAAAATTTTCTTTGCACTTTTTCGATCATATCGGAATATTTAACATAGTGGGGTAAATGTGGGGACATGTTCCGCAGAGTCATCATAAGATGTGCTTGCATACAAAATATGAAGAACCAAGGACTCGATTGTGAACCTCTTGATCTCAATAATAATGAACTTTCGAATCACGATGATTAGGCTGTAGTTTTAGGGTACTTAGATTTAAAGTGTGGGTTCTTTATGTTTTTAGATTAATTGCGTGGGTTTTTGGCGGTTTTTAGATTTACAGTGTGCGTTTTTAGAATTTTTTTTTTTAGGTTTAGAGTAGTGTTTCGGGCTTGTTAGCTTTTAAGTTTTGAATATTTTAAGTAGTCGTTTCCTATTATGTGTAGTGGCATATTGGTGATAATAGGGTAGGTTTAGTTTAGTTGACAACAAGCAGTCACGTCGATAAACGAATCTAGTCGGTTCAAAGGTCTAGCATGTAAATAAAACGCTTATGTAGCTCAAACACAGTTTATTCATTAGGTTACCAAGTTTCAACCTAAAGAAACCCATAAGAAATAAAAAAAGAATAGACTACGAGATATTTTTTTAAATATAGGGAAGTAAATAAATTTAAGTAGTAACTTATTATTGGGGAAACAATACGCTCATAATATACTTACCTAAAAATAGATAATACAGTTATCATAAAATAATACATCAATCACTTACATAATTCAGTGTTTCAATAGTTATTGTACAGTCAGCATCAAACGTAGCAAAGCCATTCAGATGATGGCATCTGAATGGCTGTATGAGTGTACTTATGGAAGTACACTCATTCAAAATGGCAAAGTGGAATCTATGCAACAAAAGCTTTTTAAAGGGGGTGGTCCATTGGTCAGCCGGCGAGATAACAGTATAAACTGTTGGTTCGTTCGGTTGTCGTCCTGCGCTAATGGTCCATTGACGTAACAGTCACGATCGCTGTGTTGAAATGGCGTGTTCTCAGTCGAAGTCACTTTGTTATTTAAGTATTCTGTTATAACAAGAACAACCAGAGAAAAAGCAAAGACGCCATATAAATTTACTGGCAGAACTTATCGGTAAACCAAACGAAATTATATGAGGTTGACCGAGGAAGTTGGGAGCTGCTGGTTTTGGTGTCCCCTATAATAATCGCCACTGTATAAAGCCTTTAGCCACGTGCGTTCACTTTAGCAGCGTGAAAATTCTCGGCTCGCAGGCTCGGCTGATGCACGGCGGTTTATTATACCTCGGTCTTAGGATTTTAAGCATGCACCAAGAGCGCGGTTTTGTAGGCGCCGACCCCTATTTAGTTGGAAAAAGACGGCAGATGATGATAATTGAAAACATATATTTTCAGTTAGTTGTTGTTGTTAGTTCGTTTTTTTTATATTTCGATTAGATCTTGGCTAAATAGTAACAATCGCACGGATTGGAGATTCAAGGTTTAGTAACGCTTGCCGTTGTCTGTCTGTGGATGGGTGATCATTGAATATATAACAAGACACCTCCGCGCCTCGGAATAAATGGTCAGCTTCTGGCCCGGACTGTCACTTGTATTTAGATCTTTGACAAGCGTTACGGTAGTCAGAAGCCAAAAAAAATCTGGTGGAAAGGCACCCTTGCAAAGGAGCAGTAGTGGCGTTGGGGGGGGCGTTTTTAGGGGTACTGGTTTTTTTTTAACAATAAAGGCCCAACTATCTAAAAATTGTCTTGGCAGGCCACGAAGGACACGTCGGGACTCTTTTAGTCTGGGGGCCCGTATCCTTGATAAGGCTGATACAGCGGTAGCAGCGGTGCCAAGGAGTATCATTTTACTCAGTTTCTGGGTTATGGAGGCCAGATCGGTCATGAGAAGTAATGTACAGCTGTACTTATAGCTGTGGAAGGATTAGATCATGGTTCTTAAATAGTGGTCCCTGATAGCACACGAAGTGGTCCAGGAAGCCATCCTTAAATTCTGGATCTAAACACTTCTGATTATTTAAAAAACAATCACCGAAATCCGCTGGATGTCAGTGCATTTGGCATTGAGAACACTGAATCAAACATTTAGAAATTAATATTGAGTAGGTATACAGTCACAAAACAACTTTAATAGTCTGGTAAAAAATAAAAATAAATAAATTGCTTTGCAAAATTTTACCGATGCGGTCTTTTATTTAGGAATGGGTTTTTTATGGATTTAAATTAATACCTCGAAAAAGTTGCGTGTTCCCTGACAAAACAGAAATTTTGTGAAATGGTCCATTGCGACTAAAATGTTAAGAACCACTGGGCTAGATAGATTGATTCATTGTCACTGTCAAATATTTCGCCATAAACTGAAGGTGGTTGTAAAATCAAGCCCACTGCCAATGGCTGCTTAAAAATATCTGATAAAATTCGAATACTTTAATGTTTTAAGTATTCAAGGGAGTGAAGAATTGTTTGAATACCTGGTGTTCTTGCGTACCTCTGCTGTTGACTGTACATATTATTTCCCTACATAAAAATAACATAATTTGTTTATTTCAGTTCTTATTGCGTAGTGTTGTGAAATCCGGTAAACTTCAATATACTATGGTCCACAGTAGTAATGTGTCCGTCTCTCACCATGTTTGTGTGTCCGTTGTGAACCAATACATTGTAACTTACACCGCCACTAGTCTTAGTTATTGAACTACTCATAGATCATTAAATCACATACGAGTTGGCTTTAATTCATTAGCAATGTTTCTGAGAGTGAATAACTCTAGCTAAGTAGCAACAATAACTTTGTCTATGTGATCCACAATGAAACATGAAATTCCAAAAAACATCTAATGTAGTACACCCACATAGAGACAGGTCCTGGCCGTTAAGGAAGCCAAAAGACAGAGATTGTCCATAGAATACCTGGACAAGGACAATAGGGTGTTTATTTGATAATATGAAAAATACACATAAATGAATACTTTTGAAGATATTCTTCTATCCTTGTCACACAAAATGTCCTTTGTATTGAATGGCTTAAATTCCTTGTGGCAGGTCTTGGGAGTGACGTCACACGCCATTAATATTCTCTCTGTTTATCACAGATTTTAAAATGCTGATAACTTTCGGATATTTTTAAGTAATATTTTTGTAAGAAACAAAAAGGAAACGAGAATATGAAAATAACAAGAAATAAAAGAACTAGGAATACAAAAATAACGGTTGAACTAAAGGATACACCTACAAATACCTACTTCGTGACAGATACAATCACAAATTGTTAGGCTCCAAACTCAATTTACTGGCACTTTTTAACTGTCGAAGATGAAGCTAATGAGCTTCATTTCTGAGGTCTTCACCTATCTGAAGAGGAAAGTCCTAGAACCTCCATCGACACCCTTATCGAATATTTTCAAAATATTGGTCACTCATGTTGTGAATGTGTGGCCATAAAAATATATGGTGTTAAAAATGTCATATAGAGAGTATTAGGTCTATTAAAAATACCTACAAATATAAAGCACATTCCACTAGAGTTTATTATGATTATTTTCCCACTGTCATCTCATTCTTTTCTTTTTGCTTCACAATATTTTTTAGGCACTTGTCTCACCGCCGGCGATCAGCGAGTAGCGAGTAAATCTTGAAATCGAAACGAGTTAGCGAGTAGCGAGTGAAAGTATCGATAGTTTTGTCGCTCGGCTTTAAGCGAGTGTTTTTGTGCGACGGGCGATTACTCGCAATATTCGTTCCGGCCCGCACTATAGGTAGAAATTACCGCTGGTTTGGTGAGTTCTGACCGCCAAGTGAGCATCGCCGAGCGAGTGTCACTGAGCGTGTACAATCTTTGAAAGCTCTTGTCGCTGCAATCAACTATTGGTAAGAGCCGGCTCGCCGGCAGTGCGAACCGCCAGCTATCGACTAAAAATATATATTTTGTCCCTAACCTTAGCGAGCAAATAGTCGATAAATCGGCGGTGAGACAAGTGCCTTATAGTATGTGTTTGTTTATTTTTTTTTATATAGTTTGTATGTATGTTGTATATGTTTGTGTTTCTGCGCAGTTCTGTCGGCGAAGGCACGGAGCTCCGGCGCCGCCGCACGCGGGAGCTGGCCGACCGCGTGTCCAACATGAAGAGGAAAGCGCGCGAGGCGGAGCGGTGGCACCAGTTCAAGAGGTCGCTGTACAAACCATTAACTATCACATTCGGATTCTTACTAGCCGGCATCATTATATACTCATACGTCAAACATTAAACAACGCCCGATGCCCCCGACTTTCAAGTCAAAGGCCACGAAAACCGAATCCTCGTTCATTTTGTAATCGTTCGCTCTGACTGCGTAACATTTGAAGCGAGCTTGTGTAAGGTCTTGACTGTTTTTTCTTCAATTGCAATTTTATTGCATTTTCCTTTCCATGGGAGGCCTCCCGCTTCAAAAAAATTTGATCTATGACTCAATCGCCACTCTTGTGGCCCAAACCCTGATGTTTTTTTCGCTGTCGATTCCTTTGCGCACCCTCGCTCAAAGCTTTGTAATATAATTAAAACAATATAACAACGGGGATCCGGTACTAAGAACGGTGTGAATAATCTGAAACTAGACATCAATGAAAGTCGGGCTTTTCGGAACTTGAGTAAGACTGCTTTTGTACCACTTCATATGTAACCGTTAGGCGATAAGTCGTATATGTACTGTGCATACTAACAACTGAAGGAGTTCTTGCAACAAACACAAATATTGCACTTTATTTTGCGCAGAACATCTGCTGCCCAAATGATACTTTGACACTGAGTTTGAAAGTCCCAATTTTGCTCACAATTTTGTCATTCGAATCTGAACAAGAACTCCTTATCGACAATCGGTACTTTCGACGATTGTCTTCGCAACATCCGACAATTCGGATTACCGCAACAAAAGCAGTTAATTATTTCATAATGAGTATTGTAGCTACAACCAACTTCGGACAACCAGCTCAGAATTATAACATTGTCAAGTTGTTCGCAATAGTGTCCTGAATATATCGCGAGATTGGTTGTACCGCTCCTACTTCAGTGTTTAGACGTAACGAAGCTCCACCTTCTATACTGGCCATCTGTGGTGTATTGCAAGTGCTGGCTAGGGAATAATAGAAATATAAGACAATCTGAGTATCGTAGCCAACCTGAAAGTATTGACATCCACCCAAGTAGTTGCAATAAACCCCAAGTGTCGGTACTTGGTTTAGTGTCGTGGCGTTAAAGCCACATTGTGCACGAATCAGTATGTCTGACTGTACCTATCACAATACAGTTGGCAGTTCTGCACACTCGAACATAGATAAGTGTTAAAAATAAGAGAAAAAAATCGCAATTTTTTTATTAAATCCTTAGTGTATTTTATTTGGAAATGAAAGTCAATTTATTAATATCACGTGTTAGAACTTACGCACTTTTTGTTTATATTTTCCCCTTTTTTTATTAAAAGATTACGATCAGTTTTTTATCTTTACAAAAAAAAATTAATGAGCTTATTCTCAATTTAGAGATACTTTAGGGGTTATGGATTAGATCGCATTGGCGATAGGGTATTTTTGTATTTCGTTGTTGAGCGAACAACGCCGCTCCAGTCATTGTGACTAAGTTTACAGTAAAGTTAAAAACAGAAATGTGTATTGTAAGCAACCGACTGATGACTGGCGACTGGCCGGCAGTGTTCGGTTGATCACCTCAAGTGTAAAACGTAGTTCGATCCGCGACGAAGCGGTCCTGTCCATTAAAACCCAACTTGAGCGGTGTTGTTTGCTAAACGACGGTTTTGTAAAGTGTCGGCCGGGGAGTGGCGCGCGGGGCAACGGTACAGATTACATGTTATGCTCAGCTTTACTTTAATATATTATTAAATATTTTATTTTACAATGCATTTCTTTATTATTTAGTCGTTTTCTATCCATTTGACATGCATTCTTTATGGTTTACCTGAGCAATATTTTTAATAGTTAGAATTATGAATTATTTATATTATTCGGTTTGTTTGAATCAGTTGTGACATTCGAGACGATCGGGCACTTATTGAAGGGACCTCTCCCTATTTCACTAAAACAAATGCTCATGGACATGTGCATTCTTCCCTCCCGCACCTTCGGAGCACAAACACGTTTCCTCGATCACAAATAACTGACGTTGATCACAAAGCGGCGAGGTTACAATGGAACTGGGCTGGTCACGTATGCTGCATGTCGGAAGCAATGGGCAAAGATTACCACTCAGTGGATCCCATCGCCACGAAACGCCAAAGCGGCGGGCCCAGAAAGAGATGGACACATCTAAAAGAACTGGCCTAATTGACTGCCTAGCCTTTTCATTGAATGGCGGCCTAAATGTCATACAGACAAAGCGCCTAATACAACATTTAATGAACGGGCTGATAGATTCTTAGGCCGCTCATAGAATAGGGTAACCGTGGATGATTAAATTCAAACAATAATCAATTTCGACATTCTAACGACACCGGCTCTTACTTTTGTCTGCAGAGCTTAAAGGAACCTAACATGAAATTCATTCGAACCTATCCTACCCGTTTCGGGGTGTCTTAAGCTCCCTGTGCCCTATGTTCCGCTATTCGGCTAGGCAAGTCATAAAGCGATATTGAACTAAATCATTTGCCTGTTCAGTAAAATCCGGGATGTCACTTAGGCCGCTGGCTAGGCCGCCAATTAAACAACTGACTGAGCTAGTTGGCTGCGACATATACAATTCGGACGTTTCACTACAGACTACAAGGGCTCGTACACTGGCAGTCATTAATCAGTGACAACGACTGCCAAAAGTCCACAATGTATGGGCTAGTCATTCCTTACATTATGACCATATTGGCAATCGAAATTGCTCATTGAATGTCACTTCACCTTGAGCCTGAGGACAAATTAAATTAGCTGAGGAAACAGGCGTGTTGTGAATCGATAAAATTACTTAAAGCCTATACACACGGTGTACTTTTAAAGCGCCGACGACGCACGTTTTACGAACGCTGTAGATGACCAAAAACTTGTTTGCGTCTGAATTGCGTATAACTCACGTGAGCGCGCGTTATCTGCACGTCGTTGGTGCATTAATAAAACGCCGTGTGCAAAGGCCCTTGATTCATAATTTCAAGTAACTAAAGCGCCTCAAAGCGAGTTAACGACTCCGTGCCGTACTCGTTGCTAGTTACGTAAAACTACCACACTACTACTTGAAATTATGACGAAGAAACAATCTTTGCATCAGTTTTAAATATCGAAAAGTACCGTCACGTCTGCCGAGTTTCGCTAATTTAATTCGACCAATGTCTGTATGCAATTTTTTTTTTATGACACGAATCGTGAGCGTGCGATTGACTTCAGTAAGGACACCTAGTGGAAGGCGTGCGAAGCTTCAACACTGCGATATTGCGTGAAACGTGAAGTCAAACTTTGGCACGATTAACTAGCACTGACGAGCGAATAAGGAAATATGCTAAAATGACTTACACATTCGGACCACAGAGAGCTGCTTGCGCGGTGCGATTCAAATAACATTAGTTTTAGATTGGGGTACGCAGTAAACATTTTGAAATTAATTTATTAATAATTTCAGGGCAAAATTGGACAGCGATAAGAAAGAGCATTGTGAGGAGAAGGAGGCGAGTTAGGTAAAATGTGTCGGGGCGGGTTTGTGCGCCGGTGTAGGAGCAAGCGGGATGAGTGCACGTTGTTCAAGACATTCGGGTCCGTTCTAGAGTTTACTCTCGTTATACAAGTCCTTTAAACAGCCGTCCGAATAAATAACTAATTCGAAGTTTGCGGACCTTTTCAGTCTTTTGATTCGGATGTAATTTAACACAAAAAGTTATATTTTTATATATATATTTTTATAATTAATTAGCTACATTTTCTTTGGAAATTTGCTTTTGTACAAAACTAGCGTACACCGCTAGAGATTTTATTCTGCATGTATCGCTTATTTTTATTTTACACCAAACCGATCCCTGTACTCGCTTAGTGCTTGAGGCAGCTCACGACTGAGCATTGTTTGAAAGAAGGTTAGGGACGGCTTACTTTTGTTAGCTAGTACTGGAGCGCTATGTTCGTTATGTAGTGAAGTGATAGATGATCAATTTAACAGTCGCCTCAAGGGCCAAATATTTCGCGTTTTAGCCGTTTGACTAAACCGCACTTAACGCCCACGCAATCATTTAAAAAAACATGGAAGTTTTTCCATCTTAGTTTATTATTTCGAATATTCTTATCCTTCATTATAACTGTAAATACATCTGCGCACTAGATAATAAGTTTACGAATATTTAAAATTAGTTTTATTAAAAGTACTTTTAGTTAATTAGTGTACCTCTATTGGGGAATAAATATTACGTAACGATTTTGTGGGCGATATATTTTAAAATATTTTTTGTATCTATAAGGTATTGATTGAGTAGCGTGTTCTCAACATATCTCATACATTCAGTATTTCCCGTTCTCCACCTGTCTTGCCACTATCCACTATATATATCTCCCAAGTACTAACTACTCTGCCTGAAAAAATAAATTGAATGATTAACTCTTTGAAATATGCCCTTGGTCCTATGTAGTTCCCCAATGAAGGTTGCAACCCAATGGACTGCTTGTCTATGCTATACCTATGTGATTGTAAGGCACATTCACTAGCGACATGTTCATACAAGTGGCGTGTTTTGTCTCTGGTGTGACGACTCTAATGAATGGCGCCCTTCTGATATAACTATTAATGATTTAATATACACGTTTAAGGCAGTATTATGATTTGTAAACAACCCGATGTTGTTCATTGATTAATTTAGAAATTATATAAAATAAATTGAATTGATGGGTTAAATTCCGTTTCTACCCGGCTATGCAATTTTAACATCTAGGGAATATATACAAAATACTTTTATTGATTCTTATTTTTAATAACTGACATACCTATATAATTTCGCTGACCTATTTCCATGTAATGATTGTCGTGAGTAGTTAAAACTGTTCGGAAACAAAAATAGTTCCGTAATATTAAATGATATCGAATATGACTCGACAAAATTGACGCTATGAAATTCAAGTTGACATGCTGACTAATTTATCTACATAACATAACACTATATTTTCTCCTCTACCCTTTGGTTGTTACGGGAAACTGATCAGTTTCAAATCTTAAAACCACTTGATATTATGTCGTTTAAAGCGGAGGTAAACGTATTGGTAATGTCGAGTGGATGTTAGGCGAGTCATGTTTGTGTTATCGGTCGAGCCGATGTCTGTTGTAGTTCCTTAGCGATTTGGTTCTCCGTCGTGATGTATTCTCGTTAAGACAGTATGAGCTGGTAATATTTGATGGCTTCGTTTGTCTTTGAGGCTTCTGAGGTTCTGTTTGTCTTCACTCTGGCTACATCTACACCACCATTGACGTATGACGAAACTTTGAATGACTTTTCGGCGAACTATGATGTAGCTCGGTGATCGATAGGCATCGTTGTGACTTGTGCGACTCTGATTTTGTTCGATAGATCGATGATCGACAATGTTTATCGAAGTTCAGCGACAGTGCCTTACAATTACCTACGTTATTATGTAATTATGTACATAATCTCCCTTGTTTCAAACTCAATGGATAGCAAAATGACCTGAACATAGCCGTGCAATGGCAATACATACTACCTGGAAAAAGTGCATTTATCAGAAATCACGATTTTCTGGATTCAGAGATAATGTTCCTATGGTTTTATACAATATTTTCGATATTTCATCCTACGAAACCATGCCTAAGGAACTCAATTATTTGTATCTCACACTGTATCTCAAGGTACAGCATATTGTAATTGCACGGCAGAGAAACCATATTCATGGATTGGTTGAATGCATTCGACATGGACATTTGCTTCGAAACTTGACTAAATCGTACCAACCATTTGCAGGTCTAAAAAGCTCACTTTAGTAGAATCACAATATTAATCTCATACAACAATCTATCAAATGTCATCATCTTTATCGCTAAAGCATTATCAAGATTGATTGGGAAATTTTGTCAGTTTCGGTACTGTGATGTGCTTTCTGATTCTACTAAAGTGGCCTCTTTAGACCCCTTGAGGACATTAATTTGTGTGAATAAATAATAACGTTTAACACGATGATGATGAAACGCGCTTTATTAATATAAATACCTAATTACACACTAACTACTACTCATGTAGGATCCTGTTAGTATAAAAGAAACGATGTTTTCTTCTAGAAATCTTGAAAATCAAAATATGAATGTCACGTAGCACTAGTACTATGTATAAGTACTTACGTACGTTCAAACGGGGTGAGTAGGGACGCGATCGTGAATAGGGACAAAATTTTAATTGCGATTTTCTCATTTTTTTTATTGATTTTATAATATTATTGGTTTTAAAAAAAGCATCTTTCTTTTAATTTAATTGTTTTAGAATTTGGAATCCTCAAAATCGGTAAACTATTCATGATTAACGAGAAAATTGCCATCAAAGTTTTGTCTCTATTCACCCTCACGTCCCTATTCACCCCGTTTGACGGTACTAGTATAATCCTGGAAACATAATAAAATGAGTAAATTAGAAAGGTGTTTTATTTGCCTTAACTTCTGACGATTTTGGCATTGAGAGACATTCGCATCTTAATGCCAAAATGTCAAAAAAGTTATTCTGCTAAACTTCAAAAGGACAGTCAAACTTGTAGTTTTATGCGATGATTATTGCGGATTGAATTTTACAAAAATGTACTGAAACGGTATTCTGCAAATTTTGAAACCTGAAAGCCATTTGACAATGGGACAAAAACGGTATTCTACTAAATATAACAACGTCAAAACTGACGTAACCATTCAATTATTTTGAGATCGAAAGTTGAAGGAAAATTTTAGCTTTTGCAGATTCAAATTTCTAAATTTTTCTCTCAAAAACATCATGTAGATTGGTTGAGTAGAACCTCGTTCAAAAAAGTTACAATATACGGTTCTGTGTTTGTGTGGTGAAATAATACAACATGTGTGGGTGCAGCCTGTGGAGGTAATTTTTATTCAGCGGGCTCCGTGCATACGGGGGTAATACGAAGTAGTGAACGCAGCATAAGCTGTTCAAAGATATTAAGCATTTTATTTTAAACTAGTTGTCCCGCGCAACTTCGTCTGCGTCACAATTTTCATTACTGCTCTGCTCCTATTGGTCTTATGGTGAGCATCTGCTCACCCTCTTTTTCCTCCTTTTTTTTTTTAGATAGAGTTCACAAAAGATTCCTATAGCATCTTGCGCCTGCATCCTGTTCTCAGTGTTGTCGGCTACGGCTGCTCACAATAGACGTACTTACTTTAAAAACAAAAAGAAACTTTGCCCTACACTAAGAATTTCTCTTATATAGGTAGTGGGTGCGTTTACATACATATAATCTCACATACACAAACAGCCAGTCCCGCAACAACTATTTGTAGTCCATACAAATATTTGTTCCGTGCGGGAATCGAACCCGTGACTCGCAGCGCAGCAGTCAATCGCTCAACCACTGCGCCAACCATGCCGTCATATACCTTATATTTCAACACACATCACTTACATTTCACATACGACCTTGCGTTTGAAAGATTACAGACTTACCAAGTCGTATCTAAATGGGACCTCTTATCCAAAGGGAAGGAGGCTAAGGAGTGGACTGGGTGTTGCAGCCAAGGTTGGTCTACTAAGCGCACATTGTAGTTGAAACAAAACAGGCAGCAATGTGGCTATACTCTAAACAAGCTCCTTCAAGGCTAGGCTAGTAACAGAGGCTCAAAACCAGACCATAAACATCCATGTGTAGTCAAAACACGAGCGAATTTCTCTGTGACAAAGGAGGCCAAATTCTGTGTAAATAGATATTGTGTTCGACGGCGGACATTATAGCTTTACAAGAGACATAGTTATTGCCGCATGATATCCCATTGCTAGGTAATATACATGAGGAATTCAGACTTGCTCTACTTTAGATGACAAAAAGAACTACGATAGGTCTCAACTCTGTCGGCTTCTGGGTCAGAATTTACTATTCGTCTTTGAATGATTTATGAAATCATTTATTTTATCAATTTTATGTACCCTCTGTCTCCTGAAGTATTGATCCTATAATTAAATATAATACTGTATAGAAAATTTAATGTAGATAATTAATGTAGAAGTGAGCCAGGAGATATTTTAATGGTTTGGAGATACAAGTAAAAAACTGAAAAAGGTACCTTTCGCCCTTCCCCCGGCTCACCTCCCACCCTCGGGAAATTTTTAGTATGTTTATCTGGACAGTTGGCAGTGACCGACAATACGGGTTCCGCCGAAATCGGTCAACTGGGGATCTTCTAGCGTATGCCATTCACATCTGGAATGAAGCCATAGAGAAGCACGGGGAGGCATTAGCGGTCTCCCTTGACATCTCGAAGGCTTTTGACAGGGTCTGGCACGATAGCCTTATTAGTAAGCTTCCTTCCTTCGGTCTGCCCGCCGGTTTGTGTGATTGGATCGCTGATTTCCTGAGAGATCGGACTATCCGAGTGGTCATAGATGGCTGCTCGTCTGGACTGCTGGATATTAATGCCGGGGTTCCTCAGGGGTCGGTGCTTTCGGCAACACTGTTCTTGCTGCATATTAATGATCTGCTTAAACCCGGTACCTTTGGGTATGCAGACGACAGCACTATTGCTGAGAGATACGTGTCCGACGCACGAGCTGGTGGGTCGCAGATCCGGTCTCTCCGGGAGGCTATGGTTGAGCGCTTGAATGTATCCTTACAGGCTGTCTCTGAATGGGGTGATGCCAATCTGGTCAAGTTCAATGCTGCTAAGACCCAAGCGTGTCTATTTTCCGCTAAAAGGAGCCAATTCCAGCCAGCTCCATCTTTCCGAGGTGCAACCGTGCCGATAACCGACCAACTTGAGCTTCTTGGGGTTACATTAACATCTACTCTCAATTTTGGCCCTTTCATAGAGGCAAAAGCTCAAGTGGCTGCAAAGAAGTTGGGGATCCTAGCAAAGGTGAGACGGTACTTCACACGCCGGAACAGCTGCTCAAACTCTATCAAGCGCAAGTTTGATCGTGTATGGAATACTGCTCTCATCTTTGGGACGGATCTGCCAGATACCAGCTTGATGCCCTTGAGTCAATTGAGAAACGAGCCAAGAGGATCATTGGCAATGAGAGGCTCGTCGCGACGAAGCTCCAAAGTCTTGAGCATCGACGACGAGTTGCTGGCTTGTCGGTTTTCTACCGGTTGCATTTTGGGGAGTGTGCGACGGAATTGCATAATTTAATTCCGCCAAGCCCGTTCCATCATCGGACCACAAGACGAACGGCGATGCGCCACCGGTACATGGTGGACATCCCACCCATACGCACAAAACGTTTTGGGAACACGTTCATAATGCGTACAGCTAAGGAGTGGAATTCCCTGCCGGAGTCTGTCTTTCCCGATAGCTACAACCTGGGAGTCTTTAAGTCAAGAGTGAATAGGTTACTTCTAGGCAAGCGTGCTACATCTTCGACCACAAATCATGGCTTACCATCAGGTGAGATGGTGGTCAAGCGCGTGCCTATCAATAGTAAAAAAAAAAAAAGTTGGACACCTCAAACAACAACAGTATCCATTTTCAAAACTACACGAATTATTCGCTCTGATCAGCGTTACTTGAGCTAATTTTCCTGAACTACTTCATTTATAAATTTATTGCACAATAATAGTTGCTCAGCTTAACTTTGTTAAGAAACTACTTCATTCTAATGCCGCATTTACACAATCGTGTTCGCTATTCGCCTCGGCAATCTACGAAACATTCGTATACGAGTGTCGTCGCGAACTACTGTTCACACATTCGCGGGGTGATTTATTTGGACATTCGCACATGAACATGGAGGACGTGACAATAATTGCAAGATGCGCGCTACATCTAATAAGTTTATACAATCGTACCTCGCATCTCAGGTAGGGGCCTGGCCCCCAACCTGAGATGCGACGTTCAATAAGAAAAATCGTTGCGGAGTGCCCGATCAAAAGTAGAATTTTAGGACAGTCATAGTCAGAAGGCCCAGGTAGCTCCCCACAATCCAGGTGCCCGGGACGATATAAGTAACATTGTTGACTGATGCAGGAAAGCTTAAGAATTTAGAAAGTGTCTAGAGAATCGAAAATTTTTGGACCCTTTATCGGATAGGTTCGATTTTCTGTCATTAATATCTGAATAGAAGTAACTTTTGGCTCATACAGGAAAGTTAAGAACTGAGGGATTGCAAAATTCAAGGGCGAGCGAAGCGAGCTCGAAAATTTTTGTACCCTATGTCATAGGTTTCATTTTCTAAACTTAATAAAATAAACTTTTTTGACAAATGCACAAAGGTTCAAGAATTACATGTTTGAAGTAGGTAGGTACTGTATCTCTACACCTTTTTAACCTACAGAGATATGATTTATGGTGAAACTGAAGCAAATTTTGTCTACTTTAACAGTACGCGGATTGATTTTTACTTAAAACGCACCCATTAGAAGTTAAAAGACAAAATCTAAAACCGAAAACCGGAAGATTTTCGAGCACCAAACATGTACACCCGTACACTATTGGCATCTATCCTAACAACATCTCAAAAAAAAAATGTCTGGCTTTTGTATTATGTAGGTAATAATATGATTCTAGGTTTTACGGTGGTAGTTAGTTTATATGATTGATAATGATTTTATGCAGTTACATAAGTGTCCAGCCTAATACCCTGTCCTCAAAAATGCTGGGGTGGGCACGAATATATACGCCTATGGTATGCTCCTTAAGAACCACGCGGGCGAAGCCGCTGGCAAAAGCTATTTGTTTATATACCCTGCGTAGAAAAGTGAAAAAACTGGCCAAGTGCGAGTCGGACTGGCGTGAAAGGGTTCCGAACGCATTTTTTTTAACATGTAATTTTCTGATTTTTTCCTGTAATCTATAAGTAAAGATCTATTATCTCCATGTATTTCAAATGTTAGGAGAATCAAATAGTCTTTTTTCGTCAAATTTTTGAATAACTTCAAAACCATTTATTTTAAACTTATAATTATGATTAAAACCCTCACAGTAAGCCCTTTCATTTTGTCTACACGTCCTGTTGGGTCGGGCGCTAGCTATCAACTGAATGCAGGCGAATATGTAAACAGTAAGTTCGTGTTCGCCATTCGTGCCCTTTGATTGGGGACATGGGTGGTCTTTTTTTGGGACAAACCCGCCACACATTCCCAACCACTGCAACTCCTGAAAGCCAGAATCAACAGTGGCAGCCACCAGAACAACGCCGAGCCAATGAAGCCCGACGAGTCCCGAAAAAACGATTCAACATGGATCCTGCAACGAAATTAATCAGAAAAGTACAGCGGAAAAGTTGGAAAATAAATATATGTATATAATTTCCACTTCTCTCCGTGTCAAGTAGGAGACAGAATACTTAGAACTAGGCCAATAGGCACAAAGGGACATAGACAACTGGGTCAAGCCCAGTTGCCAAGCACCATGGATTATATATTAACACTAAAACTAATGGGTCCTAAATTGTGAGTTACTTTTGATTCAGTAATAGGTATGGCAAAATTGCTTGGACACGCGGAAATTTGTTCTGGTTTTTACAAGATCCGTGTAGTAAATTACTCCAGATGTAATCTTAATACTATCTAACATAATATTGCGTTCAATTTGCCAAAGAATACACTCCCATAAGATGTGGTGTGCGGATTGTTCGTATTCATGGTCAGCTGTAGAACATTGACATAAAGGCGAGGCCACAAGCCTAAAGGAAAATAATTAACTCTTAAAGTTGCCATGACCTGTGAGAAATTGGGCAACACAATGATCCACCTCCAGCCATGTCCGATCCAGCCGCTCACGAACGGATGAAAAAAACTGGTGGAGGTGACGGCCTGTGATGGAATTTTCCTACCTAGGTACATTGCCATTCGGATAAAAGATCCTCCGGGGTTTTAGTAATCTAGAGATCTTAGCACGGTCGCGTTGCGGTAAAAACTCTCTGGGTCCGTGATCTTTCTAGCGTAGTAAGTAGTACCTACATTGCAGCACGCCGCTGTACCTCTAGATCGACTGGGAGAACACCCGCCAGTACCGGTAAAGCTTCAGTACTAACCGTCCTGTACGCCTTGCATAAGAATATCAAAGCCAAACGCTAGCTTTGCAGCAATTTACGTCGTACCGCACCTATGGTGCCCCAGTCAGCCCAGACAGGTGCCCCGTAGCACATACAACACAAGTAAGTAGTACATAGTTTCTAAGGTTTGAAATGATAGACCCCAGGTAGCTTTGGACATTCTCTTCAAGGCATAGAAGTTCTTTTTAGCTTTTTCACCTAATGTTTTTATATGATCAATAAATGAAAAGTTCCTTTCTAGTAGCATACCGAGGTAGCACACGGATTCTTTTCTTTTAACGGGTAAGTTATTAACTAGGCCAGGATTTTAGGTTTCCTTTTAAAATAATTTGATAGGTTTTATGCGGTGCAAAGGTCAGACGGTTTCGATCGCCCCACTGAGATACTAAACGTAGTCATTTTTCAGCCAAGTTCTCGAGTCCACCCCAAGTACCTACTTGCCTCAATGAGCAGTAAGCCATCGTCCGCGTAACCGGTTAATGAACAGCCGAATGAAAGTGGAAGCGCGAGGAAATCATCGTAGCCAAAATTCCATACATATGGGTCGATAACTGATCCCTGAGGTCAACCCATGGTTTGAGACTTAGAAATGGAATGATGTCCAAGTTTGAGTTTTAGGAAAGAATCAGATTATACATGTTTTTGTAGCAACCACGGGTTTTCATTTTAAGTAAGTAGTAGCAACGGCCACTGTGAGGGCATCGTGTGTGTGTAAGAGATTCAAACAACACTTCCACTAAACTTATTGTTTATTATAGTTAGTGTTATTGGTGGTTGTTGGTGTGTTGTTAGTTGTGTGTTGTGTTATTGTGTTAGTGTTATTGTTCATTTAGTTCTTTTGCACTCGGACGGAATAGGCGAGAAGCTGAGATGAAAAGTAAAGAGCGAAGGCACTGAACAAAAATCACCGACTGACTACGTCCGTCGTCTTGACGGGTTTTCCTAGTGGTGGGCGCAGCATCTAGTGACGCGCTGCCACACCACAACCCTAGGAGTTTGGAAAACCTGCGGAAAAATAGTCAGGAAATCTGATTATGCGTCCGGATCTTGTGGTATTAACCGGGCGTTGACCATCTAGGTTGTCCGTCACCGATTTCGGTGTGTGTGTCTGACTCACTCGGAAGAGTGAGTCAGACAATGTGTAAGTAGGTTTAACGCGATCAATTGTGACTGTCACTGGATATCTATCCAATTTCACGGTGACAGTCGTATCTGTCCTGTCCAACACAGGATACGGGCCTGAATATGGTGGTTCTAAAGACCCTCGTGGTGCGCCTTTCCTAATAAAGATGTGCTTGCAAGTCTTGAGGTCATTGTGCACAAAAACAGAAACCGAAGAGTCGTGCTGCTTCCTGGGGTCTCAGAAGTGACATGTTGTGTCTGAGTTGTACAACGAAGTCTGGTGGCTTCAATTGGTTAGTATGAATTGGCCCAAAGAACTCGCCTGGTAGTCGCATGCGCTCACCATATACCATTTCTGCTGCAGAGCATTGCAGGTCTTCTTTCCAAGCTGAACGTACACCGAGCAAAACTACAGGCAAAACCTGTCCATCATCAGCTCACCAACATGAGATGATTATGGCACAAATATCTGAATTGCGTTAGAAATTTTATGAAAAACAAGTGTGCCTAAAAATTTGAGGATTTCGCTCGATTTTCATGGGATCCCATTATCAGATCCTGACTTGGTGACAATGGGACCACCACTTCAGGAGTATAGGCTTTCGAATAAAAAAAAAAATTCAAATCGCTCCGCAATTGGCGGAGAAATCGGTGAACATACATAAAAACTATACATACAGCCGAACAGAGAACCTCCTCCTTTTTGAAGAAGTCGGTTAAATATACTATGTTCATACATTGTTTTTGACAAGAAAAGAATCCAAAGGTCGTTAAAATGTTGGTGGTAATATACTTTACACAATGCAGGGCTTTCTTTGCAAACAGCCAAAGAGTTTATACCACAATAAAAAGAGAGAACGATATCACTTGCGTAGTCTAAAATACGATTATTTGGGGAGCAATTACGTTTACAATTGCAATTAAAAGATGGAAACGAAATGTCTTTGTCTCTGTCATCTCTGACATAGACTAGAGTCAAGAGCAAACATTTTAAATTAAGTTCTTAGTTAGATTTTAATACTATAATTCCGCAACGCAACCTACTATTATTATTTTAGTACATTGCGTTGCGGAATTATATATAGTATTAAAATCTACACCAGAAAAAACGCGCAATGGACAACGCCGTTAAAATGTTGTTGTTGGTGGTAATATACTTTACACAATGTTGGGCTTTCATTATGGTACGCAAATACATATTGCAGATTTTTTTATTTTGGTTTTAAATAAAGAATCAACTACTTTTCGTAACTTCGTAAGTATTTCAAATAAAAATCTGAAAAAAAAATGAGGTGATGTATTTTAACCGCCGCAATAGCACTTACGCGTTTATTCTGCGGGGGCGGCGAAATGATAATGAATAAAACAATATGTATGTATGCTACATAAAATCAGTTTAATTTGAACAGTAAATAGTCCAGAATATTTCAATACAGTTGATTAGGGAATTCAGAGATATCGTGTAGGTACTATTACATCAATATGAATTAAATCTATGAAGTATCACTACAGACTCTGTATTTTGTAGTGCGGTTTAAGATTATACATATTAAGTTCCAATATAATTTATATACTAATAATGTGACATAAAGACGTCTAGAGTAGGGCTGCAATGCTATTCTGTAACATCACTTCGAAAAGTGCTTTGAATTTGTCAGCGATACTTTAGTTACTGCACTTATTTCGCTAGTCGTGAGGTCGCTGTTAGGGCAAAATGGTATAAGTCTTTCAATTATACAATTCTTGGTAGTCGGTTAAGATCGTAATAGGGAACGAAACATGCATCTGCGAAATAATATCCATCTGAGTGGCTCATGGTTTAGTCGTATTTTGATCAATTGAGATTCAAATCTTAAGTACTTTAATGTTTACAGAATAGCATTACAGTTAGCTGTTTCAGCGCGTGACAATCTAGATTAACATCAAAATGAATAATTAAAGTACATAAGTTTACGATGACGTTACACTTAAACATATTAGTCAATGTTATATATGTATTTACAAATCCTGTGGGTATATTCCCTACAGTACATTGGTATTACGTAGTTCTACTTGTCATTTTTAAAAATGGACGTTTCTACTACAGCAAACGTGTATCGTCTTACATATTTTAACAGGTATAGATTGTTAAATATTAAAAGAATAGAGGTATAATATTTTATTAAGAATATGTCTTTGTCAATGCAATACATACTGTGTACATACATACATGGCAATTTGATATATGACATGATATGTGCCAATTAATAAGCATTATAGTAAGTGATAGATAAAATTGAATCATATGTATTTACTTCAATGATATAATATCGATATTCTACACACAACATTTAATTTACCATTAATTAAGTATTTTTTATTGGGTCATACTACTGGGACCTTACTTATGACAACAGGTTTAGGTATCACGTGGTTTTACAAGTCTGTTCAAGACCGCACTTCGACAATGAAGATAAGTGCACAGATGTAAACAACCAATATAGTTTGTTTTACACTTCTCGTATCGAATGAAGTTAACACTTCAGTGGTTGGATAAGGTCGAGCAGAGAGAAGATATGTCTCATATTTGCAGCGCGATCAAAACGTAAATTAGAGCTATGCCTCGCAAGCTACGGAGTACAGATTTCAATTTGCGCAGTTGCGGCGATCCACCTCATCTATCGCTCGCTGTAAGAGCTGAGTTCCGCATCTTACAGCAAGGCTTTAGTGTAAAACATAGGTGGACTAAACATACTATACTTTAGCTTCGAAGTAACATGTAGTTACGAAATTTTGTTAAGGGAAATAACCCCACTGAGTTATTTTCTTCATTTATCTTAGGTTTTGATCAAATACCCAATATCATAATTTCTACTGCAAAATATACTCCCTAGCGATTAGGGATCTGCTAACCTTTCCGCTTTTGGAGAAGTGCGGTTCTTAGCAATATTGTGCCCAGGTGTGCGGCTAATGTTACAATAAGTTTCAGTATTGATTATGGTTATACCAACTAGAGCCAAAATACTTCGTCAATTATTTTCCTTCCTAATCATTTTATTTTTTCCAAATTATTAAATAAAAGATGTTATTCGCTTATTTAATTAGATTATGATTTTAGAGAGAATAGAGATTTAATAGTAAGTATGTACTACTTGTATTTCAGTACATGTGTCGTAAATAAACATACATAATTATATAATAACGACGCAATAAGTACCCCAATGATTATAATAATTGACTATAGCTTGAAGATATTTTTTTTTATAAATGTGATAAAAAAATAGGTTAAGAGTGAGTCGGACTCGCGCACCGAGGCTTCCGTACCATTACATAAAACGTGAGATGTTTTTTAAATTTTCATCTGCGTGAATTTTTTGCGTGTATGCAAGGCTAAATCCGAAACGATAAGGAATATCGAAAAACACTGAAATCAGACCCGATTTGAATGAAAACTAAAACTGCAATTTTGGATTTTTGAAAAATCGTTTGCCTACTCAGGAATCAAACTGAAACACCACCCGAAACTCTGGGAGTAATAATACATGGCAGCTTAGACGAAAGAGCTTAACTTTAATAACAAGAACTACATAAATAGATAAGTTAATAAAATTAGAAAAATATATAGATAATCATCATCTGCCTAGCCGTTTCCCAACTACATTGGGGTCGGCTTCCAGTCAAACAGGATTCAGCTGAATACCAGTTTTAATATAGTACAATAAATAAACAGGTTAGATTAATAAACAATTACCAAAATAGCACCGCTAACATAAAACTGAATACTGCTGGACCTTCATTTAAAATTTAAAAGGATGTTAAACAGGGCAATTGACATCTCAAATTATTTACGAGAAGCGTTTGTAAGACAAGAAGGCCGCCAGGCTCAAATGGGATTGGGCGGATCACGTAAGCCAAATGCACTGTGACCGTCTGAGACTAGTCTCCACGCAATTGTTGCCCGAAGACGACCGGCGCCGCCGAGGCTGATCCAAAAAGAGGTGGTGAGACGAGCTAGGTGCGTACCGTGAGGGCTAGTACAAAGTGGCGCTAGAGAATAAACCCTGGAAGGGCTTGGGGGAGGCCTTTAACCAGCAGTGAGACAATTAAGACAGAAATTTTAATCAAATATGTAATGAATTATTATGTTTCATTTAAAATTTTAATAACGATGTTATAGGTCGATCGCACAGGGTTTCGGCAGTAAAAAGTAGATCTTGGGTCTAATCAATTTGGCAACCTCTGCCACAAGGATTCCTTCTTACCATTTTGGTACGGAATCCTAATATTAACTGGAAATATCTATAGAAGCTGGGTAGAATGGTTCAAAGAGACAGATAGTTAAATAGTTTTATAAAGTATCATTATTCATTACATTAATATATAATCTAGCTCGAGTTTTGCGATAAATACCTGATAGAAAATATTTTTAAGTTAGAATTTTAAAGCAATTGTAAGTTCGGAGGTAACATGTTTTTGTAAATTCGTAATTTGAAATATGTACAACAATCGTACGATTTAATTTAACTACGAAATGTTCTCATGGAAAATATCGTGAAAACACAGTACAACTCTCTAAGTGCATGGATACTTGATATATTTTTATGTATATTATCTAGTCGAAAATCGATCACACGCAATATCTATCAGTAAAGTGTTTTCGAAAAGACATTCTAAATATTAATTGATATTTCCCTTTCAATGGTTACAATATTTAAATGTTACAAAATTTCTTCTAAATACTTCATCGCATCCTCGTAAGAAGTTCCTATTATTGTAGGACATCATTTCCGTTTTGAAAGGTCGATTTGGTTAACTATCGAATTAGTTTTTATCAAAATCGATAAAATTGAATACTTCCCAAAACTTCTAAACCTAAGCCATTTTATCAAATTGCCTTAACGTTCGAAATTTCCAACAGTTAATTTAAAAAATGCCGAATGTTTGAGCGCCTAAACTTAATTAGATTACTTCCCACAACTCTCCACAATACAACAAAAGGCAAGCGCCGCCACTAAATACCAACAACCTTAAATAGACCAACACTTTTCAACACTTTTCTCAACACTTTTGATCCAAAAATATTATATATTATACTTAGAACTTCCCCCTAATGCTTAGTTACTTGAAATAGATATAAACATTTGACATATAAGTGCATACATAAAATATATCATGTCATTTTAATCGCAGACTAAAGTCTCCTTTCTAATTAAAACATCGATAAAATGACGACGTCGATAAACGTAACATCGAAAAGGTGAATCGATATGATAAAATATTTATATCCCTACATAAATGTATATAGAAATTGAACATGGACAGATAATCGTACCTACGCCGCATAAGTAGATAAATATCTAAAATCACCGTATGACTCGTTACAGACTTATTACTAACATCAATGTACACTTACATTTGTGTTCAGGTTTACCGATAACAATAGACAAATGAAAATGCATTAAATAAAAGTAGGCACCTCACATATTTGTTACCTAGAAGATTTGTCCATCGCCATCGGTAAAACAGGAAGTATCGATAAAAATAGAGAACTGTTCAACACAATATGTCGACAAAACGGTCCAACCGTTATTTAAAATTTAACCTTAACAAATATTATTTACAAAAACGATAAAATTGTTCTACAATTAATTATATATATTTGCCAAAGAAATGGTGTTTGCATCATAAACCGCCTTCTTTCAAATTCGAGCTAAACATAGATACATGGTATAACTACTTTAAGGGACATTAAAATTAGATTACTGTTTTGCCCGTAATGTAAACGTTAATGTAATTGAGTAAATATATATTATGTCATATACAGAATACGGTTATGAAAACTTTGACTACTTTCATAAACTTTTCAAAATTTAGGTGTTTCTAAAGTTCCATCTCAAAAACACACTTCTTTACGACGAAGAGACTATTAAACTACACCCTAATAATATTAAATGAATATAACCGTAAGTACCTGAGAGCTTTCTCACTAATACATTTAATATACACTATATTATATATTAAGTAGTGAAGCTATTAAGACCGAATGTAACTCGACTAGACGATGCTAATATAAATCGCGAATCCCACGACATGCGACAGTCATAGACATCTTATGACACTGTATAAACACATCATCGAGAATGGCAAGAAGTATACGTAGACTATATTGGTTATGTTACTGAAATATTGATACGATGTTTACGGTTCTATAAACTAACATATTTTATTCGATAATAAGGGAAATACGTCAGCGTCAAATCAGTTTACGAGTGAGTGACTGTATAGACAATCCTTAATAGGTACTATAAAATTACTGAACATCTAACCTTCTAAACGAATACATATTTTCATGATATTGGATACGAAGGTCCGCTTGCTCCGACAGCGGCAGAAATGGGGATGCTGGGAGTCCTTACAAATAAGGTCCTTTACAAACAACTCTACTACAACTACTACTATTAAGTGCTTCTGCAGATTACACACGAACAAGAAGGCTGACGGCATCTTGAGAGCGTCTCTGTAACACCACTTACCGAAGTTAAAAATACATGTACCTTAATTTCGTGACCAACAGATATTGTTGGTTTAATCATTAAGTGTATTCATGATATATAGATGATTATAACTTTTAATACGGCTTGATGGTTTTATCACCATCGAAATTCATATATTTGATGCAAGTTATGAGATATCTGATATTTGTTTTTGGATCACTCATTACTAAGATATTGCGAAATAGAATCACATTAACTTATGATAAAAAATCGTCCAGTACAATAGGTATAGTACTATTGATGAATATATAAGTTCGGTGTACTCGATAAAACATTATAACTACCATGTTCGAGATCCGGGTATATTAATAAGATATTATTACTAATATACACCAACTACGAATAAATACACACATATATTAGAAATATTTCAGAAATCTTATCATACTACCACTCACTACAAGATAATTCATGATGGTTAAATATCATATTATTAAGAATTTCAAAGCACAAATAGTTGTACCAGTATAAAGTCTAAAAGAGTGTGACATGGATTGAACTTCTTCCTCTAGAAGTCTAGAGCAATGTTAAACGGCGAAGCCTGGTAAAATCTTGGTGAAAGCAGACAAACACTCGCAAGCATAGCGAGTGTCCACATGACACCGCGTTCAGACGTGGTTCAGGCTAAACTTCCACCATTTCTTTGACAATCGCCTCGTGCCATCGTCGAGGAGGAGGCTTCACCGCGCGTTGGCGTTGTTGGAGTCGCTCTCGGGCCCGTCGTGGTACTCGTGGAAGCAGGGCACGATGCAGAGGTTGGTGCGGCACTCGGGGCAGTGGTACTGCGTCTTGCGGCGCAGGATGCGGCCGCACTCGTCGACGGTGTTCCAGCAGAAGTTGCAGCTGAGCGGCGGGCCGGAGCGCACGGCCGGCGTGTGCGAGGCACGCGTGGCCTGCCCGCCGTCCGACGCCGACTCGAAGGACGCCGACGTGGACGTGGCGCTGGCGCTGGAGCTCTGTCGCTCGGCGCGGCTCACGGCGCGGATCAGCAGCGAGCCCACCTCCTGCTCCAGGACCGGCTTGCGGGTTACTATGGCCTGCGAATTACAATTGCTCACTGGTTAGCTCTTAAGCTGAAATAAAACATGTGCCCTTATTAATAGTTTACACGTATTGAGTTGTTAGGTAGATCCAAATCGAAACGCACCCTGTGATTCTATGTGGACGCACGGGTGTGTCATTAGGCGTCAACTGAAATTGACGCATAATGGCATCACCAAATCACGCGGTTTAAACTTCTTTTTTTTTTAAACGCTGTGGCCCCCGATCGACCAAAAAACGCACCGGCACCCGGGTGCAATATCCCGGGTGATCGTTAGTTCGCTCTTTAGTCCTCAAGGTGGACGATGAACTACGCAAGGAAATCGTTATGTACTTAGATTTTTTATTACCCGACTGCCAAGGAAGGGTTATGTTTTTCACGTGTATCATGTATGTATGTTTGTAAATTATTTAGTACCTCGTATCTTCCAAACAGAGGTGAAAGTTCCAAACAAAGGTGGAAGCACAAAGTTTAGTTCGAGAACTAAAAATTCGGCACAGCTATCTATTGGCCAGTTACCGAAGACAGATTAAACGCTTTAGGTCGCAGTAAATTTTACTGTCCTAATTTGTTCTTAGATGTTTTATGCAAAAAAATATGGTGGTGTAACGCTACTGCCTATCCCGGCTTTAAAATTAAAACTACACTTTCGAACTTTTTGGACAAAAATAGCTATTTGAAGTGCTGGACCTCAACACATATTAAACTTACAGAGTAACAGTTACACTCAAATTATAGATTTTTTTTTCTACTTTACAAGGATTCATATTGAATTCCTCTGTAGAACGCACCGTTGAGAAAACTTAAGCTTAACCTTTAAACATGACCGAAAATTCTGAAGCTTTCTTAGCACCACGCAGTTAGCGCAGGTCTTTCGAGGTTGAAAAGTTGGGTGGACATGTCCACCCAACTTTCTTCTTTTAACGGTCATGTTTAAAGGTTAAGCTTAAGTTTTCTCAACGGTGCGTTCTACAGAGGAATTCAATATGAATCCTTGTAAAGTAGAAAAAATTTTTGGGTGGTTGTTAGGGTTAAAACCAGGACAGTGCAATTTATTGTGACCTAAAATGTCTGAAATGAGTGGCCTACTACGAATACATGTTTTGGGAGAGCTGTAGCAGGGTAGGGGCATAATAGTCACCTTAGACGTGTTGTACTGCGGGTAGGACTCGTGTTTCTGAAGCGTAGGCGTGGTCTTGGACAGAGCGGGCGGCGGGGGGAGTGGTTCGGAGGTCTGCTTGCGAATGTTCTGCTCGTCGGGAACCCGCGACTGCCGCTTGAAGTGCTTGGTCCGTCGGTGCCAGCCGTCTGAAGAGTTCGGGTTTGCTGAAGCTAAATAATTTATTGTGTTAGAAATTAAAGTACATAATAAAACTTCTGGGAGGAATGTGCTCCTGACACAATCCATCCATCTTTTCTTTGGCCTTGCTATGTGCTCTAAATGAGACATCTCATACGAAAATAAAATTGAAGCGACGAAGAAAGGAACTGGAAAGCGGAAAATAAAACCTAATTCAGTCTAAGCCCACATAACATGAAAGTACCTACAGTCTGCACACACATTTCACTAAGATATTTAATTGATTTGCTTGTTAGGCGCACTCAAATATATCCAGACATGGAATTATCAGTGTTTGAATATACCGCCACAACCTCGGCTAATTATACTTATTTTTTTTTTAAGAAGAATTATTAATGATGATATGGACGACTGTTAATGATAAACTAAACCGAGTCGGAGTCGCGTTGAATTATTTGCGAAACATGTATAGACGCCAGCACATCAAACTACCCGAAACTATCAAATTTTCCCAATCAACCTTGAACCTAATCGCTTTAGAGATAAGGTTGAAAATCTATCAAAGAAATTTAACAGATTGTTGTAGCTTGATCTGCTGGCGTCTGTACTTAGCCGGCGATAAAATATGAATGATAAAAATTCGTGAAATGAGCAACAAAACAAAAAAAAAAACAGTTTATCTAAGTTGCTCGGCTGCTCCATTTAAAAACCCAGTAAGTGTATTGGAGCAAATTTAACAGGAGAGCGAAAAAACATATTTTGGTTTGCCCTGTTAAGATATTAGAAGATTTTTAAAGCCATTCTATATTTAGTTTGTACATTATTAATTGACTATTATTTTTAGAAATAAACATTTTAGTTTATTTAAATGTTGCATGTGTTATGCCCCTCAATAATTAAAAAAATATATGCTTGTCTAATTAACTCGCAAAAACCAAAATAAAGACATGTTAGGTATGGTTACTTACAAGGTTACAATATTATGGTTTTCTAGTATCGGGCAACCGCAAGATATTCTGTTTTATACTTTTGCAAGTGTTTGAGGACAAATAAAAAGGTACGCTGACTATTTTAAAACCTAGTAAGTCAGTTACTTACTGTTTTAAAATGGTCAAAGTTAGTTACAAGATTTACATATTGGTTAACAAGAAAATCAAGTGTAGGTACTGGCTAAAGTACACACATCTTTCATGGGGTACTGTGTTAAATGTTACAATAAAATACTTTGTGACATATTAGAACTAAATGAAAGAAAATTTAAAACCTACAATAAAAGCACACTTAGTAAACAAGCATATTATAAATTAAAAGATTCTTAAAAATGTACTAAATTTACCAAGCCAAATGACGTCACGCGTCTTCAACTCGCTGTATCCTCTCTATTTTTTGTTTACGTGAAAAAAGAAAAAATACGTGTCCAATATTTTTTGAAAATCTATCAGACGGACTAATTAGATTTTTTTAGTAAAATACCCTATTGTCTCAGCACATCATCAAGAGTGAATCAGCACAGTATAGATAAATACACGTCAGTCAGTGCATCAACTAACTAAATATAGGATGAATAATGTGTTAGACTACAGGACAGGGCCACACGGAAAAGCTTGGCGGGCCAAATGCGGCCCACGGGCCGCAGTTGAGAATAGCTGGTGTAAAGTATGCACCGGAATCATTTTATGATCACTCACTAAATGGGCACTCCCTCTAAGCTGGTATCCGTCTAACAGCCATTAATGCAAGAACGAGCGAGCTCGGATATTATGACACCAAGACTGAAGTTGACTTCGAAAAGAATCTGGATAATACAGAAATTATCCCAACACTATACACTACACGTATTTCGCAAGACTCGCGTTTATTCTACTTTCATGTGTTTTTTTGTGCCACTCCAGCATTCACTTCTATTTCATATATTATAAGCGTGGGCACCAGCACATTATAGTTCAGCGAATCGAGCCTTTTGGACTGATTGCAGCAGAATAATCATGTGGAATCTTTTCCACATAGGAAAAGATTTCACATTAATTTTATATCTGCTGTAGCAATACAATTACTCATTCAACTTGGGATGGGATTGGGTTTAAGTAAAAGATTTTCATTACAAAATAATCAAAACTATTTATTATCTATTTTGGTATAGAACAAGGTATTAGTGCTAAGCACAAAATTCACCAATTTTGCCTGTTAATGGACACCTGTGGGGGTTGACAGTCGTGAGCATTGACGATACCACATTGATCATTTGGTATATACTTATTTATACATTTAACATTTGATCATTTCAAATACTATGAAAAATAGTTTCATAGTTTACTTATGTGATAATAATACATATCACTCATAATATTAATAGGTACACAAAAAGATTTTATAAGTTCATAAATGTTTTATATGTGTGGGTGGCAGCGTATCGGACACCCAGTACTAACATTTTTGAACTAAAGAGGCTACGGACCGGTCCTGACAGCGCAGGCAGACGCTGCAGCTATCTACTTACTAAACATTATGTGTACGTATTGTATTGTTTTCACTAGTGACTCCGCACAGGCTTCATTAACTCTACTTAACACATCTTCAGATTCTTACTTGGCCCGTGTTCTAACCAGAAGCGAGTGTCGCGCACATACGCGGTCAATTAAGCTTACGAACGTGACAATCGCATGGCCGCGCGACAATCGGTCTCGGTTAGGACACGGCCATAATTATCTCTTAATGAGCACGACTGTCGCCCCTCTGTTCCAAACCTATGCAATATTATTATAGACATTTCATGATTAATTAATACTATTTCGAGAAACACTGGTACATATAAATCACTTTCTCATATGTGGGTAATGTATACTACTGTAAATGACAAAAAGCAAGAAATAGCTGGTCTATTTTGACCACCAGAGCGTAAACGCACGGCGTCCCCAAGTCACAAATTCAGCGCAAACCTAAAAAAATACGGATTCCAAAATCTCATCTATAACCAAAAACAAAATATTAATCATAACGTAATCACAAAAAACTCAATTTAGTAGGTATATTTATTTTGTATTTAAAAATGTTTGCTTGTCGGCTATGGCTGACGGTGGCGTGTTGTTGGGCACTTTTTCATTCGACAAGCAAACTACATTTTTACCAGACTTATTGCCAGAGGCTAGCCTTGACTGCATTCAGTGACACTGAACAGAGTTTTTGTATGAGCATAGAAGCAGTACCTTTATCGTTGAAGCATAGACTGAGTAATAAATGCACCTCAAATTAAATACAAAATATATAAGACCTAACATAGTGATGCGAAATTTATTTCTTACCATTTCAAAGATCCACCCTGAAGACAGTTATGTACAGACTCCGTTTTTCCGTAATATTAACCTACCTAACATTACCCACAGACGAGATTTAGTAACTAAATCATTTTTGTTATATGGTAACATCAATATTTCACGGCCAATTGGTTCATGACCAAAATAATACTCTGAAATCACCTTGGATGGCACTTATTCAAGAAAAAAAAAAGAGTAAAAGCATAATGCATGAAGACAGTTTTTTCTCTATAATCTGAGCACTGGTTGTCTAGTCATGTACCGACGACACACTGGACTGTAAAAAGATAGCTTTACAACCTACTGGCAAGCTTAATGTTAAACAATATGCTCACTCGATACTTCGAATAATAAAAGAAGTAAAATGCTTACAACAAAAGATATAATATTTCAGATGATAGAGTTTAGCGTTTCAGAAGACATCCACTTCCTCATTTCTGAGCAGTCTTTTGAGATATACAAAGTGTAATTGGAATAACTGAAAACTTTTTAAGGGATCGATTTACTTACTCATAATAATGAACCATTTCTACCATGGGACCAGCACTGACTACAACCTGACAAAATGTAAGGAAGCGCGGATTATTTTCAAGATTTAAGAGTTCTTCTCAATTACCCCTTCTTAACCCTCCGTCACTCATGAACTCGATTTTTTTTTTATTCGACTTAATGTAAAGAAGTATCTTTTCATTACTTTTTTCTGTGTGATTGAGTATATAAAAAAAATATCAAAATAGAGCATCGCCTGTAGGCCTAACTGAGGTACGGCGACTAAGCTAGATGAATTTTGCTGTAGCTTCTTGGATTTCATGTAACATGTATGTAGGCATTTACTATGGTATTATTTTTCGAGCTCACGCTGAGTTTCCGTAAAATCCGTTAGAACAGTAGACCGCGGGCTCGTGCGTGATGATTATTGATCACGCTGTAAAATAATTTCTATGAATTTGGGAGGTCCTTGATCGGTATGTTACTTCCAGTCTAATACGAAGGGTTAAAAGGTTTTTAGTTATTTCAATGTCACCTTGTAACATAAGGTTGAATAAGGATTAGATCTGAATTAGTACAACTGAATCAAAAAGTTGGTATCATGTTTTCTGTAGGAGTGTTGTTCTGTGGATTAATATGTTCGCAACAAAAAAAAAAAATATTTATCCCTCTCACGAAGAGATCTGCGTCCCAGCGATTGGAGTATTATTGGCATTTTAATTGGAACTCCACATCAGAAGTTACTTACACACAATGGGTAAGCGTTATTAAAACATTGTGCAATAATAGTGTCTTTTTTCCAAAATAAACAGGTTAGATTCCTGGCTAGAAATATTGTTACTTATTTCAAAAATTCAATAATGTACTTTTATTTTTCATCAAATCGGCTTGAGTCTTTTTTCATTATTTTTCGTTATTTCACATAACTTCGGATTTGACCATCCTCGTCCACTTGAAAATGTCAGTCTGTATAGAAACGAAACATGAATTTTAACAACGGACAGATGTTTGCAGCACTCGATCGTAGTTGTACTGATTAAGATCCAATTCCAATTCAACCTTAGTTAATCTTATCGGTTAAAAACTCTAGTAAAATAAATCGAGGAAGAGAGGAACCTATTCAATTACCTACCGTGGGTTGTATATACATAATTATTATATTTACAATTTGTATTACCTCCGATACGTAGCAGCTATGTTGCCAGCCTAAATGAGAGAATCCATCTAAATTATTTTAAAAAAATCAGTCGAAATTACAAAAGTTACAGAGATCGCAAACGCCGAAACTGGTTATTATCGTTGTAAATCTAGGCGAATAGAAAAATATAATACTCCTTAGTTTAATACTAAAATAAAAAGTAATACTTCTAAAAAGACGATAGTGACAAGATATCAAATTGTACTCGCGGGCGGTCCGACTTTCAATATAAGCAGCAGGCAGCTTTAAATACGCTTATAAGTTAAAACTAAATCCCTCAAAACTGTATTGGATTGAGCAAGTGTTAAGGAAACTAAACTTAAGTTTCATTGTTATCGTGCTTGGGTTGATTTTTATCACAACCCAAATAGTTTCCACGTGTGTTTGATTGATAAATTATGTCTGGAAACATTATAGCGATCACCCAGCTGCTTTTTGCAAAATTCCTAAGATTTCGCGAAGTCTGTTTACAAATATTATGATATGCACTAATATTACTATGTAAATTATGAAATTTCAATCGCAACAAGCCACGCGACAGAACCGATTTTGAATGGGAAACTTATGCCAACATGTCATCACGTCAGTGAGGGAAGACTAATGGCTAAAGAGCCTTTGACTTAAAATACTAAAAAACCATGCCCATAAGATACAATAACACAGATATAGAGCCGCCAGTGTCGGGAGCCGCTCGCGAGACAAAGCTCCTTCCTATACGTCACGGGCACCGCTTATCATTAATTCATTACTTAGACTATAAATGCAGACATAATTACATGCTTACCTAACTACTTTACACGATAGAGATCTCTGGTAATATTGTTCCTGTTCGAGCTTGTAACCTAGCTACCAATGACATGTGTTCAATACACGTCCAAAACGAAGATATGTGCGGTTTATCAGTCTAACGTAAATGCATGAGATGAATACTTTAGTTTTGTTTATTGTTAAAAATTATCATTATTGTAAATATTAAATAAACAGCCGTGCCTTTTTTATTTTATTCTTTCCACGGACACGAAATCACGAAAAACTTGCTGTTCTCCATCTGTTTTCTAAATATTTTCGTACGTAATGTACAGTGAGCGTAGTGCTAGCTTTTAACGTACTCGATCACGTAACGTAAACGTTAGCTTATGTCAACAATAGTAATCAGTTTAATCGTTGAATCAATAGATAGTAAATTTTCTTCTTATCGTGTGGGCAGTAAGGTCTAACGACCCCACACACCCTCGTGTCAAAGTTTCTACAACGCCTCAAGGGCCTCGGCCGTGGTTTACTTGACGGCCGGGACCACCGGCTTATACGTGCCTTCCGAAGCACGGAATCATCTTTTTATCAGACAATCAGGTGATTCAAGCCTGCAATAACTAGGAAGCCAAACTGGAAAACAACTTTACAAAGTATGGTTCCCGTGGAAAACGAACCCACGACTACCGGGTCACAAGGCAAACGCCTAAACCACTCGACCATGGAGAGGCAGTCATAATTAGTAATTTTTAATTTCTGTATAGACAAAATGTTTTCCGTCTTGTGATAGTAACACCAGAAGGCGCTCATTCAGCTTCAATACAAATTGACGTTTACTTAAATCGATATCGAGAACGTTAAAAACTCGCACTAAAGCCATAGGTCAGTTACTTTTTCATAATTTGATTCTAAATTAAAATTAATACCTATTTCGTAAATAAAATCGTCATCGTCAATAATTTCGAATTACGCCAACACATACAACTAATGTACAGAACAGCTGTTTTTTCTTGTCACAAAAAATTTCATAAATTAAATAAAAAAATAATTTTATCAAACTCGTAAAATAACTGCAATTAAATTAGTATGGTGGTGTGCTTCATAGTAACGTTATTCAACAACATATGGAATTACAACTAAAATGAACAAGGTGTACCAAGTCCATAAACATCATTTGTTGCAGCTGCCCTAATTTGTCGAAAATATTATTTGGGTTTATATGTCCAAAACCCTTCCTTTTGGACAAATAAACCCACCATACGTATTATTCTCGAAGAGCGGGATAGCCCTATGCTAAAAACCCGTGACCACAAGGTCATATACAAATTAAATATTTCACTTGTATGATAGATAACTCCCGCGAGGTAGAACATAAAAGTGTCAAGTAAACTTTACTATGTATGATAAAGTAAAATAACTTAGAAAAAACTTACTTTTTTTTTACAAAAACTGTCAGATTTTCAAGTCGTCGAGTTTGTTTCGTTGTTTTGTATGACCACGTCTAACCAGTTCGTCGGCGTTAGCACCGACGACGGCAATTTATATTTCATAGTAGTCATATTATTAAATTTATTAAACATTTTCACCATTATTTGGCATTCTCCCAAAATAAACCCTACATGCCCAATTAGTTTTACGAACGGAACACACCTGACATAAACTACCTCTAGGCGCGATTTTTTTTTTTTAAATAATTCATTACGCACAATAAAAAATATAATGCATTAGAATTATGAAACACCCTGTTAATAATGTTTACGTATCAAAACAATGTCTACGTTTCATTACGCGCTGTCCTTGAAACACAAGTTCGGACTGCACTCGCTCCTGGACGTTTCAAACTACGTCTTGCGTCATGATAATTACTTTTTTTTTTTAATTCATATGTTCATTATATATTTTTTTATTGAATTTGTAGTAGTCATTGGATAGATGAAGTGGGCTGCTGTTGTGACGACTAAAATGGCACCGTGTATATCCAGACGTATTTCAATACCCGACGTTACAAACACACCACCATAATTTAATTAATAGTTTGTAGTATGAAAAATACTACGGGTAGGTACTTTGATTTAGGTGACTACTAAACGAATCCAAATACAATAAAAATACACGGGTTTCTTCCAAAAGTCCCGTGGTCAACATTAAAAATACTTATAAGTATATAATAGAGGTAGTTATGACAAAACTGTGTGAATCCTGTCACTCTGAATTGCAGGCTTAGTGTTTGAACACAGTTCCTTGTGTGGCCATTACTGCCGAATACATGAAATGCTCGCCACTTGTGTCACTCTGTCGTGTACGTATAATACTTGAGTGACCAGCACCCCCGCTACACAACTGTTACTATACAATCAATTGGAGCTCAATCTAATAATAAATGTATATAACCATGGTTACTGCGACGACAACGATAACGTACAGAAACTGTGTCCCGGAGATACAAAAAGCGGGAGTTACAAATATACAATCGCTATCAAATTGACCCGCCGACTTTGCCACTACGGTTGTGCACTTCCCTACAATACGTAAAAAACACTCGCTTACCGAACAGTTCATAACTTAGTTCTATTGAGATCTACAAAATACGTTTTTGTTTTCATGGCAATACTACGGCTGCGGACGTCGCCTAGTCAGGGTCGAAGAAAAACTGGAGCATTCAATCTACTTACATTATTTACAGATATATTATTATGCTATTTCTTGATGTATTTTATGCTATGGACACTGGGCCAAGTGATATACATATCTACGAATTAGTGGTTGCCAGTCTCCTTCTTAGATTTATTTTTCTTAATGATTGCTTTGTCTTGATCAGTTGGTAAGTAATGATGTTTCCAACGACCCGACAAGCTGTACTGCTGGTGTGTCGTCATCATTTGATCAAAATCACTCGCTCTTGACCTCTATCTTGCCTGATGGTAAGCGATAGATACGATAGAGCATGCGCCAGTGTCCCATGCGGTTTCAGCATAGGAGGCAAAGGATGGCGGAAGATCGATTTGACCGGTTTAGAGAGTCCAAAATTACAATCTATTACTAGTCAACCTAAGTAGGACCAACTTAGGGTCAATTCATCCAGAATAGTCGTTGCGACCTTCCGTAACACCTTTTTGCAATCCTTGGCGGCAGAATTGAATGGTTTTTCGAATACACAAGCACCAAGACTATCCTGCAGCAAGAACTGCAGGCTTAAGCCCATGGTATGCCTGCTTTTTACACAAATTTGCGTGTGCACAAGCTGCATTATACCAAGGCCTCACAGCCAATTGGAAATAAAATACTCAGTTCTCTGACGTATTACTTCGACCCTTCGTCGGAGAAAATAGACGGGCTGCGCGAAGAGATCAAATCTGCCGCGTGGCAAAAAATGGCGCGTATTGCCCCAACCAATGCAAAGTTCTTGTCTGGATGGTTTGCTTGTGCTTCCGGGATGCGTCAAGCGCTCGATTCGATTCAACACCACCCCTTATTTCCTATGAATTTACGACGACACACTTCAGTGACAGCGCAATACACTTACAAATGCTACATTATATGCGGGAGTCCGCAGCTGATACCGATATAAGTACATGGGTTACGTGTTCCAAGAAATATTTACAACGCGAGATGCATGTATATGTGATGCGGGTGCGCGAGGGCGGCGTGGGTGGGCGAAGGCGTCACGACGGGCTGCGGCCCGACGTCGGCGCCTTGCCACTCGTGTCACAACGAGTACGACTCGTCGGGCGACACGCCGCAGGCCGCGTTCTATTGCATCGAGTTGAAGTTGACGCCGAGAAGATTGAGGGGCGACGAGTGCGCCACGCTCTGCAGCGGGAAGGCGTGCGGCGCGCCGGGGTCCAGGAAGGCGGGCGGCACCTGGTGCGGCGGGCACAGCAGCGCCATCTGCTGCTCCGCCTGCGCCGGCTCGTCCTTGTGCTCGGGCGGCGGCGTGCTGTGCTCGCGCTTGATCCTGCTCTTGATGCTGGGCCGGTTGTTGGGGTAGCCCTTCTTCTTGTACTCCAGCCAGAGCGTGCGGTTATTGACGCCGAACATGCGCGCCGCCTTACAGAAGCCGATGCCCCCGAAGCGCACGGCCTCGAGCGCTCGCTGGAAGTTCTCCTCGGACTGCGGGTTACTGGTGCGGCGGCGCTTGGGCGGCGGCGGCGGCGCGGGCTCGGCGGAGGCCTGCACGTCGGCGCACGAGGGCCCGGGCGAGGGGCCCGCCACACCCAGCCCCTGTGCGTAGCTTAGCTCGGCGTCCATGTGCGGGTTCATGACGTTGTTCATGTACAGGCCGGGGTCCTGCTGCAGCGCGCCGCCGACGCACGCGTTCGAATATCGCGGGTATGAGTGCTCCATCATGGTCCACTGTCCTCCTGGGAAGAGAGATAAATGTACGTATTTTAATAAAACTCTCTAGCTCACTATCATATTTAAGAGTTAAAGTTCAAACAAACGCTTTCTCATTGATCTCCCTTCCCTGGAAAGTAAAAGGTCGTCCCGGTCGGGTACTGAGACTGTGATAAACCGATTTTTAATCGTACTTGGCTTTTTAGTGTTTAACACCTTTATTTTAAATTGATTTTATTTCAAGACGCATTTTAATTTTTTTTATGAACACTCCCGCTTATCCTCAAAACAAAATGTTTCGAGTTGAAACGGGTATGAAACAGTAAAACTATCTACACATTGCGGTACATGCACAGAGTACATACACATGAAGCACAAGCAGATGATGGGATTGTTACGTTTGAAAGATGAATGAGAAAATGATGTTTGATACTTTTTAAGTTTTTTGTTTATATAATTTAGTTTAAATCGTTCATTTATTGTGTCTCCGACCGGCATCCTGACTGATTGACAAAGTATGTAATACAATAGGCTTCATTTTGTCAATTTGAAACGACACATTGACTTGATTTAGGTTTGTTGAATACAGAAACTTTTTTGACATAAATTAACCACTGGACTTTTTGTTTTGCAACAATGAAAGGTTTTAAATGTTTTGTATTAACTGAATTCTTAAAGCTTGTACACAAAGGGACGAAGATATTCATAAGACATTGAAAGCTCAAAAGAACAACATTTAATTATATTTCAAATAAAAATACAAGAGAATGAAACTTAAAATATGGATGTTATGGCATCGATGTGTGATGGCGCTAACTCTCATGATTTAAGTGTTTTAATAATGGCTCCTGGATAGTCAAAGAACACTTCATTTTAAACATTCTTTATAATCTGTCATTCACTATAATACAACTCAATCCTTTATTTCTGAATTAGGAATTAGTTGTTTAGTCTTGTACACATACTCTACTTTATAGACAGGACTGATAGGAAATGCGAGCTTTCTTATCAAGATTTATAAATTTTACTGTCCAGAGCCTGCAGTCTCAACATAGATAACGATCGCGTAGCGACCGAATTTATATACTAAGGCCCAAAGTACACAGTAAATTTCGAACGCGATTCACGGATCATACCATTGATTTAGATTGGAATGCGTTCAAGACTGACTTAGTACGAGTGACTTTAACGAATTTGGTCGCTAGGCGATCGGCTAGTATGTCGAGACATCCCGCCCAGGTGCATCCAAATAGTTTCCATAAGGAATGTATAAATATGTCCGACATATACTTTTGCGTATGGAAGTGCTGCTGTCTTATTTTTATATGAAATCAATAGAGTTGGCATTTAGACTATTATACGGGTGGATAGTTGAAGCAATATCAGGAAGGAAAGTGCTAAGTAGCTTTTTAAAATAACGCAATTTTTGTGAACTTACGGTGTTTGCTATATCTGATGACATGGTCCAAACTTGTTGGAGTAAAAATCCATATCCGTATTTCATTATTTGCCTAGAGGCAAAGAGATGATCTCTAATTCGTGCAGTAGGCACAAGTTGTTACGGAGCCATCACACATTGATTGTAATGAGAGTGACGTTACCTTGAGGGATTGCTGCTGAGGTCGTATTATCCATTCCGATGGGCTCAACGTTCATGTCCTGTTCTGTTGTCTGAAATCATAAACATTAATGGTCTTCATTGATTCAGAATTCAGGTTTAACACGGTACATGCTCCAATCTGTCAGCCTGTCATGTTTCCAGCGATGTTGGGATCAACTCCCAGTCTAACCGAACCCAGATAGTTGTGAGCACTGATGAATAGCAGCGGGATGTTCTCGCCAATGCACGGTGGGCGAACGAAACATGCAAACGCAATAGTCAATGAGCATTGACTGACGAACCAATGACGTGAAGCGTCAAAGCTGTCATCGGCAAAAGACCAACTCGTGCGAGTTATTATACCAGTATCTTATATGGAGCAGCTGTCTATCTGAGCTCTACTACCCGACTGGGTAACACAATACTCCTTGGCTAAACTGGTGTAAATATTCTTGGCTTTTATCCATAATACTACGGCCACACTACCGTAATATGGCAATAATTCTGGTATCATATTTTTTATTTTGCCAGATTAGGATTACAGTAGTCTGGCCGAAGCAGAACAGGGTACACATTCAAATATTTAGGATAAAACAAAAGGTAAATAGCAACTAAGGTTAAAATGATATTGAAATATGACAACAAAATCACGGTGCTCTTTAATTTAGCTATAATTAAATTTTAAACCCGATTGTCATAAAAAATTACTGCATGAAAGGAGATTTCTCGTCGTCTGATGGATCTCGGCGAAAATCAATGTCATATACTTGTCAAAATTAACAAATTAGAAGGTTTTCCATCGTATAAATATGCGAATTGGATTGAAAAATATCTGGGGCAGTGCGATTCTGGACAACATTTCACCATATAAACTTAGGTTAAGTGAACATAAAGTGATCTGTCAATGACGTGACAGTCGTGTGTCATGTGTCTGTCTGTAATGTGTGTGTGTCTGTGATGAGTGTGTCTGTCTGTGTCTGTTGTGTGCAACAAACAAAATGGAATGACAGTTTACTTCACGCTTACTCCACCTAAGTTAAGACATCCACGGTTAGATGTTAACAGAATAGACCGGCTGATGGGGTTGGGACAAAAAGCAAACCAAAAACAAAAGGGTGTGTACTAACGTCTTCTACCTGCTGCGAGTTGTCGATGGTCCGGATCTCGTGGTATTCGCGCAGGCGCCGCTGCTGCGGCACACTGCTCAGTGTGATGGCCTCCACGGTCTGCGCGGCGACGTCAGCACGTCCGTGTTCGTTCTCCAGCACGTTCATCTGCGTCGAACTCGTCGAACTTTTTCGGCGCCTAAACAATACGGAACATGCAATATTTTCATCTTGAAGAATTCTATGTTAAATAGACCACACATAAATTTAAAAAAAACTAAAGCGCTATAATTTATTTTTCAAAACTGCGGTTTTAAACTGACAGCTTAACATTTTACCCGAAAAAGGAAGTTGAGTCACTCCTGTCTGACATTTGTCATGAACTGCCCTATCTCATTGGTTTTTCGTTGTCATAATAGCAGTGACGTCACTAAAAACTGATTGTTGGTTTTAAATACGTTCCGTTTCACGTACTTTAATTCATTATTTTTGTTATAAACCGATATCAACTAAAATAAAAACGTTGCAATGGCCTTTATCTTTCACTTTTTATCTCTTACTAACAATTATATCTTTTTACTAACAAAATTCTCATAAATTCTGTATTTGCATTTTCCTTATTACTTTTAGGTATATTTATTTTATTGGTAATCATATTTTCCCTTGTGCTGGCACAGCCTTTTCAATGAAATCTCAAAATGGCATTGGCACTTCCCGTGACTCAAGAGTACATTGGTAGCATTAACAGCACGAAGGCTAAGCATTGTTATACAAAGTGGCAAGGCCGAAGTCTTCGGCACATCACTAGCTGACAGCTTTGATTCCTTTATTTCTGCACCAGAGTGCATACTTCGGAAACACAAACACCGAAGTCTTGTACGGCACGGCAATACGGCCTAAAACGGCGTTTGATAAGATTGGTTCTAGTCGAATTTCTTGAGAGGTTTACAGCGTAGGTCAATTATAAACCGACCCAGTACGAGTCCAGCTCCGCGCAAAGGATCTTTTGGCATGTTATTTTAAAAATACAGACTTCTTCTTCAACTTTTATTTTGAGAAAACCCCGAAATCTCGAGAAAAATATCAGCTGTTTCATACATTTTCATTGGCTAAATATTGCATTTTGCTGATATTTTTCTTGAGATTTCGGGATTTTCCCAAAGTAAAAGTTGCTTATAATCATGAGTACTTTCAGTGCCTAAGAGGTTGCTGATGTTTAATAATAGTACTTGACATATACAGGATCTGTCAAGTACTATTATAAGTATTTTTCTAGATGATTTGTTCAGGCGAAGCTCTCGTTGCATTGAGCTTCTGCAAAACACATACACGAAACAGGGAAACGAGCCGTACCTCCTGCGTTTGTTGGACGGCGACGCAGCAGGAGAGTGCCGCGTGGAGTCCATCGAGTCCCCTTGAGTCTGGAACTCGGCGGACGGGCCCTGTGACCGCGTCAGCGTGGAGTCGGGCGGCATGTCCGTCAGACCTTTGACCTTTAGCAGCTTGGCAGTGTCCAGCACCTGCACACAGAACGCGCGCCATTCTAAGTTATGAACAACTTTTATTAAGGCATTGATGAAGCCTGTTTGGGATCGGGTTCAAATCCAGTATGCACTGCGACTCAGGACTCTGAAGTGTAGTGAAGTGTATATAAAGTGAGCGTCATGCAGGCTGATACCCCCTCGGCAAACTTGTGGTTGCATTTAAACCGTTACATACTAACTTAATACCCACCCATCAGTACTTTTAGTATGTTGTTGTTTTTTTTAACTTTGCCCCACACCACAACTCCAAACCATAGACATAGATTTTAGCATAGTTATAGAAAATGGTGTTTAAAATACCATTCTATAATAACCCACCATTCACAACTATGCCAAAATTCACTAATACATAAATTATTTTCCCTATTTCGATTTTTTTTTTGTTTTTGTTTGGTGGACTAACTAAACAATTTATTATTATTTTAATTTAATACTAACAACAGGCTTAGTTACACTACTACAAACATTATATGGATATTATCCGAAATAATACATTTTACAGGTAATCAAATGCAACCTAAGGCCATACGAGAGGACTACGGATTACGTGAATATGGTATGATTTGCCAAATTTCGATTTTGTTTACAGGAAAATGTCTCAATATGTATTAAAATGTATGGATTAGTCCTTCCCGTACCAACCTCTGCAAGCATTTTCTAAAATTGAAGATACGGTGCGTATGATACAATTTAGCCACACAATCTTTACTACATAAATCTTTAAAAAATAACAAATTTTTTAGAGATATTTTGTTACTTCCTGTGAGCAAAATAATAATGCAAAACCACTATACTAGAAAGGTTTACGTAGTTAAATAAAGGTAAACAATATTGATGTGACTTTTTAGTTATTTTTTTATATAGAAACTCATTTTATAAACAAAATGCAAATAAAAACCAATGTTAATACAACAATAATGATTACTAAATCAATTGAACCATTACTTTACCCAGTAGTTTATTTGTTTTATGAGTTTTTGTAAATTTACATCAAGATTGTTTACCTTGATTTAACTACCTGAACGTTTCTAGTATAATTTGCATTATTTAAAGTAGAAAGTATTAATGTGGCGCGCATTGAGCCATGTCTCAGCTAGGCTTAAAGCTAGTCATGTGCGAAATGGCGCGTGTAGCTAGCGTACTGTGATCACTATATATTAAAATAACAGATTGCAAAGGCCGATGAAGCCCAAAGAATCGCCAAACTTAAGTGGCAGCATGGTAGGCGCATGATAAGGAATAAAGTACATTGACCTTTACCCTGATATCTATAATATAGATGTTACACTAGTCGCTAGTGCTAGTGCTAGTCGCAACTGACGTTGTAGCGAACCACAAGATACGAACTAAAGACCTCAAATCCAACATTGCAGTATCAAAGTTCTCCGGGCGATTAGAACATAATATACACAACAGTCCAAATGCCAACCATTCCAAATCCAAGCAGATGAGAGATGATGTTACGAGGACCCTCCCTTTTCAATGGAGGTTTGCGGGACCTTTATAAAAGTATATTCGTCTGGTCGAACCAACGAAGGGTCAGCTCACCTGCGGCAACTGCTCCTCGGTCACATTGACCTCCCCGCAGTACATGAAGTCGACCATCGCACGCAGATCGGCGTACGTGACATCCTTCAGTATCACGATAGGATGCGGCGACGGGTTCTCAACAAACAGGGTCTGGAATGTAAGAACATAGAGCTTTAGAACATTGGTTATTTCAAAATATTAGGTCGTAATCATAATCTACCGGAAACTGACTGAATCATGGTTTGTGTTTTATTTTTCTCGTGATTTAAGTACTATGTGCATACATACATATAATAATGACATGGGTTGTTCTTAACGTTAAGCAACGCTTGCTGAAGTCGGCCAGCGGCATCAATGCAACCAGAGTTTACCGTGCGATTTGAACAAATAGATCAGCTCGATTATCAACTATCGGGCAGTTGCCTACACCAGATACAACAACCGTCTGGTCGGAGGATCCTTCCTTTTTAATGGAAGTGTGCGGGACTTTACTCTCTGTTCATCCAAAGTTTCATGGATCCATCATATATATGGCATCGACCCCTCAGTCTCGGATGCTGGCTGTGGGGTATAGTAAGATGAACGGGGTAGGCTTGAGGCAGCCGGGGATGGTACGGCATGTCTCGTTCAGAGCAACATCCACTTTTTTGGCATTGGCGGAACGGACCGGGCACGCATTTACGCCCGCAGAGAAGCAGTGCTAGACCGGTAGTTCGAAGAACCGGCCCTCCAAGTAGTAGAAGTTAGGCACCTGAGTAAATTGTTGCGATCCCATATATGTTTCTTAAAGTCAAGCATTTATTTAAATTAGACCATTTACAGGCACTGTTAACAGGTATTGTCGATGTCGCATGATGGTCGGTCAAAAATATAAAGCTATTTTCATATTTTCACGTTCCAAAGCGTAGACCTCTATGGAGAAGAACGTGCAAGAAACTCCACGGACACTCATTTAAAAATAATAAGAAATTGTAACAAAGTTATGCTTACATCAGGTTGGAATTAAAACGATGTAAAAGACGTGCAGGAAATAAGAGTCCAGAGTAAAACAGAAACAACTCAAAGAAATAATTATATCTTCGATTTTAAACAATGGTTCCTAAATGTTAGTTGTTTTTTTTTTTATTTAGGAATGGGCTAGCTCTTGACCACAATCAGGCCTGATGGAAAGCGATAGATGAGGTCTATGATGGAGCGAGCGTGCCCAGAAGATGCCTGTTCACTCTTGTTTTGAAGGCAGACGGGTTATATGTGGACGGGAATACAGATGCTGGCATAGAGTTCCACACTTTAGCTGTGCGTATAATAAATGTGGAAGAGAAGCGCTGGGTACCACTAGTCGGGATATCGACCAAGTACGGATGGTACCCTGCAGTACGTCTGGTATTCCGGTGGTAAAAAGGCCAGGTCGTGGAGTTCCTGTTAGTTTTAGTGCTCTTTTATTGATAGGAACTGCAGCTGTGTAGGTCCTACTATTGCATCATAAGATTCATTGGCAGGAGTTTCTCAGTTTTTTTTTGTTTATTGTGATTACCTTGCAAGTTTACCTCGGCTGCTAGACTTAGGCTGTTAGGCTATCAAATGCTTAACAACCTAAAGCCATACTACTACGATTACGTGAATATGATACGATTTGCCACATTTCGATTATTTTTATTAGTCTCGATATGTACGGATTAGTCCTCCCCGAACCAACCTCTGCAAGCATTACTTAAAATTGAAGATCGGATCGAATTTAGCCACACGCTTTTAAACATGAATCTTAAAAAAATTACATATTTTATAATGAGATTTTGTTACTTCCTGTGAGCAAAAAAATAATGCAAAAACTCTATACTAGAAAAGTTTAGGTAGTTAAATAAAGGTAAACAATATTGATGTGACTTTTTAGTTACTTTTTTATTTAAACAAAAATAAAATACACGTAAAAACCAATGTAAATACAACAATAACGATTACTAAATCAATTGAACCATTAGTTTACCCAATAGTTTATTTGTTTCATATCTCCGTCATTTATGAACCGATTTGAAAAAATGTTGTTTGTGTAAAAAATCACATCAATATTGGTTAACCTTTATTTAACTACCTGAACCTTTCTAGTATAATTTGCATTATTTAAAGCGGAAGTATTAATGTGGCGCGCATTATGCCATGTCTCAGCTAGGCTTGAAGCTAGTCATGTGCGAAATGGCGCGTGTAGCTAGCGTATTGTGACAACTGTACGAACGAAAGATACGAAGGACAAAATAACAGATTGCAAAGGCCGATAAAGCCCGAAGAATCGCCAAACTTAAGTGGCAATATGGTAGGCGCCACATAAATTAGCAATAAAGTACATTGAACTTTACCTAATATCCCTACGTAGAATACCCGAATAATAAATGTTGAACCGTTTTTCACTACTTGGAGTCTGACTCATATAAAACATGAAATGCTATTAAATTTTCATCGGCGAGGCCTATATTAGTCAGAGAATTTTAACACTGCGGTGTATATTACAGTTTTAGATCAACGCCATCTCTTGACCGATAGTGAAACTAACGTAATTTTTGTTGATGATTTCTAAAGTGTGCTATTTAGAGACATCGTTTTATTTTTCCTGTAATTTTGACATACACTTTTATCATATAGAATAATTTAAAACTTTTCTTTATGCAAACTTCCGCGATAAGAGTTTTTTTTAAGTGTCTTGTCGCGTCGTTCGGTGATGATGACGATGACAACAAGCAATATTTTCATCTTAAATAAAACGAGTACCTATGTGTTCCTATTGAGCGCTATCTGAGACGGTGTCAATACTGAGTGAAGAACTTCAACGTACGTGGTCATGCTTCGCGTGCATTTCACGATATCTTAACAACACTGGTTCTGCTGATCTCCGACTAAACTGAACCTTGATGTAATATGCTTTTTATCGGTTTATCAAAAGAGAACTAGACCTTGAGGAAGTTTTAATTCGTATTTTTGTACTTCTTCCATGTCGAGACTTTCAGTGCAAACCGAATTAAAACATAAAAACAGGCCAAAAATCCCTTGCACCTGAATAAGACTCGCATTATTCGCGTTCAAGGAATTCCGCACGAGTTTCATTTTTGTATTTTTTTAACACTATAGTCTTATAGGTTTTTCAATAATCTGTAGGTAAAGAAATATTACCCCCATTTATTTCAAAATTTTAAGGCTCAGTACTTTTTCAGATAATGGTCATTTTTGGTCTCATTTCTTGAAAAACTTAAAAAAAATAAATCAATTATGAAAAAGCCCTTTCATTTGATATGTCACACGATACCGATTGAAAACGTTTATTTTTTTTAATTTACTTGTTAGGCCCCAAAAGTGAGAGTGAAGTGAAAACTACTCAAAATTTATTTATTTACGTAACGCATCCGTTTTGGGGTACAGAAGTATATGTGTGCCAAATTTCAACAGAATCGGTCCAGTAGATCCGGACAAAACTAGCTGTGACAGACGGATAGACAAACACCCGAGTGATCCTATATGGTTCGGTTTGTTACGGATGTTCGATTTCAGTATGAATTGGTTACCGCAGAAACAATAAATATTCAAAGAGAATCAAAAACAAACATTGTACAGATAAACCTGAAAATGTATGCGCTTCGATAATCTTCCTGTTTCCGAAATACGAGTAACACCGCATTGTAACTACGGATAAAAGTTTATTCACGAATATATTTTTATTCTACCTAAACGTTTTGCAACAATATACAGATAAACACTTCCAAGAATCAAAGGATGTAAAAACAAAAGTATAGAGGAACCTTACTGCAGAGATTCGCCTGAGGTGCTTGATCCCTAGGTGTAAGACGCTTAGCACGATTCTCGTTCGAAGTTTTACTCATGCCTGGCTCGCTTTGTATCTTTAGTGCATCTATCATTGAGCCTATGTATGAAGTTGAAAATTTTGAAAAGTATATTTAAAATTGCATAGTATCGTTAATCATGTTTATGCCAAAAAGGCAACTACCACCACCGTAATTAGAGCTCCTATACAGTTTGAGTACAGAAGTTCTTTGTCATATTAAGAATGATATTTCATTCAAGAAACAATAGCAAAACAAAAGAGGGGAGTAGTTTTCACAAAAAAATACCCGACTGTAATAATAACTTCGAAGTACCAAACAAATGACTGATGCAATTGAAGGAATCAAATCCGTGATTGAATGCTACCAACTGCATCAGACTGCTTGGAAGTGATTTTATCCTAGTGTCGTATTTCCGAAGGCAGCCGAAGATTAGAAGCGCATACCTTCCTAGGTATATCTGTAGATAGTTACATTTACTCACTTGGAAATATGTGCTGCAAGCGGACAGGACCACTTTGTGTGCCAGTAGCTGCTTGCCGTCGGCTGACAGTGTGACATCCACCAGCGTCTGTGTGTTCAGGAGAGTCGTGAACATCGAGATGAAGTTCGGCTGGTGGTTGTTCCACCGCAGGCTATACTGCTGCGTCATGGTGGGCTCCTGGAAAACATTTATAGGCACCATTGAAATTTTAAAGTCGGTCAGATATGAAGATATGGAGTTGCCTTTTTTAAAGCGTAGCAAGAAAATCCCTAAAAGGAAGATGTGCTGAGAGTCGGAAATTTATATTATTATATGTGCAGGATCAGGTTTGTTCGTCCAAATGAAGCGATTAGTATAGTTTTAACAGTTCGTTTAGTCTATTCATTTAATTCGTTTTACAAAAGTTTCTATGGCGGTTGGTGGCTCGCAAGAGAAAATAACAATATATTTTCTACAGACGCGCGAGTGTGCGCGAGAGAACGAATGAATGTGAGATTGAATGAAAGCTTTTCCAGGAAATACGTGTAAAACGATCTAATCGCCACTTCAACGGTAGGTTGTCATCTTTTATGACGACAAGGGTGCCCAGTGTGATGTCATTCTGCTCCTGTTTAGTTGAAGCTCCGACACTTATTCTGCGGACCAAATTCGCCAGAAGTGTTGCCGAAGTTGTTCAATTCGTTCGTAGCGGGTCATCCTCGAAGCCTGCTTGTCAGTGACGTTTTCAGAAGTGGTGCTGATAACGTTCGGCCAATGAGGAAATGGGAGGTTGTAAGAGGAATCCGGTTGGAAGGATCTGAGGATAGAGGTGAAATTGGACAGGAATTTAGAACGGCTTCGATTTGTGTCAAAGCTGTGTGAAAAATTCCTCGTAAGTTATTTGCGCGTTTTTACTATGCGCCTCAGGTGATGTTTGCACGAGCGTACCCCACTCTCCCATAGACCGCCAAAATGTGGAGAAGAAGGAGGAATAAATCGAAATTTAATGTTATTATCTGAAGCAAAACTAATAATATTTTCTGAACCTTTCTCTTTAAACAAAGGCAATTTTTTTCTGCACCTACGAAATTCTTGCCATTATTCAAATAAATACCGAAATATTTACCTACCTCGACCACTTATGTAACGATTTAATGCCAAAAATAATAATAAACATAATAATTATGTAAGCTTTAGTCAATCTTGAACCTGCCTTTTTAATTAATATACACTGGCTTCGCATTAATCGAATAATCGACACCCGTTCGTTTAAATGGGAATCTAGGCTCTAAGCGTTTAGGTGGTATAGTATGTTGTCGGCACGAGACGTGAGCACAGATGACAGCAACCGGACGACAACAACCCCCCGGGTTGATCCCGTCATCGTACGGTGAGCGAACTAAACTTGCAAACCTAGTCGATGGGCATTGACTGACGAACCAATAACGTGAAGCGTCAGAGCTGTCGTCGTCAAACTGACCAATGGCGAGTGAGCTCACGACTAGTATGTATGCACCTATTCGTTTAAGTTTAGAGAATGAAGCATGTTTTTCATAGTTTATAAATATTCGCTTTCAAAGTATTTAAACTTTAAGTATGAGACCAAACACGAAATCGCGAAAAAAACCGTTCAGTACATTTTTTCGAGTTATGCGCACATAAATGTGGGGCCGTCGATATTTTTCGCGATTTCATTGTTGATCCAATAGAGAAAGTTGTTCATAATTATGAGTACAATGAATCTTTAAGAGGTATTGCGTTTATATGGCGAGGTATCTTTCAAAAACCTTAACGTATAAATAAAATGTCTCTTATAATATAATTAAACTATCTAAATCATCTTCACCACTGAAAATCGTCTACGAAAATATATTGAGTGATGACGCGATTGATGACGTTATCATCACACTATCGCTAATCATACATCGCATGCTTAAATATGGAGCTGACGCAGTTCCATAAGTAACCGTATTAAGTGGGTACCTAAGTATGTAATGGATCCGAGGGATTATCGCGCCACAATATTAACATTTGATCAGACTAAAGAAGAACCTGACAAAACATATTTACGCCTGCACATGCTACATAATATTTATATCTGCTTTTTTGTGAATAACGCTGTTGATTACATAATTGTTAACTTGATATTTAATGTAAGTATTTTATATTATGTAATTGTTAGTTGTTCCAAATAAATAAAATTAAAATTACTGTCTGAATCGCAACATAATAGAAAAAAAAATCATTTTGGAACACGGGTCCAGAAACTGAATATCCAATATTCGAACTAGTGATAGCACTAGAGTCGAACACTCGCGTAATTTTAAAGTCGTACCTACTATCGTCTCTAACGACAACGTGGTGTGGAAGATATTAAATAGTTAGGTTGACTACAAGTATCGAAGTTCGACAATTGGCCTAAGTCAGAATTCTAGATAATCTAGAGTATTTTACCTGTACAAGATGGCAATAATTCTGGTTTATCATCGGAAATATTACTGTTGGTACTTCGCAAATGAAGGTAGTTTGATAAATTAGAAAAGGAGTAACTAACAATTTTGTTATGCAGACATGGAGTTGCTTAAAATCACACAATGTAAATCTTTAAAAGCATTCTTCCTGATGCGGCGAGAGCGCGATAGCTCCAACAGCTTGCCTTGACAGCCCAATGATGTGGCATTGGATGTACATCGTACGTCATTTAGTTATATTAAATAATAAGTTCTGTATGTGTTTTTAATTTCTGTTTATTTTTATTTTTTTGTGTTTGGATTTGTGTGTATGTGTGTGTAACTTTTGATGCGGTTATGGACTCCGGTTTGAATTAAAGTTTATTATTATTACAAAGTTTGCCACAACACTACTTGATTTATGAACAAGCTTCGTACAAGATTTTTTACGAAATCCAATGAGTCTCGTGTCGAACTGATTTGCATTTTTTATTTTTAATATCTAGTCGCTACGAGACCTAAAAGAACTAATACGTTATCTTGATAAAATAAAACTACTTATAGGGTAGTTATGAATGGTGGATTAAGACATCTCACTCTAAATCAAAAATAACCTAGAGATGTCATCCGCCGGAACGGGTAGGACAAACTATTTCACTTCCGCATTGAATCGACAACTCGTACGAGAACCATTAGATCTCTCTCGTAATGCAGTGAAAGTGTGAATATTATTATAACGATAGTTGTTACGAGTAATTTTGATAGAAAAATAACTATGCACAAAGTTTGAACTTCGTTAGTCACTTGTATGTTGATGGAACTTTGAGGTCATTCCTTTGACTTTACGTGGTTTGCAATATCATTTATAATCTACCTGCGCGGTTTCTGAGAAATTATATTAAGTCGTTTAATTTGACCTTATCGCGTGTTCTTCAAGACGTGGACCTATGTGGTTCACCCACTCCCTTTCCATGGAAGGATCAAGCTTTTTTACAACTAATTTAATAATAAAATGTCCCAATTGACTGTGGGTTCATGGAGTGAGTTCAGAGCGCGCAAATTACGTAGAACGGTATCAATTAACTTCCGAATTTGTGATGATGATTCCTATTTTAACGACGGAATACCTACTTGTACTCGTATAACGCTCTGACGTGATTGTTAACTGACAACCTCATTATGAGAGGTTTTCTAATAACTTCCAGGCGTGAATTTAATTGGCAGGACTGAACTCGAAGGCACTTATAACCTGTAACGCGATTCCACTCAAAGCCGATCGAAAATAACAAATTTTTTGTATTTGGTCTAAATCGGAAAATGTATGGATCTAGTTACGTATGAATGTTTGAACTCCAGCCAGTGGTCGTACGAACTTTCAAAGGCGGGTAGTTTTATAACCGTCCCGAGCTGATGCAACAGACGTTGTGGAGAAGACTATTCGCGCTGGCCATAGACGTACAATATAATGATTCTAACAGTTCAACATATTCTGAATTAGCGATTAATTCTGATTCCGAAAAAACTATTCACTTTCAATGCTATTAAATTGAGAGAATGTCTCGCTAGCGGTCTGAACTCGCAACTTCAGTTCGGCTACTTGTAAGGCAGTCAAGGTGGCCCTTACAAACGAGTCAGCAAAATTTTTTTAAAGGGTTAACAGGCCCTTTACACTACCCCTACGTTGCTTAAACTTAGAAAAAACTTCCTCCACAGACTTAACAGACATTTTGGCGGGCTACGAGTAAACGTTTATCATGTGGGTACTCACGTACAAGCATCAACGGTGCCGCGTGACTGCAACTCTTGAGTCGCGTACAGCCAAACCGTAATCGTATAAACACAATGTTTAAAAAACCATACCCATAGGGAAAGGACGGAAACAAAGCCCTGACCGTTGAATCTTCGTTTGTCTTCTCTCGTATAAAATGGCTGCTGGTGTCGGCATCATTACTCGTTTCTCCGTAGGTAGTCTCAAGTCCAACAACTGGCTCGGATGGATCAATTATGTGCAGAATCATGTTTGTTCGTCCTAATGAAGCGACTTATCTATTTTTAACAGTGATATATTCTTATTCGTTTTACTAGTGTCTATTGCGATTCGGTTCGCAAGAGAAAATAACAAAATATATTTAATAAAGTCGCGCGAGTGAACGAAAAACCGAATGAATGTGAGATTGAATGAAAGCAATCGAAGGAACGATCGTCGATCGGATTCAAAATCGATGGCGATCTTTCCTTCTTTAACCATAGATGGCGCCTATGTCGCGTCCGTCTCCGTGCTGTTGCGTCCGACTATCGTGTAGATGGCGTGAACACTACCACAACCTGTTATAGCATCATTTAGCTGATTAGCAAGTTGTCAAGACACACACACACAGTGACATCTGAATAATACCAATGGCAAAAAAACGGTTCGAAATTGAATCAATTTTTATTTCAAATCAACCTGAAAAAAAGTTTGTCTGTTTTCATTTTGTCGTCTTAAACAACACGCTCACTCGCATAAGTTAATTTTCTTTTATATCAGTCCTCATACTCCTCATACAACCCACTGATCTTATCTTTGATCCACATTTTATTTCTATAACTCTTTAAATCAAAAGTGTTCAGCACTCTTACCACTGGTTACCCTCTTCCTTACCAAGACAAGACAAGCGATTCCCTTTTTAACCGACTACGGCGAATCCCGAAAGGAATGTTGTGTGTTTAACTATTCTTTTACTGGTGCCATTTCAAATTAATCAACAGTTCAAAATTATAACTCTTGACTAAATCTTCGTGTAACATAAATTCTTTGATAAATAATTAGTTTTCGTTATTTTCTGCAGCAACTGTTATGTAGAACATAAGGTGGATACCGAAGACGCCTCCAATTGTAAACCAGTGTAATCAACATTTTTTCACATGCTCAATAATGATGATATCGTTATTGTGTGATTTAAATTTTAATACTTATATATATAATTTTATTTTGTTCAAATACATGATTTAATAAGGATATTATTCATCAAATTGTAATGTGATCAGATAATGAGGCGGTAGACAAAATGCCATTCTATCAGCGAATCCGACTGTGGAACGCCAGAACATCTGGGATTGATCACGTGACATTTCAACAGCGTTTGTCAATGCCATATATTTCGACGTTTTGACAATCGCCTCCGCCGCGCTACCGGTGATAAAATGTCACTTGTCTATAATCTCTGTGGGTCTAAAAAGGCCACTTTAGCAGAATCAGAAAGCACATCACGCTACCCGTCACTGTATTTTTTTTGTTGTGTGTTGTGTGGTTTATATTATGATTCTAATATGATTCTGCTGAAGTGGCCTTTTTATCTCATCTCACCGAGAAAACTTAGTGAGACGAGGGACACTACTGGTTGGAGACGGAAAAAGAGTTCTTTTCAGAATTTGGGGGAAGCCTCCGTCAAGCAATGGAACTATACGTGGATAACATCTTTGCTCCAAATTTGTTCATGAATGAATGAAGCAGTTATTTTACCTCTGGATTCTCTATGGCGGTGATGGTGACCGCGGGCCGTACCTCGCGGACGGTATCCTAAAATAGAAAAAATGGTCTATAATTAATGAAAATTCGTCAAGAGAATTTTTTTGTTTGTTTTAACATTCAACATAACAGCAAAACGATGATGGAAAAGGCCGGATGCTTATTTTCATATTCATTTAACAAAACAATACAAGGATTTTTACTGTAACCGCACTTCGTCGATTAACACCCCGGCTTCCAAAGCCTGTGTGGAACTCTCTGCCGGCTTTTACATATTTTCTCTACTACAGCCAATAGTTCAAGAGTGAACAGGTATCCTCTGACCTCGCTCGCTCCATCGTAGATCTCCCCCATCGCTTATTACCATCGGGCGAGATCGAGTTCAAGAGTAGCATTTTTTTGCAAATCTTTTGTCGCCCGCATGAATTTTGAAGTTATCCAAATGGAACCAACTCCATGGATGAAAATTCTGTGTCCTATTCCAGGACATGGTCTATACCTGTTCCAAGTTGCATATAAATCCGTGAGCCGTTAAGACGTGAAGAGGTGAAATACGAAAGTTATCCCAGTGGAACAAACTCCCCGGATGAAAATTCTGTGTCCAATTCTAGGACATGAAAGAAAGAAAAATAGTTCATGGTCTATCCCTGTTCCAAGTTGCATATTATATGAATCCGTGAGCCGTTAAGACGTGAAGAGGTGAAATTCGAAAGTTTTCCCAATGGTACAAACTCCCTGGATGAAAATTCTGTCCCATTCAAGGACATGGTATATTCCTGTTCCAAGTTGCATATTAATCCGTGGGCCGTTAAGACGTGAAATTCGAAAGCTATCCCAATGGAACAAATTCCCTGGATGAAATATCTATGTCCCATTCCAGGACATGGTATGTCGCTGTTCCAAGTTGCTTCTAAATCCGTGGACCATTAAGAAATGAAGACTTAATAGACAAACAAAGTTCCTTTCTCATTTATTGATACGGATTGCATGATCACATCGGATATTGGTTATACCTGTAGGTACTATACACGAAAGCAGGGATCTCGACTAACTCTATCAATAAAATATTGTTTTCAAAGGATAAATATATTGAGCCTGAGCTCCAAAGGAAAACTTTTACAGAACCCCTCAATCGAACAAACCAAATTCAGACCTCAGTATTTGAATTCTGTTCTAATGATATTTTTTAAATCTCCTAAGGCTTTTATCACTAAGGCTATACATCCATAGAGGATGGTATTATAGTACTATACGAGCATGATAATGACGTAATATAGTTATTTACCTGACGGGGTGTTCTCCGCGGGGCAGAATTGTCGACGGTTGTGACGCTGATCCCGGGTGGCAATTGTCGGAGTATTGCCTAAGACAAGGAAAAAATGTAAATAATGACGAACTCTTAGGTTTCCACTTATTTTAACGATGACGCACTTTTTACCAACGCGCGCTTAGTGTCCTCTAAATGATCAATAAAAAGCTCTGCGTCTGAAGCACTTTAGGGCGCATCATCTGCCATCGAAGGCGCTTTAAAAAAAAGGCCGTGTGCACGCCCTTAGGTTTGAGGTGACCGATAATATCAGAGCCACGTCTACACAGCTTACTTTCTTAGCGATGTGGTTGCATCAGTTAAAGCTAAGATCGCGTCATGGCATTTCTTCATTTCCACAGCGGAATGTGGCCGTTTTCTTAAGTGCTACGACGATGCAAAATTCGCAATGTGGAGTTTTGGAACAAGCCAAATCGCGTTGTGCGCTGTTTTTTCGCTCAATGAGTGTTTTCGGTCTTTGGGCGTAACATACATAAATAGTTCGGTACGTATATAGATATAGGTTGGCCATGTCACTTTTTAACCGATTTCCTAAAAAGGAGGGATCTCAATACGGTAGTTATTTCTTTATACATTTAATTATTTAAATAATTATATTTGACCAGCCAATTTTTAGTGGGACTTTGTAAAGAAGTTGTAATGTAACATTAGGTTTATCTTGTCTGACATAAAAGATTATTGGTATTACAACTGATAATTCTCTTGAATTCAGAATGCAAACATAACATCCTTTTCGTTTGACATACGTTAAGATTTTTTTTTGTTTTAAAGTTTTTTATATTCAATGTTTATTCTATTTTTAAACTTAATTTACCTAATAGTTACTACTACCTCACTACATCTTATAATAAAATATCACATCGGTAGAAAGTAGCTAAGCACATCTCACTAATGTATTCAGATACACTCATTTCTCTTTTCTGATTCTTCATCAGACCCTGAACACACCTGAACTATTAATTGCGACCATTTAATTGAATACAAAAACGAAAAGTCTGCTGTAAGCGAGGATTTGGGTATCCTACAGATTTCAGGACTTGCTACAGCATCAGGTTAAGGTAACTGATAAACCCATAATAGAATAGAATAGAATACTCTTTATTATTTACACTATATAAGTTACAGAAAAGATAGATGAAGAAAATATTACATAGTGTGGCGGCCTTATCGCTAAAAGCGATCTGTTCAGTGAAACCATAACAGGAGTCTTAACACCATACCTTTGCTGTAACTTAGTGAGGAGTTGGGGATTCTACAGACCTCAGGTCATGCTGCAGCATCAGGTCAATGTAACCATGTTCTTGCAATATCATTGAAGTAACAGAATACCATAATATTTAGAAATCAATAGTTGTTCATATTCCTTCATCAACTAGAAAATTTCTTGAATCATTGCATTCTTAGCTATGATTAGAGAAAATTGATTATGAAGGAGTGTGTTCTTACACTCCTTGTTAAATTATCTTTCAAATAACAAAACCGCATACAAATTGGTTCACCCGTTTAACAGCTACGGTGCCACAGATAGCCAGACAGACAGACATAGCGGTCAAACTTAAAACACCCCTCTTTTCTGGTCGGGAGTTAAAAAGTAGACAATATTTCAGACTATAGCTGTGCCAAAATTCATATATAGATCCATTCCAGCCGATTCGGGCGTATCCATCCAACCGAACTTTGGAAATGAAAAAAAAAATATATGGAAAATGATGCTTTTTTGACAGATTGCGACTGAGATGTGAACGCAAACTTGGCTTAAAAATAAGTAGAATTGGACCTCAGTTAACATTGCTTTTTACCTCAGTGCTTCTGTCGAGTGAGGCAGAATTATCGACGGCAGTTATCGGGACCACCTCCGTGCCTTGCCTGGCGCTCTGTAGGCAAGATTTCTCATTAGTTCTTGTTTCACTACGTCTTTTTCAAAACTATTTTGGAGAGCTACCTGTCTAAACGAATGCAGCTGAATACATATAGGTACTTTACATGGAGAGAATGCCTATCTGATCTCCGCGAACTCGGAAACTGGCTAAAACTAGTACGATACCCCCTTGCCAAGACTGGTGCGATTCTCTGCCTTCTAACTGCCTGTAACGACTGTCAATGATCAGTGCTTTCCGAGGCAAAAAGGTAACTTGGAATGTATAATGAGATCAGTCCACCCATCTAGGGACTGACCTCAGCAAACGTAGCTTCACCTCAATATTAGACCCGTGCGGCTCTTATTATTTAGTCACGAACTCCTCATGGTCCACTACATAATATTGGTTTTAAGGAACGACACCAGTTGCCGCCCTTTTGGCAAGAGTTCCTCCACGTCCAAAATTATGACGTCATCATGACGTGAAAATATGAATGGACTTTTTCAGTTGCCTGGAGTTGACGTTTCAACGCTGACCCGAGTACACGTCATTCCAGAAACCCTCATGAATGAGAATATTCGATTCGGAAGAGCATGTAATTGATTTTTTAAAAACTGCAAAAGTTAAACACAGTTAATTGAAAAAAGAAAAAGGGGTAGTTTTTTTTCATTCAAATATCTCGAAATCCAATTAAGATTTTTGAAATCTAGAAAAAGATTCGAAAAGAGGAGGTAATTTCCTAATAAATAAATTCTTATTCCCGAAACTATAGGACCAATAATTATAATTTTCCCAGAGAGGTAAAAATACCTCCGAAAACGGGTACTCTGGCTTCCGAAAATTGATTTAAACATTACGATAGTCTGTTTTTTAATTTCGGAGACTAAATTGACAAGTGCAAATGGCAAACTGACATAGATTTCAAAAGCATTTAAGTCAGTTTTGACATATGCAGTTGTCAATTTATTGTCAGAGATTAAAAAAACAGACATTATATAGATGCACAATAATCCGCCAGCAGTTTTTTAATCATGACTTTTAAATTATTTAGATAACAGTTAACTAACAGTTGTCTTCTTGGCTTGGCTTTTGTGCGTAGCTTGAGCATGAACATTGCAATTGTGACAATAATTGCTAATAACCTGACAATTGTTATAAATCTGAGATTTTTTTCTTCAATGGTGCTTCGATTCTTAAAAGGCGTCTGAATATATCCCAAAATATAAAACAAAAAAAAAAAAAAAAAAACGTTTTTATTAACAATCTTCCGGATCGAATGACACCTCATTCATATTTTTCTGAGACTGCTGAAAAAAAAGGGGAAAAAGCTTTTTGCGTAGCTGGCGGCATCTACTTTACATCAATCACTGATTCGATACCAACAACTGCACCAGACTGCTTGAAGTGAATTTATTTTAATTTTTTTTTTTTTATTTTTTTTTTTTTTTTCGGTATTCGAGCTTTATTGTTTCGAAAAAAAAAAAAACAATATTTTTATACTAATTTTGATATTGTGCCTTGACTGTATCAGCTACAGAACACCACCCATAAATATGACGACGCACTTCTCGAACACCTGTATACGTTGAAGCGCCGTATTCACCCCAACAGTTCCAAATAACTGGGAAGCTGAAGTAGAGAGTGAACCGATACTCGTTATGATGGAACATTTACCAATGTCAACACGTAATTTTGTCAGCGTAACAAGCAATTATTTCTGTCTAACCCGAGTGTCGAACCAACGTGAGTCTGTATAGGTTGAATATTTTTAACTACCTTTATGCAAGGGCTTGAATTAGCAGCAGCCTCATAAATCCTCATGAAGACGGAAAACAACACGATAGCAAAAATGTAACTAAGTTTTATTAGAACATCTTAATTCTAGATTCAGGCAAACAATGAAGTGTGAAGTAGTGTTAGCTTAATAAAATTCTAAGTATAACTGCAAAACAGCCATACGAAAAGTTTCAAAAATGTTAGACCATTTACGTTGTCGCTTAAATATTTAGTAAACAATCATGAAATATTTTTTAAAAACTTTCATCAGCAAAGTTATAAAGTTTCAAAGATTACAATTAGAAAGAGTAGTTCGATATTAACTTTGACATCAAAGTCAAGTTTTTCGAGCTATTTTGATTCTATTTCCACTTTTAGTATTATATTTAGTATATTTTCAGATAAACTGTATAGATAACAAGCAGAATAAAAGCGCCCGAAAAAAAAGGAACAATTTCAAAGAAATGAACCATGGCAACTGAAAAATGACCAGTCCCAACTGACGGCGCCATTTTGAAGGGAGCCAAACGAACGCATACGGCACCATCGGCTCGACTGTTGAGTGAGCATGACACTCCCAACCGCCAAGGCACATTCAAGTCAAAAACAAACCTAAAACGGATGGTAAGTTTAAGTTAAAGGTACACAGTACTTACACATGTGCCGTTAATGGATGGAATTATACAAAGCTAAATTACTTGAGTCTGTACAACGTAACAGTGTTACATTAAGCCTTTATTCTGTTACTACTTCTCCGCTTCTATTGGTCTGAGCGTGATGATAATTATATAACCTATGACACCTCGATAAATGGGCTTACACTGAAAGAATTTTTCAAATCGGTCCAATAGTTCCTGAGATTAGCGCGTTCTTTCATGCATATTCCCTATTATGAGTCTACACTAACGGCCGTTATACACCTAGGTTCAGAAAGGTTTAAGAAAAAATAGCACTATTCGATACACATGCACGAAGTTTGTCACTGAAGCCGAGGCATGATTATGGAGCCGAGAGCACTATATTGGTAGCAATGATAAAAATAAACATTGTTTCCAATGAATCTAGGGTAAACACGTCAAGTGCATCATTCGATTACAACAGGTGCTTGGTTGTTGGTAGTATGAAGGAAACAATGTATTGTGGTGACAGCTAGACGCGCCGCCGCGCGGGAAATGCCAATGGAACATTACAAGGACAATGTCAAGGCTACGGCATGTATTATGTATTCATGTGACTGCCTATACTAGAAAGGTTTAGGCAGTCAGATAAAGGTCTTAGTCTTGATGTCTTTTTATTTGAAATTCAGAAAATAAAATGCAATTAAAGACCAACATAAGGCACTAAGCTCGCGTCTCTACAATAAAATAAACACAAAACTGGATATTTACACCCTCACCAAATTCCATGTAAAAACTAGGATTAGCAAGTGGTTGCAGCAGTTAACATATGAAGCGACTGAAGATCTTCTTACTGTTATCAATTAACTTCATCGCTTTTTTGTAGTACTTTTAGTATAAAATAAGAAAAAACACTATGTTATACGATCCAACTTGTTACAATATACCCTAATTTTTGTGAATTAGCGTTGGTAAGACATGGCCATTTTGGGAGGAATCAATAGTCCCACAAAATACAGGCATTCCTTGCATATAGTTTGGGGGTCTATGGTCTCAATTCTAACCATATCCATAGACTAAAATACTCAACCAATTTGTACAAAAGACTTATGTATCCATTCAATTCTAGATTATTTAGCTCTTGTATGTAATTTTAAAGTTATTGGATCAATATTTTTTTTTTGAACATAAATACAACAATAACGATTACAAAATCAATTGAACCATTTGCAAGCATTTAAAAGTCACATCAAGCTCACTTCACCCAAGCCTTCACTTCAACGTTTTTACAGAATCGACCGGCAGAAACATATCGAATTATTTCCGGCGTTAGAATTGTGAGCGGTTAGGATTAAAAAATACCAGGAGAACAATACATGTCGAAGTTTGTCGGTGCTGAAGCCTTTGCGGAATCCGGCTTGTTCGGGAGGCTGAAGTCGTCAAACCTGCGCGCGAGACGGTACAAACATTAAAGCGACAAGTAGTCTTGGTTTATTAAAACCTTTAATTTTTAGTTATTTCCTATTACAAAAGCGAATAGCTTATAATTAAGTAGAGGTGATATACCTATATTATACTAGACCCCGGCGGAACACAAACGCTTCAAAAGTGTTCTTAAATAAACACTGATGGTACGACGAAAGAACAACAATGAAAATAACACACTGCTGCAGTGACAATCGAAGGCAGTGTCATGAAACAGGGCTGCAGCTCAATCAATAAACACTGAATTATAGAAAACATTGATGCTACCTATTTTTACTCGTCGTACAATGAAAAGTTCATTACAGATTCCTATGAAATTGATATTTAAATAAAGCGAGGAAAATGCAATAAAGCAGCCGACAGTTGTTTAATTAAAAGACGTTGCCATTACACGGAAAAATTCATGGACTCAGTTACAATGTATGTAAGTTATACTCCAAATTAAGCGACATCAAAGGTCGAGGTGAATATTTTTACTAACGTTAAGTTCATATTGTATTAGGACAAAAAATTCGTAAAATACATCATTTTCGACCATACATCCCTATTTGCAATTATATCAATAGCGACCTACTTTCTATCATTAGCCCTATCATTAACCTACACGCAATCCGCTTTCTTTGGTCTATTGCTGCCCTTATATCTATAGCCATTCTCATTCATACACAAATATTTTCTCGAGTGGAACGTGAAGAAAGTTTCATTGCCACCTCTATGGTGCCGCATAGGTACAACAGCTCGTGGGACGAAGCAAGGCGTCAGCGGCACCTATGATAGGCAGCACAGTTGTCATCAAACTGATTTAAAAAATAATTTTATTTATTAGCTACACCCCAATTTGCAAGAATTGGTACACAATTGATGTTGATATGATTTATATAATGTCGTGCGATAGCTAAACATAATTTGGGAAAACGTAAACAGCTATTAACTATCTAATGACATATTGGTTATATGTAGTTATCTAATGTAACAATTGATTAGCAAATGTCTTATTTACTAGACAAGGGGTGTGGGTACAGGTGAGGTACTAAGAGAGCGTACAATTATATAACATAAAGACCGAAATTTCAAAATGGCCACCGTGGCGTCCGCGGCACCAGAGTAAGAATTGACCCGAGCGCCACGTAAGCGTCCTTGTCACTGAAAGTGTTAAGAGGAAACATGGGCGGCGAGACTTTGTGTGTTAAAAAGTCATAATTCGAGGTTCGGCTCTCGACTGTTTTCTCCTCCAATATTATACCGATTTAAGAGATATTTCACAAACTGAATACGAAGGATATATATACTGTGTCCCTGACAAAAAAAAAAGAATTAGCAAAATCGGTCCAGCCGTTCACGCGTGATGCCGTGATCAAGGGAAATAAGGATTCATTTATATCTATATATATATATATATATATATATATATATATATATATATATATATATATATATATATATATAGATATTATGGCAAAATGGGCAAGCAGATCTCACATGTCTGCCCACATTGCCCACCCACCCTCACAAAAAAGGAGCAATGTTATATTCCTATTATAGCAGCACCTCGCTAGCCGATATTATAAAATAGAAATCCTGGAAATTACTCAAAAATCGCTGCACCGAATCTGCAGCTTTCGAAAAAAAAAAAAAAAAAGGATACATCTGTGAAAGGTTTTGCTCGGGGAAATTCATTCAACCATGACGAGTGACTGTGTGTTCTACAGATACAATTCTTGGTATTTTTCAAACTGTTGGAAAATTGAAGAGCCAACAGCGATAGTTGAACGAGTTAGATTCGAGTAACAATAGTACAATAGTAGTACATCTGAGGGCCTAGACGAATATGTTTGACTTATAGTAACGTAACGTAAAATTGTACCATAGCTACAATACTCGTTTTGCACATAATATTTATTTGATTTAGATACTTAACTCATGTTTTTAATGATATAAATTGTGTTTGTCCCATAGAATTAAACCAAAATACTATGGGGTTGTAGTTTTTCACATTCAAAATTCACTTACGTTAACGTTACTATGTCAAAATATTCGTGCTAGGCCCTCAGTGCCTGCTCTATCTGAAAGAAATGTGTAGGTAGTGAAGACACTATAATAATAAGACGTGATAGTTATATGGCACGACAATGATTTAAACTTAAATATCCGTACCAGTTCTGATTCACCAACATAGTGGTTAACTTAGACCGGTCTTTGACGAGAGCTATGTAGGCAATAGCGATGCTAAAAATATATTATGCTATTTATATTAGTCCGTGCGTTAGATTATATCGAAAAATATTGGCCCGTATTTTTTGCTTTATTGAATCAACAAAAATAGACAAAGATAAAACGCATCAAAGATCAAGAGTGGGGGCTAGTGACGTCACTCTTTTGTAAAAACGTACTTACATGTGACGTCACACGAGTTTTCAACGCACTATCGGTATTTTTTTTACGTAAAACTTAAAAAAAATGTTGGACACGATTTTTTTCATGTCTATCTGACGGACTAATTTATAGATTTTTTTAGTCATCTACCCCATTAGAACCTTTTTTTTATGAATAAATCAGATTATGTTTATAATATGAGTTTTAAAGAGGCTTATAACATTGGTTGCGGTTGGAGTGCTAAGATCCAACTTACACTCTGTAGCCGGAGGCGAATCCGCGCGGTCTATTCTGTAAAAATCTTTAGCTTGAAGTGAACTAAACATTCGACCTTGAGTTTAAACAGGGCTTTTCAGAAGTGCGTGGTCATAAGGGAGATCTTGGGTATCTGATATACATTAGGGAAAAAATAGCAAAACAAAAAAGTTACTTAAAAATCGACCCCAAAAAACGACTAAAAAGTGCCGAACAAAAGACTTCTCAAGCAGTCTGACAGTTGACATCAAATCTGTGATTGAACTAAATTAAATGCCATCAACTGTAACAAACTGCTTGAAAAGTCATTTGCGAACCTTTTTTTTAATCGTATTTTGTGGTCTTTTTTTTAAGCTTGGATTTGTTTTGCTAATTTTTCTCTCTAAGGTACCCAACAACACCCTTAAATAACTACCACGCAATTCTGGAACACCTCTATGTTGACAGCTCACTGCACTCAGTTTTCCCAGTGAATGTTTAATAGAATAACCCTACAGTACCTCTACAGAGCTTATCACACGCACTTGCACGATTCATAAACAGCGGTAATGAATTCAATTCGGCTATCCATTATTTTACTGGATGTCCATCAACGCAGCGACGGTGAGTTTGATAATTAGGATTGTGCAAGTATGGTGGCAAATTGATGGTGACGAATGAGATTAGTTGGAGCTAAAAGCAATGGCCGCGGACTAGTGTTGCGGAGCTTTCAAGAGAATCATGTACATTATTCGATAGAGAAGTCTAACCAAGTTAAATGGAACAATGATTTGGTTTTGGACGATATCGCCATTTTTATACTTCAATTTATAAAAAAAGTTATTTATAAAAAAAACCGGGTTCACCTATCCTACGCCTTAGTAGGATTTATTCCCATTTTATTTAGAGGAGCTCGTGGCTAAATAATAACTGCCGCACGGGTCGATTTTCCAGGCAAGGCAATGCTTGCCTAGGTCGATTTGGGGAAAGCGACCATCTTAGCATTTCGAAATTACGTTTAAGCCGTTGGTACCAGCTGTTGTCATTTGTAGATCTGTGGCAGTCGTTACCGATTTTCAGAAGACAGAAAATCTGATACCAGTCTTGCCAAGAAGTAGCGTGTTACCCAGTGTTTTCGTTGTGGAGGTCTGGTAGGCAGCCGCTCCACGTAAAATTTTGGTATTCGGCTGAATCCGTTTATACAGGGAGCCGACCCCAATATAGTTAGGAAAGGCTAGGCAGATGATGACCAAAGCTAATACGTATAAATTAATGCGACCGCAAAAAAAAAAGTTTTAAATTATTATTTTAAGTGTTTTTAGGATTTGTTATAGATAGAGAATTAGTACAACATTCCTTTTTAGTTCTGGATTGCTGAGTTTCTGGACCCAACCAATAAAAAGCGCGAAAACTGCTGCTTACAGAAATTGTCAACTAATCATACTATTTTATGTTCGCTGGACAATCAGAATCGGAGGCCTTTGCTGTTTTTACTTTATAGTGTTCTTAGACAAAACTTATTGGCGCGGATCGAACTGACAGTATTACACTACCAAACCAAGGCTTAAATTCAAATTTGGTCCTAAATACAGATCCAGGCCTAGGATAGGGTTAGGATAAGATTTGTTGCAATACATTTGCGTGCTATTTTTTTTGCTACGCCAGTCATAACAAAATAGCACTTGTAAAATTTATATGTTAATTTTAAATCATATTTTTATTATTTATAAATAGTTGTCAGAGTGCCCCAGTAGGTACATAGGTAATAAATTAACGAGTTTTTTAAGTAAAGTTAGAAAAAAAGTTCAAAATGATTAGAGCAGAGCGGTGTCGGTGTCGTTTGCTAAGGGACGAAATGTAAGAAACGTTAGATGGTCCACGTAAGTTATCGTGTGTCAGATGATACGACTAAAACCTGCCAAGTGCGAGTCGGACTCGCATACGAAGGGTTCCGTAAGTACCATAAACCTTAATTTTATTACTTTTTACTATAGCGGCAAAAGAACTACACAATCTATGAAAATTTTAACTGACTGCCTATTACGTTTCTTGACATACAGCCCGCTGACAGACAGACGGACAGACGGACGGACGGACAGCAGAGGCTTAGTAATAGGGTTCCGTTGGTTACGGAACCGAAAAGTAAGGAAGAAAAGATCTTGCGCTCACAGCACATAACATAGGGTGAAGATAATGATGGACAGATATAATGACATGCTATAGTTAGACATTCCGCAATTTTGCAAAAATGTTAATTTCAAACATTAACACAATTTCAAAATTTATAGCTTTATTCATAAAAACTTTTTAACAATTTCTTTAGGGTATGTAATGATTCATTTTAACGTTGGCAGAGAGTACCTGGGGGTACAGGCATTTTCTTCCAGTCACCAAAATTTAAAATCTGCTAAGTAATACTTAAACTAAGCATATGGTTAAAAAGTTTTTATGAATACGCCTATTTGTTTATAAACATGGGAAAAAAACAACTAGAACGTACCTTTGGTCTTACTCGAGCTTTTTCTGCATGTGGCCTTTTACTGAAAACACACAAAAATATAATTTAAGGAAACATTTTTACAAGTTTTATTTTTCAGTTTAAACATAATATCCAACATAAATGTAGATCGTAAAAAACAAAAATAGTCATTAAAAAAAAACTCGCCAAAAAAGCAGTCAGATTTCGTAGTTTGTTAAAATAATATTTTTCTATTTTCAAAATTAAATTTTTATTTTATTCGACCGTTAAACTAATTTTTTGGGTGATCATTTTTGGCATAAATGGACAAAAACTATTTTTTAGTTTGCAAATGCATTTATAATTCGACAGCACTGGTAGTTCCTCAAAAATCTAGCTATGATAGGCAGATAAAGTCGCACGATAAAAAGTGAGCTGCAGCACATTGTAACTAAATAAACCACCAAATACATCAATAAATGAAAAAGACTCTGCATTCGATATTCATCAAAAGTTACAAAATATTCAAATCAAGCAAAAAAAAAAACAAATAAAAAAAAATGACGTACACAATAAACACACAGAAGCAATAAAAAGTTGTATGTACTATATTTCAAATAGGGGATATGACAGTATCTTGAATTCGCCTTGCATGGTTTCACTTTTCAAATAAAATCGAGATAAAAAAAAAGTATTGTAGCAACGCGCCGCGGAGTGTCTCACGCTAGGGCGTTTGTTAACGCACAACCACCCTTAGCCGCGACCACAGCGTCACTGCTGGATGCTAGCCGACCCTTGACCAGCGGCTACGTACAACAATTAGTGAGGTGCAACGTTAAAGTATGAGGAGCTCGTGGCTAGATAATAACAGCCGCACGGGTCGATCTTCAAGGTTAAGCAACGCTTGCCAAGGTTGGTCTGTGGATGGGTGACCATCTTAACATAGCGAGTTTCCTCCGTGCCTCGGAAAGCACGTTAAGCCGTTGGTCCCGGCTGTCATTTGTAGATCTTTGGCAGTCGTTACGGATAGTCAGAAGCCAGTAAATCTGACACCAGTCTTGCCATGAAGTACCGTGTTACCCAGTTACTGGGTTGTGGAGGTCTGGTAGGCAGCCGCTCCGCGTAAAATACTGGTATTCAGCTAAATCTGGTTTGACTGGAAGCCGACCCCAATATAGTTGGGAAAAAGGCTAGGCAGATGATGAACGTTAAAGTATATATCCTCGGATACGGATAAATTTGTATCTAGATGCATGCGAATATGGATGCGGACCTAAACCGCAACCAAATTACTATTAGTCCTCATTAATTGATATTGTCATCATAATCATTTATTCATTCATATTGCATGCCGTTTGAAACAATTTCAATTGAAAATTCCAAGTCCTACCGAAATTATGATAGTTAAAAGCGTTTGCATCGAGCTTGGGCTGGTTTAAAAGACCGGAACAAGATCCGCCAAAAGAATAAGGGGTCTTTCCTACGGATATCCGTGGATTCGTCTATCACATAAGTACATCACTAAATTACGAATACAACATGGTATGCGTTGCGTTGAATACGAACTCGAATAGTTTGACAATGCAATTTGATTTCAAGAATTTCATCAGCTTTGTTGTTCTGGTTAATATTCGAACGAATTCGTTGCAATGTTCAATTGAATTACCAGAACATGTTCAAGTGGTTAAAACAGACAGGATGATGATTTTCTGATTCCGTGATTTGAACCATGTTGTGTTTTTTTTTTTTGCAATAAGTTTACAATGTATATACTCGTATATATATCTAGTTTAACAGACTTCTAAACAACGTGTTACTTTTCAATTTATCGGATAATTTTTGTTTTTTCCGTTCGAATTCCTCTTACCATGCCCCCGGCTGCCATTTGTAAATATTTGGCAGTCGTTACAGATTTTCAGTAATTGCCTCCGTGGTCTAGTGTTTAAGGCGTTTGTCTTGTGACCCGGTGGTCGTGGATTCGATTCCCACGGGAAGCATACTTTGTAAAGTTGTTTCCAGTTTGGCTAGGACATTGCAGGTTTGAATCACCTGACTGTCTGATAACAAGAAGATTCCGTGCTTCGGAAAGCACGCCGGTGCCAGCCGGCGGCCGGTACAAGTCGGTGGCCCCGGCCGCACACTGGTGGTCGTCAAATAAACTATCTCAAGAGGCCCTTGAGGCGGTTTAGAAACTCTGACACTAGGATGTTTGGGGTCGTTAGACCTTACTGCCCACACGATAAGAAGATGTAACAAGAAGTACCGTGTTACCCCGTTACTGGGTTGTGGTAGTCAGATAGGTAGTCGCTCCACGTAAAATACTGGTATTCATCTGAATCCTGTTCGACTGGAAGCCGATCCCAATATAATAGAGAATATAATTCCATAACAAATCCTTACAAGCACTATAATTTATCTTTTCCATTACAAGTTTTATACGTAAAACGGGGGTTATTTTACTGGTGCAGGGCTTGCTTCCGGGACCTCACGGTATCAAAAATACTGAGTCATCCCGGTACTAGCGTGAGTCCTAGTCCCACTTATTTGTTCTATCAAATAAGTGGTGCGGGTAATGAAAATCGCGCGGGCGAACTAGCAACATCGCATATGTGGGTTTATAGCACTTCTTAACCGGTGGTCCATGGTAGCACCTGAAGTGGTCCCTCCTATAGTCTGACATTTTCGCACAGCCTGAATAAATAAATCATAGATTTTTAGAACGAAGGGCAATATTTCTCTCTATTATTAGATTCTAAATTGCTACGCCTTCCCACTCTTTATTTTCATCGATATATCAATGCGAATAGTATAGAGGTTCTCGACATGCGTTTATAATTCAGGTTCGCAGATACGGGTTCCATGACAAAATGCCAAACCATTCTCCAATAAGTTGTTGGTCCATGGTTAGACAGAAATTTGGTTAAGTGGTCCTTTATAACTTAATAGAGAATAAGAACCACAGGTTTCATTAAAAAAAAAAAAAAATGATGATATTCTTCTTTCTTCACTTACAAGTTCTCGCTCAGCACAATTATACTGTATCAATGTAATATTAGACTATTGTTTACTGTGTTGTGTCTGTGTCGTACAAATATTTTCTATTTTGTTCTATTAGACTCTCAACTCGTATTTAAATTCATTGCGAAAAAATTCAGCATAAAGTGGCCAGCGACCGTAAACTAGCATGATTGGCTGTTGTCGTCACTCAGCCAATCACAACAATTTAAGTGCGTTTAACCATTTCTTGTGACACATTAATTTTGACACATTTAGTTTCCTATATAAATAGAAAGAAGTGCAAAAGGAAAATCAATGTCTATGTTCTTTAATCTTTGTGTCATACAAATTTATAGGGAAAATAAACGTTCGCTTTGCATTAATTATTCGCCTGTTGCTGTCACGCTAGCAGAATTATTTTCCAAGTCCTACTAAGACACGTATACCAACTTATGCAGCTATGTTTATTCATACTTCTAAATCTTTGGGCTTCTCAAGTTGTAAACTACCTCTGACGATGGTAGTGCACCCCACCAGCCCATCCTATATACATTCTATTGTCTAGATTATACTAAGTGTGTCTATATCGACTGTGTGTCTGCATGGTTTAAAAACCGAAGAGCAACCTTTTCGTGTTAGATTTTTCATTTTAAACCTTACGAACCTAACCTATCACTATTTTACACAAAGAAAATACGAAACTGTACTTCAGTTCATGATCTTAACGATGATTCTATTGCCTACTTTTATTATGGTATGTATATATGTAAAGAGTTTACATACTGGTATTCAGCTAAATACGGTTTGACTGGAAGCCGACCCCAATATAGTTGGGAAAAGGCTAGGCAGATGATGATGATGTTTATGTATAAAGAGAAAGCTTACTGAAGCTGCATTGCTACTTTTCGTCAAGAATGCACTTTTCCTTTGAATTAGGCCCTAGTCTGTAGCTGCATAAAGAATATTTGTTGTAACTGACTTGTCTCAGTAGGAAATTGACTTGTTTCTGTATTCAAATTCAAACTCTTTTTTCGACAATACGGGCCAATATATTTTATTTTTTGGTGCAACTGTAGCCAAGTGCAATTTTTTTTTCTATTCTTTATAGGAAAATCATTTAAAACATTGCAACTAAGGTAAGCTTCCCAACAAAAACAAAAACCATTCAAATGCATCATAAATACAAACATACGATATTATGCCATTATTACAGGGCAGGGAATGTCCAGACATGCCCTGGCCTATAATAATGGCACGGCTCAGTCGTTGAAATGCAAAATGATAGAACTTCCATTATATCAATTTACCATTGATTTGTTTTGTAATCTTGGGAACTTGACAAATTGCTTGCAACTGTTCAAGAACAAAGAATTTGTTACAGTTGTAAATTAAAGATATCGAACAATTTACCTAATCATAAAACTATTCAAAATTAACCCTCCACGAACCAAAGGTCAAAAACGAAAAATGACCAGTGGGTTGCAAATTGTCAAAAGAGCAGAATGTCAAAAATTCTACTTCAACGCATTAACTGTGTTCTGACTCATTACTCGAAGTGGGAAAAGAAAAAAAAAACCGGTCAACAGCTAGCCGGACTCGAGCACCAAGGGTTCCTTATCATCACATAAAACGTGAAATGTTTTTAAATTTTCATCGGCTAGGCCTATATTCGTCAGAGAATTTTAATACTGCGGTGTATATTGCAGTTTTAGATCAGCGCCATCTTTTCACCGATAGTGGAACTAATGTAATTTTTGTGGATTTCTGAAAAAGGGTGCATTTGAGAGACATCGTATTATTTTTCCTGTTATCTTTACATAAACTTCTATCACATATAATCATTTAAAAATTTTCTCTATGCAAATTTCGGACTAAAGGAATGGGGGAATGGTCAAAATTTTTATATTTTCCGTCAAGTCGAAAACGACGCGTCAAAAACAAAATTTGAGAATGTGCAAATAGCTCGACCACAGCATCGCTTACCAACAGGTGAGACACTATCTCACCACTTTGGCACCATTTGACCACTGTCAAACGCGTGCCTATCAATAGTAAAAAAGCTCTCTTTCATATGTTAGCCTACATGCTCTAATAGCCTCACTTCGAATTTTTAAGAACCCATTTCAGTACAAAAAAATGTGATATAATTTATATTATTTGAAAAATAGTTGAGCAAACGTCATCTAAAATCTTTCTCGTTTATAATATTTTTTTTTTTTGTAATGGGTTTGCTCTTGACTCTAGTCTATGTCAGAGATGACAGAGACAAAGTCTACGATGGAGCGAGCCTACCCAGAAGGAGCCTGTTCACTCTAACTTTGAAGAGATTAGGGTTGTAAGCTTTCGGAAACACAGACGCTGGCAGAGAGTTCCACTCCTTTGCTGTGCGCATTATAAAAGACGTTTGAAAACGCTTAGTGCGAATTGGTGGAATAGCCACAAGGTAGGGATGGTAAGATGCAGTGCGTCTGGATGTCCGATGGTAGAAGGGGGCCGGTGGAATGAGGTTGTGGAGTTCTTGGGCACACTCACCGAAGTACAATCTGTAGAAGACCGACAAGCAGGCAACCTTACGGCGATGAGCCAAGCTATGTAGCTTGGCATCCACCAGTTTTACGTCGCCGATGAGCCTCTTAGCTCTGCGTTCCACCGAGTCGAGCGCGGCAAGCTGATACTTAGCTGAGCCATCCCAAAGGAGGCTACAATACTCCATGCAGGATCGGACTTGTGCTTTGTATAGTGTTAAAAGCTGTCCAGGCCTAAAGTATCGCTTCACCCTATTTAGGATGTCCAGCTTTTGGCCGTGTTTGGGCTTTGTACTCGATGGTGGCCCCGAAGTTGAAACTGGATGTCAACTCCATGCCTAGGAGCTCGAGCCGATCAGTCACAGGAACAGATGCACCCCGAAAAGTCCGACTCCTTTTTGCGGTAAAAAGACACGACTGTGTTTTGGTGGCGTTAAAAGTGACCAAATTGTCATCACCCCACTGGGAGACAACGCTTAAGGTCAAATTTGTCCGCTCTACCATGGCCTCTCTCAAGGAACAAACTTCAACCCCACTGGTTGTTGCGTTGGACAAGTATCTCTCTGAAACCGTACTGTCATCTGCGTTCCCAATAAGACCAGGCTGAAGTAGGTCATTGATGTGCAGCAGGAAAAGAGTTAGATATTAGTGTAGATGGAAAGCGTTCGGTGAGGTGACGTGACGTGACGATAACGCAAAATCAAAGTTCTTTCCTCACCCAAAAAGTGCTCAACACGTCTAAAGAAATTTTACGCTCAACGAGCGTATTGAGGTTTTCACTTCAAAAAATATGTATTTGAAATAGGTCAACATTTAAATTATTAACAACTAGTTGAACCGCGCTACTTCGTCTGCGTCACAATGTTCATTACTGTTCTGCTCCTATTGGTCTTAGCGTGATGATATATGTATAGCCTATCTCGCCTACCCTTCCTCGATAAATGGGCTATCTAACACTGAAAGAATTTTTCAAATCGGACCAGTAGTTCCTGAGATTAGCGCATTCAAGTAAACAAACAAACAAACTCTTCAGCTTTATATATTAGTATAGATAACTGTAATCTTAATCGTCTATTTTAAATGCTTTTGTAATTAATGTAAGTTTTGTAACAGATGTATGTTTTTAATCAGAGCCACGAAATCAACAAAATTCAGGCAATTCGTTTGTACTTTAATCTGAAATTCCTTAAATTGAAATAATCAAAAACAATATTAATATTATCTTAGCGTGATGATATATGTATAGCCTATCTCGCCTACCCTTCCTCGATAAATGGGCTATCTAACACTGAAATAATTTTTCAAATCGGACCAGTAGTTCCTGAGATTAGCGCGTTCAAGTAAACAAACAAACAAACTCTTCAGCTTTATATATTAGTATAGATAACTGTAATCTTAATCGTCTATTTTAAATGCTTTTGTAATTAATGTAAGTTTTGTAACAGATGTATGTTTTTAATCAGAGCCACGAAATCAACAAAATTCAGGCAATTCGTTTGTACTTTAATCTGAAATTCCTTAAATTGAAATAATCAAAAACAATATTAATATTATCTATAATCGCCTTTACAACCAAATACACACTAAACGTGCATCAAAATGAATATACTTGTTTACACAGTTGTAACAACATATAAAGTTGGTTAGTATCAGTAACTTTTCTACGAACAAAGTTATTTAGAAAAGCGGCTTTGGGGTCGGGATCGCAGCTTTCCGACTAAAATTCGAGTATAACTTCAGCAACATAAATAACGCTCTGTGAATGTTTCTAGTGTTACCAGTAATACGATTATATGTAAATTTCAAAATTTTCTAGCACACGGTCCTCAAACTACAGGTGAGACTTTTTTTTATTTGTTGGGTTTGCTCTTGACTCTAGTTTATGTCAGAGATGACAGAGACTACCATCACATAATTTGCCGACCCCGGACAAAATCTTCAATAATAATTTGGCTGAAATGAGTGAGTTCTTTCCCAGGACGCCACCAAAAAAATTCACCCTGTTAAATAAAACGTTATATTTTAATTAAATCATTAGCTTCCTTGCGATATAAACTTCAGCTATACTAATTCAATATTGACTCTCATCTTTTTTTTCTTTTTTACTCTTGATAAGCACGTCTTTGACCACTTTCTCACCTGTTGGTCAACGATAATGTGGTCGAAGATGGAGCACGCTTGCCTGGTTGCTATCAAGAAACACAGACTCCGGCAGGGAATCCCGCGTCTTAGTTGTTCCCACTATGAAATCCAATTAAATTATACACTCTTCTATTTCTCACGCATAAAATGGTTATAGAAATAACTAGGAACACTGTTCTATCGGCATCATGTTAAAAACAATTAAAATTATGTGTAAGTGTTTGTATTAGATATGAGCGCAGGGTGGCGCGCCACCGCCGCGGGTATGAACCGGCGCGTCGCCGTGAAGCATTTTTTTTTGTATTAAGGTTCATATTCGTACAAAGTATGCAAGCAGACGTTAACATAAAATTTTTACTAAAAAAGTTAATGATATAATTAACGACAGCCATGCCTAGGAAGAGATAGAGGCCTACTGCCGCGGTTGGTGCTAGCTGGCTCGTGACAAAAATATTTGGATTGGAAGGACTTGGGGAAGGCTTTTTCCCAGCAGTGGGACAGTATAGGCTAAATAAAACAAATGCTTACTGCATCCTGTGTAGCTCCATCTCTCTCAAATCAGGATCGTGACCGAATTAGTACGTCATAGTAGGGCTCAGACCTGTCAGTTTTGAGGTCTACCGCGATGTCAAGTCGATTGACCATATATCCAAGTAGGTAGGTACAGAGATTTCCATTGTACGTACTTATGCGGCGAAAATGAACGGCCAAACAGAAGATCAGCAAACTGAAATTAGGATAAATACTAGGCACGTCGAGAACTAAGCCAGCTGGATGTACATATATATACTCGAAATGGTTGTCAAATGCATTGGATAATCAAGCGAACTCGATAAAAAGCCGAGGGGTGAGCGAAGCGAGCTCGCTAATTTGACTACGCCGACTCGGATTAGATAGAGAATTTCTATTAATTATTCATGTCAAGTTCGGTAAAAGTTTCTCTGTCAACTAAAATTGTTACACCCTTGAGTAGATTACATATTTTGAATACTAGTGACTAAGGAATGCAATCCCGCGGATCCAGCATGAATTAACAATGCGTAATCCGCAAGATTTGCAAGATTTTATCTTTTCCAGCCTGAATTCGCATAACATCATGTAAGTAAGTCGTACAAAGTGGATGCCAACACCATCTTCAACTATTCAACAGCTGGCGGTAACACTTAGGCTTCTGCCTCGAGTTTTGCGGGCAGAGGGCGGTGGCGGCGACTGCGCGAGAACGGGGAGGGCAACGTACACCCGTTCTCGAAATCAGCGGGCAGATCGCGCGGCACAATAGCGGCGTAGTGTTGTGTTCGTGGTTGTGTCCTCGAGATATTTGTTTTATTCGCAAACGAAATGTCTAAACAACGGCGACAACATTTTTTTGATTCAAATTTATTCCTAACGCTCGATTTATTATGGGCAAAAGAAGAAAATAATTTGGACAACACTGCAATGCAGACGCGCGGGCGGTCACCGCTTAACGGGATTACACCGCCCGTTGCCCGCCCTCGCGCCGCTTTCGAGGGCCGGTCCATTTTATTTTACACATTAGATCCTGCCGCTCCCGCGCCCCCGCATTTTCAGCTGCTGACTGGCTACACGTGCAACAAAATCCGATCAAATGTAAAAGATGAAATTTTAAATACCTTATGTATACTCCGAAAACAATTTCAGAAGCAAGTGTCTAAATCTCATTAAATTTTTTTCAGACCTTGTTTCATGTGACATAATTTAGATTTTTGTCATTATTCTCGATCAAAATTTAATTATGCTATTTGTTTTTTCTAATTAAATTATATTGTTTCATTAACTGACTTAGAAAATAATGTTGTGGGCTAATTAATAATTTTAAAGTATTGTACAATCTTGCGGATCCGCGGGCCTGAATGGTCTCAATCTTGCGGATTTGCAAGTTTATCGTTTGGGTGCTGGATTGCATTCCCTACTAGTGACGAAACGATGACTATGAGGGACGAAAAAGCCGTGGTTATCATTATTGCGGCCTACAATAATTACGAATTATTTTTGCTAAGTTTTGTTTTAATTTATTTCTGCCTTTCAATCAATGGAGCTTCCCCGGACACAAAAAGCGGACCCACTTTGAAAACCCCGTCCGGACGCTCCCAGGCCTCTCTTATTATCTCACCAACAAAATGTGTGGTATAGAGTAGTGTTAGTATGTTCTTTTAACATACGCAAACGTGGTAACTTAGGCCGACGGCCGATTTCCAGGTATCAGGAGCTCCAGGTATCAGGACCTCCAGGTATCAGGAGCCATTACTTTTTTTTATGTCTGGGTACGGGTACTGATTTTTTTTATGCATGTTTTACAGTACGAGTGAGATCCATCACAAGGCTGTAATTTGGGCATAGTTCATTTACTGAGTGAAAATAAGGAAAACTTAAGTCTGACAGGATTTGGGTGGAAGCAAAACTACCTCCTTGACTACTGAAATACCTTTAGAATATCACAAAGAAAAAAAATTGGCCGTTGCGTCAGCCCAAGCTAGTAGGTATGCGTATGTTAAAATTTATTCTAACACTATTATACTATGTATACAAATTTTGTTAGTGAGAAAATAAGGGAGGTCTGGCAGCTCTGGGATCTCAATCGTGTTATCTGCAAATTGCCAAAGTGTCCAATTCATCGACTGTCAGTGTCGATGTTGCTTGTTTCACACAGCGCTATCAATAGCTTTATTCTTTATGCAAGTAAAATCTTACTCACAGATCAAGAGCTGAAAAACTAATGGCGCCGGGGAATAAGACCGCAATTTTTTACTTTTTTAAATGCTTTCGTAATTATAAAGTGTCCGTTCTATTATAACAGTAAAATTATCATCTGCCTAGCCTTTTCCCAACTATATTGGCTTCGGCTTCCAGTCGAGCCGGATTTAGCTGAATACCAGTACTTTACGAGGAGCGGCTGCCTACCAGACCTCCACAACCCATTAACTGGGTAACACGAAACTTCATTCATGGCAAATGGTAGGTACTTTATTATAATAGTAAAAATGTGAATTATAAAAAAGAACTAGGAATTACGGTAAAGGTTTCATACGTGTTGATTCATAGGCCAATTTTTACAATGTCCTTTGTAAGTTTATCAGTTTTTTTTCATGAACCATGGAGATTTCTGTATCCGAAATCTCCATGGTTCTTATACGTGTTTAGGATGAAACATTTATTCTGGTCAGAGAGCACTAAGTCACCATGGCGGCAGCGTTTAAAAAGTGATGACGGCAGATCGAATTGTTTTCGTAGTTTCCGAAAGTGCATGGAGCGCACATCAAAGCCATTCCGCCGCTTTTCAATTCTATACGTCATCTATTGTCGTCACTACTACATAGTAAATGACGTAAGGAATAATTGTGCACTCTCTGTGCGAGTGACACGGTTTTGTATTTGTATAAAGGTGTAGACAATATGTCGAGGCGTCTTCGAGCTTTGAGGATCATGGTATTCCTCAACAACTTTTACAGACTCTTTTTTTGTTTCATCATTCTTTTTCCAGCTGCTATAATAAATACTTAACTATACACAAATTGTGTACACTAATTAACACGAAATTGTGTACAAACGCGTATAAAAACAAAATTAATCATTGGGCATCAACAAAATAATCCACATCGCTGTCAATGCCAAAAGTGCCCTGAACACTGGCACTTACTTTTAACTTTACTTTTCCTGATGAAATGGAATTCAAATATTCAAGCACAAGCGATTGCTTGTCATTGGCGACCTACTGCGCTGATCTGGACCAGACAAGTCTGCCTACTTGGCGTAGCGCAGTCAATCAATTTTAATTGTTTATGACGACTACATACCAGATTATATGCTATAGATTGTGTAAATATTTATAATAACTAAAAACAATCTCAAACACCGCAAATAATTGTTTACTAAATATATCACTAGCGGTTCCCCGACCGACGCGATGACGGTTGGCCCAAAGAATCGTACCTACACATTTTAAACTAAAACTTTTTTTTTACTTTTTAAAGTTTTTTTTTCGGCACTACATCGAATACCAAAACATCATATCGGTAGAACGAGTGAAAATAGCTTTAACATCTCTTATCAACGTATTATTCACTCATTTCTCTTTTCCGTTGGAGTATCTAGGGATCTTTTCTAGGGGGGGCCTGGCCCCCAACCTGAGATACGACGCTAAATGAAAAATAATATTTATTTTGAATAAATATTAAACACTTTTACACGACAAGAAAAATCGTTGCGATGTGCACGATCAAAATTAGAATTTTAGGCCAGTCATAGTCAGAAGGCCCAGGTCTCAGCTCCCCACAATCAGGCGCGGTCGCAGCTATAAACTTCGGTCAGGTCACATGAATAGTACCTTAACCGAGTCAAGAAATTTAGGGATTTTTGCACAAAAAAGGTAATAAAATTACTAACTCATAGTCATGAAACTAAAGGGAAACGACTGGGGCGAATGGGATCCAGCTCAAAAAAGTTGTTTTTGTGACTGTTGCATAAAACATTAGTACGAAGAGAGCGTACAATGTATGAGCGAGCAAAGCGGGCTCGAAAATTTTTAGCACCTTGTCTATCTTAGATTTGTTTCCCATCATAACACAAATAGATGTTTAAGACTAAGGTGGAGAAGTACGGATGCTAGAGTGAGCGAAGCGAGCTCGAAAATTATTAATACGATACCTTGCTTCGGATACGTTACATTTTCTTTTTATCACTCATACACACTTTTTTGTAGACTTAAGCGTAACCCGGAGAGCTAAGGATGCTAGGGCGAGCGAAGCAAGCCCTAAACATTTTAATTTCATGACTCACAAACGCTAATATTCTTCTTACCCTTACATCCATACACATCGAACAGCCAAGGATGCTAGGGCGAGCGTAGCGAGCCCGAAAAATTTTAGTTCCTTGACTCAGAAACGCAAATTTTTTTCTTATCTTGCACCTACACATGTTTGTATGTCATCTAAAGTGACAGCTTAGGATAAATATTAAAAAATATTAAGTTCCTTGACTCAGAAATGCTAGATTTTCTTATTATCACACATTGTACGGATGTTTTTTTGGTCAATTTAAGCGTAAACTGGAGAGCTAAGGAAGATGCTAGAGCGGGCGAAGCGGGTCCAAAAAAAAAATAGTTCATTGTCTCGGATACGCTATATTTTCTTTCTATAATATATACTTGTTTCTTTGCAAAATATGGATGATACGAGTGAAGTGAGCTCGAAAATTTTAGCATCCCGCGTCGGAATATAGGTATAGATGGATAGGTTACATTTTTTATTTACCATCCATACAATCATCGAAGTAACTTCATCATCATCTTCCTGCCCTTATCCCATGTTACTTGGGGTCGGCGCAACGTTTTATTCTTCCATTCTGTTCTATCAGTCGTCACTCTATCACTAACTCCCTTTTCTTTCACATCGCTCCTCACACAATCCATCCATCTTTTCTTTGGCCTTCCTCTCCCTCTCCATTCATCCACATTTATGTTCATAACTCTTCTAGTTATATGCGTTTCATCCCGCCTCTTCACATGACCATACCAAGACAAGCGATTCCCTTTTAACTTTTCCGTCACTGGCGCCACTTTTAAAGTGCCTCTAATGTACTCATTTCTCACTTTATCCACTCTCGTTACTCCACACATCCATCTCAACATTCTCATCTCCGCTACATGCAATCTATTTTCATCCGTCTTTTTCGCAGCCCAACATTCTGATCCATACATTACGACAGGTCTTATCACGGACTTATATATTTTCCCTTTTAATTTGAGGGGCATCCGAGGGTCACAAGTTGTTCCAGTGACCTGTCGCCATTTCAATCATCGAAGTAACTTACTGGACTTTAATATAAAACTTGCATAATTGAGGATGCAAAAGCGAACTGGAAATGTTTTTAGATAGGTACGATCCTCTGTTTATTATCGATACAGACATAAAAGAAAAGTGTTCGATTTATGTACAGATGCCAGCACATCAAGCTATCTGAAACTGCCAAATTTTCCCTAACAATCTTGAACCTAATCGCTTTAGCGATAAAGTTGAAATCTATGAAAGAAATTTGACATATTGTTGTAGCTTGATCAACTTGATGTGCTGGCGTCTGTACAACTAAGAATGCAGTAGCGAGCGAAGCGAGCTCAATATTTTCAATACTCCAACGCGGTTAATTGTAGCTAAAATGTGCGTGATTTGCCTATTTTCAGAAGGTTTGTCACTTTGACGAGTACGGTTTTCCTCGGACCGGGCCTGCTTACAATCCTGGGGCCCGGGACGACATAAATAACTTTGTTGACTGATGCAGGAAAAGTCAAAAATATAGAGAGCGTAGAATGCAAGAGCGAGCGAAGCGGGCTCGAAAATTTATGTACTCTTTATCGGATAGTTTTGATTTTCTGCCATAATATCTAAATAGAAGTAACTTTTTGCCTCATAGAGGAAAGGTAGAACTGAGAGATTTTCAAATTGAAGAGAGCGAAGCGAGCTTGGTTTTTGCACTTCATCTCAAGGTTTGTTTTTTTAGACTTACATAGAAGTTTGAAACTTTTTTGACAAATGCACCAAAGTTCAAGCACTTAAGAGTGTATAATGCAAAACCGAGCGAAGCGAGCTCCAAAGTTATTGCAGTCTGGATAATTATCAACTTATACATAGGTAAGTTGTACCTAAGTATCTAACAGTATTCAGTAAGAGCCGAGCCCTAGGCTGGGTGGGTCCTCTAGCCCACTGAACGCCTGTCTTGCGGCCAGACCCGCATCTAACTTTTTGAGAAAAAATTACGATGTTTAAAGTGTATTTCGACATCTATTTTACCTACAGAGGTACGATTTATGTTGAAACTAAAGCAAGTTTTGTTTAGGTACTTTAACAATATGTGGAATTAGTTTTTACCTACAATGCATTATTGACAAGTTAAAAGTCAAAATCTAAAAATACAGAAAATTATGAAGTTTTCCGAAAACCAAGCAGTGTAAACCTAGGTACACTGATTTCTTGGTGTTAGATTGTTTATTAGGATTGATGATTACTTTGTGCAGTTAAATAAGTGTCCAGCCTAGAATTTAGAACCCTAATCATCCCGGGGTAGGCCTCAGCCAATAATGGGGTGAGCACAGCACAATGTATACGCCTATGCTCTTTTCTGCTTCATCATCAGACCCTTATCACAATAAATATATTGTGATTGATGATTTAAAAGTCTGTTCATTGAAACCATTCCAGCGAGTCCGAACACTATTACCTCTGCTATAACTTAGTGAGAAGTTGGGTATTCTGCAGATGTCAGGGCCTTAAGTCTGCTATTACAATAGTGTCACAATGGTCTATCATTGATTTCATAATTGTTGATTTTGACAAGTTTGGTAATCTACTAATATAAAAGCGTCATTAAGACTTTCTAATGGTCAACCACTGACACTCCATTGAAAGAAAAGGCATATAAGACAAATGAATAAATATTTAGTACTTATGTTTTTACATATTATGTAAAAATACACTTCTCATCAGAAAAATCGATTTATGCTTTCTATCCTAATAAAACAAGAGTTTTCGTTCCAAAAATACACATGATTGTATAGCTGGCAGTTTGGCCACTAAGCCATAAGCGAAAATTCAAAATTAGAATTTCATTTGTTTATCCCATAAATGAAATGATTCACTGTTTTGTGATAAATGTGTGTTTAAGTTGTGTGTTTAATACATTTCACCTTTGAAACTAAAAATTATCGCATTTCTTAAAACTTTTTGCTCTTTATTTGTTTACTGTGTCTTTGGGGCATCTGAAAAAGTTTTTTTCTAAATCATATAGATACTTCCCCTGCAGAAGCCGCCCAAGTGGTGGCATTGCTGGATTGTGGACTTAGTCAGCGTGTTGTGGCTGAAAGATTGCATATAAGCATGTCGTATGTTCATAGAGTCTAGAAACGCTATCGGGAGACTGGTTTGTTCACGCGCCGTTCAGGATCTGGCAGGAATTTGGTCACTTCTGAGCGACATGATCCATTTATTTGAACAACTTATTTACGAAATCGACGCCTTAATGCTTTTCAACTGCAGCAGCAGGTTCATGTTGTACGTAGGGTGGCTGTAAGTGACTCTACAATAAGAAGAAGATTGAAGGAACGTGGACTGGTACCGTACAAGCCAGGAAATGGGCCGAAATTAACTACATACCATCGAAGAGTGCGCCTTAATTTTGCATGTGAGCACCTAAATTGGTCATACCTTCAGTGAAACAAAGTCCTCTTTTCTGAGAGTGTAAAATTATGCTGTATGGTAACGTCGGAAGGAACAAGGTCTACAGAAGATATCGAGAATGCTTTGCACAATGCTGCATTGAAGAAAAGGTCAGCTATGGTGGCGGTTCATGGACGGTTTGGAGAGCAATCAGCGCTGACAGAGCTTGTCTTTGTGTCTGGGCCACGTCTGCCTGCACTAAACAGTCATCAGTACATCAAACAGGGTCTTGAGCCTCACCTGATGCCCTATGCCCATTTTATTGCCAATGGTTTCATATTCATGCTATAGCATATGCATGCTAGGGCTCACACTGTGATGCCCTATGCCCATTTTATTGGCAATGGTTTCATATTCATGCTATAGCATATGCATGCCAGGGCTCACACTGCAAGCGTCGTACGAGGTTATGTTACCAAAGTCGGTATCTCCATTGTGGAATGGCCAACAAGAAGCTTGGACATGAATCCGATTGAACATCAATATGATGAATGAAAGAGATGAATTTGTGCAAGAGATCCTGCCCCAGAAACACTTAGCCTGCTGCAAAATGCAATCCAAGAGTAATTGAATGGAATGCCACATTTGATCGTGACTCTCATCCAATCGATGAAGAACCATATGGAAGCAATAATAATAGCTCAGGTTTTTTGGTCAAGTTTATGTTTGTTGTGTACTATGACGACTTTTTTTTCATTGTACACCTTATGGGTTACAGTAATACATGTTACAATAAAAAAAATTAAGAACTGAATTTCCACCTGTGACAAACAATAAATGAATCTGTTTTATCAAATTGGCATATCTGTGGGAAAATTGGATCAAAAATGAGTAGTCAAATGGCATGAAGCGACACGAAATTTCGTATTTCTATTTCATCAAAAAGTTAGAACCAGACTGTTAGATTACATTACTTGAATGTGTTTAGCCCGCTTAAGCTACATAAAACCATTAACTCAGTAGTTTTCAGAGTCTGAACACTGATTATTATGTAAGTTTAACACATTATTCTTAAATTATGGTTTAATTAAATAATCAGAGGTTCTCAAACTTATTTGTTAAGGGAAACCTTGGCACTTTGTTTTGAGCTTTTTTTGCTACAATATTTGTATTTTTTAAAATGGCTGAAATCTCACTCTAGACTAGGTCAGAGGTAACAGAAACATGACAATGAAGTGAGTTTACCCAGAAGAAGCCTGTTCAGTCTTTCATTAGATTAGGGTTGCTTGCATGTGTCAGACACAAAAATGCAGAGTTACACTCCTTTGCTGGCATTATCAAAACAGTGTATTACTAACGCATTCGTGGATCCAATATTGTGTGCTAGCAGTAAGTTTGTACAGCAACCACAATCCGAGGGCATATTAAGAGATACCTACAGATAGGTTAGGTTTTCTTTTGTCCAATACAGAAGCAGGAATAGGTTACTAATTTTGACTCAAAATTTCTTTCTTAAATCAAATGTTGTTATAGAAGTAAAAAACACAATTAGTATTAGTGGATTATACTGTCCGATGACAGTCTGCACAAATAGGATGATTTGTGGATTTACCTCTCAAAATCCCCCTAAATTTTCAGTCATATACCACTTCGCCTTTGTAGAACCACTTAATTAAGACAGGGAAAGGCACACTTAACTTTGATCAATGAGCAGACTAAAAGTTAGCAAGCTAATTGGAAAGAAAACCTTACAGTTTAAAAATTCAAATTCCCAAACACAGTCAGTGCCAATCATGATGTGCATTTGTTTTAAATATTTAGTTCTTGTTTTGTTAATGAATGTCCAAATGTCAAAGAATCATTTTCATGAACTGGCTGAATGTAGGTGCTAACTGAAAAGAATAATTTATTTAGCTTGCTTTCTTCCAATTACGTTTATGTTTAGGTGGTTACTTAGATCGAGGCATATCTTGAACGATCATATCACGGTGCATAGCCCTTAACGAGTGCAAAGCGAACTTCACCGACCGATTCGAATTCGAACTGCATTGCTCTCGTACAATAACAATCATCCTAACACAAAACGTCAATTTGCACATTATATACGTTAAACTTCAAACATTCATTAGGTTTTAATAACTATCGCTTTGCTTCTAAGCACCCAATTTCTCACTTTTTTGACCAAACACGTTTGCGCCCGCACATATAGTTAAAGGCGTAAAAAATAATGCTTCTCACCGATAGACCACCCCGAGGATGACATCAATCAATAACAAAAGACACATCGCCAGCTGCAAATTAATGGTAGTAAATAATTAACTTACCCATACTGCGGCTTATGTTCTTTGTTACGTCGGTATTAGTGCACTTTTTGATATAATTCCGTGTAAATAATTAAAACAATCAACCCACGCTAACAAATAATCATCGAACGAAACCCACGCCGATCTGAGTTGCCGGATGAAAAAAAGCGACTTTTTTTTAACCTGCGTGAACTACGAACTAAAACATGAAAAACGCATTCGAAGTTTCGAGTTTAGAGTGACTTTGATATAATAATATAATATTTTTAGTGACAATGACGGTGTAAAAATAGAGGTATATAAGATAACAAATCAACAAATTATTGGTTTGTTAGATACCAATGGCTATTTACCTAGTTAAGATGCTGAAGAGTACATTAGAAGTCATAAAATATTTTGCCTGCGTATAGTTGAACGAAATTCAGAAAGTACTGTCGTGTTATATTGTAAACTGTTTTCGAAGTATCCCTGCCTAATGTTGCAAGCGCTAAATAATCTCCAAACGTTTCATTCTACGCAAAGTCCCACTGTTGGAAAGTCGTTGCCACAGTGATTCAACAAAGCATTTTTAGGCATGCGTAGGGTTCAAGAATCAAAATCACATTTTTTGAAGAAACGGAACGTAATGTAAAAACGTCAGTGACGTCATGTCTCTGTCTTTTTGTCCTTGTAAATAAAAACGTGAATTTTAAAATTTATGCACAGAAAGCGATTGCTGAAACAAATTTAAAGTGTTCATTGATCAACATATCAGGTAAGAAACCTACTCGCATGAATTTGAATGCTTAGTTTCATTGTTAATTTACGAGTTAAAATGTTGATGTGTTAAATATAATAAAACGCATTATTTATGTAATTGCTCGCGCGGATTCTCAGTGATGCTCTAAAATTGACAGAAATGTATTTTTAGTTTGTTAACTTGTCCTCATTGGGATCTTGTATTTTGTCTTTGTGACCTTCAGTGTAAGGGAAGGTCATAGTGATGTGTTTATATAATTTCGCGATGTTTAGTGCGGTCACTTGACTACGGCATGATCGCGTTCATTGTCCTGTCCTTGTTTACTATTAAATTCAAAACACCCGGTTGTCGTTATCAGACCCCCTCTCGCTCACTCACTATTTTTAGAGCCATAGAATTTCGAAGTGGACTTTAGTATTGATGTGGGCGCTTGTTGCTTTACAAATGTAATATTTAAAACAGCATACAGTGCGAAATATCACATGAATAAACAGTTAAATAAATAGGCCAACTCTTGTGTCTTGTGTTTAGTAAAGGTGAGTCTCCATGTGTGCTGTATTGCTAAGTCAAAGTGTTGACACCTACAGGAAAATCCCATAATTTTCTTTTGTTGCGGAAACAAAGGAATGCGGTTCTTCAAAACAAAACAAAAGATTGTATGTGTAGGTATATATTTTCGTGTAGGTACAATTTTGCGCTCAGTTGTTTTGCGCTTCTTATTACGTAATTGATGTACTTGCCTAGATCTAGACGTGCTTCCACAATAATTTCTTCTGTCTTATTTATTTTGTATAATAGTTTTGTATATTTAAATTCATGCAATTAAAATTACAACACCCCAATTACGTATGGCCCATTTAACCTACCTAGTTAGAAAAAATACCTATAACCATAGAATACAAATTCGAAATTTGGTGGGAAATAGCCTGAATCTATAATCTCCCCCCGCCCTACCTCTCATACTTCCGTTGTATAAAGTACTGCACTTAAATACCTACTTCCATAATTTCCATATCTTGTTAGGATACAAAGTCGTCCAAATAATGTTTACGTTACCATAAGGTTACATTAGAGATGGACTAACTAGTCGAGAAAGCCGACTACCCGACTACTAGTCTAGGCGGCGATTCGATGTCTCATGTCAAAAGATGCCGATGACAATGAGTAGTCCCAAGCTGGCTTTCTGCTACCTTATTTGTATATATTTTTATTAATAATTAATCAGTTTAACAAGAACAGTTGGTTAGTCACTCAAAACAGTGCTAACATACAACAACATTAAAAGCAACAATAAACCCAATTGTGTGATGAATTGCGTTTTCACTCACTAAACTGCTCACTCATCGCATTATGTAGAAACTAATTGACCCGCGCAACGTCGTCTACTCCGCTCCTATTGGTCTTAGCGTGATCATATATGTATAGCCTATAGCCTTCCTCGACAAATGGGCTATCTAACACTGAAATAATTTTTCAATTCGGACCAGGAGTTCTTGAGATTAGCGCGCTCAAGCAAACAAACAAACAAACTTCAGAAGAGAACTATCTTTATATTTATATGATATATTTGTCATTTAATTTAGCATAATATCCACGAGCTCGAAAAAGTGCTGTCGCGCTTTTCATGAGGAATATACTTCGGAATTTTGGCTTTTTACAAATAATTAAGAGAAAAATGCGAAAAGTGTGGCCGTGGTACGATAACGGAGCCGATTGGGGTGGGGAAGACGTACTAATTTCCCGTAGACACCTTTGTTTCCCCATTAAATGTGTGGAATTAGATTATTAGCATGGTTTCCACAAATATTAAAACCATCATTTTTTTCTTACTTCCACAGCGTCTTATGTTACTTTGGCCATATCGCCTGGAAAACACCCGATAAACTGTAAACACAAGCAGTGTCAGTTTAACATTCGTAGTGGGAAAAGTGTACGGAAAATCAGGGAGCGCGCACCTACTCGTTAGTCAGATTAGAATTGAATCAAGGTGATAACGTGATTCATTGAGATCCTGAGAAGAGACAGGGGCCTGTAACTTGTAAGCAGCTCGTCAGTCAATGGTTCAATTTATTGGTATTCGA